>JANUWF010001017.1:9567500-10767500 GCA_026120185.1 Voacanga thouarsii
TCATTATTTTAAAAACTTGTCTTATGGCTCTTCCTTAGGGTTAGGGAGATGTCACATCCATCTTCAAATATTGCCTTGCTGTCAATGGCTGAACTCAACCGACAACATATAGGTGTAAACTTGACCTTGGCAGCCGCCCTGGCTGGCCCTACAAAAAATTATAGCGTTTGGCTTAAAAAGATCAAATTGTGATGATCTAAATTGCCCGTGTTAAGAATATAATTAATTTTTTATTGTAGTCGTGGTTTTAGGATTCCCATAATTTTGTCAATAATAGTCTTAGCGTTCCATTTTAAAATTCTAAAATATTCATTAAGAGTTCTCACAATATTGAGTCAATTACTTTTAATAATAATAATATTTCTAATTACTGTTTCTACTTCGATCATATTTGGCTTTTTCATTCCAATTAAAAATCCTTACAAACAAGACATTTTATTACCTAAATCATCTAAAATATATAGTCAAATTATCTAAAAAAACTGAAAGGCGTTGTGTTTAGGAAGTGAATGGAAGATAGAAATAAAACTATATAATTGAATGTGTTGAACAATGGAATGTATTCTTTCAATTCATAAATGTAAAGAGTAAATGTCCTTCTTTGCCTCTCATACATGATACATGTGGGTAGACAATTTGCGTTTCTCAAATTATCTCACAATTTGTTTATAAATGGCACAAAAAAAATTGTACATAATTCACAAAAGTATATAAAAATTCTATAAAAATTAAATACATATACAATAAAAAAAAATCCACAAATCAAAAGATTAAATATAAACTCAATATTAAGATAAATCGGATTTTTGATAAAAATAAGTTCAAAATTAAACCCACCACCGAAAATGAGTTGAATTTAAAATGATTGGTGTGGAGGCAGAAATGCAATGTTAAATTTTTTCTCATATTTGACAAATGTGATAGACTGTCCACGATAGATATATATATATATATATATATATATATATATATATATATATATTGAGGAAAAAAACCTCGTAGTTGGCGAATGCAGCTTGCATTTGCCAAATATGAGTTCCTTTGACATTTAAAAATGGTCAGGAATCTTGAGTTACTAATTGATGAAATATTGAATAATTTAAATTTTTTTTATAATATTCAAGAGAAGAGGTATTTTAAAAAAATTCATAAATTTAAAAGAACTTCACATTTTAAACGAAATGATCGAAGAATATTTGAAAATACAATCTATATAAGTTTTATATAAAAATTAAAAAAAAATAATTTAATTAATCAAGATACATAACGAAAATCGTATTCATACGATTTTTTACTTTCTTGATAAATATAAACGATTTTGTTATTTTAAGGGGTTACGACAAAAGATATAAAAGAAAAAAAAGTTCAAAGAAAGTGAGTTCGCGGAAGATCTCTGCTCTTCTTTTCCTATCCAAACAATCAAACTCCAAATTCTAACCCCCTTTCCATCTTACGGTCAACAACTAAAGATCAATTGGATCCTATGTTGGGACTGGGACCCATCTTTTTATTTTTTTATCGACTAATTATTATCAGACATAAGCTCATTTTATTTTCCTTTATAATATAGCATTCTTTTTAAAAGAAAGACTTTTTATCCAAAATATGGTTTTTTGCTAATCAACTTCGTCAATCGTTTTAAATATCCATAATGATAAAGTGAAGTGATTGAAAGAAAAGGACGTGATTGAATTGTATGATCAACTGATGATGAAAATATAAAGGTAATGCTTGTATAATAAGTACACAATTATGAACCAAAATGTGCCAACTGTACTCTCGGCCTTCGCTTCTCGTACTTAGTGATTCTTTTGCGGGGTGTTGGACTGACAGCTAGGGCTGTTCACGTACATCCGAATCAAATTGAGGGAATCAATTCAAGTGGAATTTTAATTTGTTGGGTTTATTTGGCTTGATTTGAATTAAAAAAATTATAAATCGATAACTCTATTTGATTTTTTAAAATCGTATAACCTAACTCAATTTAAACTTAAATACATATATATATATATGAAATTTATTTTAATTTTAAAACATAGAAAAAACTTTATTATGTTAACTATCTATAATAGCTTATTATATCTATTTATTATAAAATTTTTAATTTTTTTCATGAACAAAAACAATTGAAACATATAAAGAAACAATTATCGTTGTTAGTGATTGAAATTTACATTCCATATTCAAGATGGTATACTCTCAAATGTATTTATTTTTTTATTTAATCAAATTAATCATAGTTTGTGATTATTTTTTATAATATGTTTTGCAGATGTATTGAAAAGTTTAAAGTTTAACATATAGTGAAAATTGGAAAAGAATATGAAGTTAATCTGTATTATTTAGTTTATTAGTAAAATATACTATGTATTTAACTTTATTTAGTTTGTATTATTTAGTTTGGGGTACCCTCCGGGTAGAGGGACCTCGTGTCTGGCACGAAGAACAGCTCCACTCCACCTCGTGTCTGTCAGACACGAGGACCTATTCTCACAAAAAGAAAAAAAATCCAAAATTCTAAATGCATTAAATGTGTGAATGACGGCCAGCCAAAAAGTTAAAATTGATGCACCTCGTGTCTACATCAATGTCAATTCTTTTGCAATTGTAAAAGAATTGCAATGCAGAGGGCTTTTACAACAACATTTTGTATTTTTTTAAATTTCACATTAATTCTTTAATAATTTTAATTCTAATTAATATAATTTTAGTTCTAGTTAATTTGATTTTTTATTTAAATAAATGATTATATTTAATAATTTTTTTATTTAGTTTTGTTCACAATATAAAATCACAGTTATCTTTATTAAAATTTTAAATTATTTTAATTCTCAATTAATATTAAAATTAAATCTTAATTTATTTTTATCTTCAAAAAATGACGATAAATTTTAATCCTTTTAATTTATTTTATTATCTTTAATCCATTAAATATAATATTTTTGAAATAATAATTTTTTATTTTTCTAATTCCTTTAAATTTAAATTTAATTTTAGAGTTTAATTTAAAATTGTAGATACTAAAATTTAATTACAATTATGTATAAAAATTAAATATAATTAATTTTAAATGTCAAAAACGTGCATCTAAAATCTTCACGAGGTTTGACAATTTAATTTGATTTCTCTACAGAGAAATCCTTTAGAAAAAAAAAACATAACTTCTCTGCATGGCAAAAATTCTTTAGCAAAAACATTTAACAAGTTTTTTTTTTAATTTCACATTAATTCTTTAGCAAAAATATTATTATATGTAGACATATAATTTCGGTTCTATTTAATTTAACTTTTATTTAAATAAACGATTATACTCAATAAATTTTTTGATTTAGTCTCGTTCACAATATAAAATCACAGTTATTTTGACGATTTTATGTGTACATTATTGATATTTAAAATTAATTAAAATTAATTTTTATACATAATTGTAATTAAATTTTAGGATCCAAAATAATAAATTAAACTCTAAAAATTAAATTTAAATTTAAATGAATTAGAAAAATAATAAATTATTATTTCAAAAATATTATCTGTAACGTATTAAAGATAAATAATAAAATAAATTACAAAGATTAAAAATTATTGGTATTTTTTACGATAAAAATAAATTAAGATTCAATGTTAGTATTCATTGAGAATTAAAATAATTTAAAATTTTAATAAAAATAACTGTAATTTTATACTGTGAATGGGACTATATAGTCGTTTATAAAATTACAGTTATTGAACGGGACTATATAGTCGTCAAAATAACTGTGATTTTATATTGTGAACGGGACTAAATCAAAAAATTTATTGAATATAATCATTTATTTAAATAAAAATTAAATTAAATAGAATCAAAATTATATGTCTACATATCATAATATTTTTGCTAAAGAATTAATGTGAAATTAAAAAAAAAAAACTTGTTAAATGTTTTTGCTAAAGAATTTTTGTCATGCAGAGAAGTTATGTTTTTTTTCTAAAGGATTTCTCTGTAGAGAAATCAAATTAAATTATCAAATCTTGTGTAGATTTTAGGTGCACGTTATCGACATTTAAAATTAATTATATTTAATTTTTATACAAAATTGTAATTAAATTTTAGCATCTAAAATTTTAAATTAAAACTCTAAAATTAAATTTAAATTTAAAAGAATTAGAAAAATTAAAAATTATTATTTCAAAAATATTATATTTAATGGATTAAAAATAATAAAATAAATTAAAGAGATTAAAATTTATCACCATTTTTTGATGATAAAAATAAATTAAGATTTAATTTTAATATTAATTGAGAATTAAAATAATTTAAAATTTTAATAAAAATAATTGTGATTTTATATTGTGAACGGAACTAAATAAAAAAATTATTAAATATAATTATTTATTTAAATAAAAAAATCAAATTAACTAGAACTAAAATTGTTAAAAAAATTAATGTGAAATTCAAAAAAAAAAAACAACAAAATGTTGTTGTAAAAGCCCTCTGCATTGCAATTCTTTTACAATTGCAAAAGAATTGACATTGTCAATTTTAACTTTTTGACCGGCCGCCATTCACGCATTTAATGCGTTTGGAATTTTAGAATTTTTATTTTTTTTGTGAGAATAGGTCCTCGTGTTTGACAGACACGAGATGGAGCTGTTTCTCGTGTCTGCCAGACACGAGGTCCCTCTACTCGGAGCGTACCCCAAAAAACATACCCATATTCGGAGGTCCTTTTGGAAATGGCACCATTTTGGTCAAAAATCCGTGGGGTGTGTAGGGGGTGCAAATGATTATAAGCTGGGTTGGATATTGGCATAAGCTTGAATCAATTTATACTTTTATTTTATTTTTTTTCCTTCTTTTATAGCTTATTACAATTTATTCTCATATAATAATACTTTAGTACTATAAGTTAAAAAAAATAATAGAAATTTATTAATCGTTAATTAATAACGGTATTATCTAACGAAAGTTAGTTTTGTAGTAATATATCTATTTTATCCATATTAATTATAAAATGCTTAAAATAACTATTTGAATTTATTATAATTTACTCTTATTAAGTTATAGACTGTGACACTTTAATACCACAAATTGTAAAAAAATCGTTAAAAATCCATTAACCATTAGTCAATGACAGTATTGATTAACGAAAGTTTTTTTTGTAATAAAATATATATTTTATCTATACTAATTATAAGATATAAAAAAAAATTCCTTTTGTGGAAGAAATTTAGCACATAAAGAATCTATGGACTTATAGTATTTTTTATAATTTTTTGTATTAAAATATCATTATCATAACTTAATAGGATAAAATACAATAAATATATAAATCAAAATTTCAATTAACTTCTTGAAATTAGACATACCATATACAGTTTTGTCAAGACCTAAATACGATCAAATTTAAACATAATAGGTTCAAAATAAAATCATGAAATTGTACCAACATTTTCTTCCAAAAAAAAAAAAAAGCCAAGCCATAAAAAAATTATCATATTTCCCTAGTCTAATCAACAGCAAACAAAAAAAAAAAAAAAACAGTCTATTAGGTCATCATTATTTTGGTTTGTTAATTATTAGACTAGGAAAATATGATAAATTTTTAGGTAAAATATGCTAACCACCCTTGAACTTTTATAAATTTTTATTTCTACATTCGAACTTTAAAATATGTGATTTTAGCCCTCAAACTTTTAAAACACCTAAAAAATAGCCATTTCAACAATAAAAGCTCAAGTACAGTACAAAATCACCAGATTTTAGCTCTCATTCTCCCATTTTTTATTTTTAAAATATTATTCTTCAACTTTAATCGCACTTTCTTCTCTTTCAATTTCTTCATTTATCAACAACAATTTTAAAATTTAACTTCAAACCTTTTATGTGACTCAATGATCTTAAGATTACTCTTTCGTATTTTTTCGAATCTAACGATACAACAAAAATAACATATTTTACCATTTAATAAACAAAACTAAGACACAAAGATGAAGAAGAAAAAAAACCGATTCAGTTCTTGACGAATAGTAATTTTCTTGGCATCTCTACAGAAAGGAAGAATACATTTAAAAGCAGAAGCGAATTACCAACTGTTGTTGTCAAAATAAGGAGCCGATGCAGACGGGGATCGGCTTCTTTTCCGTTAAACACAAATGATCCGATTTGGTGAAATAGAAAATGATATCAGATCTTTTTTTAATCAGGGACCGAGTTCCTTGAACTTAGTATAGAAAGGGTTCAAGAAAGTCAGCTGAAAATGCTCAAATAAAGGACTTTTCTGGGGCAAAAGACTGATACTTGTATTAACTTACTAAAGAAAAAGGTCTAACACTTGAAAGAAGAACAACAAGCTGTAAGGAAAAATTAGAAATAAAGCTGTAAAGGAAAATTATAACAAAGTGGTAAGAAAGCTGTAAGAAATTAAAATCCTAAACTAAAAAGCTGTAAATGATGACAAAGTAGAAGGAATTGAAATTGAATGTTGTTGGTTGATGGTTCATGATGTCTTGGTTCTGGGCGATACTCCCACTTTATACTTGCTGCAATCGAACCACTAACAGATCGTGGAGTTTTTTCCAGCCGAAGCGTGCTCCCAATGATCGTGCAGGATTCTTGCGCCGAAAGATCAGGGGTTTGTTTTTCTTCTTATCGGCTTCGTGGTGCCGATGTTGACCATGACTGTTGGCTGCTTGAAACGTTGACTTTATCGGCTCGTCCAAACTTATCGAATCGGTATTGGCTCAAAGTAACCGTTGTGTCAGTTGGGCAAAGTTGACGTCAACACCAACCCAAAAAAAAAAAAAAATCTAAAAAGAGAAGTGAGAGACTCGCAAGTCGTAGTAGTCTTTTTCTGTCATATATAGAAATTACTTTGTAAGAATTAGAAGGATGGCATCACATTGTGAGAGTTGAATGAATGAAAATACCTATAAAATAGGTCATGTGAGAGTCATGTGATGAACTTTCGTGAGCACTTAATAGTTTTAATTGATGAAAGAGTTTTTTTTTTTATATGTTTTAAAGGTTCGATGACTAAAATCACACATTTTAAAATTTGAGGATAGAAATCAAAATTTGTGAAAGTTCAAGGGTGGCTAACATATTTTGCCGTAAATTTTTTTATGACTTTGGTCTTTTTTTTTTTTAAGAAAAATATTGGTACAATTTCGTAATTTTATTTTAGCTCTGTTATGTTTGAATTTGTATCATATTGAGTAACAGTTAATGGACTACTAGTACATTTTTTACAACTTGTAATATTAAAGTATCACAATTCACAAGTTAATGGGGGTAAAATATAATAAACTCAAATGGTTATTTTGGGTATCTCATAATTAATATGGGAAAATAAATATTTTATTACAAATTCATGAGTCAATACCATCATTTAGTCAATAAACCGCAACCATTTTTTTACAACTTGAGATATTAAAGTACCATTCCTTTCAATTTAATGGGAATAAATTGTAATAAACTCCCTTCTTTTATATACATAGTAAAAGACGGCGGATCCAATCATAAATTTTTATGGAATAATGGATAAAAAATGTTACAAACTAATACATTACCTTGTTATTTGTGAGCTCAAAGATAACAGTTTATATTTACAACAAGCATTAACTCAACTAGAAAATTGGAGCTATTGAAATTGACTGTGTATGAATTGCTCTTTGGTCTTGAAATTTAATTTTGGCATTCAGATCACCTGGTAAACTAAAATGTTTCTATTAAGCCGTCCCAAACATTAATATTTACGACGGTTCTTGCTGTAAATACCTAATACAAATAACATATTATTTTGACCTTTTTTTTATAACATATTATTATGGTTGTCATGTTATCTATCGTAAAAATTATATACGATGATCGTATGACTGTCATATAACGTTTGCAATATCAGTATTTATAACAGATCAAAAATTGTCACGCGATTGTTACGTATCATTTTTAAGATAGTCATTTTTATCATTTACGATTGTCTTAGAGCTGTCGCAAATAACTCAATTTTCAGTAGTGTGATAAAATGAATCTAGAAGAAAATCACCACACGTGTCTTTAATATGATAATTGTGGTGATAGTACCTTTTATTGTCACTTGCAAATCCCTATATTATCATGACTAAGATAGTCCTGCAATAGAACCAGAGAGAAACATGTAATTAGAACACATATATGGATTGGAGAACAATGTAATTTCATACCATCTTAACTAATTAGAATAGATATACATGCTATTTCATAATATTTTAAATTAGAGGATCATATATATATATATATATAATTTATTATGTAATTTCATAATATTTTAATTAATTAGAACAAGTTTACATATTAGTATTACATCGGACAATTAAATTGGAAATACCGTAATTTTAAAATATCTTAATTAATTAAAACATGTATACATGTTTGTCGTGGTTAGCTGAAGTGGGGGAATCATGTAATTTCATAATATCCTAATTAACTAGAATAGTTAGGGTTGGACCAAAATTCACCCAGAAATCTGACGAATAGTTGTGTGGCTCCGTGCTACTACAGTTGAAACTCCAGTTGCAACTGGGGTTTCACGTGCACGTATTGGAGCTCAATAATCCATAGTCCATCAAATACGGCCTTTCCCCAGTTTGCCTTTCAAAATCTACAGTGTGGCTCTATTTCTATATACACTGGTCATTCATATTCAACAGATATCTTGAGACTTGCTACCTTGCTATCTATAGGCATATCAAGCAAGGAAAAATGGCAGGAGTTGCGGCGGAGACAAAGCATTTCGTCCTAGTTCATGGTGGATGCCATGGGGCTTGGTGCTGGTACAAAGTCAAACCGCTGCTCGAGTCTGCGGGCCACAGAGTCACCGCATTAGACATGGCAGCTTGCGGCATAGACCCCAGACAAGTACAGGAGCTTCGCACATTTGCCGACTACAGTGCACCTTTGATGGAGTTCATGGCTTCAATTCCCTCCGAGGAGAAGGTCATTCTCGTAGGCCACAGCTATGGTGGTATGAACTTGGCCCTCGCCATGGAAAAGTACCCAGAGAGGATTCTCGTTGCAATTTTCTTGACCGCCCTCATGCCGGACACTGCACATTCACGGACCTACGTTTTAGAAACGGTAACTACTTAATGTAAGGCATTGTAGTCTATGTTTAATTTCGATCTATACTAATAAACCGATTTAAATTTTTTGCTAACAATTGGACTAATGCCCAAAAGCGCACGGCACAAACTCCACCAGAAATGTGGTTGGATACTCAATACTTCCCTTGTGGAAGCCCCGAAAACCCACAAACTGCAATACTTTTCGGTCCCAAGTTTATGGCTTCCGCGGCTTATCATCTTTGCCCAATCAAGGTAGGCTCTCTCTAGTATTTTATGGCCTCGCTAGCTTCTTCCAGCACTCAATTGTGCAAATACGAAGTGAAATTTTCTCGTCTTATAGGATGTTGAATTGGCAAAAATGTTAGTGAGACCAAGCTCGGCATTTATTGAAGATTTATCCAAGGCGCCTAACTTCTCTAATGAAGGCTATGGATCAGTAAAGCGTGCCTATATTTTATGCCATGAAGATAAAGGTCTACCTAAGGATTTTCAGCAATGGATGATTGACAACTTTGGTGTGGCAGAGGTGAAAGAGATAAGAGATGCAGACCATATGCCTATGCTTTCGAAGCCTCAACAAGTTTGTGATTGTGTTTTAGAGATAGCCGACCACTACAAATAGCTGCCCTTATTAATTCACCGAGCACTGGTGCTCTCCTCCACCTAATAATTCATATCCCAGTAAGACTGGGACATAAATTGAGCCCTGCTTTTAATAAATTGAATTAATACTTTACTATAATTCGGTTATATATCATATATTGTTTTGTGTACTCCTTATATTATTATTATTATTATTATTATTATTATTATTATTATTATTATTATTATTATTATTATTATTATTATTATTATTATTATTATTATTATTATTATTTTGAATACTATCTTACACTATCTTATTTCTTTGAGAAATTGCAAGCTTGGACTAACTAATGTATAGCAGCCTAAATTGGATCCTAATCGTTCAAGAAGAAAAATATAAAGCTATTTTATAATTAAATTTGTTAAATTAGTTTGTGTTTGGAGACTGGTTGTGAAAAGTAATCAGTGATAGAGTAAAGGGATTGGGTAATGTTTATTTTTAAAAAATTTAGAAATTATTTATTTTTCAAAAAATAAAATTATACAATAGTCAGTATAAAATTATCTTTTGCCTTAAAAATTTTAAAATTTACAGCATTTTCTTCTCTGTTTTTTTTTTTTTAAGTTTACCTTCAAATTAAAGGTTTTAGACTTTTACTTTTGTCACAGAAAGAAACTAGGAGGGATGGTAAAGTTTGTAAACCAAAAACTTGCCAAACGGCATTTTTTCTTCACGCGACAAACCTTTCTTCAAAAGGAATCATTATTTTAAAAACTTGTCTTATGGCTCTTCCTTAGGGTTAGGGAGATGTCACATCCATCTTCAAATATTGCCTTGCTGTCAATGGCTGACCTCAACCGACAACATATAGGTGTAAACTTGACCTTGGCAGCCGCCCTGGCTGGCCCTACAAAAAATTATAGCGTTTGGCTTAAAAAGATCAAATTGTGATGATCTAAATTGCCCGTGTTAAGAATATAATTAATTTTTTATTGTAGTCGTGGTTTTAGGATTCCCATAATTTTGTCAATAATAGTCTTAGCATTCCATTTTAAAATTCTAAAATATTTATTGAGAGTTTTCACAATATTAAGTAAATCACTTTTAATAATAACAATATTTCTAATTACTATTTCTACTTTACAATATAGATCATATTAGGCTTTTTCATTCCAATTAAAAATCCTTACAAACAAGACATTTTATTACCTAAATCATCTAAAATATATAGTCAAATTATCTAAAAAAAACTGATAGGCGTTGTGTTTAGGAAGTGAATGGAAGATAGAAATAAAACTATATAATTGAATGTGTTGAACAATGGAATGTATTCTTTCAATTCATAAATGTAAAGAGTAAATGTCCTTCTTTGCCTCTCATACATGATACATGTGGGTAGACAATTTGCGTTTCTCAAATTATCTCACAATTTGTTTATAAATGGCACAAAAAAATTTGTACATAATTCACAAAAGTATATAAAAACTCTATAAAAATTAAATACATATACAATAAAAAAAATCCACAAATCAAAAGATTAAATATAAACTCAATATTAAGATAAATCGGATTTTTGATAAAAATAAGTTCAAAATTAAACCCGTCGCCAAAAATGAGTTGAATTTAAAATGATTGGTGCGGAGGTAGAAATGCAAGGTCAAATTTTTTTCTCACATTTGACAAGCTTGATAGATTATTCACGATATATATATATATATACATATATATATATAGAGAGAAAGAAAGAGGGAGAGAAAACCTCGTAGTCAGTGAATGCAACTTGCATTTGCCAAATATGAGTTCCTTTGACATTTAAAAAAGTCAAGAATCTTGAGTTACTAATTGATGAAATATTGAATGATTTAAATTTTTTTAATAATATTAAAAAAAAGAAATATTTTTAAAAAATTCATAAATTTAAAGGAACTCCTCACTTTAAACGAAATGGTCGAAGAATACTTGAAAATACAATCTATATAAGTTTCATACAAAAATTCAAAAAAAAAAATTCAATTAATCAAGATACACAACAAAAATTGTATTCATACGATTTTTTATTTTTTTAATAAATATAAACGGTTTTATTATTTTAAGGGGTTATTCTATCTCATAAATGTTCGTACGACAAAAGATATAAAAGAAAAAAAGTTCAAGAAAAGTGAGTTCGCGGAAGATCTCTGCTCTTCTTTTCCTATCCAAACAGTCAAACTCCAAATTCCAACCCCCTTTTCATCGTACGGTCAACAACTAAAGATCAATTGGATCCTATGTTGGGACTGGGACCCATCTTTTTATTTTTTTTATCGACTAATTATTATCAGACATATGCTCATTTTCTTTTCCTTTATAATATAGCATTCTTTTTAAAAGAAAGACTTTTTATCCAAAATATGGTTTTTTGCTAATCAACTTCGTCAAAAAATGACGATAAATTTTAATCTTTTTAATTTACTTTATTATCTTTAATCCATTAAAGAGATTAAAATTTATCACCATTTTTTGATGATAAAAATAAATTAAGATTTAATTTTAATATTAATTGAGAATTAAAATAATTTAAAATTTTAATAAAAATAACTGTAATTTTATAGTGTGAACGGAACTAAATAAAAAAATTATTAAATATAATCATTTATTTAAATAAAAAATCAAATTAACTAGAACTAAAATTATATTAACTAGAACTAAAATTGTTAAAAAATTAATGTGAAATTCAAAAAAAACAAAACAAAATGTTGTTGTAAAAGCCCTCTTCATTGCAATTCTTTTACAATTGCAAAAGAATTGACATTGTCAATTTTAACTTTTTGACCGGCTGCCATTCATGCATTTATTGTATTTGGAATTTTGGAATTTTTTTTTGGTGAGAATAGGTCCTCGTGTCTGGCAAACACGAAATTGAGCTGTTTCTCGTGTCTACCAGACACGAGGTCCCTCCACTCGAAGCATACTCCAAAAAACACACCCTTATCCAGAGGTCCTTTTGGAAATGACACCATTTTGGTCAAAAGCCCGTGGGGTGCGTGGGGGGTGCAAATGATTATAAGCTGGGTTGAATATTGGCATAAGCTTGAATCAATTTATACTTTTATTTTATTTTTTTACCTTCTTTTATAGCTTATTACAATTTATTCTCATATAATAATACTTTAGTACTATAAGTTAAAAAAAATATTAGAAATTTATTAATCGTTAATTAATAACGGTATTATCTAACGAAAGTTATTTTTGTAGTAATATATCTATTTTACTCATATTAATTATAAAATACTTAAAATAACTATTTGAATTTATTATAATTTACTCTTATTAAGTTATAGATTGTGACACTTTAATACCACAAATTGTAAAAAAAATCGTTAAAAGTCCATCAACTATTAGTCAATGACAGTATTGATTAACGAAAGTTTTTTTTGTAATAAAATATATTTTTTATCTATACTAATTATAAGATATAAAAAAAAATTCCTTTTGTGGAAGAAATTTAGCACATAAAGAATCTATGGACTTATAGTATTTTTTATAATTTTTGGTATTAAAGTATCATTATCATAACTTAATAGGATAAAATGCAATAAATATATAAACCAAAATTTCAATTAACTTCTTGAAAGTAGACATACCATATACAATTTTTATCAAGACCTAGATACAATCAAATTTAAACATAATAGGTTCAAAATAAAATCATGAAATTGTACCAATATTTTCTTCAAAAAAAAAAAAAAGTCAAGCCATAAAAAAATTATCATATTTCCGTAGTCTAATCAACAAAAAAAAAAAAAAAACAGTCTATTAGGTCATCATTATTTTGGTTTGTTGATTATTAGACTAGGAAAATATGATAAATTTTTAGGTAAAATATGCTAACCACCATTGAACTTTTATAAATTTTTATTTCTACATTCGAATTTTAAAATATGTGATTTTAGCCCTCAAACTTTTGAAACACCAAAAAAATAGCAATTTCAACAATAAAAGCTCAAGTACAGTACAAAATCACCAGATTTTAGCCTCATTCTCCCATTTTTTATTTTTAAAATATTATTCTTCAACTTTAATCGCACTTTCTTCTTTTTCAATTTCTTCATTTATCAACAACAATTTTAAAATATAACTTCAAACCTTTTATGTGACTCAATGATCTTAAGATTACTCTTTCGTATTTTTTCGAATCTAACGATACAACAAAAATAACATATTTTACCATTTAATAAACAAAACTAAGACATAAAGATGAAGAAGAAAAAAAACCGATTCAGTTCTTAACGAATAGTAATTTTCTTGGCATCTCTACAGAAAGAAAGAATACATTTAAAAGCAGAAGCGAATTACCAACTGTTGTTGTCAAAATAAGGAGCCGATGTAGATGGGGATCGGCTTCTTTTCCGTTAAACACAAATGATCCGATTTGGTGAAACAGAAAATGATATCAGATCTTTTTTGAATTAGGGACCGAGTTCCTTGAACTTACTATAGAAATGGTTCAAGAAAGTCAGCTGAAAATGCTCAAAGGAAGGACTTTCTGGGGCAAAAGACTGATACTTGTATTAACTTGCTAAAGAAAAAGGTCTAACACTTGAAAGAAGAACAGCAAGCTGTAAGGAAAAATTAGAAATAAACCTGTAAAGGAAAATTATAACAAAGCGGTAAGAAATTGAAATCTTAGACTAAAAAGCTGTAAATGATGACAAAGTAGAAGGAATTGAAATTAAATGTTGTTGGTTGATGTTCATGATGTCTTGGTTCTGGGCGATGCTCCCACTTTATACTTGCTGCAATCGAACCACTAACAGATCGTGGAGTTTCTTCCGGCCGAAGTGTACTCCCAACGGTCGTGCAGGATTCTTGCGCCAAAAGATCAGGGGTTTGTTTTTCTTTTTATCGGCTTCGTGGTGCCGATGTTGACCATGACTGTCGGTTGCTTGAAACGTTGACTTTATCGGCTCGTCCAAACTTATCGAATCGGCATCAGCTCAAAGTAACCGTTGTGTCGGCTGGGCAAAGTTGACGTCAACACCAACAAAAAAAAAAAAAAAAAAAATCTAAAAAGGGAAGTGAGAGACTCACAAGTCGCAGTAGTCTTTTTCTGTCATATATAGAAATTACTTTGTAATAATTAAAAGGATGGCATCACATTGTGAGTATTGTGTGAATGAAAATACCTTTAAAATAGGTCATGTGAAAGTCATGTGATGAACTTTTGTGAGCACTTAATAGTTTTAATTGATGAAAGAGCTTTTTTTTTTTTTTTTTTTATATATGTTTTAAAGGTTCGAGGGCTAAAATCGCACATTTTAAAATTTGAGGATAGAAATCAAAATTTGTGAAAGTTCGGGGTGGCTAACATATTTTGCCGTAAATTTTTTTATGACTTTGGTCTTTTTTTTTTTTAAGAAAAATATTGGTACAATTTTGTGATTCTATTTTAACTCTGTTATGTTTGAATTTGTATCATATTGAGTAACAGTTAATGGACTACTAGTACATTTTTTACAACTTGCGGTATTAAAGTATCACAATTCACAAGTTAATGGGGGTAAAATATAATAAACTCAAATGATTATTTTGGGTATCTCATAATTAACATGGGCAAATAGATATTTTATTACAAATTCATTAGTCAATACTATTATTCACTAACAGTCAATAAACCACAATCATTTTTTTTTACAACTTGAGATATTAAAATACCATTACTTTCAATTTAATGGGAATAAATTGTAATAAACTCCCTTCTTTTATATACATAGTAAAAGACTGTGGATCCAATCATGAATTTTTATGGAATAATGGATAAAAAATGTTACAAACTAATACATTACCTTGTTATTTGTGAGCTCAAAGATAACAGTTTATATTTTCAACAAGCATTAACTCAACTAGAAAATTGGAGCTATTGAAATTGACTGTGTATGAATTGCTCTTTGGTCTTGAAATTTAATTTTGGCATTCAGATCACCTGGTAAACTAAAATGTTTCTATTAAGCCGTCCCAAACACTAATATTTACGATGGTTCTTGTTGTAAATACCTAATACAAATAGCACATTATTTTGACTTTTTTATAACATATTATTATGGTTGTCATATTATCTATTGTAAAAATTATATACGATGATCGTATAACTGTCATATAACGTTTGCAGTATCAGTATTTATAACAGATCAAAAATTATCACGTGATTGTCACATATCACTTTTAAGATGGTCATTTTTATCATTTATAATTGTCTTAGAGTTGCCGCAAATAACTCATTTTTCAGTAGTGTGATAAAATGAATCTAGAAAAAAAATCACCACACGTGTCTTTAATAGGATAATTGTGGTGATAGTACCTTTTATTGTCACTTGCAAATCCCTATATTATCATGACTAAGATAGTCCTGCAATAGAACCAGAGAGAAACATGTAATTAGAACACATATATGGATTGGAGAACAATGTAATTTCATACCATCTTAACTAATTAGAATAGATATACATGCTATTTCATAATATTTTAAATTAGAGGATCATATATATATATATATATATATATATATATATATATTTATTATGTAATTTCATAATATTTTAATTAATTAGAACAAGTTTACATATTAGTATTACATCGGACAATTAAATTGGAAATACCGTGATTTTAAAATATCTTAATTAATTAAAATATGTATACATGTTTGCCGTGGTTAGGGTTTTTGACCAGAATGGGTCAAAACCCATTTTCCACGCATTAATGGGGGTGGAATTCGTGGGCGCGGCGCAGAGGGGGTACCTCGCGTTTCCAAAACGCGAGGTACACCGGTTCCTCGCGTTTCGGAAACGCGAGGTATCCTTTTGTCAGTAGCCACATGGGCCGCTGACAATCGGGTTGAAAAAGCTGAAGACCTCGCGTTTCTGAAACTCGAGGTCTTCAGCTTTTCAGCCCGATTGTCAGCGACCGGTCAGCGTTTGTTGACCAAAATTTTGCAGCTTTTAGCACGTGAATTTGCGACCGTTTCTTTCCCAATTTTTGACTGAAATTCACATGCACACTGAACCACTTTCTTTCGCCTATATATATACATATACACAAAGCCGCATATCCATTCTTCTTCATCTGTTCTTCTAATTCCTCTCTATTCTCTGCTTCTGTTTTTTCTATTTCGTTGGCACCGGTGAAAATTTTGCTGCGGGCAAGTGTGAAGAAATTTTGCTGAAGATTTTGTTGCGGGTGTGAAGAAATTTTGCACGAGAGGAAGCCTGAAAAAGTATTTGCGGGAGCACGTATACATTGACATATATTATTTTACAGGTTTTTTTTCTTTAAATATTATAATAAAGATATTATTTGTTAAATTCTTGTGTGATTTATTTTTTTATGATGATGTGATATATGTTGAATTATGTATTTATAATTAAATTGTATAGCTGAATTTGTTTTTTAATTTAATTGTTTAAAACATGTATAGACTGTGTATTTTAATTATATTTTTTAAATATTTACATAGACTGTAGACTGTGTATAGATTGTGTAAATGTTATAATAAAGATATTATTTGTTAAATTCTTGTGTAACTTATTTTTTTATGATGATGTGATATATGTTGAATTATGTATTTATAATTAAATTGTATAGTTGAATTTATTTTTTAATTTAATTGTTTAAAACGTGTATAGACTGTGTATTTTAATTATACTTTGTAAATATTTACATAGACTGTAGACTGTGTATAGACCGTGTAAATGTTATAATAAAGATATTATTTGTTAAATTCTTGTGTGACTTATTTTTTTATGATGATGTGATATATGTTGAATTATGTATTTATAATTAAATTGTATAGCTGAATTAGCTATTTAATTTAATTGTTTAAAACGTGTATAGACTGTGTATTTTAATTATACTTTGTAAATATTTACATAGATTGTAGACTGTGTATAGACTGTGTAAATATTTAAAACGTCTATAGACGGTGTATTATTTACATATTTTTTTAGCATGAAAATTTACTATTTAATATTTTTTTTAAAAAAAATATATTCGTATAGTATGGAAATTATTATTTACATCTTTTTTTAGCATGAAAATTTACATATTTTTTTTAGCATAAAAATTTACATATCATTTGAATGGTCTATTTTATATATTTTTTTAAATACATTCGTATAGCATGAAAAATATTATATACATATTTTTTAGCATGAAAATTTACATATCATTTGAATTGTGTATTTAATATTTTATTTAAATATGTTCGTATAGCATGAAAATTATTATTTACATATTTTTTTTAGCATGATAATTTACATATCATTTGAATAGCATGAAAAGATTTTCCAGAATAAGAAAACCTTGAGCTTTGGGGATTTTGGGATTTTAAATTAAATATATGTTAACTTCTTGAATAATTAATCTTAATTATCTTAGTAAGTTTTATAATATGTAATAATTTGTGTGGAATATATTAAATACTCATTTTTGCATATATCAAATATTTTAGTTATTTGAGATAGATTTGTACTGATTATAATATATTACTTCATATATTAATTCAAAGTTGTAACATATTCTGTCTTTTGAATAGAAAAATCCTACATCATTTATTTAGACACAATGTCATTAGAAGAACCTGTAAGACTACGGTTATATTGGGATTGTGAAATTATGCGCACTTCACGCGGCGATTTTTTTAATGGTCCATATCGCAAAGCATTGATTGTTCGAAATCGAGTTAGTTTTGGAGGTTTAGTCAACAAAATATGTGCTATTCGAGGATTGGACACGTCTCATCGTGAAGTTGCAAATCACAATGAGGGAGGACAACATTACTAGTACTGGGACGAGGTCTACAACCGCTGCTATAACAGATGATGATGATATGGACAATATGTGGTACTATGCATCTACCGTGAGGAGACAACCTATTGATCTGCATGTTCACCATGAGATCCTTCAGATTCCGAATGCAATAGCAACAACTCTTCCTGAGCATAATATCCCAACTCCTATCACTGAATCGTTCACTGCATTATTGAACTCAACTGTTCCTGTCAGCATGCCTAACTTCGATTTAAATTTTCCCAGCAATCGTAGCCAACGATCCTCCGTGATTGGAAATGAGACTTTCCAACCACTTTTCAGTACATCAATTTTGGATACCCCAGTCACTGGACCTAGCAATCAATACTTCATGTCGACTTCTACTGGGTTTGGTATGCCTCAACTTCATGACAGGATTCAATCCGTTCAAGTACATACGAGCCATCAATTATTTTCAACAGCTGAAATTGGTATTCCATTGGATGTAACTCCAGTTGATGATTGGGTAGCTCGAGAGCGTAAATGGGTAGGTACTCCGGAGGCGACTGTGGACGGGTTAGGACCAACGTCAGACATTGATGGGCCTACCGCAGATGATTCACCCGATGAGGACGAGGGGGATGGCAATCCCGAAGAAGATTTTCCCGGTCCTTTTGTATTACAACAACCTGCAAATAGATCATCTGAACCGGTCCGTTTGTACGATCCACCATATTCAATCTATCTTGACCGGTTAGATACAACACAAGAAATGAAAAACGAAGCTGATGGAATGGATCCAGGTCGGGGGATGGATTTATGGTCAGAATCCAATAATGACTTAAGGATTAACATGTGGTTCAGGGATAAGAATGAGTTGCTATGGGCTGTTCGGTCGTGGTCTATTAGGCTCGGACGTGAGTTTATGGTGGTAGAAAGCAAGAGTTCATACTATGTTGCCGAGTGTAAAAATTCAACTCCACAGCATCTATGTTATTGGCGGATCCGTGCACGGAAAAAGAAAGGTTGTGGCTTGTGGCAAATTACTCGATGGCATGGAGAGCACATTTGTTTAGTGCGGACAATCGACGGGAACCATCGAAACATGAGTGCGAAATTCATGGCGAAACACATCATGTCAATGATTCATGATAATCTGGAGATAAAAGTCAGCGAAATAAATAGTCATGATCATAACACATTGCACTTTACCCCGTCGTACAGGAAAGGATGGAATGCAGGCAGGCACGCTATTGAGATGATCTATGGGGATTGGCCTTCTTCGTTCGCACAGCTACCGCGATATATGCTAGCCTTACAAGATGTGAATCCTGGTACCATCGTGGCGTTGCACTTCTTACCTATGGACAGCAATGGAGCCAAGACTTTTGGATATATTTTCTGGGCGTTCGAACCCTGTATTGATGCATTTGTTCATATGAAACCGGTGGTCAGCGTTGACGGCACATTCTTGAGGGGTATATACAGGGGAAAACTTTTAACAGCAGTTGGTCAAGATGCCAATAACCATATATTGCCCCTAGCATTTGCAATCGTTGACGAAGAAACGAATGACAGTTGGGGATGATTTTTGTCCTTACTAAGAGAACATGTGTTAAAGGACCGAAAAGTTTGTTTAATATCTGACAGACACATTGGGATTGTAAATGCAGTTCATCGACTACCCCTCTGGCAGGAGCCAATGGCAGTGCATAGATTTTGTCTTAGACATGTTCGGAGTAACTTCAATAGTAAATTCAAAATGCATGAGTTAAAGAAATTGATGTACGCAGCTGGGGATCAAAGCAAAAAGCGTAAATTTTTGAAGATTATGGAAGAAATTAATTTGTTAAGTCCCCAAGCGAAGGCATGGTTGGATTTGATTCCGAAAGAGCAATGGACTCTTGCTTACGACGGTGGACATCAGTGTGGCAACATGACAACCAATTTGGCAGAATCTTTTAACAGTGTAATCAAAGGGATACGTGCCCTACCCATCAAGGTGATTGTGGGGTCTTCGTTCAAAAAAATAGTCAAATATTTCAACGACCATAGACAGGAGGCTAATCATGGGCGATATCACTTTCCTTCTAGGATATGGGCCAAATTTGTGAAGAATGAGACGAAGGGAAGAACACACCGTGTATTGGCTTTTAATAGGGATCGTGGTATTTTCAATATTGTGTCACCACATCGTGAGCATTGAAAGGGAAATAATTCATATGAGGTGGATATTGGGCCCAGGAAGTGCAGCTGTTGCAAATGGGAAATATATGGAATACCTTATTCGCATGCGTTTGCATCATGTCAGCAATTGGGTTTGAATCCTAGGGATTTAGTGTCATCAGAAAATACGACACTATCCTATAGAGTCACTTATGCAGCACAGTTCAGACCTATTCCGCATGAAGATTATTGGCGTAATCCTGGCTTCAGCGTGGCACCATTTGCTCGCCGATTCAAGAACCGTCAGAGGGGCAGATTGCGGACGGCACGTATTCGGAATGAGATGGATGAACGCAATCCTGATTCACCACCTCGTTGTGGCTTATGTCATCGCAGTGGACA
Source organism: Voacanga thouarsii (assembly GCA_026120185.1). Classification (NCBI taxonomy): domain Eukaryota; kingdom Viridiplantae; phylum Streptophyta; class Magnoliopsida; order Gentianales; family Apocynaceae; genus Voacanga; species Voacanga thouarsii. The sequence goes on from JANUWF010001017.1 coordinate 9,588,517, forward strand.
CAATAGGAGAAATTGCACTCACGGTGCTGTAGAATGAAAAAACCACTGATTAATTCTGTATCATGTTGGCTAAATTCATTTAGATACAATATTTATCTGTCACCTAAATTCATTTAGATAATAATGTTTATTTGTCATTCGAATTATTTATCTTTAATTTTGTGTTTAAATTTTTTTTCTGCATTTAATTGGTATGTTGATTATATATTATTAAATTATTTTTAACTTCTATATATCGGTTCTATTAATTAGGACAAAATGTATGAGCCTACTTCTCACGGAGTGAATCCAGGTCCTATTATACCGGACGTATTGAGATTGCAGCACTAATATAGGTCATCACATATTTAGGCAGGACAACTATACAGTGATGTTATTACTGCGAAGAGAAATGATAGTATATTTTGGGAAGCTCGACCATTCGATCACCGTATTGAGCAGCTCATGGACATGGCCGGTTTTGGCGGACTGCGCCGTTTATGTTATATGAGGATCGATCATCCACTGATTACAGCATTAGTGGAAAGATGGCGCCAGGAGACGCATACATTTCACTTTACAGTTGGAGAGGCTGCTATCACCCTACAGGACATAGAGGTTCTCTTTGGATTACGTGTAGATGGTGATCCAATCTGTAACAGTCGGTTCGTACATACACCTTTAGAGTTGATTGACCTGTGCGACGAGTTTTTAGGATTTCAACCGACTCCGACAGAGCTAGATGGATATAGATTGAAGATCATTTCACTCGAAAGAGCCTTGAGCCAGCCACTACCTGCAAGTGCGACGCCAGAAATGATAGGCCAGCAAACACGTTGTCGTATTATGCAGCTCATTGGCGGCTTTCTATTCTCGGACAAATCTGGCAACAGAGTACATCTACGCTTCTTAAAATACATTCGTGATTTGGAGGTATCCGGCACCTTTAGTTGGGGAAGTACAGTATTAGCTCATCTGTATCGTTGTTTGTGCAATGCTACATCCTACAGAGCACACACTATCAGTGGCCCGTTATTGTTGGTTCAGGTATGAAATGCATATTTTTTTAAAAGGAAAATATTATTAGTATTTTAAAACTATAATAGATATTTTTTCCCTAAGCATTGGTTATTAATGTTGAAATAGTTGTGGGCTTGGGAGCGTATCCCTACTATCAGACCTTCTAGAGTTCGTGCAGTTGAGGATGTTGACCCACAGGCCCCGAGAGGATCAGCATGGGAGGGACCATTAGAGCTTTCCCACACTCCGACACATGTGCTTCTTACTTTTAGGGATCAGTTGGATAGGATGCAACATAATCATGTAAGTATTACTCCAACCACTTTGCTTTCAACACTAATTACAAGTTCGTTATTTATAATACTGACAGTTTGCGTTCATGCAGTTTATCTGGCAGCCTTATGATGAGGACATGTTGGCTACCTTACCATCATGTTGTACTCATGGACGACGCATCTGGGCATCTATCACATCCCTAATTTGTTGGGAAACAATAGAAGTGCATCGCCTAGATAGAGTCATGCGACAGTTTGGATTGGTGCAGATAATACCTGTTGCAGTTGACACTGGTGATAATTTGTATGCCCGTGATATGAGAACTACTGGTGCAGGGTGGTCTGAGATTGATTCAATACATTATGCAAAGTGGGTTGATAGACATTCAACAGTAATGGTTGGACAATTCAGCTACAATCAGAATATAGTTTCGCCTGACTATGCAGCGTGGTATTGGACTCACACTAGGCGACTGATTGGTAATCCGACTATAACGCAACCTAATCATTCGGGCTACCAATCGAGCAGTGGAGCAACAGAATTATTGGTATGTAATTTTTTATACATATTATTAAAAAATATAAAATTTACACTCAAATAATTTATTGACATTTCGAAATATATATAGGCTGATTCGATGCATCGGATATTGTATCTTGGCAATGAGGGATATCAAAATGCGGATGCTGTGAGTAGACGAGTGTTTGCATCAATAACGGATCTCGCTACTCGTTCGCTGACTGCCGCAGGTAAGGCAAGTCGTTTGAACCACCCACCCTACGAGCCAGCCAGACGAAGCTACACTGCTGATCCGATACCTCCAATCCCGCAAGAAGTCAATCGCGAAGTACCACCGGTGCGGAGAGGGGGTAGACGGGCACGCAGACGTGCTGTACCTGATATTCCTATGTAGGATCACTACTCACTAGTGCACGGCGAAGAATACAATTATGAACGTGGTGATCCTGCAGCAGTTGAAGATAGGCAAGCTGATTTTATTACTCCGTAGCACCTAATCTTCGATACTAGATACCTATCTTCAGTCGATGAATTTGCTGCCGACCCATCTACTGGACGTTCTCAGATACCGCACATGCATTCTATAGATATTCCCGGTCCATCCCACCGTTATGAGGAACAAGATGCAGTACAACCAGAAAAACCACCCGAAGAACAACAACAAGAACAGCCTCGGAGACGAGTTCAACCTCCAAGGAACCGTCGAGGATTTCATTGCGGGACAAGTTTTCATCCTTTTTTTTAGATTATTTCATGTGTAATAAAGTTTATTATTTATTGTTTGTATCACGTTTTAAAGTTCATGTCTTCCCAATCATGCATGATAACCTATTAATATAATAAAATCACAAAAGATTTGGGGACAATGTTAAAAACTCAACTCAACCAATATTAAAATATATATACAATAAATTAGCAAATACCAAATAGCTCAAGTAAGATAATTAAATATGAATGAAATTATGAATTACATTTCATTAACAGTCATATTTACATTCAAATTTAAAGTCAAAGTAGCATTAATAAAATGTCGTTATCCAATTTTCTATATAATCTATATTTAAAAATTATAGAGAAAACAATAAGTTCGATTTAGTTAAATATTTAAAATATTGTCAACTCATAAAAAATATTAATTGTGTTATTTAAAAAATATTAATTCATTTTAATAAAAATTTGTAACTTCATAAAAAATGAGAAGAAAAAGTCGCAAAATAATAAAATGCATAATACAAGAAAAAAGAAATTAAAAAAAAAAAAGAGACCTTGTGAAAAGCTAGTGCACATGTGCTATATAATTTATATTTAAAAATTATAGAGAGAACAATAAGTTTGATTTATTTTGGCCATTTAATAAAAAGTAATAAAAAAAATTTTAAAGACAAATATAATATAATTTTTTTAAATAATTTTTTTAAAACTGTAACATTTCACACATTATTCGAGTTTAATTAAATTATAAATTATTTGAATTATGAAATGTAAGTGAATTATAAAATTTATATAGTTGAGATTTAAATTTAAATACTATTTAAATAGTTAACACTATAATTTTAGTGTATTTAGATAGTTGAGAATTTATATTTTTATAATTTTCTTCAACAATTAAATATTATAAATTAATTATTTAAATTTATTTAGTATTTAAATTAGCTAAATATTTAATGATATTTAATAGAAATATTAAAATTAAAAATATCAAAATTATAATATTTAAATTAAAAATATTTTAAATAATAAAATTATAAATATTTATATTTATATTTTAAATATTAATATAGAAATATTAAAATTAAAAATATCAAAATTAAAATATTTATATTAAAATTGAATCAACTATAAATTAATTCAATTTAAATTAAAAATAAAAATTTATTTTAAATTTTAATATAAATAAAATTAATCGTAAAAAATAATTAATTTTCAACTTCATTATAAATAAAATTAATTATGATAAAAATACGTATATTATTATGGTCAAATATAAATTATAATTGTGTATTATTTAAATTTATATATAATTTTGTGTTATTTAAAAAATATGAATTTCTTTTAATAAAAATTTGTAACTTCATAAAAAATAAAACAAAAACTCACAAAATAAAAGAAATTAAAAAAAAAAGGTACATCTCGCGTTTAGAAAACGCGAGGTGATATTTTCGGTTGTAAATTCTGTGGCTCATTCAGAACTTGTCAGAGAGGCAACCTCGCATTTCGGAAACGCGAGGTACCCCTTCTGCGCCGCGCCCACGAATTCTACTCCCATTAATACGTGGAAAATGGGTATTGATCCATTCTGGTCAAAAACCCGTCGTGGTTAGCTGAAGTGGGGGAATCATGTAATTTCATAATATCCTAATTAATTAGAATTGGTACACGGTGGTTGGCATGGCTTGGATGGAGGGATCACACAATTTCATAATATCTAATTAACTAGAATGGTTATGGTGGGACCAAAATTCACCCAGAAATCTGACGAATAGTTGTGCGGCTCCGTGCTACTACAGTTGAAACTCCAGTAGCAACTGGGGTTTCACGTGCATGTATTGGAGCTCAATAATCCATAGTCCATCAAATACGGCCTTTCCTCAGTTTGTTTTCAAAATCTACAGTGTGGCTCTATTTCTATAAATACTGGTCATTCATATTCAACGGATATCTTGAGACTTGCTACCTTGCTATCTATAGGCATATCAAGCAAGGAAAAATGGCAGGAGTTGCGGCGGAGACAAAGCATTTCGTCCTAGTTCATGGTGGATGCCATGGGGCTTGGTGCTGGTACAAACTCAAATCGCTGCTCGAGTCTGCGGGCCACAGAGTCACCGCATTAGACATGGTAGCTTGCGGCATAGACCCCAGACAAGTACAGGAGCTTCGCACATTTGCCAACTACAGTGCACCTTTGATGGAGTTCATGGCTTCAATTCCCTCCGAGGAGAAGGTCATTCTCGTAGGCCACAGCTATGGTGGTATGAACTTGGCCCTCGCCATGGAAAAGTACCCAGAGAGGATTCTCGTTGCAATTTTCTTGACCGCCCTCATGCCGGATACTACACATTCACGGGCCTACGTTTTAGAAACGGTAACTACTTAATGTACGGCATTGTAGTCTATGTTTAATTTCGATCTATACTAATAAACCGATTTAAATTTTTTGCTAACAATTGGACTAATGCCCAAAAGCGCACGGCGCAAACTCCACCAGAAATGTGGTTGGATACTCAATACTTCCCTCGTGGAAGCCCCGAAAACCCACAAACTGCAATACTTTTCGGTCCCAAGTTTATGGCTTCCACGGCTTATCATCTTTGCCCAATCGAGGTAGGCTCTCTCTAGTATTTTATGGCCTCGCTAGCTTCTTCCAGCACTCAATTGTGCAAATATCAAGTGAAATTTTCTCGTCATATAGGATGTTGAATTGGCTAAAATGTTAGTGAGACCAAGCTCGGCATTTATTGAAGATTTATCCAAGGCGCCTAACTTCTCTAATGAAGGCTATGGATCAGTAAAGCGTGCCAATATTTTATGCCATGAAGATAAAGGTCTACCTAAGGATTTTCAACAATGGATGATTGACAACTTTGGTGTGGCAGAGGTGAAAGAGATAAGAGATGCAGACCATATGCCTATGCTTTCGAAGCCTCAACAAGTTTGTGATTGTGTTTTAGAGATAGCCGACCACTACAAATAGCTGCCCTTATTAATTCACCGAGCACTGGTGCTCTCCTCCACCTAATAATTCATATCCCCAGTAAGACTGGGACATAAATTGAACCCTGATTTTAATAAATTGAATTAATACTTTACTATAATTCGGTTATATATCATATATTGTTTTGTGTACTCATTATTATTATTATTATTATTATTATTATTATTATTATTATTATTATTATTATTATTATTATTATTATTATTATTATTATTATTATATTTATTTTTATTTTTTTTGGAATACTATCTTACACTATCTTACACTATCTTATTTCTTTGAGAATTTGCAAGCTTGGACTAACTAATGTATAGCAGCCTAAATTAGATCCTAATCGTTCAAGAAGAAAAATATAAAGCTATTTTATAATTAAATTTGTTAAATTAGTTTGTGTTTGGAGACTGGTTGTGAAAAGTAATCAGTGATAGAGTAAATGGATTGGGTAATGTTTTATTTTTAAAAAATTTAGAAATTATTTATTTTTCAAAAAATAAAAAATTTTTACAATAGTCAGAATAAAATTATCTTTTGCCTTAGAATTTGCAGCATTTTCTTCTCTGTTTTTTTTTTTTTTTAAAGTTTACCTTCAAATTAAAGGTTTTAGATTTTTACTTTTGTCACAGTGTTGACGTCAACTTTGTCGAGCCGACGCAACAGTTACTTCGAATCGATGCCGATTTGATAAATGAGGATGAGCTGATAAAGTCAACCTTTTCGAACAGCCGATAGCCATGGTCTACATCGGCACCGTGGAGCCGATAAGAAAGAACAAACAGAATCCTGATCTTTTGGCGCAAGGGACTTTGCACGACCGTTGGGAACATTCTTGGGCCTGAAGAAACTCCACGATCTGTTCGTGGTTCATTTGCAGCAAGTATAAAAAGAGGAGCATCGCCCATAAGGGGGAGATCAAACGATCAAATCAGCAAAGTTCAATTTCATTTTCTTTTTCCTCATCATCATTTCCAACTTTCTAGTCTAGGATTTTATTTCTTTACAACTTTCTTACTACTTTGTTCTAGTTTCCCTTTACCAGCTTTGTTTACAGTCTTTTTTTTACAGTTTTCGGTTCATACTTTCGATATCAGCTTTTTCTGTACTTTCCATTGAGATGATCAGTATAAATATCATTCCATGTTCCAGAAAAGTCCTTCCGTTTAGCCTTCTCAATTGACCTTCTTGAGCCATTTCTTTAGTAAGCTCAAGAAACTCGGTCCCTGATTCAAAAAAGGTCCAATACCATTTGCTATTACTCCCTGTCGGATCGTTTGTGTTTATCGGATACGAAGCCGATTCCTGTTTGCATCGGTTCCTTATTTTGACAGCAACACAGATTGGCACGCCCAGTGGGATCCGAAGGTCAGTATTCGTATGCTATTGCGGTCAGGACGCATAATGGCGAGCAATCCACAACAACCACAGGCACCGAAGACATCCGAGCGACCCTCAGTCCGTGCCCTCCGGGGAGTCTTTGATCCTGCTGTTACAGGTGGTACTCAGGGTACTACTGGGGAGTAAGGGGGCAGTCCTCACCCCCAGCGTCTCAGTCGACGTCCACCTCACTAACTGCCATTCGACATACTATGGAACAGTGTACTGGTGAACTCTTACAGGGGCTTATTCCACAGTTTGCTACTATTTTTCGACATTTGCTTCAGAATGAGGTACAACAGTTTGCGCAGAGACAAAGTATGCAACCCTTCACTCAGCCCTCGGGGTACCCTGTACCAAGGACCAACATGGCACCAGCATACTCCATGCCGTCGGCTGATGTTGCACCTACTTATGGCTCAGTACACCTCTTGCGAAGAGACATATCATTCCCAGCCACTGGGGGGCACCAAGCGCTAGGAATGGTGAGTCAAAACACGTTCCCAGCCGAAGCATTTCCTGGCAGAAGTCCGGGCCTAACAGCAGGGTTACCAATGACATATGAAGCAGTTCCCACCTATGCTACGGTAAACATGCCACCTTTCGGGGGGCAATCACATTACCCTGCGTTGTACCCTCCTGTATATCCGTCAGTCACAGCGACTAACCCAGGGCAGGGCACCGGCAGCACCGAGCCCTCCATAAGGCAAGGTCCCCGGCCTGTCATGCAAAGCCCCTTACCTCAGTTTCAACAGACGTACCAGCCAATGGATATGGTAATGCAGCAGACACGAGATCGGCTCATATACCAAAAGCCTTACCCTGAATGGGTGGATTCCATGGCCGTACTCCCCCGAGGGTACAAGTTGCCGGAGTTTTCAACATTTTCCAGCTAAGACAATAAGTCCACTATAGAACATATCGGAAGATTCATAGCGTAATGTGGTGAGTTGGGAAACAATGACTGGCATAAGTTACAACTGTTCTCATTATCATTGACAGGAGCAGCGTTCACATGGTATGTCAATCTAATGCCTAATTCCGTATATTCCTGGGCAGATATGGAAAGAATGTTCCACCAACGTTTATTTAAGCCTATACCGGAAGTTTCCATTGCAGACCTTTTGGCCATCAAGCAAAAGGGATCAGAAGATGTGGCAGATTTTATCCAACGTTTCCGACAAACCAAGTCCAAATGTACAACCCAATTGCCTGAAACAGAGTGTGCACGATTGCCGTTAGTATGATGCATCCGTAGCTCAAAGAACGACTCATTCTCCAAGACTTCTCGAATTTATCTCGATTATTATCTCATGCTGTCCGAATAGAAGAGATGATCAAAGAGAAGGAGAAGAGACGTTCTGTCAAGTTCTCTCATGGCCAGACAATGATATCCGTCATAGATGATATTAACGAGGAGGAAGAAGAGCAGGCCGGCGAGGTGATGGCAGCAGAGTTGGTAAAGGGTGCATCCTATATGTGTCCTCACTTGAAACCCGGCAAGGGAAATTCTGAAATGGCCACATCAGGAACCACCTATTCTTTTGACGTTTCAAAAGCGGAACAAATCTTCGACCAATTGGTGGCAGACAAATAAATTGGCTTGGCTTATGGACACAAGATTCCCAATCCAGAGGAATTGAAAGGGAAAATGTATTGTAAATAGCATAACTCTTTCTCTCACAGTACTAACGGTTGCATTGTCTTCAGGAACATCATTCAGAAGGCTATCCAGGATGGGGGACTGAGGTTTGCAGACAAAAAGGAAGAGACTCTGGTAGACACCGACCCCTTTCCGTTAGCCGATGCGCACAGGTTGCAAATAATGTATGGGAAACAGGAAGAACATGTAGGGCACAACAAGCATGGGGAAACAGGGGAAGCATTCCTGAGATTGGACGGTAAACCGTCGGTTTTCACCCGTTTATCTCCTCCTACTTTTGCGGCATACTTCCATAGCAAGGAAGGGAAACTAACAGTGCAGGTACCCCAAAAGGAAACGTTTCTGCATAGCCGCTATTCCCGACCAACAAAGACCCAAAAGAGGAGAGAACAGCGGAAGCGGGCGCAAGAAAGGCGACTGTTGGATACCTGGGTTGAAGAGCAACTAGGCTCAGATAATGGCCAAAATATGCTTAGCATCTTGCCGTCAAGCTTCTGAGATACTTCTTATCAAAAGTATATGGAAGAGGATTTTCATACTGAAGAAAAAGCCGTCGTGGAGCTGGTAGATGTTTAGATTCCCCTAGAGGGGATGCTTTTTCCCATTCCGACAGCCCAAAATACTAACCATCTCAGGCCCCTGTACATCAAAGCCCATGTCAATGGTAAGCCACTTACTCGGGTTTTTGTTGATGGTGGAGCCGTTCTAAACGTAATGCCTTTCTCCACCTTGAAATGGCTGGGGAAAGATAAGTTGGATTTGTCCCCTACCGATGTGCAGATGGTTAATTTCACTGGAGAAGCGACTGCGGCAGAAGGAGTGATCACTTGTGAAGTCACAGTCGGGTCCAAAATCAGTAAAACGGTCTTTTTTATAATTGATGCAAAGCCAGCCTATTCCGTTTTGTTGGGCAGGGATTGGATTCATGCAAACCGTTGCGTACTGTCCACTTTACACCAGATGATGTTGATCTGGGATGGGGAGCAGGTGGAGCAAATCCCAGCCGATCATAATCCGTTTTCAGCCGAAATCCACATGAACGAGGCTCTGTTCTATCATTCGACGTTTGATCCAAGCCAATACGCCAAGCTGACAATGGCCCATAACTTGATCACTACTGAGGAACCAAGCGGCTTACGACCGGAAGATCCAGAAGTCCGACAAGCTCCCGGCTTCATTGCTCAAGATCCATTGATAAAAGTAGATATAGGAGAAGCAGGGGAGAACAGAATAGCTAAGGTGAGTTTACACTTGACTATAGAGCAAAGGGATAAGATAACCTGTCTAATCCACAAGTACAAAGACTGTTTTGCATGGGACTATCATGAGATGCCAGGATTGGACCGAGGCATTGTGGAACATCGCTTACCTGTGAAAGAAGGCTTTAGACCCCATAAACAGCCAGCAAGATGTTTTAACCCTGCATTGCTACCAAGGATCAAGGAAGAGGTGGAGAGATTACTTCGGTGCGGATTCATCCGTACGTGCCGATATGTAGAGTGGGTATCTAACATCGTGCCGGTCATTAAGAAGAACAGTCAGCTGCGTGTTTGCATAGATTTCAGAAATGTGAACTTGGCCACTCCGAAGGATGAGTATGCTATGCCGATGGCTGACATGTTGGTAGATTCCGCCGCGGGTAACCAGTTTCTAAGCTTTATGGATGGCTATTCAGGGTATAACCAGATATTTATAGCTGAAGAGGATAAGCACAAAACGGCTTTCCGCTGCCCAGGGTCTATTGGTTCGTTCGAATGGGTGGTCATGCCATTCGGTTTGAAGAATGCTGAGGCTACCTTTCAACGGGCCATGAACCTCATCTTCCACGACCTTATCGGCAGCACCATGAAAGTCTACATAGATGATTTGGTCGTGAAATCCCCCAGGTTCCTTCAACACTTGGTCGACTTGGAGCAAGCTTTCCTCCGGATGCGTCGGCACCATTTGAAGATCAATCCGGCTAAGTGTGCTTTTGGAGTTACGGCCGAAAATTTCCTTGGGTTCTTAGTACACCAGAGGGGGATTGAGATAGATCGTAACAAGGCTCGGGATATTCTACAAGCAAGACCACCTCAAACGAAGAAAGAGCTACAAAGTTTCCTGGGGAAGATAAATTTTTACGGCGGTTTTTGACAAACGCCGCAGTAAACACAAGGTATTTTCGCCGTTGTCGCGATTGAAGTCATCTTAGGAATTTATCCGGCAACCCGAGCATCGAGCAACGTTTGATCAAATAAAGGTAGCTCTATCACATCCACCAGTTGTTAGCACCTCCACATAACCGGTCGCCCATGAAGTTATATATCTCAACTCGCGGATGAGTCTATCGGCAGCTTGTCGGCTCGAGATGACCAACAAGGAATAGAAAGGGCAAGATACTACCTTAGCCGAAATCTATCGGATACGGAGACCAGGTACACTCCTATTGAAAAGCTATGCTTATCTCTCCATTATGCATGCACAAAGTCGGAGCATTACTTGTTATTTAGGGAAGTACATGTACTCTGTAAGATAGATCTAGTCAAATTCTTGTTGAATCGCCCTTTACTGAATGGGCGATTGATGAAATGGACCGTCAAATTACATGTTTTTTCTCTAACGTATGTGCCACTCGAAGGCAAGTAAAGGGACAAGTCGTTGCAGATTTTTTAGCCGAACATCCTTCATCTGGAGATACCGCAAACGGATGAAAACAAGCCACAAAGGTACGTTTCTTTGAAACCATGGGTTTTACAGCTTTGATGGCTCAAGCACCCAACTGAAGGCCGGTATTGGCATGGTTCTGGAATCTCCGAGTGGACAGCAGGCTAGGTTCACTTTGAATTAAAGAAGGGGACAACTAACAATCAAAGCGGAGTACGACGCCCGTTGTTAGGGTTACGGATTCTCGAAGGCACCGGAAGCTCGAGTAGTCGAATTGTAGGAGATTCTCAAGTGGTTGTCCGACAAATAGTAGGAGATTATAAATGCACTCGCCCCATTGTTGTTGGGTAAGTTACAGGAGGTAAAAGGACTATTGCAAAGACTTCCAGGAGGTTATTTTAGTTCATGTTCCCAGGATAGAAAATCGAAATGCTAATGATTTAGCTCAGCTAGCTTCAGGTTTCAGGAAAGCAATGATGTGCTAACAAATAGCGGAGACAAAGCATCAGGAAGATTGGCGATAGGAGATCATTGATTATTTAAGAAACCCGACCGGGCAAATATCCCGAGAGGTGAAACGAAAGGCCCTCAGCTTTACAGTTATAGGCAATGTTCTGTTCCGACGGAGTCACACTGGGATTCTCTTGAAGTGTCTTTCCAAGAAAGAAGCCCTACGGGCAATGGCGGAAGTACACGAAGGCTTATGTGGAGCACATCAAGCAGGTCCAAAACTGAAATGGACACTCCAACGTCATGGTTTCTTTTGGCCGTCAATGACTATAGATTGCAATGCTTATGCGAATGGCTGTAAAGCTTGCCAAAAGCATAGCCCATTGCTGCACACACCTTCCATGGAACTTCATCCGATTATTAAACCGTGGCCTTTCCGCGGATGGGCCCTGGACATCATCGGAAAAATCTATCCACCTTTAGCAAAAAGGCATTCATTCATATTGGTGGCAACAGATTACTTCACCAAGTGGGTGGAGGCGCAACCACTGATCAACGTGACACAAGCAGCGGTCATCAACTTTCTCCGACAAAGCATTCTATTCCATTTCGGAATCCCAGAGACAATCACAACGGATCAAGGAACGGTGTTTACAGGGGATCGGTACGTAATTTTCTAACTCAGTTTAAGGTTAAGTTGCTTCACTCTTCTCCTTACTACGCACAGGCCAACGGACAAGCAGAGGCAACAAATAAGACCTTAATCGGCTTGATCCTTAAGGCAGTAGAAGACAAATCCAAGGAAATGGCGTGAAACATTGCAGGAGGTATTGTGGGCCTATCGGAATGCAACTAAAACTGCTACTGGGTTCACCCCGTTTAAACTAACCTATGGGCAGGATGCTGTGCTGCCTGTTGAGATATCGTTGCAGTCAGCACGGGTAGCCTACCAGCGTGGTCTAACGGCTGAAGACTATCAGATGGCTTGGGCATTAAGCCTAGACCAAGTTGAGTTGGACCGCTGGGTGGCCTTGGAGAACATAAAACAACACAAGGAGAAGGTGGCAAGGGCGTACAATCGGACGGTTCGAGAAAGACGTTTTCAGGAAGGAGACATGGTTTGGAAGACTATTCTCCCTGCTACTCCAAAAGATCCGAAGTATGGTAAGTGGTCCGCATCCTGGGAAGGCTCATTCTTAGTAACGCAAGTTTTTGATGGAGGAGCTTACCGCCTGATGACACCCGATGGGAAGGAGGCATGTCGAGCAATTAATGGTAAGTTTTTGAAGCGATACTACTCGACGTTCTGGGAAGGGGCTAGCGAATGAAAAAAAAAAAAAAAAAAAAAGAGAAGGGGCATCTTCTTAAACAGAGACTTTGGTTTCCATATATTGAGCTGATCATAAGAGACCGACCGGATGACCATAGATGTCAGTACAAAAAAGAAATCAGCTACTATCAGAAGAGGCGTTGGGCAACAACAGTGGCCGATACGGAATAATCGCTAGTCGATTGGGGTCTTCCGATTCAGGGGGTGCTGGGCTAGTCGGGGCAGTTCCCGTTGGTTGCGGATCCAGAACTGGGAGCTCTGTCCCAGCTATTTCAGCCTCAGGTTCAGTACCACCCTCGGGGCAGGGTCACCTCATCAGCATCTGTCCTCGGAGCTCCTGGATCGGCTGGCAAAGGGGCAGCTTCTTCAGGTTGGGTACCGGAAGGACCGGCCTCGTCAGTAGCCGAGGGGTGTAGAGCTTTGTTCAGCTTGGCTGTGAAGCGGTCCCACCCGAACTTCATCTCTTCCAGCAAGGCGATTGAGTTTGATAGTTCAGCTTCAAGTAGTTCCTCTTCCGCCTCCAGCATTAGGCGTTCGTCGTGATGCTTAAGAAGGGAGTCTTCAATGGTTTTGACCGTCTCCTGGAATCCTTTTTCTGATGCAAGTCGCTGCTCCAGAGTTCTTTTTTCAGAGGCAAGCTCTTTCTGGATCTCTGACAGTTAATGTTCAAGCCGCTCAATTTTGCCAATTCCTTCAGCAATGTCGGCTCGCAGACGTGAAAGATGATCCAAGGATTCCTGGCGATCTCTCTCGGCAAATGCGGCATTCTCTCGATGCAGTTTCAGGAGTTCTAGTTGATGGTGCGCTTCATCCCGACGCCGTTGTGTATCGGATAAGAAGCGACCCGTGAAACACATCTGCCCCAAACTCCCAATTGCCAGGTCTCGGAGCACAGGGGGCATGCCGGGGTCGTTTGACTGGACAGTTCGTAGAAGGGCATGACTTACATTGTCCAGGGTGGCCTGCTCAATAGGCAAGGAAGCCCCAATGAGGCTTTCAAGGAAATTCAACGCCAAAGCCAATGTCGGCATTGGTAGAGAAGCAGTAATTGTTCCAGCTTCTTGGCTGGGAAGAGGCATCGTTGTCTCAACATCTGTGGCCACTGATTGCTTTTCGGGCCTTGGCGGAGCAGGGGGTGGACTTGTTGGAGTCAGCAGTTCAGCCGATGAAAGGTCTGCTACTGATGAGGGAGCCGATGTGCTAGCCGTTGGGGGATGTGCTGTAGTAGCCTCCACCCTAGGGCTATCTACCGTTGGCGGGACAACTCTCTCGGCTGACTTTTCGGCTAAGGAGCTGAGCGGAATGTTTTCCTCCGAGTCAGAGGAAGTGTCGATGACTACCGGACGACTTATCCTTTGTTTGCGCCTCTGCAAAAAGAAAGGGTTGTGTTGATAATCAGACAAACAATTTTTGAACATCAAGGAAGCTAAAAAAGGGGGAGAAAAAGAAGGATCGATAAAGGCAAACCTTGGACATGGGAGGAGTCAGCGTGTCATGCCTCCTTTTGGATCGACGGAGCAAGGATGGACCCTCGAACTCTTCTTCTTCCTCCTCCGGAATCACAGGAGCAGCAGCAGTGGTTCTCTGCACCAAGGGAGTTTGTAAGGTCGGCATTTTCACAGGACTAACAGGGTTTTTTACCTGTTTCCCTTTCTTAGCCGACGAAGGTGGTTCAGGCAAAGAGGCAGTCGATCCAGGGAGCCGTAGAAGCCAGACGCCTATGGGGGCAGAAAATAGGGCCCCACTCAGTAGCCTCCACCATAAATCAAAGTTTGGGGAGGTCTCCAATACCACCTGGAAGGGTTTAAACTCAAAGGACCTTAAAATGACCTAAGTGCGTTCGGCTAAAGTGCGTACGTCTTCAGCCAATAACACCGGTTTTACAGTGAAAGAGGAAACATGCCCTGGATCAGCGGGAATGTCCTGTATCAGCCCGAATTGGCGGGAGAAACAATGAGGATTATACCGCTCGCAGGAGGTCTTAGCGTTCCGCGCTCCAGGTTTGGCCCCCAAAAGAATTTTCTGAGGGCACAGAATGCGGGCCCATAAAGTGTCTTGTGTGGCCTCGGGGCTTTCCGATAGGTTTCTCAACCAAAGAGGGCCCTCTTGGTGAGCAGAGTACGGGAAAAAAATGGCGCCATAAAAGTCTCGACATCGGTAGAGGTACGAGACAATGGTTTCGGCGGAGGCAGAATTGGTGGGGACCCGAAGGAGTCGATAGCCGGTCGCCTGCTCAGAAAAATCTGCTTGGGTGCTTGCAAGTCGGCTAACGCTAAAATTAGGCAAGTATTGATACAGCCAGAGCTGGGCAATCTAGAGTGGGCCCCCTAGGTTGGTCGGATCCTCCCCAGCGAAAAAAGCAGCCATCAGTTGATTGATGGTGCAGTAAACTAAGGCAAGGACCAGAAAGGCAAGATCGCAGCGCCTCCTGCTCCTTAGGAGAGCCGATATGTAGTATCGGTACTCATTACTGATGTCGGTAGAGTGAGAACAGATGATGTATTTACACAACCACAGCCATAAGAAGGCCGTTTGTTCTTGATTGGAAGGAGTGTCCTCTACCCCTCATTGTGCGCTGATGAAATTGCCGTATGAAGAAGAAGCCTTGTCTAGACGAGCCTCAACGGCAGGCAAATTTTCCTCGTTATAAAGCTTCGGGATTTTATCGCCTTCACATCGGAAGCCGAGAATGGTGCAAATATCAAGAATGGTGGGAGATAACATCCCGTGCAGGAAAATGAAGCCGTTGATCGCCGAAGACCAAAAGGGTAGGACGGCGGCAAACAAGTTGCAATCAAACGCCATCTCAAAGTCAGTCATCATGATGGCTCCGCAATGCCCTATTGTGCCCAAATAACCCCAAATTGGGCATAGCAGCGATCTCGTCATTCTCGGTAATTTTTGAGTTTGCGGGGCCAATGGCGGAAAGAAGAGGGAAGGTTGGCAGTCGTGAAAGTGTCTTGTTGCAGAGGGAATGTGAAATTAGCCGGCAAGACAAACCGCAGGTGTTTAGCGATAACCTTGACAGGCAGGAGGCGTGGACCCAAGGCAAACAGCCTGGCATCGGCTTGGACTAAGGAAAGGATACTCTTATCGGTAGAAGTTGCCATTGTGATGTTGCTTTTACTAAAGGGAAATTCACAGTTTGCAGGAATTAGGGCAAGAAGATAAAGAGTCGACGAGTTGCTCAGGCAGTAGAGTTCTGAAAGAGATAGAAGTTGTAAGGAGTAAGGAGTTCCGACCGGGGACTACCGAAATTTATAAGGAAGTTTGAAATTGAGCCGTTCACGGGTTATAAGGCCGAGGTGTCGCAAACCTTCCATAATGTTCGGGATGTTTCGATTCTGTCAGAAAACGGACGGCTACCATTAATAGTTGTACGATTCCCATCGTTTCGATGACTCGCGTCCACTGAAACAACGAGATTCGGGGGGGCATGTGTTGACGTCAACTTTGCCGAGCCGACGCAACGTTTACTTTGAGCCGATGCCGATTTGCTAAATGAGGACGAGCCGATAAAGCCAACCTTTTCGAACAACCGATAACCATGGTCAACATCGGTATCGCGGAGCCGATAAGAAAGAACAAACAGAATCCTAATCTTTCGGCGCAAGGGACTCTGCACGATCGTTGGGAACATTCTTGGGTCTGAAGAAACTCCACAATCTGTTCATAGTTCATTTGCAGCAAGTATAAAAAGAGAAGCATCGCCCACAAGGGGGAGATCAAACCATCAAATCAGCAAAGTTTAATTTCATTTTCTTTTTCCTCATCATCATTTCCAACTTTCTAGTCTAGGATTTTGTTTCTTTACAACTTTCTTACTGCTTTGTTCTAGTTTCCCTTTACCAACTTTGTTTACAGTCTTTTTTTTTACAGTTTTCGATTCATACTTTCGATATCAGCTTTTTCTGTACTTTTCATTGAGATGATCAGTATAAATATCATTCCATGTTCCAGAAAAGTCCTTCCGTTTAGCCTTCTCAATTGACCTTCTTGAACCCTTTCTTTAGTAAGCTCAAGGAACCCGGTCTCTGATTCAAAAAAGGTCCGATACCATTTGCTGTTACTCCCTGTTGGATCGTTTGTGTTTGTCGGATACGAAGCCGATTCCCATTTGCATCGGTTCCTTATTTTGACAGCAACACACAGAAAGAAACTAGGAGGGATGGTAAAGTTTGTAAACCAAAAACTTGCCAAATGGGTGACGTTGTTCCCCTACGCTTCTGGTGAAAATTGCCCATTGTACCGTACGGTTCTAGATCCGGCAAACACAGGTTGGAACAGAAGAAGGAACAAACGGCATTTATAGTAGATTCTTCACGCAACAAACCTTTCTTCAAAAGGAATCATTATTTTAAAAACTTGTCTTATGGCTCTTCCTCCGGCCGTACTGGGCCAGGCTTGAGGATCGGCCCACGAGTTATGTGGGCTAGGCCCACACCTTGGTAGGCTGGGGCGTTTCGGGCCCTTGGCTCGTAAGGCCCGCGGGCAGGGTGGGCCGATCTCGGGTCTTAGTTTCTCATTCTTTATATTTTTTTCATAATTAGATTAAAAATTTTGATATTCAACTATTTTGTAATTTTTTTATTATTACTTAAATAACACGATTTTTTATAATTAAAAAAAAAAAGTCACTTTAAAGTAGTGGGGGGTTTGACTTGGACCACAAAAGGGACTTAATGCCTAAACCTCTTAAAAATATTATAATGATCAAATTTTAAAAATAGAATAAATATCCTAAAATAAAATTAAATACATAATATTACTTATCCTAAGTTCCTAATTATTTGAATACTAAACTAACTATTTGGCTCACCACATTCATCATCTGAGTCATTATCAACAATCCACAAATTAACCGCCCTATCTTCAGCTGCGAACCAACTATTACAACACATTAACATCTCCAAAGTATGAGGAGCCAATCGAGATCTTTTTTCATCAATTGTTCGAGCGCTATCATTGAAAATGCTTTTTGATGGCATTGTGGAGATAAGTGGTGTCAAAATATCATGTGCGATTTTAGATAAAATGGGATATTCACTTACATAACCCTTCTACCAACCACAAATATCTAAATGTTGATCCTCATTTTCTACCAAGGGTTGCATCTCGTAAATTGTCATCTCGTTATAGGTGATAAATGATCTTTTTTTATGCTTCATTATACCCAATGGATTAAATACTGATGAAATTGAAAAAGTAGATTTTCGTGGTGGTTGAAAGTAACTGCTAGATAATGATTAAGCTTGCCTACTTAAACTAGGAGAACCAAAACAAGAAAGGCTCAAACTTATACAAATTATACATGTCAGATAGAGTTTTAGCCGTTTTATCTTTTATATCTTTTATCATACAGTACCTAATGTTTGAGATTCATCAAAATCTAATGTTTCATAGATATTCAATAATACTTTGAAATCCAGCTATTTTTACTCTAGTATTCATACACAATGCTATACAATATAAAATAGGAATATCTTCATAATATATTTTATATTTTTCAAACATACTTCTCATAAAATAACCATATTAGAGATGGTCCATATACTCACCAAAAATATGTGCGACCTTAGTAAGTGTTGGAAGAATATGATGAGTAGTGAGATAATAAGATCCCGATAAAAGTTCAGTTGCATCTTTGAAAGTAAATAAAAATATTGAAAGTGTAATACAATTTTCAAAATGAGTTTCAGTTAGTTGAGGTTGAAAATTGTTACTATTACAAAATTCAATAAGTTGATTTTGAAAAGGTATAACACTACATATCAAGAATTGAGTTCCATCTAATTTTACAATTTAATCTAAATTTTTTAAAAGATACACCTTATTCTCAGCATAAAGCCTTAAAATTTTGTTGCCTAGTTGGGGAAGTTTTAATAAATAAAATAACATTTCTAATTATATTAACAATATTATCAATATATTTATATCTTTTCTTAACACGCAAATTAAGTATATAACAAGCTATCTAACATAGGATTCATAGTATTTTTTAAAATTGTTATGGTAGAATCATTATTTGAAGTGTTATCTAAAGAATTAGAAATAATTTTATTTAAAAT
This sequence comes from Voacanga thouarsii, assembly GCA_026120185.1. Lineage (NCBI taxonomy): Eukaryota > Viridiplantae > Streptophyta > Magnoliopsida > Gentianales > Apocynaceae > Voacanga > Voacanga thouarsii. Next base: position 9,607,548 of record JANUWF010001017.1, read on the forward strand.
CCTATATCCATGACATGTTTGAGTAATCATTCTAATTATACTATTACCTACATGAGGATATTCAAATAATTTAAAACAAATAGTTCTTTTTTGTACTAACAAATCATGATCTATCCAATGACATGTAATATACAAATAAGACTCATTAATAATTGCAATCCAACTATCACAAGTAAGAACAAATTTCCAATTACAAGAATTAAACATAACAATTAGATACTTTTTCATTTCTTTATATATATTTATTATATTATTTTTTAACGTTGTTCTAGGAATCCTTTTCCATATTGGTTGACAATTGTTTTGCATGTATTGTTCATAATGTGAATTTTCTACAAAATTGAAAAGTAATTTAGTTTGAACAAACATTATAGCAAATCCACTTCTATTTTTTCTATGATCGTATTAAAAATTACCAATAATTTGATCTCCTGTAGTATATATTTGCTGTTGTTTAAGTAGGTTTTCTAACCAATGATTATGTGACATTTTCATATGTCTAACTAACGTTCTCATTCCTCCTTCCTTCTTATGTGTATGTACCACCCAACAAATTTTACATGTTGCCTATCATTATTATTACCTTTTTCAAAAAGATTTCAAACCACAGATTTTTTTGCTTTAGCTATAACATCCATAGTTTCAATATCATCCTGGCCTATTTAGATTTATTAGGATTAATAATTGGAGATGATTGTGATTGTGAAACACTAACGCTAGGCCTACTAGGGCCTTTATCTTCATTATCTATTTTATTATTTATTAAATTCAAGGCTGGATCTATATTGAAATCAAAATGTACAGATGATTGTGATAAAGAAAAATGTTGATATTAATTTGGATTCATTATTTCTAAAAAAAAAAAAAGCAATAAATCAAAATTCAAATAAAAGTTCAAAAAAAAAGTATTAACAAATAATGAAATAAGAGAATTGAAAAATATAAATAGCAAATTAATTTAAAAATTAAACAAATAACTAAAATAAATAATTAATTAATTAATAAAGCTAAAAAATAAGAATGTAAAATTACGAAATAGTAACTAGTTGATGGCCAAGAACAACAATACTTTGTGGAGCTTTACTTCTTGTATCCACTATTCTGCCACTCAACAATCTTTCAAAATATGAAGAATTTTTTTTAAGAATTGAAAAAGTATATTAAAAAATAAATTCTATTATAACACTTTTTATACAGAAAATGAAGAGAATTGAATATTATGATATAAAGATGAATGAAAATAAGAGAGTTTGAGAGAATTGGAGAGAGTTAGATAGTGCTTGATGAGTTTTGGGGTAAATTGGGGAGTATTTATAGAGTTTTGGGGGGTTAGGGGAGAGAATATAGCCGTTAGGGACTAAATTACAAAAAAAAAACATAAATAACCATTTTAGAGACCAAATTGAAAAAAAAAAAAAACTTGAGAGCCGTTGCTGCAACAGCTCAAAAGCACAGGCCAGCAGGCGGGCCGACCTGTGCCGGACTGGCCCCTGGTACACATCGGCCCGGCAGGCCAAACCGACCCATTGACCAATGCAATATAGGTGTAAACTTGACCTTGGCAGCTGCCCTGGCTGGCCTTACAAAATTCTCAGCCATATTGTAAAATAATTTTGTATTTTATTTTATTAGGGAAAGAAGGAAAAGTTTCAATTTTTTTTCAATAAAAGTTAACTATTTATATCTACAAAATCATGTATAAGTACATCCAAAATTTCCCCTCTGTTACAAAGAACAGCCAGTGGAATAAAAGAAGGGAAATGTTTTCGGAAAAAATTATAGCGTTTAGCTTAATAGATCAAATTGTGATGATCTAAATTGCATATTTTAAGAATATAATTAAATTTTTTATTGTAGCCGTTGTTTTAGGATTCCAATAATTTTGTCAATAATTGTCTTAGTGTTCCACTTTATAGTTCTAGAATGTCCATTGAGTATTCTCACAATAATAAGTAAATCACTTCTAATAATAACAACATTCCTAATTACTATTTCTACTTTACAATATAGATCGTATTAGGCTTTTTCATTCCAATTAAAAATCCTTACAAACAAGTCATTTTATTACCCAAATCATCTAAAATATATATAGTCAAATTATCTAAGAAACTTAAAGGCGTTGTGTTTAGGATGAGAATGGAAGATAGAAATAAAATTACATAATTGAATGTGTTCAGAACAATGGGATGTGTTCCTTCAATTCATAAATGTAGAGAGTAAATGTCCTTCTTTGCCTCTCATACATGATACATGTGGATAGACAATTTGCGTTTCTCAAATTATCTCACAATTTGTTTTATAAATGGCACAAAAAATTTGTACATAATTCACAAAAGTATAAAAAAACTCTACAAAAAAATATATACAAATACAATTAAAAAAAATCCACAAATCAAAAGATTAAATATAAACTCAATATTAAGATAAATCGAATTTTGATAAAAAAAAAAAATAGGTTCAAAATTAAACCCACCACCAAAAATGAGTTGGATTTAGAATGATTGGTGTGGAGGGAGAAATGCAAGGTCAATTTTTTTCTCACATTTGACAAACGTGATGGAGTGTCCACGGTATTATTATTATTATTATTATTATTATTATTATTATTATTATTATTATTATTATTATTATTATTATTATTATTATTATTATTATTATTATTATTATTATTATTATTGGAGAAAAAAACCTCGCAATCCGTGAATGTAGCTTTCATTTTGCCAAATATGAGTTCCTTTGACATTTAAAAAAGGAAAGGAATCTTGGGTTACTAATTGATGGAATATTGAACAATTTGAAATTTTTTTTATTAATATTCAAGAAAAAGGTATTCTAAAAAATTTCATAAATTTAGAGGAACTTTTCACCTTGAACAAAATGATTGAAGAATACTCGAAGATACGGTCAACATAAACTTTGTATAAAAATTCAAGAAGAAACGATGTAATTAATCAAAATACACAACAAAAATCGTATTCATATGATTTTTTATTTTCTTAATAAATATAAACTATTTTGTTATTTTAAACACTTATTCTATCTCATAAATATTAGTACGATAACAGATGTCCAAAAAAAAAAAAATCAATAAAGTGAGTTCGAGGAAGATCTCTGCTCTTCTTTTCCTATCCAAACTGTCAAACTCCAAATTCGAACCCATTTTCATCGAATGGTCAACAACTAAAGGTCAATTGGATCCTATGTTGGGACTGGGACCCATCTTTTTATTTTTTATTTTATTAGACATATGCTCATTTTCTTTTGCTTTATAATATAGCATTCTTTTTAAAAGAAAGAACGAAAAAAGAAAGACATTTTATCCAAAATATGCCTTTTTGCTAGTCAACTTCACCAAGCGTTTTAAATATGCATAATGCTAAAGTGAAGTGATTGAAAGAAAAGGACTATGATTGAATTGTATGATCAATTGATGATGAAAATATAAAGATAATGCTTGTATAATCAGTACACAATTGTGAACCAAAATGTGCCAACTGTACTCAGGCCTGCAATTCTCCTACTGATTCTTTTGCCGGGTGTTGGACTGACAGCTAGGGCTGTTCAGTGACATCCAAAAAACGAGTCAAACAAATTGAAGGAATCAATTCAATTCAAATCGAAATTTAATTTTTGGGTTGATTTGACTTGTTTTGGATTCAAAAATTATAAATTCATAATTTGATTTAATTTTTTAAAATAGTATAATCCAACTCAATCTAAAATTAAATAGACACACAAATATATATATATATATATATTAAATTTATTTTAATTTTAAAACATAGAGAACTATCTATAATAGTTGACTATATCTATTTATTATAAAGTTTTCAATCCCTTCATGCTCAAAAGTAGTTAAGACATCTGAAGAAACAACTCCCGATGTTAGTGATTGAAATTTGCTTTTCATATCTAAGATGTTATGTTTTCAAATGTATTTATTCTTTTTATTTAATCAAATTAATAAGAGTTTGCTATTAATTTTTATAATATGTTTTGCAAGTATATTGAAAAGTTTAAAATTCAATGTATAGTGAAAATTAAAAAAGGATATGAAGCTAATCCGTGTTATTTAGTTTATTAATAAAGTATTATATGTATTTAACTTTATTTAGTTTGTGTTATTGTTATTGGGTAATGTTTTGATTAGTTTGTATTATTAAGAAATGATTGCTTTTGTAATATTTAATTAATATTTCTACATGTAATATTTTATCAAATATTAGGGAATAGTTTATTTACATAGTAAATTGTATATTAACCAACAAAACCAAATTGAACCAAACCAAACTGAACACAACTTAAATTGATGGGTTGAAATTTTAAATAGTTTAATTTGAGTTTAAAATTTCTAAATCAAAATATTTGGATTATATTATAAAATAGATAAAATCGAACCAACTCAATTATGAATAACTTTACTGACAACTATAGTTATCGCATTTACGAATGACCTCGTCATTGTTGGCACTCTCAAGTTTCATTTTATTTCTATTTTTTTTTAATTATCAAGAAATGGTTGGCTGTCACATGGCTTTAAGCTGAATATTTATGGAGGTCAAGGGCAACTGTCTCAGCAATTGAATGCATGTTGCAAGGAACTCTTTGTTCTCTCTCCGGAGTGGAGCTTCTCTTTGTTTTTCTTAGAACCTGTATATCTGCCTAAATAGTAGATAATCCTTCTATCTGTTTGCTCTAACTTGATCAGCTCTATACTCCTTGACCCTACTTCCACTCCTCTTACTTCACTACTTCTGTCAAATCTCCTTCCCTCAAGCTGCTCGCTACCCCTTCCATTCTTCCTGCCATGCAAGCTATGGAAGTTGATATCGCAGCTCTTACTAGTACCCTCTCTCTTTCTCCAGTTAACCTGCATGCATCTCCTCATTCGGACAATGCTTTAGTCCTCAAAATCCTATCGAACAAATGATTTGATCTACGTACAGTCTGGGCTGTTCTTCAGGCAGCCTAGAAATTGAGGAAACCACCGAATTTTTCTTTCTTAGATGTCAACATCTTCCTTTGTGCGTTTGCTTCCAATTCAGACAAAAAACTCATATCTTCCTCTGGACCTTGGACTCTAAAAGGAGCTCACATTGTGTTAAGAGAATGGCCATCACACATTTCCTTTGAGAAACTGGAGTTTAATGTAGTTCCGTTTTGGGTTCAAGTGCATAATCTTCCACTAAATCAGATGTCTACAGACAATGCTTAGCTAATTGGAAATTATATTGGCTGATTCCAATCAATGGATAAAGCTAATGTTTTAAGTGGAATTCTTCAGCGGTTTCTTCGATTGCAAATTGCAATTTCCATTAATTCACCTTTATCATCTGGGTTTTTCCTACAAAGGGCTAATGATTCTCCAGTCTGAATTCATTTTAAATATGAAAGACTTGCTGAGTTCTGTTATTCTTATGGCCAACTTGGACATGAAGAATGCAAGTGCCTTCATTCATCAGGGTTTCTCCATGGCCCTCTTGATCCTCATTGTGCTTTTGGACCTTAGATGAGAGTTCACAGTCTTTATACTTCCAGGCGTACTGATCGACCAGTTCTTCACCCTTTAGAAACAAAATTAGTACCAGTACCGTGGCATTCAGGCAAGGTCCATCAGATTGAAGTATTGCCGGATAGTTACACGAAGCTCATTCCACTCTCAGCTAGCCAGTTGCACTCCGTCCCTGTTCTACCCAAAATACCTGCCTCCACTTCATCTGATTTGTCCGTATTGAACACTTTGGACATATCCCTACCTGAACACCTTCTTTCTAGTTTGATTAATGTACCTACTCCCACAACTTCTATCACTACCCCACCAGCTTCTATGTCGTTTACCCTAATATTGATCACTTCACTACAGACAGCAAGTCTCATCATTGGGGCCTCTGTGTATGACACCAGTGTGTGTATGTCCATTTCCCTCACCTGCACCTACAACATCTATATTCCCCTCGACTGCAGGAGTATTATTTGGGCCCTCAATGCATGAAAGTAGTTTAACTACAACCTGTTGTCCGTTTTCGTCTCCTGCTACACAGCCATATATTGCTCTACAAATCTCTGAACTGCCCACTTTACCTATTGTGTATGAACTAAGCCCCACCTCTGAAACCTTAGAGACTCACCACTCCCCATAAATTATTCAACAAGGTGCATCCCTCATAATTCAAAACTCTTCATGCATGCCCCTAAGCAATCATCATAATCAGATAAGGACTTTACCTATCCCCCGACCTCTTAAATAAATGTTAGCTTTAACTCATCTGGGTAAAAGAACCTCATCTTCTGGTATACTAGTTCCCAAAAAAAGTAAACCATACCCTTCTGCTAGCTGCACCATAACCCTTGTTCCTGATACAGAGTTCTATTGAGCACAGAACCCGGATTCATCTGGTCCGGATGAGAGTGGAATGATGTCCTCCCTCTCCCATCTCCAACTTTCATCCCAAATTCCTCAGACGTTATCTTCTACACCAAACCCTTATTCAACTCCCCTGAATTAGACACCACTGGTGGTAAAAGAAAAGGCAGTCCTTATCCGTAGGAGATTCATACATGTCAAACGCCTTGCTCGTAAGGGATTGGTTTGTTCAAATTTGGAGCAACAAGATGATGCGGGGGTCTTTTTTTCAAAGGTTGATATTTCTTCTGAGGCTGAGGAGGCCAGCCAATCCATGCCTCCATCGTCACAATGTTAGTTTTTACTTGGAACTGCCGAGGACTTTCTCAGTCCAAGGTAGTAAGAGCCTTGCGAGTATTTGTTAACTCGTATCGTCCTGATATTTTATTTTTATCTGAAATCAAATCTTCCTCTCTTGAAAGAATTTCTCAGGTTTTGACTGCAGTTGATTTTCCTGATTTTCATTTTGTTATTGCTATTGGTTATGCTGGTGGTTTAGCTTTGTGTTGGCAGCCAAATGTGGATCTACAGATTATTGCTTCTAATAACTGTTTGATTACTAGCCTTATATTTTGTACTCAGCTCGGCTCTGTGTGGCAACTTACCGGAATTTATGGTATCCTCAGAAACAATAATTTTGGTAGGATCTTTCAGATATTGGTCGAGGGTTTGCTGGACCTTGGTTGATCTTGGGAGACTTTAATGGCATAACTCAATCTTCTGAAAAATATGGAAGACGTCTCTTTTATGCTACTTCAGGAGGCTTTACCTCTTTTGTGAAAAATGTTGGTTTAATTAATTTGGGTTCACTGGTTTCCCATTTATGTGGAATAATAAAACATCAGGAACTGCAAACATCCAGGTTCATCTTGATAGGGGACTTGTAAATGAATCTTGGTGTGTTCTGTTTCTACGGGCATCTGTTTCCCATCTTATTACTCTCTCCTTAGATTATAAGCCCATTCTGCTTAATACTTCTCCTCCAGCTGAATGGTTATTAAAACCTTTTCGATTTGAGACTGTGTGGACATAGGAAAACTCCCTCTCATGACATTGTTTTGTCTGCATGGTCTATTCCTGTTTGCGGATTGCCTCTCACGGCTCTAGTCTCCAGTATTAAAAATGCAAAACAAGCTATTAAATCTTGGAATAAATCAGTTTTTGGTCTTATTAAGCACAATATAATTAGGATTCGTAAGGAGATTGATAATCTTCAGTCTCTTCCTCAATCCTCTCTGGTCTTGGAAAAAGAACAGTCTCTACAGGAAGCTTTGGACGAGCAACTTAAAAAGAGAACAATTACTCTGGTGGAACAAAGTAAAGATGTCTTGGTTGGAAGACGGTGATGCTAATACCCAATTCTTTCATCTTTCAACCATTGTTCATAGAAGACATAATAATATTTATTCTCTTCTTACAGTTGATGATGAATGGTAGACAAATTGGACAAGTATTGGTCAAGCTTTTGAACAATACTGCTATAATCTGTTTTCTTCTACAGCTCCTCAGTTCCCATCTGACATTAATAATTTCATTTCTCCTTCTATCACAAATGTGCAAAATGAGGATTTGTGTGCTACTTCTTCTGCTAATCTTATCCGTCAAACAATTTTTGAAATGAATGTTGGAAAAAGTCCTAGTCCTGATAGTATGACTCCCTGTTTCTTCAAAACTTATTGGTATATTGTCAAAGCAAAGGTAGTTGCTGCTGTCCAATATTTTTTTGTTCATGGAAAGATGATTAAGTCTTTAAATCATACTTTCATCGCTCTTGTTCTAAAAAAGGATTCTGCTTACAAAGTTGACCATTTCTGGCCTATTGCTTTGTGTAATGTTATATATAAGGTTATCTCTAAAATTTTGGCAGATAGGATTAAACCTTTATTGGACAGTCTTGTAGCTCCTTCTCAATGTGCTTTTATTCCTTCTCATGATATGACTGATAATGTGATAATGTGTCATGAGATAATGCATCATCTAAACACCAAGAGAGGAATCTTGGGTCTGATGGCTCTTAAGATTGATATGGAAAAGGTTTATGATAAAGTGGAATGGTCTCTCCTCATTAGGATTCTACAATATCATGGTTTTACAGATCGATTTGCTAACTTTATTTTAGAGTGTATATTTACTGTATCCTTTTCCGTATTGATTAATGGTTCTCCTTTCAAATTCCTTAAAAATTTCAGAGGTCTTCAACAAGGAGATCCGTTATCTCCATCACTATTTGTACTGTATTTTGATCTGCTATCTAGAATGCTCACTGCAGCAGAGTCAAAATAATTGTTCCATGGTGTTAAAATTGGACGAAACTGCCCTTACATCTCCCATCTTATGTATGCAGATGATTTGATCCTTTTCTACAGAGCGTCTATTCCTGAGGCTCAGGTGGTTCAAAATCTATTGAATACGTATTGCAGATGGTCTGATTTTTCTATTAATTTTGATAAATTTACAATCCATTTCAGCAGAAATATGCGGTCCTCCCTTAAATATTCCATTCGCTCTGTATTCCATATGTCTGAATGTGCTCATAATAGCTCTTATCTGGGGGCACCTTTTTGTAAGAAATCTTCAAAGTCTATGTCATTTCAAAGTATGGTGGAACGACTCCGACAAAAAATCAGTAGTTGGAAAATAAACACTCTATCACAGGTTGGTCGATCTGTGTTAATAAAGAATGTTGCACAATCATTTCCTATTCATGTCATGCAATGTTTTCTTCTTCCCTCTTCCATCTATAATAAATTGGATACTCTAATGCGTGATTTTTGGTGGGGATTTAAAGAATACTTTGGTAGGCACTTATATCTCAAATCTTAGGAAGGCATCTGTGCACCTAAAGACAAAGGAGGAATGGGATTTCGAAAATCTTCGAAAAATAACTTGGCTTTGATCTCGAAACTTTCCTAGAAACTATATACTGAAGATCATCGTCCTTAGGTTAATCTAATTCGATCCAAATACCTTTGAGGCAGACGACTATTGGATGTGGACAGCTGTCCCAGTGGATTGTCCTGGATTTGGAAAGGTGAATGGAAAACAAAAGAGGTACTAAAAGCTTGACTATGTATCGAATTGGTTATGAATCGCAGGTGAACATTTGGGAAGATCCGTGGATCCCAGGCCTTACTACTCATCGTCTTCTTCCTATTCCTATAGACCAGCAACATGTGAGTTCAGTTCGAGACCTCATGTTCTCTGATCAACATTTATGGGACTATGAACTCATCTCTAATCTGTTTCCACCATCTATTACTCGGGAGATTCTAAAAATTTCTATTCCCCGGATTAGGGAACCTGACTTACTGGTGTGAGCTCCCTCTAAGTTAGAGAGATTTTCTGTTAAGTCTACTTACAGAAGTATTCATCAAATGAGGTACAATACTAACCCCTCCTTACCACATACGAGCTTTCTATCATCTACTCCTCCTCTCCCCTGCACTCTGTGGAAATCTCTGTAGTCTTCCCACCTACATAGTCGTCACAAGCATTTTTTATGGCGTGTTATCTCCCAGTTACTGCCTACAAGGTCTAGGTTGGCCCGGGTTTTGGACTTGATGGACCAATCCTGTTGCATCTGTCATAATGCTATAGAAAGTTTGAAGCACCTCTTTCTTCTCTGTCCCCTTATCAAATGTCTATGATGGCATTCTAAATGGCATTTTAAAATAGATAAATTCTCCATCTGAAAAGTGGAAGACTAGATAAAGGAGCTGTTAAATTTGGATAATTCACTCCCTTTCCCAAATGAGACTAAACGAGAATTTCTTAACTATGCTGTGGTGTTGATGGAAAATGTATGGAGATATAGAAATCAATTTCATGCAGGGGAAGATTCTCAAAACTGGGAAGTGCTATCTATTCTTATTAGTAGGACAACAAAGGTTTATTAGGAAGCTAGTCTTACCCGATACTGGAAAAGGCAAACTCTCAATCTACCTCGATCTTGGCAGGCTCTGCCTTCCCCTTATGTCAAACTAAATTTTGACACTACTTTTTAAGATGGAATTGCGATCTCTACCTGTGTTTTTCGTGATCATATGGGACAACTTCTTTGGGTTTGGATTGAGAAAGATTTTGCTGGAGATGCTTTTGCTGCTGAAGCTCTTGCTGCCCTTAATGTTGCATTGATCACCGATGTGGCTGACATATCTAAAGTTATCTTAGAATGCGACTCTCTTAATATTATAAGGGCAACTGCAGGTGTTCACTTGACTGAGGAATCGTTTGGGAAAGGATCCACAGATGCCGTGAAATCTATGCTCAGAGATAGAGACAATTGAAAGTATGTTTATGTCCCACGTTCGGGGAATGTATATGCTCACGAAATTGCTAAATGGGCAAAATTTCACAATTATTTTGGTTATTTACCCTCATCCCTCCTTCCCCCTTCCATTTTATGTGATCATGGGAGAACCACTTCGATCCCCCAATCAAATCCTGTATTGTGTGAGGAGGCGATCATTTCCTCTTCTATTTCTTCGAAAATATATGGTTAAATCTTTATCTAGCCAAAAAAAAAAAAAAAAAGGGCAACTGTCCCATTTGCTAAGGGAACAAAAATGGCCCAACTCAAGTAAGTACAGTAGATGAGATCGACTGGGCATGGATTGGCCTGGGGTGGGGTGTGTGGGGGTGCAAATGATTATAAGTGGGTTGGATATTAGCATAAGCTTGAATCAATTTATGCTTTTATTTTATTTTTTTACCTTCTCTTATGATTTATTACAATTTATCATAGTACTTTAGTACCATAAATTAAAAAATATATTAGAGATTCAATAATCGTTAGTTAATAACGATATTATCTAACATAAGTTACTTTTATAGTAAAATATATATTTTACCTATATTAATTATAAGATGTCCAAAATAACTATTTAAATTTATTATAATTTACTCTCATTAAATTGTAGATTGTGACACTTTAATACCGTAAATTGTAAAAAAACCGTTAGAAGTCCATTAACCATTAGTCAATGACAGTATTGATTAACGAAAGTTATTTTTGTAATAAAAAAATATATTTTATCCATACTAATTATCATATATATATATATATATATATATATATATATATATAATCCTTTTGTGGAAGAATTTTAGCACATAAAGAATCTATGGACTTATAGCATTTTTTATAATTTTTGGTATTAAAGTATTATTGTCATAACTTAATAGGATAAAATGTAATAAATACAAAAACCAAAATTTCAATTAATTTTTTAAAATTAGACATACCATATACAGTTTTGTCAAGACCTAAATACGATAAAATTTAAATATAATAGGTTCAAAATAAAATTATGAAATTGTACCAATATTTTCTTAAAAAAAAAAAAAAGAAGCCAAGTTATAAATTTTTTTTGTCATATTTCCATAGTCTAATCAACATCAAACCAAATATTTTGGTTTGTTGTTGATTAGACTAGGAAAATATGATAACTTTTTTTTATAACTTTACTTTTTTTTTAAAGAAAAATATTAGTATAATTTTGTAATTTTATTTTAGTTCTATTTTGTTTGAATTTATATCATATTGACTTAACGGTTAATGGACCATTAGTACATTTTTTATAACTTGCGGTATTAAAGTATTACAATTCACAAGTTAATAGGGATAAATTACAATAAACTCAAAGGATTATTTTGGACATCTCATAATTAACATGGGCAAATAAATATTTTATTACAAATTCATTAGTCAATACCATCTTTCACTAATAGTCAATAAACTTTTACCATTTTTTTTTAATAATTTATGATATTAAAGTGTTAATACCCCAATTTAATAGGGGAAAATTGTAATAAACTCCCTTCTTTTATATAAATAGTAAAAGACAGTGGATCCAATCATAAATTTTTATGGAATAATGGATAAAAAATGTTACAAACTAATACATGACATTGTTATTTGTGAGCTCAAAGATAACCGTTTATATTTTCATCAAGCATTAACTCAATTAGAAAATTGGAGGAAATTGACTGTGTATGAATTGCACTTTGGTCTTGAAATTCAATTTTGGCATTCAGATCACCTGGTAAAAATGTTTCTATTAAGCCGTCCCAAACACATATATTTACGACGGTTCCTGCTGTAAATACTTAATACAAATAATATATTATTTTAATCTTTTTTTACGACATATTATTATGATTGTCTTATTAGTTATCGTAAAAATTATATAAGACGATCGTATGACTACCATATAATATTTGTAACACTAATATTTGTAACAAATAAAAAATAGTCACGTGACTGTCACATATAACTTTTAAGATGGTCATTTTATCATTTACGATTATCTTAAAGCTGCCAGAAATAAAATGAATTTAGAAGAAAATCACCACAAATGTCTTTAACAGGATAATTGTGGTGATAGTACCTTTTATTGTCACTTGCAAACCTCTATATTATTATGACTAAGACGGTCCTGCAATAAAACCAGAGAGAAACACGTAATTAGAACACATGTATAGAGTGGAGAATCACGTAATTTCATACCATCTTAACTAATAAAAATAGATATACATGCTATCTCATAATATTTTAAATTAGAAGATCACATATATATGTAATTTCATAATATTTTAATTAATTAGAATAAGTATACTATTAGTATTACACCATACACTTAAATTGGGAATACCAGAATTTCAAAATATCTTAATTAATTAAAATACGTATTCATGTATGTCGTGGTTAGCTGAAGTAGGGGAATCATGTAATTTCATAATATCCTAATTAATTAGAATTGGTACACGGTGGTTGGCTTGGCTTGGATGGAGGGATCACACAATTTCATAATATCTAATTAACTAGAATAGGTATGGTGTGGCTCGGTGCTACTACAGTTAAAACCCCACTTTCATCACAATAATAATTCCATAATCCATCTACTAGCGGCCTTTCTCCAGTTTGCCTTTCAAAATCTACAGTATGGCTCTATTTCTATATATACTGGACATTTATATTCAACAGGTATCTTGAGACTTGCTACCTTGCTATCTATTGGCATATCAAGCAAGGAAAAATGGCAGGAGTTGCGGCGGAGACAAAGCATTTCGTCCTAGTTCATGGTGGATGCCATGGGGCTTGGTGCTGGTACAAACTCAAACCGCTGCTCGAGTCTGCGGGCCACAGAGTCGCCGCTTTAGACATGGCAGCCTCCGGTATAGACCCCAGACAAATACAGGAGCTTCGCACATTTGCTGACTACAGTGCACCTTTGATGGAGTTCATGGCTTCAATTCCCCCCGAGGAGAAGGTCATTCTGGTAGGCCACAGCTATGGTGGTATGAACTTGGCCCTCGCCATGGAAAAGTACCCAGATAGGATTCACGTTGCAATTTTCTTGACCGCCCTCATGCCGGACACTGCACATTCACGGACCTACGTTTTAGAAACGGTTACTACTTAATTTAAGGCATTCTAGTTTACATTCAATTTCGATATGGACTAATAAGCCCATTTAAATTTTTTGCTAACAATTTCCTTTCTTCTTCTAATAATTGGACTAATGCCCAAAAGCGCATGGCGCAAACTTCACCAGAAGTGTGGTTGGATACTCAATACTTCCCTTATGGTAGCCCCGAAGACCCACAAACTGCAATACTTTTCGGTCCCAAGTTTATGGCTTCCACGGCTTATCATCTTTGCCCAATTGAGGTTGGCTCACTCTAGTATTTTATGGCCTCGCTAGCTTATTCCAGCACCCAATTGTGCAAATATCAAGTGAAATTTTCTCGTCTTATAGGATGTTGAATTGGCAAAAATGTTAGTGAGACCAAGCTCGGCATTTATTGAAGATTTATCCAAGGCACCTAACTTCTCTAATGAAGGCTATGGATCAGTAAAGCGTGCCTATGTTTTATGCCATGATGATAAAGGTCTACCCAAGGATTTTCAGCAATGGATGATTGACAACTTTGGTGTGGCAGAGGTAAAAGAGATAAGAGATGCAGACCATATGCCTATGCTTTCGAAGCCTCAACAAGTTTGTGATTGTGTTTTAGAGATAGCCGACCACTACAAGTAGCTGCCCATATTAATTCACCTGAGCACTGGTGCTCTCTTCCACCTAATAATTCATATCCCAATAAGACTGGGATATAAATTGAACCGTGCTAAATTGAATTAATACTTCACTATAATTTGGGTGTATATCATACAAGGTTTTTTGAATCAGACTGGCCAATCGATCGGATCGTGAATCAGTTCTCTTGTTGGTTTGATTCAATATTTTGGATCGTTTTCTCAAAATAGTGTTAAAAAATACAAATTGTATTGAACTGACTAGTCTTATAATGGTCTAACTAGTCAATTTCAAAAAATAAATTAAAGAAGTAAAATTTGAAATTGTATTTTATTAATAAATTAAGAATAACTACTTTTAATTTTCTAGTTATGAATTATTTGTTTTATTAGTAATTTATCATTTTAGTTCATTACATTGGTTATGAACTTGAATATTTATATTTTTATGGACTTGAATTACATTATATTATTAATTAATTTTATTTTTTATAATAATTATATTTTTAATATTTAAATTATAATAGTACCGATTCAATTATAATCCAATTACAATTAGACTATTGAATTGTGAACTAATATATTTTTTGACTCAATATCTGATCCGATTTTGAAAATATTAATATCATATTTAGTTTTGTGTACTTAATAATAATAATAATAATAATAATAACAATAATAATAATAATAATAATAATAATAATAATAATAATAATAATAATAATTTGATTATATTTAATAATATTTTTTGAATACTATCTTACTCTATCTTATTTCTTTGAGAAATTGCAAGCTTGGTCTAACTAATATATAGCAGCCTAATTTTAGATCCTACTCGTTCAAGAACAAAAACATAAAACTATTTTATAATTAGATTTGTTAGATTAGTTTGTGCTTGGAGACTGGTTATGAAAAGTAACCAGTGATAGAACGGAGGAGTGGGGTGGGGTGACGTTTGTTCTTAAACGTTTTAGAAATTATTTATTTTTTAAAAAATTGAAAATTTTTTACAAAAGTCAGTATAAAATTATCTTTTGCCTTAGAAATGGAACTGAATCCTACACGAGACGCTCCACGGTGATATCTCCAAATAAATGCTAAGCTTCCAACCCAAAAATAATGTCTACTAACTTCAACTAAAACGAATTACTGGCCAAGATTGTTTGCTTTGTTAAGATTGGTAGATTGGTGGATTTTTGAGCAAACTTGATATAAGGGTTCACATAATTGTCAGAGACCAGGAATAAAATAAAAAATGTAATTAAGGCATTCTAAAAGTCTTTTTAATTAAGTTTTATATGTAATGGCTGAAAACTTAAATCCAAATTCTATATCTCTCCAGAGAGGTTTATATGCATCCTTTGTTAGATTATGTCCTAAAAATATTATTTCAATCTGAAATAATTAAACATTTATAACACTTACTACTAACCCATTAAATCTAACAACATCAAAAACTTGTTTTAAATATTTAAAGTATTATTATATACTCTCTGAATAAAGTAGAACATCATCTATATAAAATATAATAAAATGACTATAAGGATTGAATATATTATTCATAATATTTTGAAATTCAGGGGTGCATTCTTTAATCCAAATGTCATAATATTCTATTCATATTGTTCAAAAGGTACATTAAAAGTTTTTTTATTTACTAAAATTCTGACTTCATAACAAATTTTCTATAAATAGTAGTTTTGTAATTCTTTTTTAATAAATCTCATTTATTAAGTATACGGTACTTAATCCACTTTAAAACTTTATTTAAGGGTTTGTAATTTAGTACTAATTTAGCTGCTTCTTGTTCTTGTTTCAACTTGATTATTAACACAAAAGATTGGGCAACTCCAAAGGGATTTAGATGGTCTAATAATCTTTTTAACTTGTAATTTATTTATTTCTTTTTTAGAATATTCCATTAATTCATTATTCATTTGTATATGTCTAGATCTAGTAGGGATATCCTTCTCACTAAAGCTATCTATATATGGACTAATTGTATGTTTCTTCCTATTCCAAATTGGAAATTTTAGAGCAAACTTGTACCTCTAACAACTTTTGATAATCTTTTTTTTTTAGTTGAAGGAGCTTTTAACGGTTCCTCTACTCTTTTGTAACGTATTTATTCCTTTAAAAAATTAATCTGAATAGTTAATAACTAAATTCTATATATATTAGTATTCTTCAATATATCCATATCTCTTTGTTTTGGACTTGTTAAAAATTCAAATATAACTATTTGTATTAAAATTTCTGTATGAATACCAAAACTATCAACCGAAAAAGGATATATATTTGAGTAAGAAATGGAGTTCCTAAAATAACCGTTTCTGATAAATTTTTAATGAAGATAAAAAAAAAAAAATCTTGAAACACATATTCTCATTACATATATGAGCATTTGATAATTTATATTTACTCTCTAGTTTTGATCTTGAGACCGAATATAATTTTTCTGTAGTCTTTTCGTCATACGTACATAGTTGGTACTAATCTTTTTGCTATACAATTTTGATTAGCTCTTTGGTACCAAGCCTTGCGTACACAATTTTGAATAGCTCCTAAATCCATAAAGTGTTGTAGTTTTAATCATAAAATTATCTCTTATCCAAATTGTAATAGGTACGTACCATTTTTAAAATCGAGTCTTAATTATAGTTGTAATAAATTCTTCTATATTTTCCTCCTCAACTATAGCTTTCCCTTTATTTTTTATACTTTCTTCCTTTTCTAATTTCAAAGTTAAAATATCTGTTTTTATCTCACTATTTTCTTTTCTTAAGTCTTTAATTTCTTATTTTATTTGATTAATTTCCTGTTGTAAATCTTGTATCGATACTTTTGTCTCTAAAGGTATAAATCTGTTAAATACTTGCTTACATCAAAAGGTTATATACTTTTATATTCTTTTAAAACTATTTCTCTAAGTTTTTATAAATATTCCCTTTTAATATCCTCATAGCCTATGTTGTCAATTAGGTAAAAAAAGAATTGTTTACTTTCCTTTGTAATAACATTTATAGTTCTAACATCACAATTACATAATCCTATAAACTCCCAATCACTTTTCTGATAAGTGAAATAATTAGATTCTTCCTAGATAGCATATATTTGATCTTCATCATTACTATCCATTGAAATAAAACCATTATCATATTAATCTAATATTTGAAAAATATGATCTCTAATTTCTTCTTGTAACTCTAACTCATTAATTTTATTTTTCTTTTTAGATTTTATTACTTTGCATTCACAAGCTCAATGTCCTCTTTTTCCACAATTATAGCATTTTGGTTGATTTGTGTTTTTAAGGATAAGAAAAATCATTCTTTTTTGAGCCCGCAATTTATCAAATTTTAATTAAATTGCTAATCCCAAAACCATACATTTAGAGTAAGTATATTCATCGCAAGACATAGAATAACATTTTAACAAGTAGCGATCTTCAAAAAGCAAGTATCTTTACTTACTTTAATTCTATTGTTTATCCGACCAAATTCAAAATATAAGCAAAATACTACAACTACTTAACAAGAAAATATCTACACAACCTACAAGAATGATCACAAGAATATCAAGGAATAAGTCAAGGAATTATGGCATGTTATTAGATAAAATTTCTCAAAGAATGTAAAATTAATTGATATCTCTATCTCATTAATTCAATCCAAAGATTATTAAGCGTGGAAAAGTTATATTTATATGTCCTTTTTACTTGGCTTTTTTATGATCTTTTGTACAAATATAGATGATTTTTACTCATTTTATATATTTTTTTGGGTGTTTTTTATGTACTTTGGTAAAAAAAAAATGAATGAAATAAAGGTTTAAATGATCAAAATTGTAACAAAGATGTTTGTTGAATAATTTGGATGTCTAAGAATGTAATTTGAATAAATTTTAAAGATGCTACAATGAAAATAACGGATGATGCACGATCATGCATCAAACGGTATGAAACAGAGCAAAACATAACAATTACCAATATTTAAATGGCCAGTATATATAGAAAGATACCTGTTCAATATAAATGACCATTATATATAGAATAGAGTCGCTATTGGACGAACTATAAATTATTGGCCGACATTGAGCTCAAATATATGCACGTGGAATTAATGTGATGAAAGTGGAGTTTCAACTGTAGGAGCACGGATCTACACAACCGTTGCTCGAGTCTGCGGGCCACAGAGTCATCGCGTTAGACATCACAGCCTCCAGCATATAGACCCCAGACAAATACACGAGCTTGCACATTTGCCGACTACAGTGCACCTTTAATGGAGTTCATAGCTTCAATTCCGCCCGCCCCTCTCCCCCCGCAAGAAGAAGGTCATTCTGGTAGGCCACAGCTATGGTGGTATGAACTTGGCCCTCGCCATGGAAAAGTCCCCATAGAGGATTCTTGTTGCAATTTTCTTAACCGCCCTCATGCTGGACACTGCACATTCACGGTCCTATGTTTTAGATGTGTAACTACTTAATTTAAGGCATTGTAGTCTACATTTAATTTCAATTTATACTAAAAAGCCCATTTTAAATTTTTTGCTAAGAATTTCCATTTCTTATGCTAACAATTGGACTAATGTCCAAAAGCACACGGCGCAAACTCCACCAGAAGCGTGGATGGATACTCAATTCTTCTAGTAGCCCCGAAGACCCACACACTGCAATACTTTTCGGTCTCAAGTGTTGGATCGATCAATTAATGGATATAATTATTGACTCCAATAATTGCAATTAGACTAAGAGTGCAATTACATTCTTTTAGTGGAATGGAATGTAATTAATAAATTATTTTTATTGACAAAATAATTTATTGGAGCTTAGTCTAATTGTATCCGGTCAGATCTCTTTAGTGACTCCTAATTATGGGATAATAATAAATTATAATTTATTAATAAAAATTACAGAAAATAAAAAATCATATTTGAGATGGAATAGGATAAGTGGAAATTGTTGTACCTAACTATATTTTTCTTATTCTATTAGGATTCGTATTTAGAGATAGAGTCAAATATATATATTAGTTTATGACTCTATTTTCAACATACGTGAGAAACATCGTTGTTGTTCTCTGGTGTTTTTTTTCTCAATTTTTGTGTGAGTCCACCATCAACAAAGAGATAAACAAAATACGATTAATAATTTTCTGGTCCAATGAGATTACATTGAAGAAAACTTGAGGGTCCGGAGCATTACCAGAAGGCCAAAGACTTCAAGAATCGTATGTGTGAAAGCGATATCTACAAAGGTATGGTTCGTTTCACGTATTCTCGGGATTTAATCTGATTTACACATGAGTATGTTAATCCTATTAACTAACAATTGGTATTAGAGCCAAGTTTTGATATGTGTTTATGTGTTAAGATTAAATATTTTATGCATATATTTAGTTAAGCAGTGTATGAATAATGTATTTATATTCATGGTGAATGATTTGATTAATTCTGTTCAAAATAATTTTATGGCCATAATTTTTTATTCGGTGAATATGTATAAGTATTATCGAGTCTTGTAACAAAAATGGTGGATTACGTCTCCATGTTTCCCTTTTGATTTTTCTTTTGAGTTACTTTATTTTTAGATTAAAAAAAAAGAAATTGTAATTGGCGGACTGAAGCTTGGCACGGACTGAAGAGGAATTGAAGCTTGGCGAATGAATTGCAATCCAGCAATTCGTGAATTATTTGGCGGACGCACGCTGAAGGTAGACATTGGACCAGCACAGCAACCTAGTGCATCAACCCGAGACAGATAACTCAGTCGGCGAGACCAGCAGACCAGGAGGAGCGACCAGTGCACTGGGCATGAGCGAGCCAGGCCTGGGTCAGGCGCGACTGGGCACCGAGCTGCGCGCTGCACTGGCGAGGCTCTGGCGCCGTGCGCATGAGCTTAGGCTGGTGCACGATCGCTGGGCTGGTGCGTGCTAGCCTGGGCACGGCCTGTGCTGGTGTGCGCTGGTGTCATGATGGGATTTGATTCTTGTTTCCATGAGTGAATGCCCCAAGTGCTAACCATTAGACCACTGAAGATCTTATGATGGTGACTTGCAACAAATTAATATTGCAGAAGATTGAAGGTTGGCTATTTTGTTAGCCAATTAGATTTTCAATTGTAATTTTACAATTTTATTTTTGAGTCTAGGTTGACCATAAAATTATTTTTATTTTATAATTTTTACTATTTAATTTGGTTAAATTATATATCATTCATGTTAACAAACCATATAGTTTGCATTAAACCGCTCTAGGTACTATTTAGTTATACATAAATAAATAATTTTTTTATTAAATAATAATAATAATAATAATAATAATAATAATAATAATAATAATAATAATAATAATAATAATAATAATAATAATAATAATAATAAGTTTGAAATGATTAATTTTAATTAATCTTAGGCCTCCCCTATAAGCCCATTAGTAAAATTGACATTTGTTTCGTACCATTTTAAATAGTCTCCCTATAGGAATGTTACGTTTTATTGGTTACTATATTGTGTATCAAAATTTTAATTATTATTATTTTTAAGTTTAAATCATTCATAATTACCCTATAGGTGATGTGATTGGATTGTAAACTTTATATTAAAAATAAATAAATAAATAAATTTTGAATATAGGAGTTACACTTAAATCAAAGATATTATAAGGACTTCCTATAGAATATCCAAATAATGTCTATGATGGCCAAAATATTAATAACGCTAAAAGTAATATTACATTTAGATGCAAGATATATTAATATTAGTGGGATGATCCAAGCCTAACTATAAGTTATATTGTTATCTCCCATATAGGTGCATATTACTTTGGGGTTTTAGGTTGTGAATCTTGACCTAACTATAAGTTATATTGTTATCTCATATAGATGTACATGTTACTATAGAGTTTTAGATTGCCATATTTTGATAGTAGTTTCTATTACTACTTAAAATATTATCATATTGATCCTGCATCATGATATGATGAATAGCTCATATGTTTTATTTTATTTAATTTCAGAAAAAATGACTTTCAACACTTTATCCCATTTTTAACAAAGAACCAATTGGTTGGAGAAAATTTTATTGATTGGAAAAGGAACCTCATAATTGTACTCACTGCTGAGAAGCTCAAATATATGCTAACTGAACCGTGTCCTACTAAGCCTACTGAACAGTCCACGTGCGAACAAAAGGAGGCTTATGATAAGTGATTGAGTTCTGATGAGATGGCTCGTTGCTACATTTTGGGATCTATCTCAAATGTGTTGCAACAGAAATATGAGAACATGACAACCGTTACAAACATCATGAGAAGCCTCCAACAAATATTTGAACACAAAGGACGTCAGGCCCGTCAAGCAGCAATGAGGCGAATAATAAATATGCGTATGAAACTTGGAACGCCCATGAGAGATCATACGTTAGAATTGATCGCTCAGTTTAACGTGGCAGAGATCTTAGGGGCTGAAATTAAGCCTGGGACTCAGGTTGGCATGGCTCTAGAAACTCTCTCAGAGATGTTTTCACAGTTCAAGTTAATTATAACATGAACAAGATGGATATGTCTCTTACAGAGTTAATGAAGGAGTTGGAGAGCGCCGAGGCTACCCTAAAAGTGGGAAGTGGCAACGCTCTTATTCTATCTCATGCTGGATCTTCCTCTTCCAAACCTAAGGGTAAAGGAGGAAATAAGAGGAAGTAGAATAATAATAATAAAGGGCCTAAGTAGCAGGTTAAGAAAGCAAGAGTAGATAAAAAGCCCAAAGGCAAATGTTTTCACTGCAAGCAAAATGGACATTGGAAGTCACAGTACCCAGTTTACTTAGCTAAACGCAAGTAAGGTACTGGTGAGTTATCCTATATTAAAACTTGTTTAGTGGTTAATTCTGCAAATACTTGGATAGTAGATTCTGAAGCCACTAACCATGTTTGCAATTCATTGCAGGGGTTCCAAATAGTCAGACATCTCAATGAATGAGAGCATACTCTGATGGTTGGCAAGGATCAGCGATATCTGCAAGAGTTATTGGAGATGTTTATTTTTATGTTGATAATAAACATTTCGTTTTGAAAAATTGTTATTATGTTCCCGATATTTATCAAAATTTGATTTTGGTTTCTTTATTATTCAAACAAAAATATTCTGTTAAATTTTATAAATTTTCAGTAAAAATATTTTTGAATAACTCTTTGATATGTTGTGGATATTTAAATAACGATTTGTATGTTTTGAAACCTCCCGATAGTTCATTACATCACACTGAAACTAACAAACGCATTAAGTTATCTCCTACTAATGAGACTCTCCTATGGCATCTTAGATTTAGTCATATTAATCTAAATAGGATTCAAAGACTTGTAAAAGAAGGTCCTTTAAATAACTTAAAGGTGGAACCTTTTCAAGTTTGTAAATCTTGTTTAGAAGGTAAAATGACCAAAAGATCATTTCCTTCTAAAGGAAATAGAGTAAAGGAAGCCTTAGAATTAGTGCACTTTGACGTATGTGGATCAATTAGTGTCCAAGCTAGAGGTGGGTATGAGTATTTCATTACTTTTACGGATGATTACTAAAGATATGAATATGTTTACCTAATGACTCATAAGTCTGATGCCTTAGAAAAATTTAAAGAATTTAAGGCTGAGACTGAGAAGCAGTTAGGAAAGAACATTAAGATACTTTGATCATATCGAGGTGGAGAATATCTATCCCATGATTTTAGATCTTACTTGTCAAAAAATGGGATTTTATCCCAACTAAGTGCACCTGGCACTCCTCAACAAAATGGAGTGGCAGAAAGGAGAAACAGGACCTTGTTAGACATTATCAGAACAATGCTAGACTTCTCTACACTCAGTGAATCCTTTTAGGGATATACTATACAAATTGTAACGTATATATTGAATATGGTCTCATCAAAGTCTATCCCTAAGACTCCATTGGAATTGTGGAATGGATGGAAGCCTAATTTGACATACATCCGGATTTAGGGTTGTCCTGCATATGTGCTAAAGGGAAAGATGGATAAGATGGAATCACGATCAAATTTATGTTTGTTTGTTGGATATCCAAAAGGAACAAGGAGATACTACTTCTATAGTCCTCAAAATAAGAAAATATTTGTAAGCATAAATATAATTTTCTTAGAGAACGAGTACATAGAAGAACGAGGATCTAAGAGTAGGGTTATTTTGGAAGAAACCAAGGGAGATAATCCCAAATAAATGATTACAGAAACCCATACTTAAGATTCACGTGGAGGATTCGTATCTATGCCACTTAACATGCTAGATTCTAGTGGGAGGGAAATAGATGTTACGCCTTCTATACCCACTGGCTCTTCAGCACATAGAATGGAAGAACCTCCTTCCCCTGTTTAAAATCCAATCGTTGAGGAATCGACAGATCTAGTTCCAGTCAACAAGGAGGAGGAAAGTCCAATCATCCAAGATCATCCACAGCTTAGACGTAGTAGGAGAATTATTCGACGTCTCTCTAGATACTTACTCTATGGAGAAGCTTTTCAAGTAATCTCTTTTGAGGAAGAAGAGGATCCCACTACTTATAAAGAAATTGTAGAGGACATAGACGCAGACCATTGGACGAGTGCAATGGATTCAGAAATAAAATCCATGTACACTAACTCTGTCTAAGAACTTGTGGACCTACCTAATGGGGTAAAACATATTGGGTGCAAATGGGTCTACAAAAGAAAGAGAGGAGTAGACGGGAAAGTGAAAACTTTCAAAGCTAGATTGGTTGCTAAGGGTTATACCCAACGAGAAGGTATTGACTATGAGGAAACCTTCTCGCCTGTGGCCATGCTGAAGTCTATAAGAATCCTCATATCCATTGCAACTCACTTCGACTATGAAGTATGGCAAATGGACGTCAAGACAGCTTTCCTTAATGGAAATCTTGACGAATGTATCTACATGGTACAGCCAGATGGTTTTATCTAAGAAGGTCAAGAACAAAAAGTTTGTAAGTTGAATAAGTCCATATATGGGTTTAAACAAGCGTATAGATCTTGGAATATCAGATGTGATCAAGCAATTAAAACTTATGATTTTGATCAGCATCATGATGAACCTTGTGTCTATAAGAGAATTATAGATAGTAAGGTGATTTTTCTCATACTGTATGTTGATAACATCCTTCTCATTGGAAATGATATAAGAACATTAACATTGGTGAAAAGTTGGTTGGGTAAACAGTTTGATATGAAGGACTTGGGAGAAGCAAAAAATGTTCTGGGTATTCAGATTCTTCAGGATAGAAAGAATAGACAGATAGCTTTATCTCAAGCTTCATATATTGACAAAATACTGACGAGATTTTCTATGCAAAATTCCAAGAAAGATCAATTGCTTTTCAGACATGGAATTCAGTTATCTCAGAAGCATAATCCTAAAACTCCTAATGAAGTTGAGTACATGAGATGAGTTCCTTATGCATCAGCTGTAGGAAGTCTCATGTATGCTATGCTTTGTATTCGTCCAGACATTTGTCATGCTGTTGGGATGGTCAGTAGATATCAGTCAATCCTAGAACCGAAACACTGGATAACAGTCAAGCATATATTCAAGTATCTTCGCAGAACTCGAGGATATATACTAGTTTACTCAGCTCCAGAATTGGTACTTATAGGTTACACTGTGAAGCTGATAGAAATCTTCGCAAGTCCACCTCAGGCTCTGTTTTCACCTTAGGTGGTGGTGCAGTTGTGTGGAGAAATATCAGACAATCTTGTATTACTGACTCTACAATGGAAGCTGAATATGTGGCAGCTTGTGAAGAAGTTAAAGAGGCAGTATGGTTGAAGAAGTTTTTGATAGAACTTGAAGTGGTTCATTCTGCATCTCAAGCCATTAGTTTATACTGTAACAACAATGGTGCAGTTGCAAATGCAAAAGAACCACGCAGCCATCAGCGTGGTAAACACATTGAACGTAAACACATTAACTGCCCTCATGCCGGACACTGCACATTCATGGTCCTACGTTTTAGACGAGTAACTACTTAATTTAAGGCATTGTAGTCTACATTTAATTTCGATTTATACTAAAAAGCCCATTTTAAATTTTTTGCTAAGAATTTCCATTTCTTATGCTAACAATTGGACTAATGTCCAAAAGCGCACGGCGCAAACTCCACCAGAAGCGTGGATGGATACTCAATTCTTCTGGTAGCCCCGAAGACCCACACACTGCAATTGAGGTAGGCTCTATCTAGTATTTTATGGCCTAGCTAGCTTCTTCCAGCTCTACCCAATTGTGCAAATATCAGGTGAAATTTTCTAGTCTTATAAGATCTTGAATTGGCTCAAATGTTAGTAAGACCAAGCTCGACATTTATTGAAGATTTATCCAGGGCGCCTAACTTGTCATATGCCTAGACATATTTTATGCTATGAAGATGAAGGTCTACCTAAGGATTTTTAGGAATGGATGATTGACAACTTAGTTGTGGCAGAGGTGAAAAAGATAAGAGATGCAAACTGTATGCTTATGCTTTCAAAGCCTCAACAAGTTTATGATTGTGTTTTAGAGATAGCTGACCACTGCAAATAGCTACCTTTATTAATTCACCTGAGCACTGGCGCTCTCTTCCACCTAATAATTCATCTAGCAATAAGGATATAAATTGAACCCTACTTTTAATAAATTGAACTACTATTTTACAGTCATTGGGTTCTTTTTATTGAAATTATATTTCTATTTGTTTTTGTTTCTAATTGGTGAGGAACTATTTTACTTAGAAATTCGTACAATTTCGTTGTGGAATGTTACCTGCATTCACAAATTATATAAATATTACTGTTACTTTAGCTTTACTCACTTCACTGGTCTATTTCCATACAAGTCTTACCAGAAAAGATAAGGTCATTTTGATAAATATATTCAACTAATTTCAACCTTTTTACTTATTAACATTTTAGAAGATTTCACAAAATCCTTATAACTAAATTTTCAACTTTTCGCATGCATCATATATGATTTTGTGTCTTTAATAACAATAATAAAGAACGACCTTTTTCTCGGAAAGAATTGAAGCCATGAACTCCAACAAAGGTGTACTATAGTCAATGAGTGTATGAAGCTCCTATATTTGGCTGGGATCTATGCCGGAGGCTGCCATGTATTTGTTGGGTATCTCATGCATATCATATATGGCACAACAGAAAATTAAAAATGAGATACCATCCCAGGATCCGCATATGTGTGAAAAACAAGACATAAAGATAACAAAGGTAACAGCTTTTTACCTTTCTGTTGATCATGTGAAAAATAAAATTTTTCTTTCTTCAAGTCGAAGCACGATCCAGCAATCCTCTTGATCAAATACCACAAGAGTTGAATGTCCAACCACTATAATCACAATGTATGATTATCTCTAACAGATATCCACACGGAGGATGATACTCAAACACGAAGTTTTCTGTGCTAGCAGAAAAACTAAGTAGCGGCTAGGGTTAGGTTGCAAGAACCACGAGAGAGAGAGAGAGAAGAGAAGAGAATGTCGTGTGTTGCTAGGGTTGGAGTTGTTTCGTGTCTTACACATTAGCTAGGGTTTCATGAGTCTATCCCATATATCACATGAAAATCCTGCTAAAATCATCTATCTGAGATTTCTAAAACAATTAGAATTCTCTAATTGTAATTGGAAATATCAAGTTCTCACAATTACAATTTGGATCATAAATTATAACTAATTATAATTTGGCCACAACAACTTCTCTTTCTCGCAATTAACCCCACTATATTATTAAATAATATATTGAGTATATAATCCTCTATTGTGTGTGACCTATTAGATTTCCCGGTCAATTGGTAGCGAACATGAATTAATCCAAACGTCCTTGAGATTAATAATTATTAATTAATTAGAATTCATCATATTGATTCTAATCAGGATTGGTTTATTAATTCACCAATTAATAAACCCATATTCTCAAATCATGAGTGGTATTTAGAAATACATCATGACCACCCAAGAGTTCAAGAAGTCAAGTGGCTTGACATGAACCCTTCAATAACAAATTACAGTGTAATTAGCTCATTTCACCATACAATATCTCGTTCGGTTTGGAGTATGGAATTAGTGCCAACTCTCTCCAAAATTAATTCTGACCCAAACACAATAGTACTTGTACCAGAAATCCACTACTCTAGATGTGTATCAATTAGAACTATTTCCAATACACAGTCGTTTTGGCCAAGGACTTCTCGAGTAGTAATTCCTACAAGTGATCGTGAAATATTCGCCCCTACTATTAGGAGTGGTGAATCCTTTATTAACTATCTCAACTACTTTCGTTTACCTCACAATGTACCAAATATACATCCCATAGGCGGCCCTCGATCTGGCTCCAAAGATTAGAATCAAAGCACAAAGCTTAGCAAACAAAGTACCTTGAAGATCTCAAGTCTAAAGATACTTGCACGTTTGTTATATTGAGATTATATCACTGGCACTAAATAGTTATCCATGTGATTATCTCAAAGCTAGATCATCAAATGAACTTATTCCATTAACAAGTATCTATGTATCAACTTTGAATATCTCAATACTTACGGATATGAAAACCACCGCTTGATCAAATCAGGAAGTCTAACACATGCTAATTTTAACGCATTAATGATGCCATATCTCATTAATACTACGACTAGGGACTATTTAAGTACTAATACTATACAGTGTAATAGGAATCTCATATTATGATCTCTATCATAATTTTCTTAACACAGTGTTGTACTAAGGACTTCATCTAACAGTTATTTTATACAAAAGTAAACAAAAGAAACTATGAGATAAATAATACATTTTATTAAAATAAAATGTGTCATATACAATGTACAAGTAATTGCCTTTAAGGCATAACACTAACAAATTTCCACTTGCACTAGAGCCAATCATTCATGTATCTAATACCAAATGACTCAACATGACAATCATGTTTCTTTTGGGATAGTGCTTTTGTAAGTGGGTCAGTTATGTTCTTATCCGTGAGAACTCTCTCTATTTTTACATCATTCCTATCTATGATATCCCGGATCAAATGATAGCGTTACAGTATGTGTTTGGATCATTGGTGAGATCGTAACTCATTTGCTTGTGCAATGACTCCGTTGTTGTCACAATACAAAGATATTGGACCAACAACGCTAGGAACCACACCCAATTCCGTCACGAACTTCTTGATCCAAACAGCCTCCTTAGATGCTTCAGAAGCGGCTATGTACTCAATTTCTATCGTAGAGTCGGCAATGGTCTCTTATTTGGAACTTTTCCAACTTATTACCCCTCTACACAACGTAAACACGTAATTGGATTGTGATTTGAAATCATCTTTGTCAGATTGAAAACTGGCATCAGTATACCTATTTATTTTCAAAGCACCTTCTCCATATACTAAAAACATATCCTTAGTCTTTCGTAAGTACTTAAGGATGTTCTTTATAGCCGCTCAATGACCCTCACCAGGGTTAGATTGGTATCTACTCGTCAAACTGAGAGCACAAGATACATCGGACCTTGTACATATCATAGCGTACATGATACATTCAACTGCCGAGGCATATAGAATCTTACTCATGTGATCCCTTTCAACTTGTGCCCTGGGAGACATCGACTTTGAAAGGCTTACACCATGTGACATGGGTAAGAATCTCTTTTTGGATTGATCCATGCTAAACCTCTTTAGTACTTTATCTATATATGTAGACTGCGAAAGACCTAGCAACCTTTTGGATCTATCTCTATAGATCATTATTCCAAGAATATAAGTTGCTTCTTCAAGGTATTTGAACAACCAAATTTTAACCGTTTGCAAGACAGGTATATCATTTCCTATTAGTAATATGTCATCTACATAAAGTAATAAAAAAACGATTGCGCTCCCACTAACCTTCTTGTATACACAAGGCTTATCCATGTTTTGAATAAAACCAAACTCTTTGATTGTTTCATCAAAATGGATGTTCTAACTCTTAGAAGCTTGCTTAAGTCTATAAATGGACCTTTGTAGCTTACACACCTTTGTGCTATCATTAGATGTGAAACTATCAGGTTGTGTCATATACATTTCCTCAATCAGATTTTTATTTAAGAAAGCTATTTTCACATTCATTTGTCAAATCTCATAATCATAATGAGCTGCAATGGCTAGGAATATCCTGATGGATTTTAACATGGCTACTGGCGAGAAAGTTTCGTCATAGTCAATACCATGTTGTTGACGATAACCCTTCGCCACTATTCATGCTTTATAGGTAACTATGTTACCATCCATATCAGTTTTCTTCTTGAAAATCCATTTGCACCCAATAGGTTTAATTCCTTTGGGTGGATCAACCAAAGTCCATACTTGGTTGTCGTACATGGAATCCATCTCTGACTTCATGGCCTTAAACCATTTACCAGATTCTGAACTATTCAGAACATCCTTGTAGGTAGTAGGCTCATCTTCATCTGTAAGCAATACGTCATTGTGGTTACTAATGAGAAATCCATATCTCTCAGGTGCCACACGTATTCTACTAGACCTACGAGGTTCTTGTGCAGTAAAAGGTTCATCTATTCTCTTAATAGATGTGGGATCAGACGGTTGATCTTTATTTGTTTGATCTTCTTGAATTTCACTAAGTTCAATTTTACTTCAACTGTCTCTTTTGAGCATGTGCTCATTCTCTAAGAAGACGACATGCTTCGAAACAAACACTTTGTTTTCGGAAGGGAGGTAAAAGTAATATTTGAAAGATTCTTTTGGATATCCCACAAACAAATACTTGTCAGACTTACTATCAAGCTTATCTGACTGTGGCCTTTTGACAAAGGCAGGACAACCCCATACTCGCAAGTGAGATAACTTTGATTTCTTACCAAAGAATATCTCAAATAGGGTAGAATTAACCGATTTTATCAGAACTCTATTTAGTATATAAACGAAAGTCTCTAGTGCATACCCCTAAAATGATTTTTGTAGGTCTGCAGAAGCCATCATGGTCCGTACCATGTCTAAAAGGGTTCGATTCCTTCTCTCAGATACACCGTTATATTGAGGTGTATGTGGTGGAGATAATATCTCATTATCTCTAAGATAATTCAGAAACTTTTGGTTCAAGTATTCTCCCCATCGATCAGATCTTAGAGTCTTAATATTTTTACTAAGTTGTTTCTCTATTTCATTCTTGAAGTCTTTAAATTTTTCAAAGGCTTCAGATTTGTATTTCATTAAATACAAATACCTGTATCGTGAGAAATCATCGATAAAAGTTATGAAATAGTTATAACCTCCTCTTACTTGTATTGACATTAGACCACATACATCAGAATGTATGAGTTCTAATAACTCTTTGGCCCGTTCTCTTTTTCCTGAAAAAGGAGTTTTAGTCATTTTACCTAATAAACAAAATTCGCATGTGCCATATGATTCATAATCAAATGACCCTAAGTCACCAAGTTTGTATAATTTAGAAACATGATTTTCATTTACATGGCTTAAACGACAATGCCATAAGTAAGAGGTGTTAGAGTTATCCATTTTAGGTTTCTTATTGTTTATATTGAGAACTGGATTATCCAAGTCTAAAACATATAAACCATTAACCAGAGTTGCTGAACCATAATGAATATCATTCAATGAAAAAAAAATAACATTTATTCTTAAATATCAAATAAAATCCATTTAAGTCTAAACATGCAACCGAGATAATATTTTTCATTAAAATTGGTACATAATAACAGTTTTATAGTTTTAGAATTAATCCGGAAGGCAGGTTCAGTTCGTATGTCCCTACAGCAAGTGTAGCAACATTTGCCCCATTTGCAGTACGTAGGTCCACGTCACCTTTCTCTAGCCTTCTACTACTCTTTAGTCCCTGCAAGTTATTGTACAAATAAAATTCACATCCAATATCTAATACACATATCTTATTTGTAAAGGTAGTATTTATCCCAATCATAAACATACCCGGAGTAGAAGTATAAGTGCTTGTAAGTTTCTTCTTCTGCTTCTTATCCTTAATGGTCTCCAAGTAGGCTTTGCAGTTGTACCTCCAGTGACCCATTTTTCCACAATGATGACATGGGCCTTTGGTAGTTACGTCCTTCTTCTTCACACTACCTTTGGGCTTCATGGGAGCCTTCTTTTTCTTTTGAACTTTCTTTTTAAAAGAAGATTCTACCATTAAAATTACATTGGAATCCTTCTTCAAGGAGGATTCCGCAGTTTTGAGAAGATTGATCAACTCAGGAATGGTGGACTCAATCTTTTTCATCTGATAGTTAATCACAAATTGTGAAAAACTATTAGGCAAAGACTGTAGAATTAAATAAACACTTAAGTCATGATCCATTGCAAACCCGAGAGATCCAAGCTTCTCTATCAAGCCCAACATCTTCAACCCACGAGTGGCCACAGAAGAACCTTCTGCCATTTTGCAACGGAATAGTTGCTTCGAGATCTCGTATCTCTCAGTTTTGACAACTCAGGAATCGTGGATGCCAGCATAATACATGATGTTGTATCATTATCCTCCTTGTGCTTTTTGTGGACAACGTGCTCATCAGCATGAGCATCTTGAGCTGGTGATGGCAGAATAGGAATATCTAGCACGTATAGCAACTTTTTCGATTTGAGAACGATTCTCAAATTTTTATACCAATTGAGGTAGTTTGGTTCGGTTAACTTGTTGGTTTCCAAGATGCTATGTAGGTTTAAGTTTGTTGACATAATATAAGTGACCTAGATGTAAAGATAAAGAGGATTAGCTACTTGTATATGCATATGAAATGCAAATAATTAGGACTTTAATTAAACGCATTTTACTCCACTATGTTACTCAAACCAATAGCCCCCACTACTGATTCGGAAAAGCCCGTTGGAAGCTTTCCTAGTGGACCGGTATCTAAATTCCTCAAGAATAACCTTGGGTTTACCCGATAAACTACCCTTAGGTTCATTGGTAGGTATTCAATACCAATTACATTATATATAATTACCGGATTGTTGGGTGATTAACAGCTTTTAATCTTAAAGCCTTTTAGGCTACCCCAACTTTTTCTCTAAATTTCTTTATACTTGAATTTGCCCAACTGAGATAAAGAATTTAGTTAAATTCGACCCATTAATTAGAAATTTAATTCCAAAGGAATTTAATTCCATAGTTTGAATATGCCCGATGTCAAGTAGGCTTAGGTTTGCCCAACAACCTGGTCTCGAAAAAGGACTCTTGTTCTTACAATATTAACGGAAAGAATTAGGTTTAATATTAATTGAGGGATTTGTTCCTTCTAGTAATTTCAATAAATGACATGCATAAAAATTAATAAATCACATAATTGATAATCTTGGTAATAAAGCGATTACATGGTATGATTATGGACTTTACTCTAAATTAATTTCTTTGAGCTATAAAAGAAATTAATATAGTTAACCATCTGTTTTTTTTTTTTTATAATTTAAGTAGAAGGTCTTACCTTCTCGCCTTGTTTTGGTTGCCATCTCCAAAATAAAATAATTTTACTCCTATCTAACCTATGTAAACTAATTATATAATTTCTTAAAGAGACAAAAACTCGAGTTACATTCGAGGGGAGTTAGATGAGAAGAGAATTATATAAGAATTCTAGAGAAGACAGGACACATAAGCCCTATTTAAAAAAAATCAAAACTGTAAAATGCATAAACAGACATAATTGGTTTTAGTCTATAACCATTCACCATACCATTAATTATGCTTAAACAAAATAAACATATAATTTTTATTATTCCAAAATCACTATTTTGGAAAAATAAAACAAATTCTAAAATCAATATTTTAGAAAAATACATTAATTTTAAATTTTCAAAATCACTATTTTGAAAAATAAAATTGTTTATCTCAAAACTAATTTTGAGAAAATGCTTTTAGGTCACGTGTCTCGTAGCGATAAAATTTTATTTTACCGCATCTCATCATATAAGATTTTTCCCTTTCTATATTCTTTTTTTTTTTAACTGGAAAGTCGAAACAGAGCAGAACCGGCGCTGGTTTGGAAGCCAGAGCTGGCACCGGCTGTGGTATGGTTTTAAGAAAATTTTTTTCCAGAAACGATTTCTGGACATCGTAAAACAACACGGAACTGGCGCCGGCTGTAGTCGGGAATAAGGCGGCGATTTTTGAAAATTTTTCAGAAATAATTTCTGGTGCCTTCTTCTTCTACAAATTTTTAGTGAGAACAATTCTCAGCAGTATTTTCTATTTTAATGCTCAAAACAACAGTCAATTTGTTAGTTTAAATAAAACAAAATAGAAAATTAGGATGAAATGGAAGGCAATCAACCATATTCAAGAAAAAGTTTTTTTGCAAAAACTTGCAGCACGTAAAGAAAGCATCTTTCGAAATATACTGTAACTTTTACACAATCATATTGTGCTATGGACCCAACCCACAATGCTCAAAAAAATTTCAACTCGAGTGAAAACAATTTTCACAGCAAACAAAGACAAACACGAATTCATGAAAACAACTTTTCATGCCAAAAATAATGTCTGCAAACCACACATAGCATGTCTCTGATACCACTGTTGGGTATCTCATGCATATCATATATGGCGTAGCGAAAAATTAAAAATGAGATACTATCTCAAGATCCGCATATATGTGAAAAACAAGATATAAAGATAACAAAGGTAACAGCTTTTTACCTTTTCGTTGATCGTGTGAAAAATAAAAATTTTCTTTTCTTCAAGTCGAAGCGCAATCTAACAATCCTCTTGATCAAACACCACGAGAGTTGAATATCCAACTATTATAATCATAGTATGTGATTATATCTAACAGAAATCTAATGGAGGACGACACTCAAGCATGAAGTTTTCTGTGCTAGCAGAAAAATTAAGTGGCAGCTAGGGTTAGGTTGCAAAAACCACAAGAAAGAGAGAGAAGATAAGAGAATGTCGTGTGTTGCTAGGGTTGGAGTTGTTTTGTGTCTTACACATTAGCCAGGGTTTCGTGAGTCTATCCCATATATCACACGAAAATCCTGCTAAAATCCTCTATATGAGATTTCTAAAATGATTAGAATTCTCTAATTGTAATTGGAAATATTAAGTTCTCATAATTATAATTTGGATAATAAATTATAATTAATTATAATTTGACCACAACAACTTCTCTTTCTCGCAATTAACCCCACTATGTTATCAAATAACATTTTGAGTATATAATCCTCTATTGTGTGTGACCTATTTGGTTTCTCGGTCAATTGGTAGTGAACATGAATTAATCCAAACGTCTTTGAGATTAATAATCCTTAATTAATTAGAATTCATCATATTAATTCTAATCAGGATTGATTTATTAATTTATCAATTAATAAACCCATATTCTCATATCATGAGCGATATTTAGCAACACATCATGACCACCCAAGAGTCTAGGAAGTTAAGTGGCTTGACATGAACCCTTCAATAACAAATTACAGTGCAATTAACTCATTTCACCATATAATATCTCATTCGGTTTGGAGTACAGAATTAGTGCCAACTCCCTCCAAAATTAATTCTGACCTGAATATAATAGTACTTATACCAGAAACCTACTACTCTAGATA
Organism: Voacanga thouarsii; assembly: GCA_026120185.1. Taxonomy (NCBI): domain Eukaryota; kingdom Viridiplantae; phylum Streptophyta; class Magnoliopsida; order Gentianales; family Apocynaceae; genus Voacanga; species Voacanga thouarsii. Next base: position 9,642,587 of record JANUWF010001017.1, read on the forward strand.
TGTATCAATTGGAACTGTTTCCAATTCACAGTCGCTTTGGCCAAGGACTTCTCATGTAGTAATTCCTACAAGTGGCCGTGAGATATTCGCCCCTACTATTAGGAGTGGTGAATCCTTTATTGACCCTCTCAACTACTTTCGTTTACCTCACAATGTATCTAATATCCATTCTATAGGCGGCCCTCGATCTGGCTCCAAAGATTGGAATCAAAGCACAAAGTTCAACAAACAAAATACCTTGGAGATCTTAAGTCTAAAGATACTTGCACGTTTGCTATATTGAGATTATATCACTGACACTAAATAGTTATCCATGTAATTATCTCAAAGTTAGGCCATCCAATGAACTTGTTTCATTAACAAGCATCCATGTGTCAACTTTGAGTATCTCAATACTCACGGATATGAGAACCACCGCTTGATCAAATCAGGAAGTTTAACACATGCTAATTTTAACGCATTAATGATGCCATATCTCACTAATACTACGACTAGGGACTATTTAAGTACTAATACTATACAGTGTAGTAGGAATCTCATATCATGATCTCTATCATAATTTTCTTAACACAGTGTTGTACTAAGGACTTTATCTAACAGTTATTTTATACAAAAGTAAACAAAAGAAACTGTGAGATAAATAATGCATTTTATTAAAATAAAATGTGTTATATACAATGTACAAGTGATTGCCTCTAGGGTATAACAATAACAATGTAATTACTTCGTTTTATTGAAAAAAAAATGCAAACAATCTTGGTGGGTGCATCGTGTAATAGCACGAAATGCCAACTTTTATTTTCTTCCATTTGTTTCCTCTAAAATTAAATTTTTATATATTTTATTTTAAAATTTTTAAAAATAAATGTTTATTTTAAAAATTAGTATTTTTTTTTAAAAAAATTACCATTAATTTTTTCATTTAAAACTCTACTAATTTGTAAAATTTATTATTAATTTTTTAATTAATAAAAATAATGTCATAATTTACATTTTTCAATTAAATTGAAATAATATATTTAAATTCGTTGTACAATAAATCATTTGCTAGAGCTAATGTAACTTTTCTATTTCATCTACTCTTTAGAGGTCGTTGTGTTCGACTAAATAATATCTATTACACACACACACACACACACACACACACACACACATAAACGGTAGTATGTTTCATGTAATATTGTATTCATTTTTTTAATCAAAAAAACTAATTATGTAATTTTATCACTTCATAAAGTGAAGGATAATTTTATAAAATAATTAATATTAAGTAATAGTTATGAAAATTAATCAATATTCCTTTAAAATAACTCTCTTGTCTTATCTATTTCGTTTCTATCTTTCCTAATGACAATATAGATGCCAATAAATCTTACATTATCAAATTCGAAGTAAGTGTCTGAAATTAAAACCAACATATAGTCTACTTTAACTAATAAATTAAAACCACATACATTTTTTATAGACTACATCTAGCTGGGAAATTTAAGCTATTGACTGGTGATTAATGCTAGAAAATAGAAGATTTTCCAAAATAAAACTAACTTTATTACAGAGAAAAGAAAAGCCCCGCTAACAAGTCCTAGCTTACTGGGCGTTAAGGAGGGGGGAGGGGGTTCATTGTTGTAGTACTAGACTCTGATTCCATAAATATGGAAGCGGAATCAAACTCAAAAACATTTAAACTAAACATAATTTTATAATATAAGTCATAAAATCGTAATGGAATCATGTATGAAAGAAATAACTTACAATTTAAAGTCTTGTAAACGTTTTATTGATTAAATTTGAAACATGAATTACAAGAGATAGTCTTGTAGAGAAATTTGGCAAAGGCTCTAAATTCACCATGCTTGCAAATGAATGAGGGTTGTCTATTTTGTGACACTTCAATCGCACATGAGATTATAATGATAAGTTTGAATAGTATATAAGGATAGGCAAACGTACCCATTGTTACTTGGGATATCCATTTTGATCTAATAAGAATGGTGGCCAAGTAACTAACCTAAGTGCTGTCAGGCCTATTGTTATATTGTCAAGTCCGCGAGCACATGACGTAAAGTTTAGATATCAGAGTGAGGTTACCAGCCCCCGATATGAGAACTAAGTGCTACATCGTGTGCGGTGAGAGTTACTTCTAGAATCCTATACCACCTGGCACACCTCAAGATCCTATAGCACTTAATTCCTATACCGTTTTTAGTATGAGAATTAAGTGCTACACCGTGTGGTGGGAGCTACCTCTATATTCCTATACCACCTGACACACCTCTAGGTTCCTATACCACATGGTTGGTCTTAATTTGGTCTGTAAATTTGGGCTCAATGAGAGTACTTGGATCTAAAGGGGGGTTGAATCCTATACTACTTGGTTGGTCCTAAATTTGGTCTGTATTTTAGACCGAGCCAGGATGCTTGGACCTAAAGAAAGGTTGAATATAACACCTTGATCCCATATAGGATTCTGGTAATAAGTTTGAATTATATATAAGGATGAACTTAAGTACTCATTGTCAATTTCAAATATCCATTTGGCCCATTGAGAATGGCGGTTAAGTAATTGACCGTGGGTGCTGTTAGACCCATTATCACATTCTCGAGTTCGAAGACACGGGACGTGACATATTTATAATAGCCAGACCTTAAAATTCTATGAATTATATTGAATACATGCATATAATTCAAAGTTAACAATAATTTAAATCTAACAATACATTTTCATACCTACTATTCTTTAATAAAGTTGAGCATACCAACTGGTCCATACCTACCATTCTTTAATAAAGCTAAATATTCCCGATAATTCTTTATACTGATATTGAAAATCTTGTAAATGCATTACAATAAATAATTTTAAAAATCATGGTGGACATATGCTAGTGCTATTCTTGTTAACATTTCCATGCCACCATTATCTTGTAAAAACTGACTTGTTTCCTCATCTTTTGATGACGCAATATTCGATAAAACTTTTTGGAGTTTTGCTTTAAGTTCTACTTTGGACATCTTAGACTAATCTGTAATGGTTGTTACGTCTATTCTAGTTTTATGCTCTGGAGTCCACCTTTTAATGCAAATCTTGTAATAGAAGTATTTGATTTCATTTAATTTATAGAAATAGAAGTTCCAAGTAATAATGTAAGAAACTTACATTTGTAGAAAAACTTGTAATATTGAATATGCTGTGGTAAATTTCCAAGCAGATTGTTAGTTATGTATCTAATAAATTGCTCCTTGTAGAATTCAAACAATATTGTATCATTTCCTCCAAATTGTAACCACCAGTCATAAAATCATCTGGGAATAATCTCTAGCGTGGTGTCACAATATCTTATGAACCAATTGTGGGTATATGGTCTCAAGTTAAGAAAATTGAACCAAATTTCTTTGTAATCATAATAATTGTAACAAGATGGCCTATAAGGAGTAGGGAACTATACCTGGGTCAGATATCCTGCAATAGGCCAAGTTTCTGGACTAAGGATTTTGTTGATGTTAAACTTTGAATATGTAATATTGTTGGGATCATCATTTTTTACAACATTTTCTATGGTTATAGAATTGGTTGCTACTAAAATGTACTCATAATATTCTCGAGTCTTCTAGAGGGTCTTGTATAAACACATAGTAGTTGGGATGAAAAGTAATTTTGGAAAAGTCCCGTAAGAAATAATAAATACGTGAATGTTCTACTAGAAACATAAGGGTAATTGAAACAATGTTGTAATCAAAAGGGATTTCTAAAACTGGGCTTGTAACTTTGGCTTCATGTTTTGTTGGTGTCTGAGGTGGTCTGATAGTCTCACTGTAAGAAGTGGGAACTTGCATGGCATAGCAGTTCTTATCTATAATGATAGATATCTAGGTAGAACTGGAAGAGTTAGGTATATTTGGAGATATATCTGGTCTTGGCATTAGTGGAAAATTGGCTGGTAAAGAATACCATTAAGCTATGGTGAATAGGATTTTGTTCGTCTAATTGGTGTTATTGTAGTTGGTCGCATTTTCCCTATAAAAATTCCCTTGTAAGGAAATTAGTTAAAGGTGCTAACACCTTTGATAAATTCTATTTTAAAATTATAGTTAGATAAAATTGCTTGTCAACTAGCAAATATTTGTTTAGAATCTAAATTTTTAACATCCTTGTTCAAAAGATCTTTTGCACCTTTGCAGTCAATGCATAATAAAAATATTTTATTTATCAAATCATCTTGAAATTTGGTAACACATAAGAGTATAGATAAAATTTCCTTTTTAATAGTATTATAATTCAGTTGACTTTTGCGCCAAATGCATGAATGATATTGAGCCAATTGTTCTGAAGAAGTAAAAGTAATCATTCGCTTTAGAATACTTCTATAGCCAAGATTAGACTCTTGAGGCATCTGTTTTAACAATCATTTTTGCCTAGGGATGTGGAATTCTAAGGCAAGGAAGATTTTGAACAACAGCTTTAATAAGCTGAACAATTTGAGTTTGTTCAAGACCCTAGGCAAGTACTTGGATTTTTGCACAAATTTGATATAAGGGTTCACATAACTGTTGGAGACGAGGAATAAAATCAGAAATGTAATTAAGTCATTCTAAAAGTCTTTTTAATTAAGTTTTATATGTAACATCATTGTCTGGAAACTTAGATGCAAATTCTATATCTTTGCAGATAGGTTTATATGTATTCTTTGTTAGATTATATCCTAAAAATCTTATTTTAATATGAAATAATTAAACTTTTATAGCACTTATTACTAACCCACTAGCTCAAACAATATCAAAAAATTGTTTTAAATGTTTAAAGTATTGTTCTATATTCTCTAAATAAACTAGAACATCATCTATATAAATTATTGTAAAATGACTATGAGTATTGAATATATTATTCATAACATTTTGAAATTCAAGAGGTGCATTCTTTAATCCAAAAGTTATAATATTCTATTTATATTGTCCAAAAGGTACACTAAAAGTTGTTTTATATCTATCATTTTTTTTCTCTATTTGTGTTTACTAAAATTCCGACTTCAGATCAAATTTGCTAAAAATAGTAACTTTGTAATTCCTTTTTAATAAATCTCATTTATTAGGTGTAGGGTACCTAATCCATTTTAAAACTTTATTTAAGGGTTTGTAATTTGTTACTAATTTAGGTGCTCCTCATTCTTTTTCAACCTGATTATTAACTTAAAAGGTTGGGCAACTCCAAGGGAATTTAGATGGTTTAATAATCTTTAAGCTAGTAATTCATTTATTTCATTTTTGCAATATTCCCTTAATTCATGATTCATTTGTATATGTCTAGCAGTAAGGATATCCTTCTCATTAAAGCCATCTACATATGGTAAACTAATTGCATGTTCCTTTTTATCCCAAAAGGCATTAGAAATTTTGGAACAAACATGTTCCTCTAACAACTTTTGAAAATATATATTTGGTTGAATTGATGGATCTTTTAATTGTTTCTCTACTCTTTTGTAACGTATTTCTTCCTTTAAAAAATTAACCTGAGCAGTTAATAACTAAATTCTATATATTAGTATTCTTTAATATATATTTATCTCTTTGTTTTGGACTTGTTAGCTATTCAAATATAACTCTTTGTCTTAGAATTTTTGTTTGAATACCAAAACTATCAATTATAAAAGGATATATATTTGGTTAAGAAATGACATTCCTAAAGTAGCAGTTTCTGATAAATTTTTAATTAAGATTAAAAAAAAATCTTGAAACATATATTCTCATTACATATATGAGCATTTGATAATTTATATTTATTCTCTAGTTTTGATCTTGAGACTGAGTATAATTTTTTTGTAGTCTTTTCACAATACGTACATAGTTGGTACTAAATTTTCAGTTATACAATTTTGATTAGTCTTTGGTACTAATCCTTTAGCTACACAATTTTGATCAGCTTCTAAATTCATAATGGTTGTAGTTTTAATCATAAAATTATCTATTACCCAAATCGTAATAGGTACATACCATTTTTAAAAGCAAGTCTTAATTGCAGTTGTAATAAATTCTGCTGTATTTTTCTCCTCAACTATAGCTTTCCCTTTATTTTGTATACGTACTTTCTTTTCTTAAGTTTTTAATTTCTTGTATTATTTGATTAAGTCTTGTTGTAAATTTTGTATAGATGTCCTTGTCTCTAAAGGTATAAATCTATTAAATACTTGTTTTACATCAAAAGGCTATATACTTTTATGTTCTTGTAAAACCGTTTCTCTAAGTTGTAATAAATATTCCCCCATAATACCTTCATTGCCTATTTTTTTAATTAGGTCAAAAAAGAATTGTTTACTTTCCTTTGTAATAACATTAATAGTTCTAACCTCACAACTACATGATCCTATACACTCACAATCACTTTTTTGAACTGTAAAATAATCTTATTCTTCTTGGATAGCTTATATTTGATCTTCGTCATTATTGTTTGTTGAAATATAACTATTATCATCTTAATCTAATATTTGAAAAATATTATCTCTAATTTCTTCTTCTAACTCTAACTCATTAATGTTATTATTAATTTTTTTAGATTTTACTTTGCATTCACTAGCTAAATGTCCTCTTTTTCCACAGTTATGGCATTTTGGTTGATTCATGTTTTTAAGTATAAGAAAATTCATTCTTTTTTATCCCACAATTTATCAAATTTTAATTAAAATGCTCATCCCAAACCACACATTTAGAGTAAGTATACTTATAGCAATGCATAGTATAGAGTATTAACAAGTATGGATCTTTAAGGAGTAAGCATCTTCACTTACTTTAATTTTATTGTTTATCTCCTCAAATTCAAAATATAAGAGAAATACTACAACTACTTAACCAAAAAATTTCTACACCACCTATAAGAATGATCACAAGAATATTGTGGAATAAGGCAAGGAATTATGGCATGTAATTAGATAAGATTTCTCAAAGAATGTAAAATTAATGAATATCTCTATCTCATTAATTTAATTCAAAGATTGTTAGGCGTGAAAAATTCATATTTGCATGTCCCTTATACTTGGTTTTTTGTATGATCTTTTGTGTAATTATATATGGTTTTTACTCATTTTGTATTCTTTTATGGTTTTAGGTATTTTGATGAAAATGAGTAAAACAAAGGCTTAAATGATATTTTGTAACAAAGATAATTGCCAAAAGATTTGGATGGCCTAGGAATGTGATTTGAATATATTTTAAAAATACTACAATGCATATGCACAAGACGATGCACGACCATGCATCAAACTATGCAAGTCAAAGCAAAACATTACAATGCCCAGAAGCTTTCCACGGTCGTGCAAGAGCCCATGCAAGTTGCATGATCACATGCACGGCCGTGTAGTACCCCTTTTTAGAAACATGGAATTTTCTTCAAAAGGATTGCACAGCAGTTCCATGCCAACTTCTTGAAGGTTTTGGAAACTCCTAATTCGATCCAAAGGCGATTTAAACTTCTTAATTTTAAGAAGATTTAGAGGTTCTATATAAAAGCAAAAGATGACTTAATTCAGAATCAATCATACCATAACATAATTCTTTTATACTTTTGAGAAAAGGAAGGAGTCTGGCGGCAAGAAGAACTTGAGATTGGAAGCTTAGTTTTATGATTCAAACTTTCTCTTGTTTGTTTCTTGTTTCTGATTGTATTATGTTTTTATATTTTTATGTTCAAGGCAACTAGATTCTATGTTGTTTTTAGGTCTTGTTTTGAGTATTAGTTTTGGTACATTGAGATTGTTGAACAAAGATTTTATCTTTTATATTATAAGATTGTCTTTTGAGTATTTATGCAATTCCAAAATTCATCTTTATCAATTATGTTGATTTCTCTTATGTTTGGCCAACATAGTTGAGAGGACATGATTGTATAGCTAAGATAATTGATTTTTTATTAATTTGTCTAAGTAGAATATAGGAAAAGTTTACATGCTTATCAATTTTGTTCTTAATCTAAGACATTGATTAATTGAAGTATTAAAGTTGTTAAGAAAAGTATAATCAAGTTGAATTAGGTTAAGAATGAAACTAGGGATTTTAACTTAGAGGTTAACTAATGTTTGTCTACTTTTTTAAAAATAGGGAACTTAAGTTGTTAAGTCGGGTTCCTAAAATCAATTACTGTAAGATAATCTAATTTATGATAGGTTTTCTAAATCTCAAAATATGTTCCTAAAACAAGTGATTTCTTAATTGGCTTGGATTTGTTTTTCCTATTTTTAGTAGTTTTCTATTTCTTACAATTATTTAAATTTAGTAATTTCTAAATTTTCCCCCAATTTGTTTTAGACATCATAAGAATTCATTAAAGTTTATTATTCAAGAGTTGTTCATGTGGTTAAGATAAGAATAGAATATACGAGTATACTTCTCTTGAGTTCCTTGTAGGTTCGATACCCTACTTGCTACTATACTACGTATACCTAGGAGATATAGATTTTTAAAATTTGTTGATCCATGATGACTGCATTTAAAAGACCCATATTTTGAATGTCTAAATATTCAACAACAAATTTTTGGCAGCGTTCTTGGGGAACTTTATCTTCTTTTCTCAATCTTGGAATGCTTCTTGTAGTAGTTCTTCTTGGTGATTCTTTTTGTGTTGTACTTTTCTTTTTCTTGTTCTTCTTATTTTTTGTTTTGTATTTTCTTTTTACTTTTGTTTTTTGTTTATTTTGGAGGTTACTCTATCTTGGCATATAAATCTTATAAGTGGTAAGATGGGGTGAATAAGGAGAATATAACACGACATCTAAATCGAATCCTAACTAGATAAGGATTTGTGAAGAACTAGTTCATCTCAAGGGTGATACTTCAACCAAATTTAAATTTTCTGCAATTGATACAATATAAGATGCTACAATTGGCCATATCCTAAGAGAATCTTTCTTTCTTTATGTTTTTGTGTCTTTCAATATGTAATTTTATCACATGTTTATGTTTTGTTCAAATATTCTTTTATTATTCTGAAATGATATTCTTCGATTTTTTATTGTTAGTTACACAAAATAAGCACACAAGGGTTTTACACAATGGGGGAGAAAACTCTGAGTTTTCCAATCTTAAAAGTAAGTTCTATGAATTCTGATTATGTATTCATTTAGAGAATGAAGGTTGGATGCTGGGAGGTTCTTTTCTTCTCTATTTCTAGGATTTTAAAACCTAGGTTGAATTGATTTATTAGGCTGATAATCTTTTTTATTGATTTTTATATTGTTGTGACTTGATATTAGGAAATGATTTTGGTGAATAATTGACTTAATTGGGGATATTAGTTTTGACTATTGAGATAAGTAGTTCTAACATCTTTTGATTTTTAAGAATATTCTTAAAATTGTATTTTATATGTAATTTTGGAAATTGAGTTTGGTTATTTTATCTCTATTTGAATATATTATCATGTGCATTATGTGTGATATTTGTTTAATGGTTCATGGGTTTAGAAGAAGTAGAGGAAGAACATGTTATAAAATTTATGTGTGTAAATGAAATCTCTCTCAGTTAATAAGAAACATAAGTTTGGCTTCTTTGATGACATAAATAATTAGGACTGATAGCAGTGATCCTTTTTATAATTTGAGATTCATGAGCATCTATTTATTATATGATAAAAATGTGTTAAGTCTTTCAGTCTCTATTCATAAAGTTTGGAAAAAAGAAAGAAAAAAAAAACATAAGTTTCATAAATTTTGCTATGCTGTGTTTTATGTTACGTATTAAAAAAAAAAAAGGAGGAGGAAGTGCCTTATTGTTAGATAGAACTAAATTGTTTGAAAAAAATTATAGCTTGGTGTATGTCTGTAATTAGTTTTTACAATAAGTTAATAATAAAAAAAAATATGAATTGAGTTTGGTGGCATCGTTGTTGGCTTCTGTTTCTCTTTGTTGTTTGTCATGGGTGGCAGCTTTTGTTTCATTGTTGTTTTATTAAAAGGGAAAAAAATAAATCCTTTTTTGGTCCTTTTTGCAATTTCATTTGGTGAGGCCGTGTAGGGACACTTTTGAATGTCTTTTCGGTTTTGATGTTTCCAGTTTTCCTTTCAATCACTAGCAGTGTTGTTTTGATTTTTTATGTATGTTGTTTTCGATTTCGTTGGTTGCGGTTTTTGTTCCATGTTTTGACAATGTGTTTGCTTCCCCCCCCCCCAAAAAAAAAAAAGGAACAAGCATTTTCGTTTTGCTGGCTGATCGTGAGCAAGCACTTCTGTCAAATTTGTTTGGTGCGGGGACTGTTGATGTCCCCTCACTAAAAAAAAAAAAAAAGAATGTTTTTGTTTTCTTTGTGAACAAACCAATATAAGGTTTGTTAGACATGGGGATTGTTGATGTACACACTAACTTTAAAAAAAAAAAAGGCTTGGGCTGCCTGCATGGGCTAGTCCAATAGCTTATGACTTTTCAAGGGCTTAATTGTATGTATAAAAATAAAAAAAAATAGAGCGACCTAATTTTTGTTTTAACAAATTAGACCATACTTTTTTTTTTCTAAGATTGGGCCACGCTTTGTTTACATTTTTTTTTTTTTAGAATTGGGCTACTCTTGTTTTATTTTAAGATTGGATCAAACTCTTATTTTATTTAAAATTGGGCTAATATATGTTTTATTTTAAGTTGGATTATATTTATATTTTATTTAAGGTTGGGTTCTAGTCTTACTTCATCATGTATACAAATAAATAAATACTTAAGTAATTAAATTAGTTTCATCGAGCCATATTTTAGGAATTGAAGAAGTTGTTTACTTATGTACCAATTTTGGCCTTACCTTATGAAATAGGAGATTTCACTATCTATAGTGATGCTTTGAAGAATAAATTAGGTCGTGTGCTAATACAAAATGGACTGGTGATAGCTTATGCTTTTCATTAATTGAAGCCTTATTAGCAAAATTACCTGACTCATGATCTAGAATTGATAATAGTGGTGTTAGCGTTGAAGAATTGGAGACATTACCTATATGGTGAGCGGTAGAAAGTTTTCATGCAATAACAAAATTTGAAGTATTTGTTCACCCAAAAAGAACATAATATAAGGTAATGGTGTTGTGTAAATTGTGTCATATGAAAAGAGTATCACACTTGAACAAGTTTTAAATAATAAAATGCCAAAATTACTCATACAACACATTTTAAGCAAATGCATCTATCATATAGTATAGAACTCTAATGGCAAGTAGCAAGCCCTAAGAAACACGTAAGTACTTTTACTCCAACGTTTGCTATTGTCTAGTCTACCAATACAATAGTGGAAAGATATTTACTGAACACTAAAGTTATAAAATACAAATACAATCTAACATAGGAATGGCAACAAGAATACCAAGGGGTAAAAAAAAGAATAAAAGACATGTAATTAGATAGAAGGCCCCAAAATCTAGACAAATAATGAATCAAAACCTTGGATAACTGAATTGCTAATCTAATACTAGTATAGATTACAATGAAGAACGCCACTCTTTCTCAAGTTATGGACTTCCAACTTTTTAGTCAAACTAATGGATATCTCTATCTCATCAATTTAATCTAAGGATGCATTAAGTCCAAAACCCTTAAAACAACCTGGAAGAAGGCAATGCCCCTCTCTTTAGGCAACACTCCTATCTCATTAATTACTAGTTCATCCACAATATCATCTCTTGAGTCAATTAAAGAAAAATAGACATTGAATTAATTAGTCTGGAATAACCAACTCAATAAAATATGCTCAACTAATCGTATACCCAAAATAGCAATTAATCAATCCAAAGATAATTCAATATAAGATCCAAGTCATTGGAAGTACAAAAAGTGAAAAGAATGAAACTTATAGACAATTTTGGGTTCTTTTTCTTCTACAATTTCCCTTTAACAATGCTTCTTTCTTCTCTGAAGATCTCCTTATCACCACCTCTCAGCGTTCTCCTCTGCTTATTAGATATTGAGTCAGAGCCTCCAACTCTAGCCGCTGTAGGGTTTTTGTTTATCTTCCATTTATAGCCCTTCAATACCATAAAAACTACGACTGTAATTAAAATATAGTATAACTTTGTCAACCAAGTGGCCCTACTTAGTATAGACCAAGCGATGCCACTTGTCTCTCAATTGCTCAGCTTTGCGACATCGGGCAACGCCACTTCATCCCTAGTAGCCCCTACAACTCTCAAAATATTTCCTCTATTGGATAGGCTTTATCAAATGGCCCCGCTCCTTATGAACCTAGCAGTGCCACTAGCTCTCTACAATGCTCAAGTCTAAAATTCTAATACCAAGCGGTATTGCTCACCTTGAACAAGGTAGCACTACTTAGCTTCTTTTATAGCATTTTTTAGCATTTTTCACCTTCTTTCTCAATTATCTTCCCATCTATCAATCCTACACAAAACAAGGTGAAAGGGTGGGGGTGAGTAGTTATATAATTATAATTTTTTTAGAAATGTACTATATATGACACAAAAATAATAATAAATAAGCACTTATCATTTCCTCACACTTAAGTCTTTATATGTCCTTAAGCAAATCATCCCAACATACATGCAAATATGGTAGAGATATCATCTCTTCTTTCAACCTTAGAATCTAACTTACTAGCTATCCAACTAAGTCAATCCTATGTAAACTCATATATTAAGCCAAACACAACCAAAACTATTAACGTGGGGTTAAATAAGTTTTACCAATTTAATAAGATTCACTACACACATTAATTCAAGAATATGACCAATGTAATTTATATAAGTCAAGACTATCTAACCCACTCAAGTTCTATGGTTCTAAACTACTACAATCTTAGTAGTAAATAGAAGCTCTCTCTCTCATCTTTTCTCTCCTATTTTTCTTTTCTCTTCTTTCTCTTTTTTTTTCCCTTTTTTTTCACTTAGAGAAATATAACCTGAATGGGCACTTGCATGCTCCTTTTTTTCTTTCTTTCTTCTTCTTTTTTTTTTTCCCACTCAAGGCAATAAAACCAAAATGAGCACTTGCATTCACCTTTCTTTTTCTCTCATCCTACCATACTCTATTTGCTTTTACCTATAAATAGGACTCGTGTAGAAAATACCACAAAACAAGAATTAGTCAATAATTTCTACTTAAACTTCATCACACCATTCATATCGATTCTCAAAGAATATAGCTACACAACATCTAATAAAACATAAATAAAGTTAACACAAATTCTCAAGACTTAACCTATATCTTACCATACATAAGACCAAACACAACCGAATAAATCTCAAGCCAAACTCCAAGCTAAAAGAAAAATAATAACTCCACCACATTAGACATAATTTAGTGAAATAAAAAAAAAAGAATTGGCACAAAAATCATGAAAGACCAAAACTAAAGATATTGAAAAAGAGTATTGAAGTTCCTTTCACCCCCACACTTAAATTTGATATTATCCTCAATGACCAAAATAAATAAAAATAAGCACAACTATAGGGACCAAAAATGACACGAGGGGTAAAGAGAGTAAAACAATACTCCCAAAGTGCATTGAAACACAATCGAAGGGACTAAAAAAGATAGTAGGGAAAGAAAACAATACTTCCTAAGTATATGAAGCACAAAGTAAGAAGGCCATAGCAGAGAAGCATTCAAGCCTATTATTTGCGAGAAAATATTTGTTAAGAAGAATGAACTCAACCTACAAAAAATGCAAACTATTAACAAAGAAAAACTAAAAAAACATTCAAAAGAAAAACGAAAGAAATATAGAAAATCTGCAAATAACAAAAATAGCCCTTGGAAATCTAGAACTCCATGATCCTTCTTTACTTGTAGCAATGGAGTAGCGTTGCTCAAAATGAGCCAGATGGTATTGCTTGGCTTTTGTTCCTACAAAATCCTTTTTCGTTTTTCTTTTTTTAATATGAAAACAAAATAAGAATACAACAACAATTGAATTGTTATCTACTCAAATTGAAGAAAAAAATCAAAATAAAACATAAATAGAGAATACAAACAACATAAAACATAAACTAATAAAACTATAGAAATATACAAAAATTATAAAGAATACAAACAAAGAACAACAACAAAAAACTGAGAGACTAATAAAGTAAACAAACAACAAACAAAACATAAACTAAACTACTAAAAACAACATAAACATAACTAACAAAACATACAAACAAAGAATATAAAAATAACACCAAAAATATAAACTAATAAAAATATAAAAATATATTCAAATTATTAAGAATACAAATAATATAAATATTCACAAGTGTAACACAAAGCAACAACATACATTATACTACAATATATAAACTTGGTGGGATACTAGCCATTACACTACAACATACCGTAGTACTATTGCAGATATATACACTAAGTATTACAATACAAATGGTGAAATGTTATAAAATACAAATGTTATTACAAATCGATATACAGATAATACAAAAGAACAGCATAAACTAATACAATTACAGAAATATTCACAATGTATAAAGACATATATAATTGAATTATTTATAAGGAAAAATAACTAAAGCAATATGATTCAAGCTTTCTTAATATTACCACAATGTCTCCGGAAACGGTACAAAAAACTTGTTGTGTATATTATGTGATCTGAAAAGAGTGTCACACTTGAACAAGTTTTAAATAATAAAATATCAGAATTACTCAAACAAATACACTTTAGGCAAGTACATCTATCATATAGTATAGAGCTCTAATGACAAGTATCGTATCGTAGGGACCAGGTAAGTACTATTACTCCCACGTTTCCTATTGTTTAGTCAACCAATACACAACAGTGGAAAAGATATTTACTAAATACTAAAACTATAAAGTGCAATTACAATCTAACCAATATAGGAGTAGCGACAAGAATATCAAGGGGTAAAGAAAAAGGGTAAAAGATATGTAATCAGATAGAAAACCCAAGAACTAGACAAATAATGAATCAAAAATTTGGACAATTGAATTGCTAATTTGATATCAGTACGAGTTACAATGACAAACTTCACTATTTCTCAAGTTATGCACTTTCTACCATTTAATCAAATTAATGAATATCTCTATCTTATTAATTTAACCTAAGGATGCATTAAACCTAAAACTCTCAAAACAATCTAGAAGAGGGCAATGCCTCTATCTCTAGGCGACACTCTTATTTCATTTATTACCAGTTCTATCCCCCAATATTATCACTTGAGTCAATTAAAAGAAAGTAGACATTGGATCAATTAGTCCAGAATAATCAACTTAATACCATGAGCTCAAGTAATCAATACCTAAAATAGCAATTAGTCAATCCAAAGATACTTTAATACAAGATCCGAATTATTGGAAATACAGAAAGAGAAACGAAGGAAACTTATAGATAGGATTGGGTTCTTCCTCTTCTACAATTCCCCTTGAACATTTGATAGGGGCTAATTGTGCATATATTTTGAAAGCATTTGTATATGTTGATTTTTAGTTCACATGCTATTTATATCCCTTTCTTTACATTTTGTTATACTTTTGTGTGGGATGGATGCTTGATGAATATTGGAAGAAACTTGCATAAAAAAATAGTGATTTGAAGCCAAAACAAAGCACAAAACAGAGATGGCTTGTGGAACCAAAACAGAGTACAAAACTTATGGCCAGTTTGATAAAGAAATGGAACAAACCAAAAGAAGATTGATTGGCCTTAGAGAATAGACTAACCAATACCAAGCCATGGACCAACTATAGCACTTTAAAGGAAGCCAAAGACCGGTTACATATAGGTAAGGACTGACTTAAAGCATTAACAAAGTTGGTGGCCAATTATTAAAAGAGATGGCCAGCTTCAAGACACATAACAACATAGTTGCGACTGGCTATCACAAAGAGGTAATAGGCTAGTGAAAACAAAAGTAAGAAAATTCAGCTAGAAGAAAAAAAAAAGAAGTAGAATTCAATTCTAGAAGAGAACCGCAACCAGCTCAACCACTTGAAGTAGCACCCGTTTAACCCTATTTCTATGTCGGTGATTTTGTCTAGATTTTAAAATTCGAATAGGAAACTACTTCTTTCTGTCGTGAAGCTTTTAGAAAGTTCTTACACCTATATATACAGGGCAATTAATCGGAAAAAAAAGTGTATAATATAGTATGCAAGACATTAGAGTGATTTATCCTTAAAGAAAATATTTTAAATCATGTAGTTTTTTTTGGAGATTATGGAAGGAAAGAATCATCGTATGAGAGGGGAGTTTATTAAATTTAGAAATTTTGGCTTGTCTATGAGTATTCTTATAAATTTATGTATTTTTTCTCCTAACAATATTATTTTACTTGGTTTTATTATATTTTTAAGAGATTGAATTCAAGATTATGGCTTGTATTTATGCTATCTTCCATGATTAATTTTATGACATGTTTCTGGTATTTAATTACTTGAGTATGTTGTCTTGTTGAATTGATTGGTTTTTGTTTTAAATTAACTCGAGAGAGAGATTAGAGAAGGGGTGCCAACTAATTAATTCAATACTTGTTCTCTCTTAATATTACTACAAAAAATTTGTTGTGTATATTATGTGATATGAAAAGAGTGTCACACTCGAACAAGTTTTAAATAATAAAATATCAGAATTACTCAAACAAACATACTTTAGGCAAGTACATCTATCATATAGTATAGAGTTCTAATGGCAAGTATCGTATCGTAGGGACCAAGTAAGTACTATTACTCTCACGTTTCCTATTGTTTAGTCAACCAATACACAACAGTGAAAAGATATTTACTAAACACTAAAACTATAAAGTACAATTACAATCTAACCAATATAGGAGTGGCAACAAGAACATCAAGGGGTAAAAAAAAATAGTAAAAGAAATGTAATCAGATAGAAAATCCCAAGAACTAGACAAATAATGAACCAAAATTTTGGACAATTGAATTGCTAATTTGATATCAGTACGAGTTACAATGACAAACTTCGCTATTTCTCCAGTTATGCACTTTCTACCCTTTAATCAAATTAATGGATATCTCTATCTCATTAATTTAACCTAAGGATGCATTAAACCTAAAACTCTCAAAACAATCTAGAAGAGGGTAATGCCTCTATATCTAGGTGACACTCTTATTTTATTGATTACCAGTTCTATCCCCCAATATTATCACTTGAGTCAATTAAAAGAAAATAGACATTGGATCAATTAGTCCAGAATAATCAACTCAATACCATAAGCTCAAGTAATCATATACCTAAAATAGCAATTAATCAATCCAACGCTAATTTAATACAAAATCCAAATTATTAGAAATACAGAAAGAGAAACGAAGGAAACTTATAGACAGGATTGGGTTCTTCCTCTTCTGCAATTCCCCTTGAACATTTGATAGGGGCTAATTGTGCATATATTTTGAAGGCATTTGTGGTGAATATATGTTGATTTTTAGTTCATATGACATTTATTTCTCTTTCTTTGTTACATTTTGTTATACTTTTATATGGGATGGATGCTTGATGAATATTGAAAGAAACTTGTACCAAAAAAAAAAATAGTAATTTGAAGCCAAAATAAAGCACAAAACAAAGATGACTTATGGAACCAAAACAGAGTACAAAACTGATGGCCAGCTTGATAAAGAAATGGAACAAACCAAAAAAAGACTGGTTAGCCTTAGAGAATAGACTAACCAGCCATGGCTTGGTTACCAAGCCATAGACCAACTATAGCACTTTAAAGGAAGCCAAGGACCGTGTACATATAGGCAAGGACTAGCTTAAAATATTAACAAAACTGGTGGCCAATTATTGAAGGAGATGGCTAGTTTCAAAACACACAACAACATAGTTACTACTGACTATTGCAAAGAGGTAATAGGCTAATGAATACAAAAGTAAGAAAATTCAGGTAGAAGCAAAGAAAGAAGCATAATTCAATTCCAGAAGAGAACCGCAGCCAGTTCAACCACTTGAAGTAGCACCTGTTTAACCCTATTTTTGTGTCGGTGATTTTGTCCAGATTTTAAAATTTGAATAGGAAACTACTTCTTTCTATTGTGAAGCTTTTAGGAAGTTCTTACACCAACAAATACAAGACAATTAACCGAGAAAAAAGTGTACAATATAGTGTGCAAGACATTAGAGAGATTTATCCTTAAATCATGTAGATTTTTTTAGAGATTATGGAAGGAAAGGATCATCATATGAGAAGGGAGTTTATTAAATTTAGAAAATTTGGCTTGTCTGTGAGTATTCTTATAACTTTATGTATCTTTTCTCTTAACAATATTATTTGACTTAGTTTTATTATATTTTTAAGAGATTGAATTCAAGATTATGGCTTGTGTTTATGCTATCTTTCGTGATTAATTTTATGATATGTTTCTAGTATTTAATTACTTGAGTATGTTATCTTGTTGAATTGATTTTTTTTAATTAACTCGAGAGAGAGATTAAAGAAGGGGTTCTAACTAATTAATTCAATATTTATTATCTCTTAATTAACTTGGGAAAGAAGTTAAAGGTAAAGACTAAGTAATCGGAGAGAGATTAATTTTACTTACAAATAAGGTTGTTAATTTCTTCCATATTAGAGAAAGATATTATTATCATCTAGAGATAGGGGTTTTGATTTCTTTTCTTTATTGAGTTAATAACATTGCCTAGTGATAGAGATATTATTTTCTTGATGAATTGTTGGATAATGTGTTTAATGTATCTTTGTATTAAATTAATAAACTAGAGATATCTATTGATTTTACCTTAGATAAGAAATTCAACTCGAGAGAGTGAATTTTATAATTGTTATCCTTAGTGCTAGATTGTTGTTGAATTGATCATCAGTATTGCAAAATATCTTGCCATGTCTTGAAAATATATTGTTGAGTTTATTTGGTGTTGAAAATATGCATAGAATGATTTGCTAGTGTTTTTATTACTTCTAAAATTGCCTGCTCATTTTTCTGGAATTTTTGACAATTATGATCATTTTGGGCACTTCTTGAGCATAAAATTGATATTATCCTTATGTTAATTATGTTGTTGAAGTTGGTACACTTGATGGTTGAAATTGTGTTACTGTTATTATGAGTTTAGGTTTGACTAGAAGTGGAAAGACATTGTTGGGAAATAGAAAATATGATAGGGAAATTTTTAAAAGAAAAAAAATTGAGGGAGCTGTCTTGTTGAGAAAAGGATAAAATTCAAAAGGAGCTTTTGAAAACTTTTGAGGGAGTTGTGTTTTTTAGCCTAATTGTAAAAATTATTTTTTAAAGTTGTTTTTGTTAAGTGAAAAGAATGCCTAAGACTAAATAGGTAAGCAAACCAAACACACGTAATAGGGCATCTTCATTTCATGACCTTTTCTTAGAGCAACTTTCTCTGCACCCCAAGGGCTTTTGTTGATAATGAGTGTGCAGAGTGGTATTCCAAGAGAGCCACAAATAAAATCATCATTGAGAAAACTATAAAACCTTATTTGGATATATATTTCCATATAACTAAAATGTTTAGGAAGTTTGGTTGAGGGCCTATTGTAACACTGAGGCAAAATTTTTATCCTGTACTTATAAAAGAATTTTATGCTAACATGAATGATAAAAATAAAAACACCTTAGGAAGATAAAAACCAAAGTAAAAGGTGTTCCCATAGAATTGGATAGACACATGTTGGCTATGATCTTGGGCATTCGTGATGATGATAGTCCTTGGAT
Organism: Voacanga thouarsii; assembly: GCA_026120185.1. Lineage (NCBI taxonomy): Eukaryota > Viridiplantae > Streptophyta > Magnoliopsida > Gentianales > Apocynaceae > Voacanga > Voacanga thouarsii. Next base: position 9,662,212 of record JANUWF010001017.1, read on the forward strand.
AAAAATTGATCACCATAATAAGAAAATTGTTTCTGAACCGAATTGAGATTTTCAAGCTTCTTGTCATGAATTAGGTTTGAGCTTTAGAATTTCGGAAAATGGTTTTCTCTTTGTTTCTAACAATGATCTTACTCTTCAATTGAAGGTTATTGTGCATTTTTTGAAGAGCCTATTCCTCTTACCCTTTTGCTACTAACATCTATGCATGAAGTAACGACTTATAGCCTTACATCCAAAGTATATGTGTTTTTTTTTGTGATTACACAAGCTTTGCATACTTTTGATATTAGTACGAATGGTGAAATTATGGAGACCACTACTGCCCGCCATGTTGTTACTGAGCAATTACTAAATCACTATGGTTATAAGTATAATGTTGCAACATGTGTATGGTTAAAACCAAAAGAGGTTGGCTATTCTATTATTCTTGACTCATAAGTTGAACAAGAAAAGAAAGAACCCCTACCAAGAATGAATGCTGGGAGACCTTTATTTGTTAGTGATAATATTCTAGTTTGAATTCACACATCTTTGGAGCAGTTAAGGGTAGAAATGGCTTGTATAAGAACAACCCAAGAACATCAAAATCAAAGGCTTGATCGAATTGATGATACCTAACAACAACACGGTGAAATTTTGTGCTATCTTAGGCTAAATCAAGACATTTATGGAGATTATAGGAGATATTTTTGAGATCGCTTTGGAGGACCTAATGCCCCGTTTGGAGGCTCTACTTTAAGGGGTTCTTGAATGCCTTGTTAATTTTCCTATTTTTCTTTTTCTAGTATTTTTAGTTTTCTTTTATTTTGTTTTATTAGTTTTCCTTTAATTTTTTTTTATACTTTTACTTGTTGTGTTTGTTTTTCATTTTGTAGGTTAACTCTTCTCTTGAAGACAATGGTTCTTTAACTTTTGAATGATGAAATTTACTCTCATTAGAGTTAATCTGTTTTAGGGAGTATTGCTTTCTTTTCTTTCTTTATCCTTTTTAGTCCCTTGGTTATACTTTACTGTAATATTTTAGGTCACTAAAGACAATGTCCAATTTAAGTGTGAGAGAGAAGTCAATACTTTTACCAAGTGCATCCTTTTGAAATTATAATAACATTTGATAATGGCTTTTGTTAAGAATTTAGGACAATTTTTTCGATTTTTACATGATTTTGCATGGACTTGGTTTTGACATGCATTTTCCCCCCCTATGATGAGGTTGTGATCTTCTTTTTAACTTTGGGTAAGTATTTATCATTCAATTAGTGGATTTTTGTTGAAGTAAACTTGTATATTAAGTTGAATATTGTCTTGAAAATTTCAGTTGACCTTAGTTATACTTTAGTATTTAAATTTTATTTTACTCTTATTGTTTGAATGGAGATGATGTGATGAAGTATAGGAAGAGTTGTTGGCTAATTCTTATTTCATGGTATTTAAATTTGTTCTAACTTAGAGTTGTAAATAAGGAGAGTGAAGAGAAAAAAGGCTCAGGGATGGATGTCTTTTGGTGAAAAACAACGCGTGAAAAAAAAAATTTGATAAGTGAGAAGAAAAAAATGAGTATTAAAAAAAATACTTATTTTATGTTGAAAATCTTTGCTTGAAATTATTGAGCCAATACGGAAAGAAGTAGTAAGTATTGTTTGGTAAATTCTCTTGAAGCCATAAATTCCCAGAAATAAGGGGAAAAAATGATGACTAAAGGGGGCTAATAGGGTGAATGAAGAGAAATTCACTCACTTGAAGATAAATTCTCAAATTCTAAACTTTTGAGTGTTTCCTTAGTTTGCTACTCAAGTTGGAGAAATTTGATGCTATGAAGCTTGAATTTGTTAAACAACTTGACTTATATAATTTGTGTTGTCCACATTTTGAATTGAGGGGCGAAATAATTTTCTTAGACTAAAGTATAAGCTTGTTTAACTTAACTTTGAGGGCCTTAGTATATTTGCTTTAATACATGAGTTTGCAAAAGAATTGAATGGGTTGAATGAATGACGAGATTATATTTAAGTTGTAAGAGAATTGTGACTTTGTAATAGATGAAATTGTGATATGATGAGTTGTTTTTTGTGCTTTGTTTTAGTGTTTGCTTGAAGACAAATAAATGCTTAAGTGTTGTGGAATTGATAGAGGCTAATTGTGCACGTATTTTGAAGATATTTGTTGTGAATTTAGGTTGATTTTTAGTTCAAATACTATTTATTTCTCTTAGTTTGTTACATTTTGTTATTCTTTTGTATAGGATGGATGTTTGATAAATATTGGGATAAAATTGCACAAAAAAAATGGTGATTTGAAGCCAAGGCAGAGCACAAAATAGAGATGACTTGTGGAACCAAAACAGAGAACAAAATAGAGATGATTTGTGGAACCAAAACAGAGAACAAAACTGTTGGCCAGTTTGATAAAGAAACTGAACAAACCAAAAAAAGACAGATTGGCCTTGGAAAATAGACTAGCTTGCCATGGCTTGGTTATCAAGTCATGGACCGGCTATAGCACTTTAAGGGAAGCCAAGGACCATTTATATATAGGTAAGGATTGGTTTAAAGCTTTAACAAAGCTGGTGCACGGTTATTGAAGGAGATGGCTTACTTCAAGACACACAACAACATAGTCACGACCGACTATCACAAGGAGGTGACTAACTAGTAAAAACAATAGTAAGGAAATTCAGCTAGAAGAAAAGAAAGAAGCAGAATTTGATTCCAGAAAAGAACCACAGCTGGCTCAACCACTTGAACTAGCCGGTTCAACCCTATTTCTATGTCGGTGATTCTGTCTAGATTTCAGAATTCAAATAGAAAACTACTTCTTTGTGTTGTGAAGCTTTTAGGAAGTTCTTACACCTATAAATACAGGACAATTAATCAAGAAAAAAGTGTATAGTATATGGTTTGCAAGATATTACAATGATTTTTATTTAGAGAAAATACTTCCAATCATAGAGATTTTTTTTGAAGATTATGGAAAGAAAAGATCATTGTATGAGAGGGGATTTTATTAAAGATATAATATTTGGCTTGTCTATGAGTATTCTTTTAACATTATGTATCTATTTTCTTAACAATGTTGTTATACTTGGTTTAATTGTGTTTTTAACAGATTGAATTCAAAATTATAGGTTGTGTTTGTGCTACTTTTGTGATTAATTTTATGATATATTTCTAGTATTTGATTACTTGATTACATTATCTTATTGAATTGATTAGTTCTTTTCTAATTAACTCGAGAGAAAGATTAGAGAATGGGTGCCGACTAATTAATTCAATACTTGTTATCTCTTTAACTTGAGAAAGAGGTCAAAGCTAAAGATTAAGTAATTAAAAAGAGATTAATGTTACCTAAATATAAGGTTGTTAATTTCTTTCATGCTAGAGAAAGATGTTATTATCACCTAGAGATAGGGGCTTTAATTTATTTTCTTTATTGAGTTAATAATATTATATAGTGATGGGATATTGTTTTCTTGATGACTTGTTAGATCATATGTTTAATGTATCTATGTGTGAAATTAATAAGATAGAGATATACTTTGGTTTTACCTTAGATAGGAAATTTATAATTCGAAAGAGAGTGAGTTTCATAATTGTTATCCTTGGCACTAGATTGTTGTTGAATTGATCATGAATCTTGCAAAACATCTTGCTATGTCTTAAAGTCTTTCTATGAAAAATACATACTTTTATTCTTTCTCCTCTTTTACGATTTTCCTTGAAATTATCTTGTATCATATTTATCTTGTATTAATTATGCCTTTGTGAGTTTATATGGCTAAACAATAAAATGAAAGTTATTAAATGTTGTTACTCCTAGAGGACGATACTCATTGATACCCTATACTATGTCATATGGTGAGTGCACTTACTTTACATAGTTTTTTTGGTGTACAGTTTAGGAGTCGACGTTTTATAAATTTAAAACTTAGTTTATTGTGCATCCCTAGTGAATGGTGTCCGTAAATATGATTGTCCTAAGGTAGCAAAATTCCTTGTCTGGTAAGTTCCAACCCGTACAAAAGACGTAATGATCTGGACACTGTCTCAAAGAGAGGCTCGATGAATTAGTATTTTCTATACCAAGATTTTTAGTATCAACAATGCTCCTTGCTTCTCCAAAGATCTCCTCATTGCCGCCTCTTGGCATTTTCCTCTACTTGTTAGACATTTGGTCAGAGCCTCTAATGCTAGCTGCATTAGGGTTTCATTTATCTTTTATTTATAGCCCTTTAATATGCTAAAAATTATAGCTATAATTAAAATGGAGTATAAATTTGCGAATCAAATGGCCCTGTTTAGTATAGACCAAGCGACATGTAGGATCAAGCATCATACAACCCAGTAGAAAATAAAATTTTAATTAAAGTTTAGGATCATATGTTTATCTATAGTAGTAACTGGATTTGACTGATCAATAGATTATTTGCAACTTGTCTAAATTAACCGTGACTTCCGGAGTTGTACTAACCGGAAGGCCTGTCAAACATTTACTCTTACACATGAAATGTATATATTGCTAAAAATTTTGACCTTCTAAGGTATTCTCTTAACATCACAAATTAGGCTATCGGTGAAAATAGGCCTAGATTATTTTTTTAAGGAAGAAACTGAGAGAGAGTACAAGAAGAATGGCAGTTTTTTCTTTCTAGGCCTATCCTAGCTGGCCTCTCTGAGGGTTAATATAAACTGTTATGGCTAGCTAACCCTTATCCTACATGGATTAGGGTTTTATCCGTCAATTGAAACTTTTATTATTTGTCTTGGATATTTTATTAAAAATTCGAAATAATAAAATATCAACCAATTTTATTTATTATTTTATCTAGGCTTTTATTTAAAACTCAAAATAATAAATACATGAACTAACATAATTATTAGGCCAATCCTTATTTATATTATTTAAACCTATACATTTAATTAGACTTCCTAGAATTAATTAATTAATCTAACTCATGAATTAATCTTGGACTTAAGTAAGTATTCTAATCCAATAAACTTTCTAGAAAAAAATAAATTATTTAATTCCTCAAATAATCTAAAACAATTTGTACAATGACTAAAATAGCCATTTAAGTTTTTAGAACTACCTTTGGAACGAAATATATTATCTTTAGATGTTAAAAAGACTAAAATGTCCCTGCTAGTTAAATAGTTGCATTGCGCATCTTAAATATATTTATTTATCACTATATAAGATATTAACCCCCTAGGATAATATTGCAATAGTATTGTCTTTGACTTTTAGGAATAATGATTAAAATACACCTCTATGTAACATTCATTATTGAGATAGGATTGATTGGTACTATCACATTTCTTAATAACATCTATCATCATTTGACTTTTAGTTTATAATCTTTGACCTCCAGGAGAGTAACTACTTATCTACAGGGAGTGATCCTTAAAACAATACTCTTAGGCATTTCTCATGACCCTAAATTTTCACATATTATCTTAGACTATCATAAGGGAGTGATTAAACATTTCATGAAGAAAGGTATAGAAGCTCTATTGAATAAGTTCGTCTTGGTTAACTAAAGATGTATACCTAACATATAAGGTTATGGATCTCAAAGTGGAAATCTCACATATAGTATATCAAAACATATGCGTCCAACTTTACTAGATCGCTAACTCATACTCAAATCATAGAGTATTCATCCACGTAGAAGTAATAGTTTAGTCTTTATTTATTATAATATTTTTATAAAGATTACAATCACGTGGTTCAATTTTATATATTCCAAATATACTTACACTATTAATGTAAGGGGACTACTCACTAATTAAAGATAAATTATTTCTCATTTAGAAATTATAGTGGAATAATCTAAACTTTGATGAAATACTCAATTTCACCAATGATTAAGAACCTTTTTACTCATATGTTAAATAACTATGATTTAAACCTTACTATGAAGTACGACCTAATACATATATTACTTACTAATATACTTAGACCTTTATATATGAAAAAATATGAATACAAAACTTGTTAAATTTAAAAAAAAAAAAAACTATTACTGCAAAATGTCTTTACACATTTTCTAGTTTTTTTAGGGCATATATCCAATAACGTCGCTTATCTCTCAATTGCTCAACTTCGCAACATTAAGCGGTGTTGCTAGGGATGAAGGAAAGCCCCCACTAGCCCTTAGAATATTTTCTTTGTTTAATAGGCTTTATCAAGCAGTGTCGATTCTTATGAACCTAACGGTGCTACTAGCTCTTTAGAATGCTCAATTCTGAAATTCTAATACCAAGCTGCGCCACTCAGCTTGAACAACATGGCACTACTTGGTTTCTTTTATACTCCCTCTGTCCCATTAAAATTGACAGTGGTTAATTTGGCAGGAGATTTTATGCAAAATTAAAATTTAAAATGTAATAATCATAGAAGATAATAGAATATAATAAAAGTAAAAAATATGTAGGTCCTACAATACTTTATGTGGGGTATATTGATTATTTTATAATAAATTATATAGTAAAAACTTTCATTCTAAGAAAAATATCAATTTTTTTGGGACAATCTAAAATAGCAAGTAAGTCAGTTCTGTTGAGACGGAGGAAGTAGAACTTTTCAGCCATTTTCACTTTCTTTCTCAATTATCTTCCCATCTATCAATCCTACGCAAAATAAGGTGAAAAGGTAGGAATTTATGGTCATATAATTACAATTTCTTTACAAATGTACCATATATAAGACAAAATAACGAAAAAATAAGCACTCATTAGGCGATGGTTGGAGTCAATTAAAAATTATGATTTAAAGATAAATTGCCACCTAAGGAAGACAAGTCCTGTAGTTGATGCTCTTAATATGGGACCTTGGCAACTTTGTTCACAGACCAGGATTAACTAATTTGGGAATTCAAGAGGTTGGAATTAGTGCTATATAGCTACTTTAATAGCCTATTCGTCCTTGGTGGAACAGATCAAGGAGGCTTAAATCAAGGATGCTGATTTAGAAAAAAATAAAAGCAGTCATTCTTAATGAAGAACAATTAGGTTTTCATGTACATAAGGATGGGGCCCTCCAATTTAGAGGCAGATTATGTGTTTCAAATAATAAAACCTTAGGAACAAAAATGCTGAAGGAGATTCATAATACAGAATTCTCAATTCATGCAGGAGGGACCAAGATGTAATGGGATCTCAAGAAGAACTTTTAATAGAGTAGTATGAAGCAAAGTATAGAAGAATTCATCTCCAGTTATTTGGTGTGCTAACAAGTTAAGGCAGAACATCAAAGACTGGCTAGGTAAGTACTAGAGATTTTGATATAGAAGTGGGAGCATATTACTATAAACTTCGTCACCGGGTTACTTAAGTCCAAGTCTAGAAAAGATGAAGGTGATGATGTCTATAGAGGAGTTAGTCAAATTGTATATGGATAAAATTATTAGATTACGTAGGGTATCAGTAAGCATTATATCAGATAATTATATAAGGTTTGTATTTCATTTTTTGAAGAGTTTCAATGAAGCCATAGGGACTACTATTACTCTCAATACCATTTTTCACCCTTAAACAAATGGTCAGTATAAAAGGACGATCTAGATAGTAGAGAACATGCTTTGAGCATATGTTTTGGACTTTAAAGAAAGTTGGGTTGACACTTTGACCCTAGCAGAGTTCTTTTACAACAACAACTATCAGTTTAATATTGGTATGACACTGTATGAAGCTCTCTATAAACGGAAATGTAGATCTCCGATGTGTTGAGATGATATGGGTGCAAGAAATATCACCGTGCCAGAATTAGTACAAATTGCATCTAAGAAGGTTTTAGTTATTCAAGAAAGATTGAAATTTGCTCAGGATCGTCAGAAAAGTTAGGTTGATAGCAAATAGAGGTTTTCCCAACCAAATGTGTGATGAGATATGGCAAATGTGAGAAATTAAGTCTAAGATATTCAAGACCATATGAAATCTATGAAAGGGTTATTAATTTGGCCTACCAATTAGTTTTACCACTAGCATTATCCAGATTACATGATATGTTTAATATATCACAGTTGCAGCAGTACATATTGAATTCGAGTTATATTTTGGAAATATCGCCACTACGAGTTCAGAAATATTTGACTTATGAAGAAGTTCCAGTGAAGATTGTGGATCAGAAGATTCAAGTTCTATGAAAAAATATTTGGAAATATTTTGGAATTGTCTGATTACTCCGAATATGAAGTAATTTGGGAATTAAAAGAAGATGCACGTCATCCTATTCGAACATCAAGGTATCTAAATTTCGGGAATAAAATATTCTGTAAAGAAGATAGAATATGAGCTTAAAGACCCTTCCTTTCACTTTTTTTTTTTTTTTTGGTAAGCATTTAAGTGTAATAGGCGTTTGACTAAAAGTTCTGAGGTTGATTGTAACTTATCTTAAATTATGAATCTATTTGCAAATAGAGGTTTTATTTCAATTAAGGTCTTTGATATGTTATGTGTTTCTATCTTGAACGGCATTTATGTTGTGACAAAAACTGCTCTGACAGAAGAGAAAAATAAAAAGAGAGAAGAATCAGAACCAAAAGCACCAAACCTAGGTAAGTTTACGAATTAATCGTCCCTTATGGCTTCTCACTATCTATATTTGTAATCGTATCTAGATTAGGAGAGGTTACTGGGTAGGGTTTATTTTTGAGTAAGTTGTTATATCTGAATTCTGATTTAGTTTATGAATTCTGAGATTTGTAGATGTGTAGAGGGTTTGAAAGGCAATAATGAATTGCCCTAATTTCGTAGAAGTCTGGTAAAGGGATTTCACTTTTTTGCGTTTTGGTCATTGCTTTTAAATTATTTAACAACTCTTAAATTCATGATAAAGTTATAATTTGAATGCAAATTGGATTGAGTATAATGTTTAGATTCTTTTACGAAAATGTAAGTTCTATTTATTGTGCATAAGAAATTTGCAAGGTTTTGTTTAAGTTCCGAATTGCGATTTATAGAGATGTCTGATGCTTGTGGGTGGTTATGGTGGGAATTCTCTAAATTTGTTTAAATTTTGGCCTTTACTAGGTTGATATAATACGTTATTACCATTCAAGCTCTTATTGGGGGGACACAATACCTTGTTTCTATTTTGGTTGTCCTCCTAATGGGATGTAAAAGTTAAGAGACTGATATCAATTAACCAAGATCCTGCCCTAAGCATAATTAGCCTTTGTAAAGAATTTTTTTTATGAAATTTATATATGTAAGTTTTTGAACAATAATGTATGTATTTGATAATATCTAAATGTACCTATATTTTCCTAGCTATATAAGGTGATTTTGTGATGTTTTGAGTATAATAACTAGTCAATTCCCTTGCTTTTTAATATTTTTTAAATAATTAGTTGTAGAAAAGTTTCTCTTAGATTTTATGCAAAAATTGCATATTTTGAATCTAAATTATAGATTTCCAGACATGAACCAACGCCAAATTCGATGTGCGGACCGACCCTGGCTCAGTTATGAAAAAGCAGAGCAAAATAAGAAAGAAAAACAAAATGAACTGGGGACTTTATAGAGCTGAACTGGTGCCAGTCCTGCATTGGAAGGATAGTGGTTTGTAATCCTAATGCGATCATAATTGGAAGTTTCTAAAGAATTTTTTTAGTATTCAACTTATGCATGACTCAGAGCTTCTATGGAATGTTTTTGGCAATCTAGAAGGCTATAAAAACAAGAAAACTTCAAGGAAAACATGGTGAATTCAAAGATCATAATTAAGAATCAATGTTCAAAGAAAGAATTCATCAAAAGAGCATTGTTTTGGGGAAGTCTTCATATGAAGAGAAAGAAGGCTTGTTTATGAGTTTGATCTTTATCCTTTTTTTTTTTTTCTTGAACAATGATGAAATCAATATTTTAATTGTATTTAAAATATATTTTTGAAATGACAATGTATTGGTTTTAGTTCTTTGATTAATTTATTGTTATTTCTGATATTTGATTACTTTCTTTTCTTTGATGAATTAATTAGTTGTTTCTTCCTTCTAATTAACTTGAAAAAGAGGTTAAGAGTGGCTTCAATCTAATTGATTTCAGATTTGTTGTTTCTTAATTAACTTGCAAAAGAATGTTAAGATTAAGAACTTAAGTAATCAAAAGTTAGCTGATTTCACCTAGAATATTGGGTCATTGACTAATTTCATAATTTATATTACCTAGAATATAAAGATATTTGTTAATGAGTAATTTTAATGCATCTTTTAGTTAGTTGGTGAGATATAATATATCCACTAATTTGGCTAAAAGGTAGTGAATCTATGGATTGCAAAAGAAATAGAGTCTATATTTTTATTCCTTCATGATACTAGGATAGTGATTAATTATGATAATTGCTAGTCAAACATTATAATGTCTTTAAGGATTTTTATCTATTTACATATCTTCTCTCCTATATTTGTATATATTCTTATTTTTGTTATGTTCTATTTTTCTAATCACTTTAGTTAGTAGGTTAAACAAATGATGAAAAGTAATTACTGATAGCTGTTCCTTGAGAATCGATACTCGTTAATTCCCTATGTTATACTTTGCAATGAATGAATTTGCTTATATGTGTAATTTAGGATTAACATATTAATTAAAATATGATTGGGAATTATCTTAGAAATGAATGATCTTATATCTAAATCTAACACATCAAGTATTTAGCGCCATTATTGGGGAATAGTATCATGAAAGCTTGAATTCTATTAATTTAGCCATATGTAAATATGTATATTTGTCCTTTGTGTAATTAGGTGTCATTTTCTTTTTTGTATAATTATGTCATTTGTAGATTATTTTTATAATGATTGTAATTTGTGTACTAATTATATTCAAGTGGATGCTTATAAATTTAAATACTTATTTTCTTCTTCCATTTTCATGTTTTGTTCTTAATTTATAACCCAACAAATTGAAATAAGACTACTGGACTTTCATCCAGAAATTGAACAGACTTTAATAAGGATTCAGAGGGCACGTAGACAAAAGATTAACCAACTAAGTACACAGGAGAAATGGAGGTTAATCAAAATAACAATAGAGATAATGATGGTAATAGTAGGGAGACAATGAGTAATTTTGCTAAACCTGCAACCTCGCGTACAGATTCGAGTATTGCTAGACTTAGGGTAGAGGCTAACAACTTTAAGATTAAACCTAATATAATCCAAATGATTCAAAACACAGTGCAATTTGATGAGTTCCTTGAGGAAGACACAACACCTAGCTAGTTTTTTGGAGATTTGTGATACATTTTAGATGAATGTTGTGTTGAATGATGCAATAAAATTGAGACTTTTTTCTTTTTTCTCTTAAGGATAAAGCCAAATCCTGGTTAAAAACTTTGTCAGTAGGATCAATCACTATTTGAAATGAACTTTAAAATGAATGATTTTATATATCCAAATCTAGCACATCAAGTTTTTGGCCCACTCAAGTTGGGATTTTGCCTTTAAATAGTCAAAATTAGTTGTCTTTTTCAATTTCACTCCAATTTTCTCTCTTTTCCCCCCAATTCTTTACCGTTATTTGTGCCCAACCATTGTCGTCTTAAAGTTTTTCACCAAAAAAACTTTTTAAATACTAAATCCTTGATTTTTCATTGAGCCTTTTAATTTTTGCGGATTAAAATCTCCAAAAATCTAATCTTTTCTCTTGAATATATACTAACCTTCCTAATCTTCTATAAAGTGTGATCTTTTCTTCAATAAGTTTGCATAAAACGTTTGCCCATGCATTAAAGATCATTGTGGTATGTTCTCCTTTCAATTTCATGATTGAATTTGTGTATTGAATTTCTTGGTATTTTTTGTTTATTTTATTGATGAAAATTCCAATGGCCATAATATTTAAGTTATTTTGAAATTATTTTATACCTATAATGATGTTATGATTGTTCTAATGTTATAAATGTGATGCGTTAATCTCTTGGGAATGTTTCATACTTTAATATTTTTCTGGCCATAGTATGCATTTCTGAGCATTGTTCTACAATTGTTATTGTAAAGCATGAAGGAATTATTGGCATCTAAGTAAATTTGTGAGAATATTGAGAACCATTATGGAATAATCTTGATCAGGTTCTATGACTTTTTTGGTGCTAATGTTTTACAGCCATATAGATATCTAATTTCATTTGATCATGTTGAAGCATTGCTATCACTGGATATATTATCCCTTATTGCTTTGGATCTCCATAATGATATTGTATTTGGGTATTGAAACTGTGTTTGTGTGCAGGTATTTTAAGGAGGATAGGATTTTATACGTTTGAATTGGTGTGTTGGTGAGGTATTTGGTTTTGGTAGATTGAGAATTGTGGTTGAATATGTGTTATTAGTTGTTGAATTGTGAGTGAGGGTGATGTTTGTGGTATTGATTGTGAGCCTTTTTCTCTTTTAAACCTTTGTGAGCTTTTGTGAGTAATCTTTCCAATCATACACCATGCCTAGACAAAAAGTGACTAATTAGTCTTCTAAGAGAACTAGAGCTTTTTCATTTTAGTCTACCCTATCCTTTAAGTCACATCCTACTCAGCCTACTCATTTTGTTGACCCTACTTGTCATTTATGGTATCAGAAACATGCCAATAATAAAATCATAGTGGAAAAGACTTTCAATCCATCTCTTGACTACTATTTACAGTTATTCACTATATTTAGGAGATTGGGTTGAGAGCCTATCATTCGACTACATATGTATTGTCTAGTGCTATTAAAGAATTTTATGCCAATATACAAAATAAGAAGATGAATGACCTAGAGACTATTGCTACCATGGTTAAAGGGAAGGTCATTGATTTTGATAGGTCTAGATTGGCAGCCAATCTAAGTGTCAATAATGAGGGACCATGGCTTGTAGTTGACTATCATAACCAGAGGATAGTTTCTGACCATCAGTGGAGTTTTACCTTCACTCATCAGGGGTTGGGGATGCATAAGAGAGGGCCTATCGCTTCACCTAGTTATTATTTAAACAATGACCTCCAAACTCAATTGAGAACCCTGATCTATATTTTCGCCTTTAATATAGTATCTAAGGCTAGTGGGTTTAAGGAGATGAAGATCATTGATGTTTGTATTCTTTCTCAAATGATGGGCTATTCCCCTCCCTTCATTGATTATCCAGTCCATGAGAGATGTGGTTTATTTTAGACTTGCTACCAAGGCTTTGGTATTTCCTTTGGTGATTATGCATATTCTTCAGGCCTTTGGAGTACGTTGTGATGGGGAGTTGATGAAGACTACTATATCTCTCATAGACTGGAGTAAGCAAATATTAGTGAACTATAGCGATAAGTATAATGAGAGAGAGAGAAAGAAGGTGGATGCGGCCATTCGAGGTATAGAACCTTGGGATAGAAGAGATCCCTACTAAGAAAGAGGAGAAGTAGCCTCCACTACAACCTAGAGCATGAGAAAGTAGTTCTAGATCACAACTTAGTGCTAGTTTCGAGACAGAAGTACGAAGTCAGTTATAGTAGTTGAGGCTCGGGATGGAGATGCAGACCATTATTCTTCTTTAGCTGCCTGTTTCTATGGTAGAGATAAGTAGGAGGCAAGACATTCAGGAGCAGCGCTGGACCCAATGGATGCAAGCACAACACGAACAGTCTAGAGGTGCCCTAGCTGACCCAGATGATGATCATGACACTGCTACTGATGATGATGATAGGATGGAGGATTGATTTTTATGACTACTTTGACTTAGTTTTTTTTTTTTATGACTTTGTCTTTAATAGTATTTGAGATATTTTCTGTATTTCTTTTCCTTTCATTTATTTTTCTTTCCCTATTTTATGATGTGTTTTCTTTTGTTTTTTTTTTTATTGTTAGGTATGGCTCAACATTGTCAAAAAACATGCTCTTTATCGTAATAGAATTCATCTTATTTCTAGCTTTTGCGGAATCAATAAAACTTGGAGAGTATTTCTTTCTCTTATTCTTTCCTTTTATTTTTCTTAGTCCTTTGGTTGTGCTTTCTGTGCTATTTTAGGCCATTGAGGACAATGCCCAGTTTAAATATGGGGAAGGAGTTAGGAGTTCACGAGTTTAATACTTTAACCAAATGCATTTTTTTGAAATAATAATGGATTGATATTTTTGGGATAATTTTTTAAATTTTTATGAGCTAGTTTGGAGATGCAATGAAATAAATTATGAAAATATTATGAGCTAGTTATTGTTATATAAATTGATGCAATGAAAATATTATGGTTTCTTTTGCTTTGGAATATACTATGTGTCTTATTTGATTGAGTTAATCCTTTTAACTGTTGTATAAGGTTTTGATATGCTTAAAACTTGAGAATTAGAGTTACTCTTATTTATATTTATTATTTTAGTCTTGTTGTGGTCGATATGACGAAGTATAAGTTAGAATGCATAGCTAATTCTTGTTTTGATGGTAATTTCTAAACTAGTCATTATTCTAAATTTAAGTAAATAGGGTTAGAGAGGTAAAATCAAGAGTGAAACAAAATAAAAAAATTTGAGAGTTAGAAGGTATGTATGTACCCATTCTGAAAAAGTAAGGAGAAAAAATGTCCAAAAATGCAAAGTGCATATTCTCTAGCAAAAAACAATGAGTGAAAATTTTTGAAACAACATGCTAAAAGAAAAGAAAACAAAGTTGTTGAAAAATGAATGCTAGAAAAAAAATGCATATTTGAAAAGGGCCAATACAGTGAGTGAAGAAAAATCCACTCTCTTAAGACTAGTAATCCCGATTTTGTGAGGAAACTCTAATTTGCTATTTGGACTGTAGTAGTTTAGAACTAACTGAAACTTGTTTTAGCTATAAATGTCTTGATTTATATCAATCCTATTGGCTTTATTCTTGACTTGATGAAAGAGTGAATAGTATTTCCTGAGTATAAACTTGTATAACTTTACTTAAATGGTTTTATGTCTGTTTGGTCTAATATTTGAGTTTGATCTTGAGGATTGATTGAATTGAATAAGTGGTGTAATGTTTTTGCTATATTGACTATGATTTGATAAATAAGTTAATGGCCTTTTGAATAGGTCGCATAGAAAGTTGTTTTGTTCTACCTTATCTTAAGTATTTGTTTAGGGACAAACAAAGGCTTAAGTGTGAGAGAATATGATAACGACTAAATGCACCTATATTTTACTAACTATTTGAGATGATTTTGTGATATTTGAGTATAATAGCTATTCAATTCCTTTATTTTTTGATATTTTTGAGATAATTGGGTGTAGAAGGGTTTTTCTTAGATTTTGTGCATAAATTGTAGAAATTAGAACTAAATTACAGATTTCTAGATTTGAACCGGTGCCGAATTTGGTGTGTGGACCGGCCCTGGCGCCGGCTCTAAGTTGAACTGGTGCCAGCCCTGCACTGGAAGGATGGCAATTTGTAATCCTAATGCGATCAGAATTAGAAGTTTCTGAAGAATTCTTTTGGTATTCAACTGGTACACAACTTAGAACTTCTATAGAACATTTTTGGCAACCTAAAAGGCTATAAAAATAAGAAAACTTCAAGGAAAACATGATGAATTCAAGAGTTAAAATCAAGAATTAATCTTCGGATAAGGGATTTATCAAAGGAGCTAGCATTGTTTTCGGGAGGTCTTCCTAGGAAGAGTGTTTATTTATGAGTTCTATCTTTATCTTTTGTTTTCTTTTTCTTGAACAATGATAAGATCAATGTTTTAATTGTATTTAGATTATATTTTTGAATTCATGACGATGTATTGATTGTAGTTCTTTGATCAATGTATTGCTATTTCTAGTATTTGATTGCTTGCTTTTCTTTGATGAATTAATTAGTTGTTTCTTCCTTCTAATCAACTTGAAATAGAGGTTAGGGGTGGTTTCAATCTAATTGATTTCATATTTGTTGTTTCTTAATTGACTTGAAAAAGAATGTTAAGAGTAAAGATTTGAGTAATCAAAAGTTAGTTGATTTCACCAAGAATATAGGATCATTGACTAATTTCATGCTTTATATTACCTAGAATATAAAAATATTTGTTATGGAGTAATTCTAATGCATCTTTTGGTTGGTTAGTGAGATAGAATATATCCACTAATTTGGTTAAAAGATAGTGAATCTATAAATTGCAAAAGAAGTAGAGTCTATATTTTTATTCTTTCACAATGCCAAGATAGTGATTAATTGTAATAATTGCTAGTTAAACATTGTTATGTCTTCAAGGATTTTCTGTCTATTTACATGTCTTCTCTCCTACATTTGTATATATTCTTATTTTGTCATATTATTTCTTTCTAATCACTTTAGTTAGTAGGTTAAACAAATGATAAAAAAATGATTAATCATAATTGTTCCTTGAGGATCGATACTCGTTGATTCCCTATATTATACTTTGCAATTAGTTCACTTGCTCATAGCAATTTGGGATTAATATTTTAATTAAAATTTAATAAAACTGAATGATTTTATATATCCAAATCTAATGCACCAGTACTTAAGTACAATTTTGAGAACGTTTTGTGTTTGGTTTTGCTTGGAGTATTGTAAGAAAGGAAACTCAAGAGCCATAACAAGTTGTTTTTTTGCATTTTTCGTTACTCCAAGCAAGGCTGCCTGCTTCATCTGAAATGGTGTCGCTTGTTCTCCATTTGTATGCAATATCACTTCAATCAGCATCGTTTTCTTCAACTAAAGCAATGTGCCTTCTCTTAGTTGTCCAACACCGTTTGCAGTGCCTCTCGCTTTAATCTAAGCAGTGATCTCAAAACCTCAGCACCCCAAGCTTAACTATACCTAGTAATGCCACTTCTTTCAATTCAAGCATTTTATTTTCTTTTCTGTGCCTCAAGCTATTCTTTAAGGCCCCTTAAACAGCACCGCTCCCCTTGATCCAAGCGGTGCCACTTCCTCCTCAAACAAAGTTTTCTTGTTTGAGCAAAGCTTTCTACCTTCATTACTGCATTATCCATTCATGTTACTAGTACTTAAGGTTCTTTGTTCTTGCGATGCAACCAATTCATCAAAAGGATTACTCTATATGTACCTTGTTATGTCTTCAACTTTTGAAAAGCTAGTACTTATGACGTACTCAAGCCCAGTTAAGTCATATTTCCTTAGTGAGTTAGTAAGCTCACTTCTTTATTAACATTTTGCAGGATCTCTGTTAGAGGTATTGGATTTTGATAATACAAACCAGTTTACACACAGTGGAAAAATAAAATGAAATCCACGAAAAGGATCATTCGTATGTAATTAAATGGATCATGAGAAGGGAAGAAAAATTAATTACCTAAAAAATGCAATTTTTAAAAATTTTTCTTCCGCGTGAATCCCCTTTAAAAGCTGATCCAATTGAGTTACCAAGTTCCAATGATAGGAATTCTGTAATATTGATCCACACGAGGAATGTACTCAAAGCCACCAAAATCTATGCTAGTAGAATAATGCTTGGTAGCCTTATGATTAATTTAATTTGGAAGAAATTATTTTCTTTTCTTTCGAAAAGAAAAGAAGAAAAACCTTCTGTGTGTATTGTATTTTTTTCTCTTCTCTACAGCAACTAGTTTTTTTCCCTTATCCTTACACTAAGAACAAATTCTCTATATATATGTATATGAAACTAATTTCCGTTTCCAAAACAACCGCCACAAGAAGACAAAAGAGAAACACCATGCAGATTTTTATTTCTTCTTAGGAAACAAATATTTTGTTTCTCTTTTCAATTATGGGCTTGGAAATTTCAAAAATTGCAATTAGGCTCTATGAGTTATAACATGTTTATAATTCACCTATAGGAATTTAATAATTGCAATTCAATCTCAAATAATTATAACACTTTATAATTAGCCCATAATAATTATTTATTCTCACAAATTAACCTTATAATATTATAAAATAATATTTTGAGTATCAATTCCTCTATTGTGTGTGACATATTAGGTTTTCTAGTCATTTGGTAGCTAATATGAATCAATCTATCATAATGTAATTAATAATCTTTGTAATAATTAGAATTAATTTATTAATTCTTATTAGGATTAAATTTATTAATTCTCTAGTTAATAAATCCATATTTTGTAGATCATAAGCGGTATCTAGCAATACATCATAACATCCAAAAATTCAGAAAGTTAAGTGGCTTAACATGAATCTTTCAATAACAAAATGTCAGTGCAATAAACTATTTTCACTATACAATATCTCATTCGGTTTAGAGTATGGAATTAGTGCCAACTTCTTCTAGAATATTAATTAATTATGACCTGAATATTTTAATACTTGTTCCCAAAATACATTACTCATCATGTGTATCAATTGAAACTATTTCAACACACAGTCTCCTTGGCGAAGGAATTCTTGAGTAATAATTCTAACAAGTGGCCTTGAAATATTCGCTCATATTATTAGAAATGATGAATCATTTACTGACCCTCTCAATTACTTTCGTTTACTTTACGTTGTACCCAATATCCATCTCATAGGTAGTCTTATAAGGATTTCAAATATTAGAATCAAAATACAACGCTTAGCAAATAAAGTACTTTGGAGTTCACAAATATAAGGATACTTGCACATTTGCTGTAACGAGATTCTATCACTGATACTAAATAGTTATTCATGTAATTATCTCATAGTTAGGTCATTCAATGTATTTGTTCAAATAACAAGCATACACGTGTTAACTTTGGTTATTACAATACTCACAGATATGAGAACTACCGCCTGAACAAATCAGAAAGTATAACACGCACTAGTCTTAATATATTAATGATGTCATATCTCATTAATATTATGACTAGGGATAATTTAAATACGAATACGATATAGTGTAATAAGAATATCATGATCTCTATCATGATTTTCTTAACGCAATGTTGTACTTAAAAAAAAAAGAAAAAAGGCTGGATATGAAGGATTGCGTGTACGGATGCAGCATTTGCTAATAAAGCGTTTGCATCAAGAACCTTCTGCTGCTTCATCGATCATTTCAACTCAAGTGCCTTCTTCCTTATCGTCTGAGTTGGAAATTCGTGCAAACATGGGTACGTAAATAACGCTGTGGATCTTCATATATGAAAGAGTGCACTTGAATAACTTTTTTGTTTTAAACATTGGTTTAGCGTTTATTTTGACCCCAAAAAAAATAAATTTTATTTATAATGTATTAATAATTTTATTATTCATTCTAAATAGATCATAATGTTAATTTTTAAATTTATAAATTTTTATAAAATTTAAAATTAAAAAACTATTTCATAATGCCAATCGCGTACATCCTAATTCCAATGGAAAAACGAAAAGCGTGCACTTCCCCTTGGTCATCGTTGAAAAACTCGGCTACCCTTATGGATAAGGTTGCAAGAATGACGTTCTGCATGTGTTAACAATGTAATTTACGTAAATGAAGTGATCTACATAAAACAATTTTTATTTAGACAAAGGTCAAAGGCAAATATCTCTTACATCATGTTATGACTGTTAATACATCTTAGTTGACATTATTTAGGTTGGAAGATAATACAACCCTTTAAGTTAATGGCAAAAATGCCAAAACTTTTGCAATTGTATTCTCTTTTCACAATTTAAGCAATCATACTTTTTTAAATGTTAAAATTTCTCAATAGTGTCTTGATTAAGATTACTGATAATTTTATCTTTAAAAAATAATAATTTTTTGCAGTTCTTTTTTATATTAAAAACTTTTGATTGTACCATTTTAAATATTAAATATTCTTAATTTTATTCTTTTGTTACTAAATACGATAGTTCTTATTCAAGTTTTGATTGATTAAGCCTTATGAGACATAGCTTAACTGGTTAACTGGTTGTGGTTCACTCAAGAAGCTCGCACTATAAGTTGATAGTTGCGAGTTTGAAATCTCTTCTTAACTATCTTGAGGTCAAATCAAAATCAACCAATTAATGTATATTCTTGATTTATAATCAAAATCAACCAATTAATGTATATTCTTGATTTATTTAATTTATCAAAATCTTAAAGTTAGTCAGTAAATTCACCTGTAAGAGAGCATAATTTTATTTTTTGATTGACTAGAATTTAAAAAGCTATAGCCTTCAAGAGATTAGATAAAATTTGTTGACTGAAAGTGAAAATAGAATGGAAAGGAGAACAAAGAAAGAAAGAGTGGGAGGATAATAGAAATAAAATAAAGCATTTGTGACCATTCATTCCATTCGTTTTTCTATTTTTTTCATATAAAATAAGCATTAAAATTTTACATGAATTTTTAAATTTTCTTAAAATTATACCCAAACGAGAATGTGGGGACACGCTCAAAACCATACAGTATTTCATTTGGGTCCTGTGGCCCCGCACTTACCTGGTTGCGGATGTCACACCAATTAAACTATAGAAAGAGAGCGAGAAAAACATTGGATTTGTAAAATCTGATCTGACCATCAATACATTGGACAATTGCTCAAAATAATTTGATAGCAAAAGTAAAGATTTTGAGTTGATATGGCTGTAAGTGGGAGGGGATTTATTTAAGATGAAAATAGTTGAATATAAGAAAAAATTATTAAAAATATAGAATTAGATATAGTTTAAAATAAAAATAAAGAGAGAAAATATAATACATTGTGAATATATAATAAATTTTAAAAAATAAAAATTATTTAAATTAATATTATTTTAAATTTAAGTTTTGATTAAATACGAGAATAATTCCTTCCCACTTAAAGCTGTAGTTAAGTGCTAATGGCATACCTTTTTCCTTGAAAACATGAATATGAATATGCTAGTCATAAATTTTTTATTAAGAATTATTATAGATCAAAAGTTGTGGTTGTGCTTGATAAAAAGAATTTAGAAGAAAATCACCATAAACACCTTTAACAGGAAAATCGTTGTGATAATACCTTTTACTGTCACCTTCAAATCCCTATATTATAATGACTTACATAGTCTTGCTTTAGAATTAGGGGGAAATAAGTAATTAGAACAGATTAGGTAGACATAGTATACATATAGCGATTGGAGGGTCACACAATTTTATACTACCTTAATTTCAGAATGTAAGTCATTTTAGATTTGATTTTTTTTTTCACAATATAAATTATTTTATAAAATTTTATTATAAATTTATTATTTTTTTCATGTTCTATCCCTCTTTGTAATCTCTCTCTTTCAACTAATTCTAACACTACACTCTTTTATTATCAAAACAGACAAAAAAATTAATTAGATGTATTTTTAGAAATTTAATTTTAAAATTATTTAGAATTTAGAACTCTTAATTTCTATATATAAGTTTAAAAAAATTTATATTTTGAAATGAAAATAGTAATATCTTAATTAATTAGAACATATATATATAGAGAGAGATTAGGGATGGCACAATTTCATAATATCTTAATTAATTTAAACATATACACATATATGTAGTACATATATAGATTGGGAGACCATGAAATTTCATAATATCTTAATTAATTAGAAAAGTACACATATATAGATAACGACTCACACAATTTCACAATATCTTAGCCAATTAGAACAAGTAACTGGAACGGTATGCCATCTTAACACGGCTTCAATTCCCCGGAGGATAAGGTCATTCCGTTAGCCAATGATAGAATCAGATATTGGGGTGCGGAGAATAAATTATATAAAATAATATATTATAATTTTTAAAAAAAATTTGAAGGATGAAACGTATAATTTAAGTGAACTTTGCACGAAAAGAATATAATATTTTTTATTAGTTTTGCACTATTTATTGTGTTGCTTATATATTTTAAATTAAATTTTCTTTAAATATAAATATTTTTGTAGATCTTAATAAGTATTAATAATATTTTTTTGAATACCATCTTACTCTGTCTTATTTCTTTGAGAAATTGCGAGCTTGGTCTGACTAATGTACGGCAGGCTAATTTCAGATCCTAATTGTTCAAGAAGGAGTAAAAAAAAAAAAAAAGGCTAGTTTATAACTAGATATGTTAGATTAAGGGTTGGGGTAACGTTTGTTCTTAGAAGTTTTAGAAATTATGTATTTTTTAAAAATTAATTTTTTTTTTACAAAAATCCATATAAAATTACATTTTGCCCCTAGAAATCTTTAAAATTATAATATTTTCTCCTACTTTTTTTTTTAATGAATTTACCTTCAAATTTAAGATTTTAGTTTCGCCTAAGAAATTAGGAGAAATTATAATTTTCAAACTTTAAGAATTAAATAGATTAATTTCTTTTATTTTATAAATTGCACAAAATTTTTACATTTCTCACAAAAGTATATAAGAACTCTACAAAAATATATATATACATATACAATAAAAAATATCCACAAATCAAAATGTTTAATGATAGATCCTGACCCTTAGAGCTGAGTAGGATAAGATTTTCAAATTGTTCCGCAAAAGCAAAATCCGGGTTGATTGGGTGTCTCCTTTTTACTGGTGGTTGGCGGGCGTGGGTGGGCGGCTGTAGTTGCTGGTGTGCGGCGTGGGGACCAAATTCACCCAGAAATCTGAGGCAATAGTTATGTTGCTGCGGGCAACTGTTGAAAGTCCACTTAATGACGTAGTTAAATCTATTTTAATATAATAAAAATATTAAATATATAAAATTAAAATGTGACTTAAATAAGATAAAAAGAGAATATAATATGTTTTTATTTGTAAGCATATGATAATTTTTAAAAAATTTTTAAAATAAATTTTAGATTAAAGAGAAAAACCACCTATATACATTCTAATTCCACGTAGTGTTGTCAAATAATCCATGATCCATCTAATTAGGACTGTTAATGGATTATATATATATTTGGATTCGGATCCGTTTATAACAGGTTTGGTATATTTATTTTTTTACTTGATCTAAACTCAGACCCGTTTAATTTATATAATTGGGTTCGAGTATAAAATTATAGTATTTGTACCCGATTATTCGATTAATAAATTATATTCTATATAATATATTATATAAAATATAAAGTATATATTATATATAAAATATATTATGTTATGAGTTTTTTAAGAGTAAAATAATCTATATTATTATCCTAAATTATAGAAAAACTTATAAAGTTTATATTTAAGAAATATTGCTACTGTAACTTGATTATAAATTTTTTCAGATCTTGAGTTAGTTTATATTTGGAAAATATTGCTACTGAGTTGGAATTGTAGTTGTTATTGATATTAGGACTATTATTTATATTTTTTAGTTTAAATGTGAATAAAATTGTTTTAAATTTTAAATATAGAAATATTGTTTCATAATGTTTGGATTGAGTATATTTAATCTGGACCTAATACCTATATATACGTGTATGAATATATTTATTTCATACCGACAAATATTCAGATTGAGTTCGATTTATTCTTCTTTAATCGAGTTCGGGTCCAGAGTAGAACGCCCCCGGACTGATTCAACCCGCTTACAGCCTTACATCCAATAGCGGCCTTTCCCCATTTTGCCGTTCAAAATCTACAGTGTGACTGTTTCTATATATACCAACCATTTATATTCAACACCCATCTTGAGGCTACCCTACCTAGCTATCTATAGGCAAATCAAGGAAAGGTAAAATGGCAGGAGTTGCGGCGGAGACAAAGCATTTCGTCCTAGTTCATGGGGTAGGCCATGGGGCCTGGTGCTGGTACAAAGTCAAACCGCTGCTTGAGTCTGCAGGCCACAGAGTCACCGCATTAGACATGGCAGCGTCCGGCATAGACCCCAGACAAATACAGCAGCTCTTTACACTTGCTGACTACAGTGCACCTTTGTTGGAGTTCATGGCTTCAATTCCCCCCGAGGAGAAGGTCATTCTGGTTGGCCACAGCTATGGTGGTATGAACTTGGCCCTCGCCATGGAAAAGTACCCGGAGAGGATTCTCGTTGCAGTTTTCTTGACTGCCATCATGCCGGACACTGCACATTCACCATCCTACGTTCTAGATAAGGTAACTACTTAATTTTTGGCATTGTAGTCTACATATATACTAATAAACCCATTTAAATTTGTTGCTAATGATTTACATTTCTTCTGCCAACAATTGGACTAATTAATGCTCAAAAGTTGTTGGGGCAAATTCCACCAGAAGCGTGGATGGATTCCAAATTCTTCACTTATGGTAGCCCCGAAGACCCACACACTGCAATACTTGTCGGTCCCGAGTATTTGGCTTCCACACTTTATCAACTTTCCCCAGTTGAGGTAGGCTCTCTCGAGTAATTCTTGGCCCAGCTAGCCTCTTCCAGCACAACTCAATTGTGCTAATATCAAGTGAAATTTTCTCATATTATAGGATCTTGAATTGGCTAAAATGTTAGTGAGACCAAGCTCGTTTTTTATTGAAGATTTATCCAAGAAGGCTAACTTCTCAAATGAAGGCTATGGATCAGTAAAGCGTACCTATATTTCATGCCATGAAGATAAAGCTATACCCAGGGATTTTCAGCAATGGATGATTGAAAACTTTGGCGTGGCGGAGGTGAAAGAGATAAGAGATGCAGACCATATGGCTATGCTTTCGAAGCCTCGACAAGTTTGTGATCGTGTTTTAGAGATAGCCTACCACTACAAATAGCTTAGTTCAACTGGGCACTTGTGCTCTCTTCCACCTAATAATTCATATAGCAATAAAACTGGGATATAAATTGAACCCTGTTATAAAATTAGGGTAGTGTTAGAATAAAATCTACACACTACACACTAAGAAAATTCTATCTATTCTTTGCACAAGAATTTCTCTTCAAACTTCTCTCTTTCTTTCTCTCACAATTCTTTCTCCAATCTTTCTTTCACTAATCTTTCTTTCACAAAATGATGGTGTATTACAAGCTTAGAGAATAGCTCTATTTATAGAGCTCTAATTAGTGAAATACATCATGGCATACATCATCTTCAATTAATGGTGTCTCCACTAAATGGTGGACATCCATAAAAATCTTCTAATAATTCACATAAATCCATAATTAGTGGAGCCTCCACTAATTAATGGAGATTCCAATAATTCATAACACTCCCCTTGGATGTCCATCCATACATAAAGAATATGCCTCGTTAAAACCTTACTAGATAAAAACCCAAGTGGGAAAAAAATCTAGTGAAGGAAAAAGAGTACATTATTCTATATGTATGTTTATTACTCCCCCGATGAGATGATTCCTTTAAATCTTTAAACCGACGCATACCGATTTTATATCTCAACTTTTCAAATGTTGCCGTCGGTAAAGTCTTCGTGAAAATATCTCGCGAGGTTGTCACATGACCGAATTTGTAGCACATCAATTTCACATTTCTTCCGGAGTTCATGAGTAAAGAAGAATTTTGGTGAAATATGTTTTATCCGATCTCCTTTAATATATCCTCCTCGTAATTGAGCTATGCAAGCTGCATTGTCTTCATAAAGAGGAGTTGGAATACCTTTGATTGATGATAATCCACAACTTTCTCGGATATAATGAATCATGGATCTTAGCCATACACATTCTCGACTTGCTTCATGAATGGCTATAATTTCAAAGATGATTTGAAGAAGTAGTCGCTATAGATTGTTTCGTAGAACGCCATGATATAGCAGATATTTCCACATGTAAATAGATAGCCCGTTTGAGAACGTACTTTATGTGGATCGGATAAATAACCAAGATCTCGCATAACCTATCAATGTTGGACTGGTTTTATTTGAATAAAATAATCCGAGATCAATTGTACCTTGGAGATATCGAAGGACTTGTTTAATTCCATTCCAATGTCGTCGTGTTGGTGAAGAACTAAATCTTGCTAATAAATTGACAAGTAAAGCAAATATCGAGCCGTGTGTTATTAGCAAGATACATCAATGCACCAATTGCACCGAGATATGGTACTTCAGGACTAAGGAGTTCTTCATCATTTTCTTGAGGTCGAAAAGGATCTTTATCCACATTTAATGATCGGACGATCATTGGAATACTCAATGGATGTGCTTTGTCCATGTAAAATCTTTTTAGCACTTTTGTCTGTATATGTTGATTGATGAATAAATGTTCCACTCTCCAAATGTTCAATTTGTAAACCAAGGCAAAATTTGGTTTTACCAAAATCCTTGATTTCGAATTCTCTTTTAAATAATCAATTGTTTCTTGGAGCTCTTCAGGAGTTCCAATAAGATTAATATCATCAACATATATAGCTAATATCACAAATTTAGAACCGCATTTCTTAATAAAAAAGCATTGACATACCTGGTCATTTTTAAATCCCGCTTTCAATAAATATTCACTAAGACGTGTAAACCACATGCGCCAGATTGCTTCGAGCCATATAATGATTTCGCAACTTGATGGAGTAATTTTCACGAGGATAATGTTTATATGCTTCGGCATATGAAATCCTTCGAGGATTTTCATGTAAACATCATTTTCTAAATTTCCATACAAGTAAGCGAGTGACAACATCTAATAGGCGCATATCTATCTTTTCATGTACTTGCCAAATCGATAAGATATCGGAGTGTAATAGCATCAACAACAGGAGAATAAGTTTCATCATAATCAATACCTGGTCTTTGTGAAAAACCTTGGGCTACTAATCGTGCTTTATATCGAACGATTTCACTCTTTTCATTGCGCTTTCGCACAAATATCCATTTGTAGCCAACAGGTTTTATACCTTACGGTGTTCGGACTGCGAGTCCGAAGACTTCACGTTTTGCCAGTGCATTTAACTCCGATTGAATCGCATCTTTCCATTGCGACCAATCTTTTCTATGCCGACATTCATCAATCGATATTGGTTCGGGATCATCATTATCTCGTGTAACATCAAGAGATATATTGTATGCAAATATATTATCAATAACGAGTTTCTATCCGATTCCAACTTCTACCGGAAGTGGTATAATTGATAGAAATTTCAGTGTTACTTTCATCAACTTCGGTTCTTTGTCATCAGTTCTCTCTTGGTCCTTATCATTCTTTTCTTCAATATGATCTTCCGGATCATTTAATCCTCTTTTCTTTCGAGGATTTTTATCTTTAGAACCAAGAGGTCGGCCACGCTTCGGCGTGTTTTTGACTCAACGACTATAGGTATAATATTTTGTTCTGCTGGAACTTCAATTCGAATAGGAGCATTTATAGGTCGGAATATGCGATTTTGTAACTCTTCCGGAGTCAACAAAAGCGTCGGCATTTGATTTGCAATGCTTTGCAAATGAATTATCTTTTGAACTTCAAGTTCACATGCGCTTGTGCGCGGATCAAGATAATTTAATGATGTTGTCCAAGCAAGATCCTTTTTATGCTTGTTTTGGTTCTCCCCTAATTTAGGGAATAATGATTCATCAAAATGACAATCAAGCAAATCTTGCTTGTGAATACATCTCTCGTCGAGGGTTCAACATACCCGATAATAGAGGGAGAATCATATCCAACGTATATCCCTTTCTTCTTTGAGGACCCATCTTTGTACGTTGGTTTGGTGCAATTGGAATATATACGACACACCCAAAAATTCTTAAATGAGCAATATTTGGTTCGACCCAAAAGCCAATTGCAAAGGAGAGAATTTATGATAACTAAGCTGGTCTTATACGTACAAGTGTTGCAGGCATGTAGAATAGCATGTCCCAGCGAGATGTTGGGAGATTTGTTTTCATTAATAATGGTCTAGCAATTAATTGTAATCGTTTAATTAAAGATTCAACAAGACCATTACGTGTGTGAACATGAGCTACAGGATGTTCAACATTAATCCCAATTGACATGCAATATGCATCAAAAGCATGTGATGAAAATTCACCAACATTATCCAAACGGATATTTTTAATGTGATGGTCCGAAAATTGTGCTCGTAATTTAATTATTTGAGCAAGTAATCTCGCAAACGCCAGGTTGCGAGTAGATAATAAACATACATGTGACCATCGAGATGATGCATCAATTAAGACCATAAAATATTTGAACGGTCCACATGGTGGATCAATAGGTCCACAAATATCTCCGTGAATCCGTTCGAGAAATGTAGGACTTTCGACTCCTACTTTTATCGGTGATGGTTTAACAATTAATTTTCCTAGGGAACATGCGAGTACATGCGAATTTTTCGATGTTAATATCCTTTTATTTTTTAAAGGATGACCATGTGTATTCTCAATGATTCTTCTCATCATGGTAGATCCTGGATGACCCAACCGGTCATGCCAAATGCTAAAAGTAATAGGATCAGTAAACTTCTAGTTTACTAGATGATGAATTTCAATTGTACGTATTTTTACAAAATATAGACCGATAGAAAAAGACGGCAGTTTTTCTAATACCGATTTCTTACCCAAATGCATTTGAGTAATAAAAAGATGCTCAATCCCATTTTCCTCATTTGTTTCAACATGATACCCATTTCGCGGATATATTTAAAACTCAATAAATTTCTTACGGATTTTGAGGAAAATAGTGCCTTATCAATAATAATTGTTGTTCCTTTAGGCAACAATATACTAGCTCTTCGGAGCCCTCAATTACATTTGCACTACCGTTTATCGTATAAATATTTATTTCTCCCATTTTGAGATCGGAAAAATATTTCTCATTTTTTTAGTATGGTGTGTGTAGTTCCACTATCAATAATGCATATATCATCATTAACAACAGCCATCCGAACACAAATATATATATGTAAACGTAAATATTATTAGAATATAATGAAAATGAAAATACAAAAATATCGAGGTGAGGCTTTAGTTCTTTTGGACATCTGCCATCACCAATTAAATGGTCTATCCTACCGTCCGGGTGTTCAAAAAATCCGATACATCCATATGGGTAATATTGATATTAAGATCTTCGGGATCACTATCGTCATCCTCAACATTATTTATTGGATGTTGAGAAAAATTTGCTTCCACATTTTTATTTTTCAATGAAGCTTGATACAATTCAACTAAATGCTTAGCCGTACGACAGTTTCGTGACCAATGACCTTTCATGCCACATCTATAACATATATCCTCATGCTTTTCTTCAATTTCTTTTTCTTTTCCCTTTTGATCTTTTCGTTCCACTTCGGTGGCGAGTATTTCTCACGATTTGATTATAATTGTGATAAGGGAAATATCGAGCGTGTCTACGACCATAACAACGACCACGGCCACGGCCACGGCCACGACCACGACTATAACGATGGCTTCTGCTGGAGCCAACGACATTCACTTCAGGAGTCTTTGTAGAGCCGATTGGTGCGGCTTCATGATTTCTCAATAATAACTCATTATTTTCTCTGCAATGAGGAGGGCGGTAATTAAATCCGTAAATTTTGTATACCCATTTTCTCGATATTGTTGCTGCGAGGACAATATTCGAGGCATGAAAGGTGGAGAATGTCTTCTCCAACATATCTTCATCGATCACTTTTTCTCGCATAATTTTAATTGAGATGTAATTTTATACATTGCGGAGCTATATTCATTCACGGTTTTAAAATCTTGCAACCTCGGGTGCAACCATTCATACCGTGCGAGTAGGTAGTACGACCATCTTCAGGTGGTCAAATCTTTCTTTTAAATTTACCCACAGGCCATATGGATCTTTTTCGGTAAGATATTCCATTTTCAAATTTTCATCGAGATGACGACGAATAAAAATCAAAGCTTTAGCCTTGTGTTGTGCGGATGCACTATTATTTGCTTGAATAGTTTCACTAAGGCCTTCGACATTTAGATGCATTTACGCATCGAGAACCCATGACATATAATTTGTTCCAGAAATATCAAGGGCTACAAATTCGAGTTTTGCGATGTTAGCCATAGAGATCAATAAATGCGTACACTGTCTTCGGCTTTAGTAACGGCAGAAACTCGTGCTTAGTCTTCGGCTTTTGTACCGGTAGAGACTCGTGCGATAACGTGTTATAAAATTAGGGTAGTGTTAGAATAAAATCTACACACTACACACTAAGAAAATTCTAACTATTCTTTGCACAAGAATTTCTCTTCAAACTTCTCTCTTTCTTTCTCTCACAATTCTTTCTCCAATCTTTCTTTCACTAATCTTTCTTTCACAAAATGATGGTGTATTACAAGTTTAGAGAATAGCTCTATTTATAGAGCTCTAATTAGTGAAATACATCATGGCATACATCATCTTCAATTAATGGTGTCTCCACTAAATGGTGGACATCCATAAAAATCTTCTAATAATTCACATAAATCCATAATTAGTGGAGCCTCCACTAATTAATGGAGATTCCAATAATTCATAACAAACCCCAGCTACTTGTAATAAATTGAACTAATATTTTACTATAATTCCTGTATGTACCATTTATGGTTTTGTGTGCCTAATAATAATAATAATAATAATAATAATAATAATAATAATAATAATAATAATAATAATAACAATAATAATAATAATAATAATAATAATGTTATGAATTATTGGAATCTCCATTAATTAGTGGAGGCTCCACTAATTATGGATTTATGTGAATTATTAGAAGATTTTTATGGATGTCCACCATTTAGTGGAGATACCACTAATTAAGATTAGTGGAAGATGATGTATGCCATGATGTATTCCACTAATTAGAACTCTATAAATAGAGCTATTCTCCAAGCTTGTAATACACCATTATTTTTGTGAAAGAAAGATTAGTGAAAGAAAGATTAGAGAAAGAATTGTGAGAGAAAGAAAGAGAGAAGTTTGAAGAGAAATTCTTGTGCAAAGAATAGTTAGAATTTTCTTAGTGTGTAGTGTATAGATTTTATTCTAACACTACTTTAATTTTATAACACGTTATCAGCACGAGTCTCTACCGGTACAAAAGCCAGAAGACTAAGCACGAGTTTGTGCCATTACCAAAGCCAGAAGACAGGTACGCATTTATTGATCTTTATGGCTAACATCGCTAAACTCGAATTTGTAGCCCTTGATATTTCTGGAAAAAATTATATGTCATGGGTTCTCGAAGCAGAAATGCATCTAAATGCTGAAGGCCTTAGTGAAACTATTCAAGCAAATAATAGTGCATCTGCACAACACAAGGCTAAAGTTTTGATTTTTATTCGTCGTCATCTCGATGAAAATTTGAAAATGGAATATCTTACCGAAAAAGATCCATATGGCCTGTGGGTAAATTTAAAAGAAAGATTTGACCACCTGAAGATGGTCGTACTACCTACTGCACGGTATGAATGGTTGCACCTGAGGTTGCAAGATTTTAAAACCGTGAATGAATATAGCTCCGCAATATATAAAATTACATCTCAATTAAAATTATGCAGAGAAAAAGTGACTGATGAAGATATGTTGGAGAAGACATTCTCCACCTTTCATGCCTCGAATATTGTCCTGCAGAAACAATATTGAGAAAAGGGGTATACAAAATTTACAGATTTAATTACTGTCCTCCTCATTACAGAGAAGAATAATGAGTTATTATTAAGAAATCATGAAGCCAGACCAACTGGCTCAACAGCACTCCCAAAAGTAAATGCTGTTGGCTCTAGCAGAAGCCATCGTTATAGTCGTGGTCGTGGCCATGGCCGTGGCCGTGGTCGTGGTTATGGTCATAGACACGCTCGATATTTCCCTTATCACAATCATAATCAAATTGTGAGAAATACTGGCCACCTGAAGTGGAACAAAAAAGATCATAAGGGAAAAGAAAAAGAAATTAAAGAAAAGTATGAGGATATATGTTATAGATGTGGCATGAAAGGTCATTGGTCACGAAACTGTCGTACGGCTAAGCATGTAGTTGAATTGTATCAAGCTTCATTGAAAAATAAAAATGTGGAAGCAAATTTTTCTCAACATCCAATAAATAATGCTGAGGATGATGATATTGATCCTGAAGATCTTAATATCAATATTACCCATATGGATGTATCGGATTTTTTGAACACTCAGACGGTAGGATAGACCATTTAATTAGTGATGGCAGTGTCCAGAAGAACTAAAGTCTCACCCTGATATTTTTGTATTTTCATTTTCATTCTATTTTAATAATATTTACGTTTACATATATATATTTGTATTCGTATGGTCGTTGTTAATGATGATGTATGCATTATTGATAGTGGAACTACACACACCATACTAAAAAATGAGAAATATTTTTCCGATCTCAAAATGGGAGAAATAAATATTTATACGATAAACGGTAGTGCAAATGTAATTGAGGGCTCCGGAAGAGCTAGTATATTGTTGCCTAAAGGAACAATAATTATTATTGATAAGGCACTATTTTCCTCAAAATTCGAAGAAATTTATTGAGTTTTAAAGATATCCGCGTAAATGGGTATCATGTTGAAACAAATGAGGAAAATGTGATTGAGCATCTTTTTATTACTCAAATGCATTTGGGTAAGAAATCGGTATTAGAAAAACTGTCGTCTTTTTCTACTCGGTCTATATTTTGTAAAAATACGTACAATTGAAATTCATCATCTAGTAAACCGAAGTTTACCGATCCTATTACTTTTAGCATTTTGCATGACTAGTTGGGTCATCCGGGATCTACCATGATGAGAAGAATCATTGAGAATACACATGGTCATCCTTTAAAAAATAAAAGGATATTAACATCAGAAAAATTCGCATGTACTGCATGTTCCCTAGGAAAATTAATTGTTAAACCATCACCAGCAAAAGTAGGAGCCGAAAGTCCTACATTTCTCGAACGGATTCACTGGAGATATTTGTGGACCTATTGATCCACCATGTGGACCGTTCAAATATTTTATGGTCTTAATTGATGCATCATCCCGATGGTCACATGTATGTTTATTATCCACTCGCAACCTGACGTTTGCGAGATTATTTGCTCAAATAATTAAATTACGAGCACAATTTCCTGACTATCACATTAAAAATATCCGTTTGGATAATGTTGGTGAATTTTCATCACATGCTTTTGATGCATATTGCATGTCAATTGGGATTAATGTTGAACATCTTGTAGCTCATGTTCACACACAAAATGGTCTTGTTGAATCTTTGATTAAACGATTACAATTAATTGCTAGACCATTATTAATGAAAACAAATCTCCCAACATCCGCTCGGGGACATGCTATTCTACATGCCGCAACACTTGTACGTATAAGACCAGCCTAGTTATCATAAATTCTCTCCTTTGCAATTGGCTTTGGGTCGTAACCAAATATTGCTCATTTAAGAATTTTTGGGTGTGTCGTATATATTCCAATTGCACCAAACCAACGTACAAAGATGGGTCCTCAAAGAAGAAATGGGATATACGTTGGATATGATTCTCCCTCTATTATCGTGTATGTTGAACCCCCGACAGAGATGTATTCACAAAGAAGATTTGCCGATTGTCATTTTGATGAATCATTATTCCCTAAATTATGGGGAGAACCAAAACAAAGATAAAAAGGATCTTGCTTGGACAACATCATTAAATTATCTTGATCCGCGCACAAGCGCATGTGAACTTGAAGTTCAAAAGATAATTCATTTGCAAAGCATTGCAAATCAAATGCCGTACGCTTTTGTTGACTCCGAAGAGTTACAAAATCGCATATTCCAGCCTATAAATGCTCCTATTCGAATTGAAGTTCCAGCAGAACAAAATATTATACCTATAGTCGCTGAGTCAAAAACACGCCGTAAGCGTGGCCGACCTCTTGGTTCTAAAGATAAAAATCCTCGAAAGAAAAGAGGATTAAATGATCCGAAGATCATATTGAAGAAAAGAATGATAAAGACCAAGAGAGAACCGATGACAAAGAACCGTAAGTTGATGAAAGTAACACCGAAATTTCTATCAATTATACCACTTCCGTAGAAGTTGGAATCGGATAGAAACCGTTATTGATAATATATTTGCATACAATATATCTCTTGATGTTACACAGATAATGATGATCCCGAACCAATATCGCTTGATGAATGTCGGCATAGAAAAGATTGGTCGCAATGGAAAGATGCGATTCAATCGGAGTTAAATGCACTCGACAAAACGTGAAGTCTTCGGACCTGCAGTCCGAACACCGTAAGGTGTAAAACCCGTTGGCTACAAATGGATATTTGTGCGAAAGCGCAATGAAAAGAGTGAAATCGTTCGATATAAAGCGCGATTAGTAGCCCAAGGTTTTTCACAAAGACCAGGTATTGATTATGATGAAACTTATTCTCCCGTTGTTGATGCTATTACACTCCGATATCTTATCGCTTGGCAAGACATGAAAAGATAGATATGCGCCTATTAGATGTTGTCACCGCTACTTGTATGGAAATTTAGAAAATGATGTTTACATGAAAATCCCCGAAGGATTTCATATGCCCGAAGCATATAAACATTATCCTCGTGAAAATTACTCCATCAAGTTGCGTAAATCATTATATGGCCTCGAAGCAACTGGGCGCATGTGGTTCACACGTCTTAGTGAATATTTATTGAAAGCGGGATTTAAAAATGACCAGGTATGTCCATGTGTTTTTATTAAGAAATCTGGTTCTAAATTTGTGATATTAGCTATATATGTTGATGATATTAATCTTATTGGAACTCCCGAAGAGCTCCAAGAAACAATTGATTATTTAAAAAGAGAATTCGAAATCAAGGATTTTGGTAAAACCAAATTTTGCCTTGGTTTACAAATTGAACATCCTGGAGAGTGGAACATTTATTCATCAATCAACATATACAAAGAAAAGTGCTAAAAAGATTTTACATGGACAAAGCACATCCATTGAGTATTCCAATGATCGTCCGATCATTAAATGTGGATAAAGATCCTTTCCGACCTCAAGAAAATGATGAAGAACTCCTTGGTCCCGAAGTACCATATCTCAAAGGCAATTGGTGCATTGATGTATCTTGCTAATAATACACGACTCGATATTGCTTTTGTCGTCAATTTATTAGCAAGATTTAGTTCTTCACCAACACGACGACATTGGAATGGAATTAAACAAGTCCTTCGATATCTCCAAGGTACAATTGATCTCGAATTATTTTATTCAAATAAAACCAATCCAACATTGATAGGTTATGCAGATGTCGGTTATTTATCTCGATCCACATAAAGCACGTTCTCAAACGGGCTATCTATTTACATGTGGAAATACTCGCTATATCATGGCGTTCTACGAAACAATCTATAGCAGCCTACTTCTTCAAATCATGCTGAAATTATAGTCATTCATGAAGCAAGTCGAGAATGTGTATGGCTAAGATCCATGATTCATTATATCCGAGAAAGTTGTGGATTATCATCAATCAAAGATATTCCAACTCCTCTTTATGAAGACAATGCAGCTTGCATAGCTCAATTACGAGGAGGATATATTAAAGGAGATCGGACACAACATATTTCACCAAAATTCTTCTTTACTCATGAACTCCGAAGAAAGGTGAAATTGATGTGCTACAAATTCGGTCATGTGATAACCTCGCAGATATTTTCACGAAGACTTTACCGATCGCAACATTTGAAAAGTTGAGATATAAAATCGGTATGCGTCGGTTTAAAGATTTAAAGGAATCATCTCATCAGGGGGAGTAATAAACAGATATATAGAATAGTGTACTCTTTTTCCTTCACTAGATTTTTTTTCCCACTGGGTTTTTATCTAGTAAGGTTTTAACGAGGCATATTCTTTATGTAATGGATGGACATCCAAGGGGGAGTGTTATGAATTATTGGAATCTCCATTAATTAGTGGAGGCTCCACTAATTATGGATTTATGTGAATTATTAGAAGATTTTTATGGATGTCCACCATTTAGTGGAGACACCACTAATTAAGATTAGTGGAAGATGATGTATGCCATGATGTATTCCACTAATTAGAGTTCTATAAATAGAGCTATTCTCCAAGCTTGTAATACACCATTATTTTTGTGAAAGAAAGATTAGTGAAAGAAAGATTAGAGAAAGAATTGTGAGAGAAAGAAAGAAAGAAGTTTGAAGAGAAATTCTTGTGCAAAGAATAGTTAGAATTTTCTTAGTGTGTAGTGTGTAGATTTTATTCTAACACTACCCTAATTTTATAACAAATAATAATAATAATAATAATAATAATAATAATAATAATAATTTGATTATATTTACAACCCGTCTATATATTTTTTGTTGATACCTTAATAGAGATGGGATATAAATTAATACATAATTTTTTATTACTTTAGAAAAAAATATTTCTAATTAATTGAATTATTGTTTGAGGGTGAAAATAAGGCAAAAAGTTTAGCTCGGGCTTGCACAACCTCAAAAATGATGGAACGCATAATTCAGCTCATATTAATATAAGTCAATAAAATTGGCTTAACCTCAACTAGTGTTTAACTTACAAGCAATTCAACTCAACTCATATATCACAAAAGCTTGTCAAAAAATTAAATTTATTAATCGTATTATATTTTGTAAAATAAAACAATCAAACTAAAGGAATCAATTAGGATTAAAAATAGTATAACTAATTAACCGATTTAAAAAGATAATTTATATAATAGATATAATGCATTAATGGGATATATTTTATTTAAAACTAAAACATAGTTTTTAAAAATTTTAAGCTATATAATAGATATTGTAATTAACTTTTTTTAATATATCAAACTAGCTTGGTCAAATTTCCAAGTTCAATTCACTTTATGACTCATTATTGAACCGAAAAATAAGTTTATTATAAGTAATCTCAATTCACTTTTATTTTTATCGAGCCTCCTCAAAATCCTCTACTCTATTCTCTCCCCCACACTCTCCCCCATTTATATGAAATTTATCACTTCTATTTTTTCTTTTATTTTTTTCAACAAAGTGGACAAGTGACGACGGTTCCACATGAATAGAGGAAATAATAGAATAGATGGAGGATCCGTATTATGTCTGTCATTATATATATATTTATTAATCATTGGTTATGAATCTACATAACTCGAAACAAAAAAAAAGTATTTCAGCAATATTGTTGAGAAATCTGATGCAAACAAGAGCGTATATAGTTCTCGGGCTTCGAAAACTAAATCTGATTGCAATTTAGTTTATGTCGATATGTTGTTGACTTTAGGTGCTTATTAAGGTCATGCTGAGTGGCCGCACGGGTTGAATTAATCCAATGCACGCACTACACTTTTTTAAAAATACATCATTTTCTTCTTCTTCTTCTTCTTTTTTTTTCACTTTACCAAAGGGTGAAAAACTTGCCAAAAGTTTGTTCTCTTGCGCTTCGGGTGAAAATTGCTCATTGTGCGGTTCAAGATCCGCCAAATATCGGTTGGAAAAGAAGGAACAATTAGCGTAGTAAATCAAACGGAATTCATAGTAGATACTTCATGCATCAAATCTTTCATCAAAAGAGATATTTATTTTAAAATAAAAGAAATATTCATCTCGTAATTATAATTATTACTTTATACGAATCCAATATCATCTCAAGACAAAAAAATCCATAACAATTGTTTAAGGGACCAATTACTAAATCGAAGTCAAAACATTATCAAATATCTTTATTTTGGAGATTAGAGAATTCAAAGAAAGTGTGTACTTGCCATCACCAAAGAGATCACAAGTAATGAAGATATTCTATATATCACAACAATATTTCTCAAATATTTTGTTGCCACTTTTGAATCCTATTCCCTTAAGAAATTGTTATATTTGAGTATGTTTATTTTCTCTTGGTAATTATTCTAATTGCCTAACCTATTTAAGTAATTATTCTAGTTTCCTAGTCACTTTGGATAATTATTTTAGTTTTCTAATCACTTTAGGTAATTATCGTATTTTAGTAATTTCTTATTTTCCAAGAAGTCTAACTCTAGATGAAGGTTTTCAACTATTGTAATAAGAGATTTCATTCATTAATACAATTGTGAGTTTTTATTCTCTTTGTGAGATTTTTTTTTTTTTTATTCCTTAGTGGACTAAGATATCTTTTTCATAGCGAATGATTGATCATCTTTTGAGTGATATCACATAGGATCTTATAGTGCTTTGCCTACAACATTCGTGGTTCTACCAAGAGTCTTTAGTTCTTTTGATTTACGAGTTTGAGGTTGATCAAATCAACTTATGACTTCGAAAAATTAGTCCTATTTTGATCGATTATGGGTTTACAAGCCTTTGGTTTGTAGGGTTTCGCATCATCCTGGTATCAGAGCTAAGGCTTCCCAATCCAGGTTCTATCTTTTAATTATTATTCGTTCTTGACTCTTCAAAAAACTCTTGATTCTTCAACAAAAAAAACTAAATAAATAGGGTTCTTGATTCCTTGTTAGCAAAAAAAAAAAAATAAATAAATAAATAAAAAATGTTCTTTTAATTACAAAAAAAAAAAAAGAGGAAAAAAAATCCTATCCTTAATACTTGGTTGATTATTTGGTACCTACACTTCATCTGTTAATCATTCTCTTGGCAAGTCAATTCCTGCTCTTGATTCTTAGAATAAGAGTAGGCATTACTTAATTGAGTACTTAGGTGTGTCATTCTTTGGGTGATTTTCCTAAACACTTAATCTTTCTAAGAACCTAAAGAATGAACTAGAGTGATAAAAGGCAGAGGGTAAGATTATTATTTAAAAAGTCATTAAAAGTGTGCATACACAATAAAAGTATCATCTTTTCAAGTGTAAACACGTGAGTTTTTATGTGCGATGAACTATTTTTATGAACAATTCTTGCAGGTTTTTAAATACTATGTCATAAGAGCATAATAACAATTCTAAGAAATATGAGCAAACCAAATCCTCAAAAAAGGAGGAGATGAGCTTTCTAATTGCCTTTGAGTAAATCCAAAGACAACTTGCCTATATGAATGTCAGATTAGATCAGATGGAAAGTGGGCAGTATAGTGGAGCCAATAACTCTCATTGGACTGCTAGGAGAGGAACTCATAAAAGGGAGAAGAAGTTGGAGATAATGAGGAAAACGAAGGTTATGAAGAGGTCGACACAAGAAGAAGTGGAAGTAGACCAAGAGGGGATGATAGAAAAGACGCTAATATTGGCTCTATCAAAACAACAAATCTTTCATTCTAAGGAAAAAATGACCTCGAAACATACTTAAAGTGGGAGAGAAAAATTGAATTAGTATTTGACTTCCACAACTACTCCGAATAGAAAAAGGTAAAATTGGTTGATGTTGAATTTTCTTATTTTGTTGTTATTTGGTGGGATCAACTAATTAAATCAAGAAAAAAAATTATGAAGATCCTATTAAAACTTGGGATGATTTAAAGAAAACAATGAGAAAAAGATTTATTCCTTTATATTACTATAGAGAACTTTATCAAAAACTCCAAGCACTTAACCAATGGAACAAAAGTGTAGAGCACTACCATAAGGAGATAGAAATAGTTATGATTCGAGCCAATATTGTGGAAGATAGCAAAGCTACAATGGTAAGATTCTTACAAGGATTAAATCGAGACATTGCTAATGTGGTGGACTTCATTATTACATGAATTTAGAGGAGATGCTTCGCATAGCGATAAAGGTAGAAAAGCAACTCAAAAGAAAGGGGGATAACCACACCTTCATCCAACCAATCCACTTCATCTAAGATTAATTGGAGGAGGGAAGATAAGGCATCAATAAAAAACAACTTCTAAAGACAAAAGTAAATCCATTGAATCCCCTAAAAGAAGTAGAGAAATTATTTGTTTCAAATGTAGGAGACATGGGAATTTATCCTACTAATGTCCAAATAATCGAGTGATGGTGATAAGAGATGGAGAATTGATTAGTGATAATGAAAGCGATGACTCCATGACACCTCTTGAAGAAGGTGATGAATATGAATGCACTGAATACCCTATGAAGGGAGAAGCTTCTGTGATAAGATGAGCATTGAACTTGCAAGTTAAGTAAGATGAAAAAAATGAGCAAAGGGAAAATATCTTTTATACAATGTGTTTTGTCAATGGCAAGGTATGTAATTTAATTATTGATGGTGAAAGTTGTACTAATATAGCTAGTACTACTCTCGCAGATAAATTGGTATTACCTTGGATGAAATACCCTAATCCCTATAAATTACAATGGTTGTATGATTGTAGGGAGGTAAGAGTTACTAAATAAGTATTGGTAACATTCTTCATTAGAAGGTACAAAGATGAAGTTTTATGTGATATAATTGCTATGCAAGCTGATCACGTCCTTTTGGGGCATCCATGGCAATTTAACCATAAGGTGGTACATGATTGTTACAATAACACGTATACGTTTGTACATGATTATAAAAAGGTTATTCTTGCATCCTTTATTCCAAAATAAGTGTATGAAAATCAACAAGGAAAAGAAAATTAGGGTGATGAAAAAAAGATTCAAAAGATTAAAAAAAAAAAAAAGGGAAGAGAAGAGAGAGATGAAAAGAAAGGAGTGGAAAAACAAGAGAGAAAAGAAAAGCTAAAAAGAATTTTTATGCAAAAGAGAGAGAAGTGATTAAAGCTATTAATACATATGAGCCTGTGATCTTACTCCTTTTTAAGGGTCTCTTTTTGTTACCAATACTTTTGATCCATCTCTTCCTAATTCTTTTGTTGAGTATTGCAGGAATTTGAAGAAGTATTTCCCAAATAACTCCCTAAAGGACTGCCATCAATTAAGAAAATTGAATATCAAATTGATTTTGCTTGTGGAGTTAATCCATTCTAAGTGTTGGAAAGAATAAATCAAAATTCTAACAAGATAGATCTCCTAGGTGAGTTTAATGTTAATACTGCGTTTCTTATTTCTAATCTATCTTTGTTTGATATAGGCGATGTTGATTCGAGGACGAATCATTTCCAAAAAAGGGAGAATGATACGAATCCAATTGTCTCAAGGCCAAAAGATCCATTACAATTATTTAACGGACCAATTACTAGATGGAGATCCAAACATCATTAAATATCTTTATTTTGGAGATTAGAGAGTCCACAAAGAAGCATGAGCTTGCTAACAGCCCAAGGGATCACAAGAAATATTCTGAAGATATATTGTAGATCACAATAATATTTCTCAAATATTTTGTTACCATTTTTAAATTCTATTCCTTTAAGAAATTATTATATTTGAGTATGTTTATTTTCTCTAGGTAATTTTCTAGTTGCCTAATTTCTTTAAGTAATTATTCTAGTTTCCTAGTTACTTTAGTTAATTATTCTAGTTTTATAATAAATTTTAGGCAATTGTCATGTTTTAGTAATTACTTATTTTTTAAAAAGTGTAACTCTATATAAAGGTTTCTAACTATTGTAATAAGAGATTTCACTTATTAATACAATTGTGAGTGTTTATTCTCTATGTGAGAGTTCCTTCTTGGGTTCCTTAGTGGACTAAGATATCTTTTTTGAAGCAAAAGATTGATCATCCTTTGAGTGATATCACCTAAGGTCTTGTAGTATTTTTCCAGCAGGGTTCATAATTCTGCCAAGAGTCTCTAGATCCTTTGATTTAGGAGTTTAATTTGGGAATTAACTATATCTTGATCGACTGTAGGTTTACAAGAATTTGGCTTGTGGAATTTCCCGCCAGCTAATAGAAGTGATGGCGGCAAAGCTAGTGAAATGTGCATCTTATACTTGTCCTTTTTTAAAGCTTGGTAAAGGAAATGAGGAGATTTCTCTGCCAGGGCCATCCACTTATACATTCAATGTATCAAAGACCAATCAAATCTTTGATCAGATGGTCAAGGACAAACAGATCCGTTTACCTTTGGCCATAAAGTCCCAAATCCAGAGCAGTTGAAGGACAAGAAATAATGTAAGTGACATATTCATTTTCTCATAATACCAATAGTTGTATTATTTTCAGGAATACAATTCAGAAGGCTTTGCAAGAAGGAAGGATGAGATTTGCTGATAAACGTAAGGAAACTTTAGTCGATACAAACCCGTTCCCAGCGGCTGATGCAAGTATGGTACAGACATGTAAGGAAAACGTGGAGCATAAATAGGGAGATTCTTTCATCAAGGAACAGTCCAAAACCTTGGAAGGGGAAAGAACAACGTTCCAAAGGATAGACGATCGGCTGTTAGTTTTCACTCGACTTATTGTTCCAACCTTTACAGCTCACTTCCATGGGAAAGTGAGAAGTTTGCTGTATATATACCTCATAAAGAGTTAGATTTCTTGGGTTATCATCCCCATCTTACAAAAATTCAGAAACGGCAGGAACAGAGGAAACGAGCTCAGCAGAGACAAATGCCTGAGAAATGGTTAGATGAGCAGGTGTGTGCTTCCCCCGAGTTAAAATATGCTTGGCATTCTCCCATCACAATTTCGAGCAAGTGCCAAGTAAGAGGTGGTGAAGAAGGACTACTATGCAACGAAAAAAGTTATCGTTGAGCTCATCGAGTTCAAGGTACCATTGGAAGATATGTTCTTCCCAATCCCAACGGTAGAGCATACCAATCACCTCACACCATTGTACATCAAGGTGCATATCAACGGAAGGCCTTTTTCTCAGGTCTTCATTGATGGAGGGGCTGTGCTTAACGTAATGCCGTTGGCAACCATAAGGCATTTGGATAAGGATAAACCCAATTTGTCTCCTACAGATATCCAAATACTTAATTTTATCGAGGACGTAGCCAAAGCAGAAGGGGTCATTACTTTTGAAGTGGCAATTGGATCTAAGGTCAGTAAGACTGTTTGCTTTATAATCACGGCAAAGCTGGCTTATTTTATCTTCCTAGGTAGAGATTGGATTCACGCGAACCATTGTGTTCTCTCAATGCTCCACCAAATGATGTTAATTTAGGATGGAGAACGAGTGGAAAAGATACCGGCCGACTCTAATCCATTCTTAGCAAAAGTGCATATAAATGAGACTGTGTTTTATCATTCTATCTTTGACCCGAGCCAGTACACCAAGCTCACTATGGCTCAAAATCAAATTACAACGGAAGGGTTGGAAGGTAAACATTTGAAAATAGAGGACTCTGATGTTCGGCATGTACTCGGTTTCATTGCTCAGGACTCGCTAACGGAGGTGGATATTGGGGAATTTAGAGAAAACAGAACTATAAAGGTAAGTTTATGCTTAACTCTCGATCAACGGAATGCCTAAACAGCTCTAATTCGCAGGTACAAAGATTGTTTCGCATGGGATTACCATGAAATGTTAGGATTAGACAGAAATATTGTGGAGTATTACTTACCAATTAAGGAAGGTTTCAAACCTAATAAGCAGCCTGCCCGGTGTTTTAATCCCATACTCCTACCTAGAATCAAAGAAGAGATGAGAGGTTACTTCGGTGTGGGTTTATCTGTACTTCTCAGTATGCAGACTGGGTATCCAACATTGTTCCTGTCATTAAGAAAAATGGCCAGTTGCGAG
This sequence comes from Voacanga thouarsii, assembly GCA_026120185.1. Lineage (NCBI taxonomy): Eukaryota > Viridiplantae > Streptophyta > Magnoliopsida > Gentianales > Apocynaceae > Voacanga > Voacanga thouarsii. Next base: position 9,705,413 of record JANUWF010001017.1, read on the forward strand.
TTTTTGTAGACTTCAGAAATTTGAATTTGGCCATACCAAAGGATGAATACACCATGCCCATGGCCGAAATGTTGGTAGACTCGGCAATAGGAAATCAATTTTTAAGCTTTATGGATGGATACTCTAGTTATAATCAAATATTTATAGCCAAAGAAGACATACGAAAGACAGCTTTTTGATGTCTAGGTTCTATTGGTTTGTTCGAATGGTTAGTTATGCCTTTCAGTTTGAAGAATGTTAGAGCTACCTTTTAAATAGCCATGAACCTCATTTTTCATGATCTCATTGGCAAGACCATGAAAGTTTATATTGATGATTTAGTGGTTAAGTCGCCCACTTTCTCACAATACCTGAGGTGGTTGGAGTAAGCTTTTCTCCGAATGCGCAAACATCAGCTAAAAATCAACCCGTCAAATGTGCTTCCAGAGTTTCAGCTAGAAATTTTCTCAAATTCCTAGTGCATCTAAAAGGAATTGAAGTGGATCGGAATAAAGTCAGGGATATTCTACAGGCAAGGCCACCGTGATCCAAAAAAGAACTCCAAAGTTTCATAGGAAAGATTAATTTTCTGCGACGTTTTTTAGTGAATGTTGTAGGAAAGTAAAATGTGTTCTCCTCTTTACTCCGTTTGAAGGTGTCTTAAGAGTTCATCTGGCAGCCAAAGCATTAGACGGCTTTTGATCAGATCAAAACAGATTTATCATAACCACCTATTTTGATGCCTCCATATTATAAGGCATCCTTGAAATTGTACATTTCGGCGGTTCAGAAGTCTATCAGATGCCTGTTAGCTCAAGACGATACATAGAGAATTGAAAGAGCAGTGTATTACTTCAGCCGGAACCTAACGGACACCAAAACAAGGTATTCCCCTGTTGAAAAGTTATGCTTATCTTTATACTAAGCATGCACAAAACTAGAACATTATCTATTACCGAGGGGGTGTAAGTCTTGTACAAAATTGATCTAGTCAAATTTCTATTGAACAGCCCTTTGTTGTAAGGCCGTTTGATGAAATGGGCAATTAAACTACATGCTTTTTTATTAACTTACGTGCCTTTGAAAGCAACGAAAGGTCAAGCCATGGCTAATTTTTTGGCTGAACAACCCTGTTTAGAAATGTCCAACCCTGAAAAGGAAGAAGCGTAGGGATACGTTTCATACAAACCATGGAAGTCGCAGTTTGATGAATCTAACGCCCAATCTAAGATAGGTGTCAGTTTGATCATTGAAGCCCTTTACGGACAACAAGGAAGAATTCTATTTGAATTATGAAAAGGAACTTCAAATAATCAGGTAGAGTATGATGCTCTCATTTTGGGACTTCGAATCTTGAAAGCTTTGGATGCACGAGTGGTCAATATAACAGGGGATTCTCAAATTGTCATCCGACGACCTCAGGTGAGTACAAATGCACTAACCCTATTTTGTCGGATAAGTTACAGAAAGTAAAAGTATTATTGCAATACTTTTCAGAAGTCATGTTGACCTATGTTCTTTGGGTTGAGAACTAGGAAGCAAACGATTTAACTCAAATGGCTTCAGGATTCAGGAAAAGAGTCGAGGTAGTAATGTGCCAAAACATCAAGAGAGGAACATGAAGAAGATTGGAGTTCTGATATCGTTTACTATTTGCGAAAACCTACTGGTCAAGTGTCACGGGAGTTAAAACGTAAGGCGTTGAACTTTATGCTGATCAGGAACAATTTATTCAGAAAAAGCCATTCAGGAGTGCTATTGAAATGTTTGTCAAAATAAAAAACGTCACAAGTGTTAGCTGAGGTGCATGATGCTCATTAGGGAGGTCCAAAACTAAAATGGATACTGCAGCGTTATAGATTTTATTGGTCTTCTATGATTACGGATTGTATAGCCTATGCAGCTAGATGCGAGACATGTCAGAAGCATGGCCCCGGAAGATAACGTACGTACCTTTTTTAACTCAATTCAAAGTTAAACTATTACATTCATCTCCGTATTATCACAGGCCAACGGACAAGTGGAAGCTACAAATAAGACCTTGATGAGTATGATCCGAAAATCATTAGAGAACAATCTCAGAAGGTGGCATGAAGTACTTCAAGAGGTTCTATGAGCTTATCGGAATGCTTTCAAGACTACTACAGGTTTCACGCCATTTAGGCTAATATATGGATAGAATGCGATGTTACATGCTGAGTTATTATTGCGATCGGCTCGAGTAGTTTACCAACATTGTTTGTCGGTTAAGGATTACAGCTGGCTTTGACTATGAGCTTGGATCAAGTCGAAGAAGATCGATGGATAGCATTAAAAAATATCAGAAGGCACAAAGAGAAGGTAGCGAGAGCCTATAACTGGAAAGTGCAGGGAAAAAACTTTCAAGAAGGAGATATGGTTTGAAAAATCATACTATCAGTTGCCCCAAAAGACCCACGCTATGGTAAATGGTTCGTTTCCTAGGAAGGACTTTTTCTTGTTACACAAGTTTTTGAATGAGGGGCTTATCAACTAATGACACCCGACAGAAAAAAGGTAAGTAATGCCATAAATGAAAAATATTTGAAAAAATTTTACCCTACATTTTGGGAGGGAACCATGGTAGGAGAAGAGTAAAGAGTAAGAAAAAAAGAGAAAAAAAAGAAAAAATAATAACAAAAGAAAAAGAGAGAAATATTTGCATTCATGAAAACAACTTATCACAAAGAGCCAATCAGATGGCTATTACACTTGAGATTGAGCTGGACCTATCCAAAAAAAAAAAAAAAAAAAGAGCAAGTCAAGTCTCCTTAGACAAAGTATGAGGCGTCTCGATCGGCGGAGCAAACAAAACCACGGCAAGCCTATTCGGATCTTCCTCAAGTAGAGTGGTCGCCGGTGGGATTCCTTTCTTCTCCTCTATTTGGCTGGTTATCTCTTCTTAGGCCATTTCTGGCTCGACAACCGTTTCTTCTGTTGGAGGCAGACGAGCTTCGGCATCTCCAGTTTAAGTACTCGAGGAACCAGCCTCATCGGGATGGTGGAAAATAGTGGTCAAGTAGGATTGAAAATTATCCCACGAAGACTGCATGTTGTCCAGCAATTTGTCCGAGTGCTGCTGCTCTATTTGAAGCAGTTATTTCTCTGCCTCTAGCATGAGCCATTCATTTCGGAATTTAACCGTTGACTCTTCTGCAGAGGAAATTGTTTGCTGACAGATGCCTTCGGCCTTAAGCTTTTCTTCCAGAGTCCACCTCTCGAAATCTAACTCCGCCTAGAGTTCTCACAATTGCTTTTCAAGTCCTTCAATTTTTTCAACCCTTTTTGAAATTTCAGCTCAAAGGACACTGAGGCGGGTAGAGGCTTTTTGGCGATGTGGCTGCAGAAAAGCTTCCTACTCTTGGAGCACCTCCAAAGCTTTAAGTTGACAAGAAGTTCCATCCCTCCTGTTTTGAGTATCTGAGAAGAAGCGATGAATGAACATCATGTATCCAAAGTAATCAGGTGATAGACGCTTTACTTCAATAGGAATGTCAGAATCGGCCGATTAAGTAAGCAACAGGAGGGTTCGACTGATTGCATCCTGGGAAAGTTGGCTGTTCGGTAGGGTGACCCCAATTAAACTACTCAGAAGCTCTAGCACAGTGGCCTCAGATGTTATTAGCCGAGAAGGAGCAGCTTCCTTTGGAAGCTCTATTGAAGAGGGCTCAGAGACCATTTCCACAAGAGGCGAAACAGGTTTGTCAACCGCCGCCTTCTTTGGGATAGGTATTTCAGACGTTGGAGGAACAATCGATGAAGGTGAAGTAGCCGAAGTTCCTTCTTTGGTTGGTGTTATTTTTTTAGGTAACAAGGGGGGCATAACTTCCGTCAACTCTGAGGAAGAGTCAGAAATAACTAATTGGCTAGATTTTTATTTTTGCAAAGGAAGGGAATAAGAAGTCAGCCTTTGAGTCAAAAATTGAAGAATATAAAAAAAAAAAATTCAACACAGGAAATCCAAACATTGGTGATTGTTGAGGTATGGATGGATTGTCGCCTTTTTGACCGCCTAAGTAGAGGGAGGATTCTTTCTTCTTCTTCTTCTTTCTCGTCAGCAGGTGGAAGAGTGGGGGCTTTCTTCATCGGTGGCATTTGGAATAACGGCGCGGCAATCGAACTGGCAGATATCTTACTCTGTTTACCTTTCTTTGGCGCCAATACTTTTGCCACCACGGATGCTGACCCAGCCAGCCTAAGCAACCACATTTCTATAGAAGGGAGAAGAGCATCTCACTTATCAGTTGCCACCATAAGTTAAAGTTGGGTATGGTCTCCCTAACGACCTAAAAATGATGATACTCAAAGGAACAGACAATGGTCAAGGACTTATCGGCTAAAGTGCACACATCTTCAGCCGATAGAATGGGCATGCCAGTGAAGGACGACGAATGCCCAAGATCAACAGGGATGTCCTGAATCAGCCTAAATTGTCATGCGAAGCAATGGGAATTGTACCGTTCGCAGGAAGACTTGGCACTTCGTGCGCCTAGTTTGGCCCCGGAATGGAGCTCCTTGGGACATAACATTTTAGCCCAGATGATCTGTTGGGAGCCCTCCAATGCGTCAGCAAGATTCGTCAACCAGAAAAGGCCAATTTCTCGAGCAGAGTAGGGGAAGAAATGAGATATATTTGGTAGGCGGTTCTAATGAAGAGAGGATATAATAGTACCAGCACAAGATCTGTTCAAAGGGGTTCTCAAGAGTCGATAGCCAGTGGCCTGATTTGAGAAGTCCGTAGAGTCCCCTGAGAGGTTGTTAACGCCAAATTGGGGGACATATTGATAAAGCCACAGTTACATGACCCGAAAAGGACTACCGAGGTTGGTCGGGTCACTCCCAGCCGATAGGGCTAAAGGCATCTAGTTCATCAGTCGATAGACTAATGCCAGTACCAAAGAGGCCAGGTCGCTACATCTTTTCTTCCTCAGCATAGCCGATACATAGTGTCGATATTCATTGCTTATTCCAGCCGAATGAGAGTAGAGAATATACGTGCAGAGCCACAACCATAGAAAGGAGGCTTGCTCTTGCTCTGACGAAATACCGCCTACGCCCCTTTGGACAGCCATGAAATTACCGTAGGAGGCAGTGACTTTCTCCAGGTGGGCCTCGACGGCAGGCATACCTTCGTCATCATGGAAGTTAGGAATCTCATCTCTGTTGCATCGGAAGCCCAAGATAGTGCAGATATCCAAGATGGTCGGAGAGAACATCCCGTGAAGGAATATAAAGCCATTGATTGCCGAGGACCAGAATGGCAGAATGACAGAACAGTAGCAAAGAGGTTGCGGTCAAAAGTCATGTCGAAATCGGACATCATAATGGCATCTCGGATGCTCCATTGATCCCAAAGGGCGCTGAAGGTAATGTGGCAGCGATCACGCCAATCTCTGTAATTCTTCAGCGGGTGCGGCCAATAGCGGAAAGACAACGGGAGACAGACTGTAGAAAAGTCATTCCAGTTCAACGGGAGGACAAAACCCTCCGGCTGGACAAATCGTAAATAATCAACGGTGACCTCCGTTGGTAGTAGCCGAGGGCCTAAGGCGTACAGGTTAGCCTAAGCTTGAATTAAAGCCAGGGGGTGTGATCAATTGGAGCGGCCATAAGGATTCAAAGATCGTTGATAACAGAAGTGCAGGAAATATTATCGAATTTCACGAGAAAGATAGAAGTCTAATCGAGATAGAGTTTTCTCAGAATAAGGATTTTATATCGGTGAAGAAGGAGTAATGAGAACCACCGCTATTTAATGTGAAATTTAAAGACTAATTGTTTGCGGGTTTCAAAGCCGAGAAGTCGAAAACCTTCTAAAATGAACGGGACGCTCCAACTTTGTTAGAAAAAGAATGGCTACGAATTAAAAGAAGTACGATTTTCGTTGCTTCACCTGATCGCGCCATCAAAGCAATGGGACTCGAGGGGGCATATGTTGACATTAACTTTGGCCGATCCGTTGCAATGGTAACTTTGAGTTGAAGCCGATAGAAATTTTGTTAAGCTGATGATGACGTCAAGAATTCTCCAGATGATGTATCTGGTCAACAAAGGAACCTGGAACCGATGAGTCATCACTCCTATATCTCGACACGATTGGTAAACCACTACTGCTCCTAATTGCTAAGGATGAGCCATGAAATGAGATTTTCTCCACCTACGGATAGTCAGTTACAATACCACAACAAGTATAAAACGAGCAAGGATTCCCAGAAAGAAACAATCCAAAAAACACACCTATAAGATTACCAATTTTCGATTCTTTTTTCCTGCATTTTCTTTGTCTTTGTCTTTATTTATAGGCTTACAGCTTTGTTTAGTTTTCAGAAGTTTCCCTTATTCCTTTATTTCCAATTTTTAGTTTCATTTTATTTTGATTTCAAATTTCAATATTTTTGTATTCCTTTTGTCAAAATAAATCGAAATACACTGATTTCAGTCCTTATTGGCTTCTGCATGCAATATTCCTGCTTTCTTGGACCATTTTTATAGTAAGTTCAAGAAACTCACGTCTTTTAAAAGGTCCAACTCTCACATTCATCCTTTCATCGGACTGTTTATGTTCATTGGAAGAGTAGCCGATCGCCATTCCTATCGGTTCCTCTTTTGTACAGAAACAAATATATATTCTACGTATTTAATTTTGTCTAATTATCTTTAAAGATTATGAGTTGTTCTCAAGATTTATAATTATGTAAATTTAAATTTAATCTCACCCGAACAAAATAAGAATTTTAATGTTTAGATGGGAATTCAGACACTACTACTCAGTAATTAAAAATCACATTAGTTTATCAGATAAGTTATCCTGCAAGGTGAGTGTCTCCTTGTTATTGGTGTTGGCTGGGGTGGGACGGGGGTGGGAGTCTGGAGACCAAAATTCACCCAGAAATCTGAGGCAATAGTTGTGTGGCTGCGTCCTACTGTTGAAACTCCACCTCCATCACATGAATTCCACGTGCATGTGATTGCGCTCAATGTCGGCCAATAATCTATGGTCCATCCAATCGGGAAATTGGCCTTTCTCCATTTTGCCATTCAAAATCCACAGTGTGACTCCATTATTTTCTATATATACCGATCATTTATTTATATTCAACAGGTATCTTGAGAATGGCTACCAAGCTATCTATAAGCAAATCAAGCAAGGAAAAATGTCAGGAGTTGCGGCGGAGACAAAGCATTTCGTCCTAGTTCATGGTTCATGCCATAGGGCTTGGTGCTAGTACCAACTCAAATCGCTGCTATAGTCTGCCGGCCACAGAGTCACCGCATTAGACACAGCCTCGGCATAGACCCCAGACAAATACAAGAGCTTCGTACGCTTGCTGACTACAGTGCACCTTTGTTGGATTTCATGGCTTCAATTCCCTCCGAGGAGAACGTCATTCTGGTTGGCCACGGCTATGGTGGTATGAACTTGGCCCTCGCCATGGAAAAGTACCCGGAAAGGATTCTCATTGCAATTTTCTTGAACGCCTTCATGCCGGATACTGCACATTCACCATCCTACGTTTTAGACCAGGTAACTACTTAATTTAATTTTGATTTATACTAATAAACCCATTTAAATTTTGTTGCTAATAATTTCCATTTCTTCTGCTAACAATTGGGCGAATGTCCACAAGGGCATGGAGCAAACTCCACCAGAAGCGTGGATGGATGCTCAATTCTTCCAGTATGGTAGCCCCCCACACACTGCAATACTTTTCGGTCCTAGGCTTCCAAGCTTTAGCAACTTTACCCTGTTGAGGTAGGCTCTCTCTAGTATTTTATGGCCTAGCTATCTTCTTCCAGCACTACCCAATTTTGCGAATATCAAGTGAAATTTTCTCGTCGTATAGGATCTTGATGAGTTGGCTAAAATGTTAGTGAGACCAAGCTTATTGAAGATTTACCCAGGAAGCTCGTTTTCAGCAAGGTATGATTGACAACTTTGGCGTGGCATGCAGAGGTGAAAGAGATGAGAGATGCAGATTGCAAACCATATGGTTAGGCTTTCGAAGCCTCAACAAGTTTGTGATCGTGTTTTAGAGATAGCCGACCACTACAAATAGCTGTTCCTAGTAATTCACCTGAGCACTGGTGCTCTCTTCTACCTAATAATTCTCTCTTCCAACTTATAATTCATATAGCAATAAGACCAGGATATAAATTGGACTTATTATTATTATTATAAATTGAACTTATTATTATTATTATTATTATTATTATTATTATTATTATTATTATTATTATTATTATTATTATTATTATTATTATTATTATTATTATTATTATTATTATTATTACAACAACAACAATCTGTCTATACATTTTTATTTGATATCTTAATAGAGATGGAATATAAATTAATACATAACTTATTATTACTTTAGTAAAAAAAATATTTTTAACTAATTGAATTATTATTTAAGAGTAAAAATAAGGCAAAAGTTGAGTAAGGACTAGCACAACTTACTCAAATTTAGTGGAACTCATAATTCAGCTCATATTGATATAAGTTAATAGAAGTGGCTTAAACTCAACTTGTACGTAGCTTACGAGCAATTTAACTCAATTCATATGTCACAAAAGCTTGTCAAAAAATTCAATTTATTAATCCTATTATACTTTTTAAACTAAAAAAATCAGTTGAGATTTTAAAAAAAGTACAACTAGTTAACAAATTTTAAAAATAGTTTAATATAATAGATTGTGAAGTATTCACCAACATGTTATGCTGCATTTGTTCAAAAGAAATGTAACATTCTTAACCATAATTCAAAGTAAAACTAAATCAACTAATAAATATCAAACTAACAAAAAAATAATAATTATACTAAGCAATAAAAACTTTGTGACTTTTCCCTCCGTCAGTTAATATTAAATTGTTTTAAGTTATAAAAACATAATATAATGCATATAATAAGTAAAATTTATTAATAATAGAGATAAAGTAGATATAATGTATTAATGTGATATATATATATATATATATATATAATTTTAAACTAATACATAATTTTTTAAAAATTTTAAATTATATAATATAATAATCAATTTGTTCTTATTGAGTTTTTCTTAATCCGACATGAGATAGTTTAAAAAAAGGGAGTAAGGGAGGATTTCCCTATAAATAAGTTAGTGTTTTTTTTTTTTTTAGAGTACACCAACTCATTGAGTTTAATAAATTGAGAGATTTTTTAGACTTTGAGTTATTTTGTGAGGGTTTGTAATTTTATCCGTTTAAAAATTATATAATAGAATGTATCCTTTTGGGGATCGTGGATGTAGTTACAATTGAGAGACCGAACTACGTTAAATTTTCATTTTATTTATTTATTTATTTTTCTTACCTCTTTCTATATATTTGTGGGTTGCTTTCGTTGCCCATCCCAACAAGTGGTATTAGAGCCTAGTTCCAAAGGTTCGAGCTTGGGAGAAGAGCAAGGTTCGGCTTGGGAGAAGAGTAAGGTTCGGGCCTAGGGATGAGAGAGAAGGAGCAAGGGATGCTTCATCAGCAACTCTGAATAAAAGGTAATTTTTGTGTCATATGAAGGTAAAACATTTTATTATGGATTCTTTAAATATCACATTTATGAAAAATGAAATTTTACCTCCACTGTTTGATAGAAAGATTGACTTCACTCTGTAAAAATGCACAACTCAAGACAACTTAGTGTAGTAGGGTCTTGATTTTGCATTAAAAGATGAGAAGCCAGAAGGGATAAAGGATTCAAATTGAAGTACTATTCAGAAAAGGGCGGTTAGTACTTTCGGTCAGTATTGGCTCTACATATTAAAATTACAGTGTTAAAGGAGACATCACTTAAGAAAATGTGGTAGATTTTACATAAAAATCATACATTGAAGATACTGATTAACCGCTTGAAGATGAAGATGAATTTATATTTGCTTAACATGGAAGAAGGAGATAACATTATTGACCATATAAACAAATTTAATGAGTTAGTATTTCAATTTGAAAATTCAGGGGAGAAGATTGAAGATGAGGAGCAAGCATTGCTCTTGTTGGCTTCTCTACTCAAATCTTACACGCCACTGGTACAGTCACTACTAATAAAAAAAAAAACACATTGCAATTGAATGAGATGTCAAAGTTTTTAAAAGAAAATCACCAGATGATAAAAGAAAATCAATTTGAAGATAATCGAATATTAGCTACAGAGAGTTGGAGAAGAGAGAGGATTCGAAGCAGAAGAATAGGTGACCAAGGAAGAGGAAAACCACAACAGAGTGATAATAGCAGCCTTGAGTGCTATTACTATGGGGAGATTGGTCACATCCAAAGTCGTTGCCTAAAAATGAAAGAGGATTTAAGAGTTTTAAAAGAATAAATGAAGGGCAAGACCCAAGTAAGCAATTCTTTTACAAATATGGTCATGGACGATGATCTATTATTGATGAGATGTTCAAATGATACTGTTGATGAGAATTATTCAAATTGAATAATGGATTATGCATCAAACTTGCATATCTGCAAGGACCAAGACATGTTCGATGATTTGCAATTGGGGAACTTTGACCACATCAAAGTAAGAAACAACTCTAAAATGAAGGTTGAAGGTGTTGGACGAGTCCACTTTAAGCTCCACAATGATGAAGTCAAAATACTTCCTGATGTAATGTATGTTTCTGATTTTAGTATCAACATTCTTTTATTAGATGTGATGGCATCAAAAAGATACAAGTATGTTGGAGTTGAGAAGTCTTGCAAAATATACAAAGGGAATTATTTGGTTATGCAAGGGAGAAAGAAGAGCAAAAATATCTGCCATCTTAATAGTCATTTCTTGAAGAAGCGACTTAAAAGAAGTAAAATGGAAGAAGAAATGGAGAAGAAAACTGTAAGGATAGGGAATAGAGTTAGATTTTTAGATTCTATTATAATTTGAGAATTTGAGAAAATAGAGGATTTGTTGAATTTTTCTCAATCCCACATGGATAGCTTAAAAAAAGGGGATAAGGGAGGATTTTCCTATAAATAGGTTAGTGTTTTTTTTTTTTTAGAGTACACCAACTTATTGAGCTTAATAAATTAAGAGATTTTTTAGACCTTGAATTATTTTATGAGGGCTTGTAATTCTATCCGTCCAAAAATTATATAGTGGAGTATTTCCCTTCAGAGATTGCGGATGTAGGTCTAATTGAGAGATCGAACTATGTTAAATTTTCATGTTCTATTTTATTTTATTTTTTTCCTCTTTCTATATATTTGTGTGTTGCTTCCGTTGCCCATACCAACAGTTCTTTATAAATCGAACTAGCCTACAACATTGCTAGTCCAACTAAGGTTTTTTATGTCTTTGACAAACAAACTTTGGTATGGTATTCTATTAGAATCTACTAGGGATCGATTAATGTGTTAGGATTCGTGAACTCCTAAATGCGAAAAATATTTACGAATCCCTTCCGAGAATCCAAATAAACAATTAAGAAGATCCAAGGTTTACCGAATTACCTCTCTTCGGCGTAATCGAGATTCTCCGAATCTGATTGTGCTGTCGTACATGCAACCCGAACGATCACCAGACGCTGCAGTGTGCGAATGTCCTCTATAGGTACACACGGCGAACTAACTCGTTACCCTGAGAGTGCTAGCGCCTATGGTTTGAGAGTTTTTTTCCTGGTGAATAGAGGCACAGAATTTTTCAATAAAATAGGACTGTTGAGAAGACAGCTAGGGTTTTTTTAAAAACACCCAAATATATTAGAGTCCAAATCTGATAATATCTTATCATATTTTAATTTAAATTCAAATTAAATTAAAAATTGATATGATAAAATTCTGTCATTATCTCGATAATTTAACTAATTAATTTACCGAGTCAGATTCTTATAATTTGGACATCATCCAGGTACATCGAATGTGGACATATTTCCAGATTCATTGTATTTGGTAAATTTTCTAGATTCAATTAATTTAGACATATTTCCAGATTCATCGAATTTGGTTATCAGAAAAATAACCTAACAAGTTCACTTATTGTGTTACCCTATAAGTTCATATTTAAATGGCTAACAAGTTATAAGCGGTTTCTAGCAAAACATTATAACTATCCAAGTTAAATAAAGATCAGTGATCTCTTTAAACCAAACCACAATTTTATATTTAGTCATTTTGTCACACGATATCCAGATTAAGCATAAGGCACGGAACATGTCATCCTTATTAAATTTAATCAATTATTTCTTGATTTTATAGTAGACTATTCAAACAAATGATATCAATATCTTAAATTGATATATTTGAGTACGACCATACATTTTAACAGTCTAACTTATCAAGGGGCTCATGGATATCTCTCCCATAATTGAGAGGGACAAATTCCTTCACTATCAATCATATTCCTCTCCTTGATTTATTCTATATCCAACTGTAGTCTAATTTATTATTTGATTAAAGACAACTTTAGACAATATCAAAATATAGAATTTATCAAGTAGGAAATTATAATGAATTTAGGTCGAAAGACTTTTAATATCATTATGGCTAGAAAGTACTTATGACATGTTAGATGAAGTACTCTCACTGTGGGTCATGTCCAATATAATGTTCTCTAACATTTATTTATGTTTTAACTTGATATCACAAATATCCATGACCAGTAAAACATAGTCATCTAGTCACAAACATACTAATCTTAATTTATTATTGTTCTAATTATAATAATAATAATCGATCAGTGACTGTTTTAGAATAGTCATTGTATTTATTGTTGGGTTTTACTATCAAGTCACGTACTTGATGACCACAAAATAAAATGCACTATTCATGAAAAGGAAAACCTCATATTATTATATAAAACATAACGACAATAGTATAAGTACAAATTGACTCTAAGGCATATCCCTAACATAATGATTTAAGATAAGTACTATTTCTGTAACTTTGATTAAAATTTTTAGTGGATTCTTTTATTGGTTTAGGATTAGCAGACGTAGGCTTGTTGATAGCTTACGTCTTGAATTATCCTTCTTTTAAACAATTACCTTTTTGTTGGGAAGATCTTTGAAGTAAAACAAAAACCCAGTAAGTTGCAGCAACAGGATTAAAAAGTGTTCAATCAAGATGGTTGGTTCAATAAAGGTCCTCTTTGTGTTTAACAAAAGAACACTAGTGTCGTGTTCTGTTAGAGTTTACTAGGGATCACTTGGTGATTTAAGATACCTCGATTTTTCTCTTAATGGGAATTCTAGGTATAGGTTTATACGGTTCTAATGAACCAAGATTAAATTTTGAAACATCAGCTAATCAGTTGTATCCTATGGTTTTAGAAATAATATTTTATATTGGATTTTTTATTGTTTTTGCTGTTAAATCACTGATCACTACAAAAAAAGGGCAAATATGACAATAACTAATACAACAGTCATAAAATCGTCATATTTGTGACTTTATACGATGGTTATATAACCGTGTTATTTGGTAGGCTTTATACGACGGTTTATTCAAAATCGTCGTATTAGCTAACCAAATACGACGGCTTAACTAAACCGTCGTAATATATTCGAACTAATACGACGGTTTGTGTAAACCGTCATATTAGGGTAATATATTACGATGGTTTTTTCTAAATTGTCGTAATTAGTTGGAATAATAGTATTTTAAATTTAAATTTTCTTTTTCACAAATACTACGCTTTTCAACCGTCGTATTTATTCTAGATAAACGACAGTTTAGGCCGTCGTTTCTATTCGAATTATAACAAAATCAATCAAAAGTAGTTTGAATATTTATCTAATTATTTTCAAATTTGGTCACAAAACTTATAGTAATGATTTTAACAAATCTAACGGTTGAATCATTAATTTGATATCCTTATATTTGAAAATACACTAAGGTTTCTTATTTTTTGAAAATACACTAATGGTTAGATCATTGATTTTTCAAATGAATTTTTTTTACATCTTAAGTTTTCGTATATTTGTATTAAAGAGTTTGAATTTTATTTTATTAGTTGTTCTATTGTATATATATACATACACACACACACGTGTGTTAATATGCAGTATAACATATCCTTATTAATTAGTGAATATTAGATTAATATGTTACATAACATAAAAAATTTTAATTACAAACTTACATATATATGTGCATATATATATATATATATATATGTGTGTGTGTGTGTAGTATATTATTTTAATTATCATATTTATTCATACATATACAATCTATGTATAATTATTATTGTGAAAGTAAAATTTATGTAATTTTATGTAACACATAAAATAAAATTCATTTGTTAAATAATTGTTAGTTAAATTTATTTTAGATAAAATGACGGTTTTGTAGTCATCGTCAAACAAAAGCAACGAGACTTATTACGACAGCTGACTGATCATTGTTTAGCCGTTGTATTTAACAAATACGTCGACTCTTTGGTCCTAATTTTAGTTGTGGATTATACCCCTACATACTTGGTTACCATATACTCACGAAGAAGCATATTACAGTACTTGTATGCTTCTAGCCATAATGATACAGAAACAGCAATTTTGTTGCAGAATTTTTCCATGGCGAGAGAAATGGTGATACCTCCCATGCTATGTCCTACCAATATCACCTTATCATCGGCTGGTAAATCTTCCATGAATTACATTAATGGTTCAGAGCAATCGGAGAAAGAACTGGGCTCCTGATGATGGACTCCACAGGCCGCCATGTCGAGGACGGTCACTCTGTGACCGTGGGATTTCAGCAGCGGCACCAATTTGTACCAACACCGTGCACCGTGAATGAATACAAAATGGCTTTCTTTGTTATCCATTTTGCCCTCGTTTGTTATCCTCTATAAGGGCTTTTATCCAACGGGTCTTGGTTGAAAACAAGATGTGGCTGAGATTTTCCCCATTTGTCTACACCTACTGAGCGGGAATATCAACCAAAAATGTTTACCATTTTATTTTTTGAAAAAAAAAAACAATAAAAGTTGTTGGTACTTTTCTCGAAAAGTCACCTTCCAGGGTAAGTATTAGGATGGAAGAGAGGACGTTGGCTGTTAGTTTACGACGATTGTTAGTTAGAAAAAATATTTTTTTACTGGGAATTTATTTTTGTTTTTTAAATAAATATTTAGCAATCTTTTTTTTAAAATAAATATTTTAACAATCCTGATTCCTGAGATTTAAATATGTGAAATTTTGGAGACACTGTTCCTTGCCAAAGTTTTATTTACTTTTTTTCTGAAATTAAAATGTCTTAAATTTTAATTTGACTATTTCTAAAATTAAAATTGATCGAACAATCGTAATGATCTTATAATTATTTTGAATTCTAATTTTTTTTAATTTAAAAAAATCTTAAAATAATTTTTAAAATTTTTTAAACGTTCATTGATTAACGATTAATTGATAATTTCATTAATTTTTAAAGTTATTTTAATAATTTATATTTTTAATTAAAATATTTGTTTTATTTTTAATTAAAAAAATTTCTTTTATCTTTTTTTTTCTCTTTTCTAATTTTTCCATTCTTCTCCCCTTTGTTGCCACGTGGAATTGCAAAAATGTTATCCAAAGTGTCTGAAGGCTGCGTTGACTTTCTCTTACATTTAATTTTTAGTAAAATAAAGTGACGCTTGGATCATCAGTATTATTTTACTATTTTGAAAGTAAAGTAAATTATGGACTTTCAGAATGTTGTCGTCCAAAGTTTCTAAAGGTGGGCGTGGATTGTCCAAAAACAATAAAGTTATAATCGTATGGAATTATCACTTAAAATTTGAAAATTTATGATACAGTAAGTAATCTTAGAATTTAGAAATTTCATTTTAATCTGTTGCCCAAAAACAATTAGGTGCAGTAAAATCCAAATGGAAGAAAAAATCATCGTCATCGTCGGTATCACCTTTAGCCTTCGGAGCTCGATTGCAAACGTTAACGCTATTATTGCCGAGGGAATTTTTAATGGGTTATGTGCCCTAGTCTTAATCTTCATCTTTTACAACGGAGAGGATGTTCTAAAGAATCAATTATTGTAACACTATAGAGGTACTAAGAACATCAAGAACATAGAAGAGGAAGTCTAGAAAATTATACCATAATCAAAACACAGAAATCCCAAATAGAACATGAAACCAGCTGAAGATAAGAACTTTATTAATATAACCACAATCTGCAGTAATAACATTAGCATTAAATCATAAAAAACAACATCAACCCATCTAGAGCAGTCCTCATCAATAAATACATTGAGAAACCAATACCCAAAAGAACAGATTTTTTCACTTATTGTAGTGCAGATTAGCAGACCAGATGCGAATCTATTTCTACCAAATCAAACAACGAACTAGAAAATCTATAGAGATGGTAGAAATTAGGCCAAATGGAGAAGCTGTAAAGTCTATTGAAGCTTTCCCCTTCAGTGTGTTGGAGTTGCTCTTCTTTTTGTTCTTCTTTTGGACTTCTCCAGGAAGCAACAAATCTTTCTGATTTGGTTGAAGGCAAGGAAGGGGAAGAAAAAGGAAAATTTAAAAAACACAAAGAAGAAAAGAAAGAAAAAGATAAAAAAGATAAAAGAAATTAATAAAATAAAAATAAGATTTGAGAAGAAGCAAAAGGAATAATAAAAATAACAATTTTACTCTTTATTTTTTAATGGATTGGAGGATTAACCGTTAATCAATTCATAAAATGATAAGATTTAAACATTTAAAAAGTTTAAAAAATTCCTTAAATTTTTTTTAATTAAAAAATAAAAGTTAAAATTCAAAATAATTGAAGAGTCATTAGGATTGTTTACCCATCAAAATTTAACTATTATCATCATCAAATACTCCGATGGGCCCGAATATCGTTGGAATTTACTCTACGTTTGATTTGAAAAAAAAAAAAAAAGAAGGAAAAGACGAAGAGAGGAGAATATTTTACTTTTATTAAAAAAAATAAATATAATTTATTTTTATTTTTTTATCAATAATAATATGTTTACTACTTTCAACTCTCAATTTTAAACTCTGATTTGACAAGAGGGAAACATGAATATGCTAGTCATAATCCCCCCCCCCCTTTTTTTTCTTTAAAGAACTATTATAGTTCAAAGTTATATAGATATGTTCCTGATAAAAAAAAAAGTTCAAAAATCATCACAAATGTCTTTTAACATAAAAATTATGGTAAAAATACCTTTTATTGTCACCTTCAAATCCTATTATTATCACAACGTATACCGACCTGCTGTAGAAGCATAAGGAAACATTCGGTTTCATTTTTTTTATAGTATGAAAATTACAGGTGTCGGCAACTGTACATTGATCCACTTCGTTTTGTGGGAATTAGATTAATAGCTGAAAATGCGGAAGTCAACAACAGTGAAGAGTTGGATAAGCCCAAAATAAAAGAGGTTTTTAGGGTGTGATTAGACAAGTTTTTTTTTTTTTTTCCCACAATCTATTTCAATCTAAAATTTTATTTTATTTTAAAATTTATTATTTTATATATTCTTATTTTACAAAAAAATTATTATATGCTTATAAATACATCATTTTTTTTTCTCTTTAACTCTACTTTGAGCTTTACTTACCCCTACATATTTAATATTTTTTTATTATATTCAAATAAACTCATATCAATATAATTACTATTAAATTGTACTCTTAACTTACGAGATAGTATCTTTAGCCAATTAGGATATATATATATATATATAGTTTGTTTGATAACTCAATTCAATACTTAAAACTAAATGAGTTAAATATTTATTTTATTAAGTGTATTTGATAATAAATTTTTTATTATCACTTAATTGATTAAAATATATTGAAATTCTATTATAAATTTTAAATGAATTGAAAGTTACTTAAATCTAAAGTTTGAATATGTTAAATACTCCTTTAATTATTAATATTTTTTATATTTAATCTAAATTGTAATAAAATATAATATAAAAATAAATTATAATTAATTCAGATTTTAAATTTCATGTTCAATTTTCAAATTTTAACTTTGAGATTTCAATTTTATCAAACGAATATATATATATATATATATATATATATATATATATATATATATATAGTTGACTAGAGAGGGAGAAAATAGAAAAGTTACGTCACAATTTGAGATGGTCATTTGATTTTCGATTCCATTTTCAATTTTGAAATTTGCCTTTTTTTCGATTTTTTTTTTTAAAATCGAATCGAATTTAAATTTAAAGAAAACCGATAGAACTAAACCGAAATAATTTCAGTTTAATTCGATTCGATTTCAAACTGAATTTGAATGCATATTCAATAAATTCATTAACCTAATATAAATTTAAATATAAACAAGTAAAGTTTAATATAAATTACAATTCAAATCTAATATAAATTAAAGTGCAAATATTTTAAAGATTTGAGTCAAACATTTTAGTTAAAAGTTACGATCACGGATGCAAATTGCAAAGATGAAGATTTTAAACTCAATTATTAATGATTTTATTTTGGACAAAATCAAACCGAACTGAACCGAAATAATCGAAATCGAACAAAAAATTTTTAAAAAATTATAATTTATAAAAATAATTAATTAATTAATAAACAACATTTTAATATTAATTATATATTTTAAAATATAATTCAGTTATCAAATCGAATTTCATTAAAATCGAACCGAAAATCAAAATTAGAACCGATTCAATTCTATTTTTCGATTCAAATTGAATAATGAACACCCAACTTACATATATGTTAGATGATTGATTGTGGCAAGAATTCAAATTGTTTGTTTTTATGGATACACTGAATTTGAATATATTATTTAATTTAATAAAATTGATAATAAACAAATTATGATATTATTTGTATTAATTACAAAGATTAATAATGAGATTTATAAATTAGCAAAATTTTTAAAATAATTGTAAAATTTTTAAAAATAAATATTTTTTTATAATTCTAAAATAGAATTATAAAAATATAATTTTGAATAAAAAGTAATTTAAGGAAAAAAATTGCAAGTTGGCATGTGGGAAATCATTTCGTTACACAATGCACTCCCAAAGTTTTTTTCTTTAAATAAAAAGAAGTAATTGCATTATGTAAAAGAATCATTTGCGACAACGACAGGAACTTCGTCCGTTCATTCTGTAATTTCATTTGAAAAAAAAAAAAAAAGCTGGGGTGATGCCAACATTTGGACTACAACATTGCCCAAGTAGTGGAATATTGAACTCTAATATTTTTGGACCATATGCTAAATTCAACACGATCAAAACCAATGTTTTCAGAACTGGATCGGTCATCGAATCGAAAAAACTACTGGTTCACGGTTTAATAGTCCAATTATAATTAGATCGTAATTGAACCGTAATTGAATCGGTAATATTATAATTTAAAAATTAAAAATATAATTATTTTTTTAAAATTGATCAATAATGTAATGTAATTTAAGTCTATAAAGACATAAATATTCAAATTTATGATTAAAAATAGTCATTTTTAGTTTATAACTAACAATTTAACACATTAAAATAGTTTATTGAATTATATAATTTAATTTATTCTCCAAAAATTATAAAATTTGTCCCAATTTTTTTTAAAGAAACCAGTTTACCGATTGGACCTACCGATCCAATACAATTCTCTCAAAAACTACCGATTTTTTAGAGAATCGGTCTGAAGTGCTAGATCGGACCGGTCCACGGTTGGACCGACCGGTCCAATCCGGTCCCAACAACAATGATCAAAACCCATCCTAATAGCCATTGACGGAACTAGAGGAGGATGGGGTGGCGCGCCTAAATTTTAAATATTTAATGTTTTTCTTAAATTTAAAAAATTTAAAAAATTATCACATTCTTAATTTTTTTAAAAAAATTATCTTTTAACATATCATTTTATATAATTTGAACCTACTCACTGTGATAACCGACACATTACATTTTTTTTTCATGAAAAGAATATTTATAATATTTTATATTGTTTTAGCATTTTTTTTTATCAGCATTTACCTTCTGAATACGCTGTCATTATTTTAATATTGCTTTTGTTTTAAAATTTAAAATTTTAAAATAATTTTTCTTCAAATATAAGTATCTTAAGTAGATATTAATAATATTCTTTTAATATTATCCCATTATATCTTGTTCCTTCAAAAAATTGCAAGCTTGGTCTAACTAATATATAGCAGGCTAATTTGAGATCGCTAATTTTGAAGAATAAAAATATAAAACTAATTAAGAATTAGATTTGTTACGTGGGTTTGTGCTTGGAGATGGGTTGTGAGAAGTAACCAGTTACAGGACTAGGAGGGGGACTGATCTCTTCTCTCAAAAAATTAAGAAATTATTTATTCTCTCTAGAAAATTGAGAATTTTTTTGTTAAAATTCATATAAAATTACCTTTTATTTTTAAAATTATATTATTTTTCTCGATTATTTTCTCCCTTATGATTTTTAAAAAATTGAAAGACAGAGTGTTTAGGATGAGAGAAGAAGACACAAATAAAACTACACAATGGAATATGTTCATTCAATTCATAAATATAGGGTAAATGTCCTTCTTTGCCTCTCATGTGGAGTTTGCTTTGAGAAGATTTGTGCCTCTCAAATTACCTCATAATTTCTTTCATAAATATCGCAAAATTTGTATGTAACTTACAAAAATATATAAAAACTCCACAAAAAACAAATATACATATACAATTAAAAAAAAACGCAAATTAGGAATTTAAAGTTGATCTCAATATTAAGATGACCTCTGACGCCTAAAACTAGCCCGGACAAGACCTTCAAATTATTCCCCCCATAGATGTGCAAGAAAAAATTTTCAAATCACTTTTCATGCTCGTTGGGTTGGGTGTCTGTGTTGTTTTAGGAGGTTAATACTAAAAACAGGGACGGAATTAGGTACTACCTTGCAAAATTTTATATTTCGTCTTATAATTTTTTTTAATATTATATTTTAAATTTTTATTCTTGACAAAGAGTTCACTTCCACACATTAATTCCACGTGCAAATACATTAGTGGGAGTCATAAAAATTACGAGAAGACGAAGACAGAGAAATAGCAGCAAATCCCATTGTGTCAAAGTGAAAAAGTGCCGAGAATGAGAGACTCGTTTTCCGTTTGTACTAGATTCATAGCCCGTGCATTGTACGGGAGTAAAATTTATTGTGTTTAGAATACACGGAGTATAACTTATGTTAATATTAAAATAAATAAAAAAAAGAGCCTCTACACGTAAAATAATATTTTTCTATTAAAAAAATTACACACAATCATTCTATTGCTATTAAATTTTAAATTTTTTAATTTCAATTATCAATTATTCGTAAATTTATATACACAAATTGCGCCATAAAAAAATATAATTTAAGTTGGTGCATTACCAATGTTTTCGATCTTACAACTTTGATTTATTATGTTTTCAGCAAAATAGATATTTGATTAAAAAATAAATTTTATTAATCAATATCGTCATTGACTTACAGTTAGTCTGGTATTTTTTTACAAAAAAAACCATTGGTGGATCAATTTGCTAAGTTCACTATTTCTAGACCTCATATAAATGTACCAGTAAGTGTTCATGACAAACAAATTGGAGAGTGATTTATCCTTGTAACGCACTTTTTTTTACTCAACATTCCTCTGAATTGCTTCCATGACATTGGAAATGGCATCTTTGAGTAAGTTCTCATCTGTTTCAGGCTTTGAAAGTATGCCAACCTTCCATGATTGCTCTATCTTGAATACTTGAGCCATCGGTGTACTGTAAATGTCACTTGCCAGGTATTTTAGGTAGTTAATAGCATACCGGACCAATTTTGGAACTGCACCATCTTGGGGTGGAGGAAGACTGTCTTGATTGCCCTCAATCCAAAGGCCAAATTCCCAGAATACTTTAGTAGATGCATGAACTAAGAGCTTTTCTAGCTCTCGAAATCTTGAACATATATCAACACCAGCTTTGCCTTCAAAAATCTCTGAGAATTCAGGCTTGAGTTTTTCTAAGGAGTCAAACATGTCTAAGAGCTTGAATAGCTTCTGTGGTTCCTTGTTGCTTCTTGCTACCCCTTCTCCAAATCGAAAGAAGACTGCCATGATCTTGTCAGCAATCTTAGTGAAGCATTCTGGCTATATCACTCCATCCATAATGCTTCCAAGAACTTGTTGCACAGACTTCTTCTCCGATACAAAGTTTGGAAGATGAAAGTCGAGAAAATTGTGTCAATTGTGAGCTTTCTTCTAGAAGGACTTTTCTCTATTATTTGCTTCGCGAGTCCATGAAAGAGGAACCTTTATGAGCAAACAGTCTTCGGAGGTTGATGACAGAGAGCTCATTAAAATTGGCAACGAGCAAGGTCGACTTGCTCTAAATCATACCACGAGTTTGAAACACCATTATCAAATGGCATTGCACAACAAGAGCAAATGGAAAGCTATCGCTATTATTAGGTTTGTATCGACACACATCAAACAAAAATGTAGAAAAGAGCATAACATGGAGCCTTCAAATTTTGGCTAAATTTAACTTCGCCGATCTTTATGCTTGAATAAAATCACATCCGCTCGACACGAGTCAATTAAAACAACTTACTGCTGGGTGAGCACCAATCAATGCTACAGCCATCATAATGCAGTTGTGAGCAGCAGTTATACCCCTCAGATCATCCTCAAACACTACACACTTGGATGGCTTCCTATCCAACTACAAAATGTTCTCCACAGTTAAGTTCCAGTAAGCTAAAACCATCTTAATGTATAACTTTTCTTAATAGTTTACATTTTGAATATTCTTGCCCAGATTGATTCCACATTTATCTTGAACCACATTCATAAATACCTTTACTGCTGCAAAAAGAAACCTATGTGCTATGGATTCTGCACCATCTTCATCAACTTCTTCTGGAGTGTACGTCCGTAAGTAGTCTGGATTTAGTCTCATCAATGCTTTTGCTGCTCTTCTGTATCGCACCTATTCAGGCAGGGGAAAACATTCATGTAAGCTTTTTGGTAGCAACAGGAATGAAACAATAACTAACAATGAAGATATGGATTAAATTCTAGAAAACACTTCCATTCAAATCTCTGCACAGCTTATTTTTCAAGAATTGGAGGCTATAGTGTTAGGATTCTAATGCCTGAAGAAAACAAATAATTCAAATGGATGAAGTGCAGAAATATGCTGCAAAAGATCTCAAGATATTCATGTTTCCAGTTCCTCTTTTAACAAATGGACAATGTATTCATGGAAAAATAAAGAATTTTACCTTCACATAAATATCAATACATATATCTAAACAATCATGAGAGATTGTAAAAGCTCATGTGCATGAAAGAAGGTTATGTGCATATGAGAGATTTATACCTTCGAATTCATCACTTTGTCTCTCATGTACATTAAAGTTTGCTTCGAATTCAATATCACCGAATTCATCATACTTCGGTGATGAATTCAAAGCGATGAATTTGAAGCACAGCGATAATTCCCAACCAATGCAAGAAATTCGAAGCAACAAAATCAAGAATCTTCCGCATTGAATCCCAACAAATGAAACAGAGGAACCAAACTCCTACAAATATCAGACTTCAATCTCATAAAAAAATCTCCTCTAAAGACAATAAGAATCAAACTAAACCTATGAAGTAAACCCAAAATCTCAAAACCAAGATCTATACCTAGTTAATAAACCTAAGAAAAAACCTAAAGGAATACTAAAAAAAACTTCACGGATACTCCTCTGGTAAAGCCATCAAAAGGTCAGCCAAAAAAACAACCAATTAACCTAAATAAGTGTCAAACCCACATAACTTTACCCCTCAACTTTACATATTATTAATTTCATTTTTCATGAGAGTTTTATTCGAGCACAATGTTGGCCCATTATCTATAGTCCATCCAATAGCGGCCTTTCACTATTTTGCTATTCGAAATCTACAGCGTGAGTGACTCTATTTCTACATGTACTGATAATAAATATTCAACAGGTTTCTTGAGACTAGATAGCCATCTATAGGCAAATCAGTTGGGCCAAGTATTCCAGCCCATTTGGGAGCAACCAAAAGCTGACAAAATAAAGGCCCACAAAAACAAACAAAATCCTTAAAAACAAGAAGATTCAAGAACTTGTCCAGGCTTGTTAATTGTCGTGTGTGAGTTGAGAGGCGGTAGACAACGTGAAGAGAAATAGAGAGCTGCCAACGGAAGCCATTGTTGCATCCGAAGCTTTTGATCCTTGATTAGAGAGTTATTTGGAGTTCAATTGAGATGAAATTTAGTGTAGTGTAATTCTCTTAATAAGACTTATACTTTCACCGGTTTAAATTTTGATTTTGATAAAAAAAAATTTTAATTTGATTCTTATTTGATTGTAATTTTGGAAGAAGATACTGGTTTATTATTGATATGCATCTAGTTTTATCTAAAGAAGACTTTTGTATTGTGTATTATTATTGATAGTAAAAGTTTTTACAAGATTAGGTCCAGTGATTTTTCCCATCTCAAATTTTTCACATTAAAAATCTTGGTATCTCATGTTATTTAATTTTGGTGCTTTCATTTACTTGCTGTTGTGGTTTTATTTGGTGTTTTTGGTTTATTCATATTTTTTATTGGCACTTGGAAAATATTTTTGATCTTAGGATAATTTGTATTTGTGTGAAGCTTAGTTTTTTGCTCTATTTTGTTATATTTTTCAACAAAGTGGTATCAAAGTCTGGTTGATCAGTTGGCTAGTTTGTACTAATTAAAAATAGGTGATTCAAATAATAGGTGCATGATAAAATTGAATACATCAGACTATTCAGATTAGAAACGTAGAATGAAACACTATTTGTATTGTAGAGATTTGTTTGAGCATGTCCAAGGAAACAAAGCTAAACCATTTGATATGAGTGAGGAAAAATGGGTGAATATACACAGAAAAATAAAGGATAATATTAAAAAGTGGACTGATCAAAATATATTTCAACAACTTGCTTATGAGACTAGAGCTGATGTGTTATAGGAAAAGCTTGAATGAAATGAAACAAATCTTCTTATTTGAGAAATATTACTCTATTAAAATACAAAGATAGTGCCGATATGAGTGAGTATTTAAGTACATTTCATAGATTGATAAACCAAGCAGTTCCATTGAAACTGAACTTGGATAATGAGGTACAAGTTTTACTATTTTTCAGTTCACTATCAGATAGTTGGGAAATAATGATAGTATCCATTAGCAATTCAGCTCCAAACGGTATCTTAATCATGGATATGGCAAAAGAGGCAGTGTTAGATGAGGAGATTGGAGGGAAGGAACAAGGCACTTTTAATGAATTCCAGGCATTGATTATGCAAAAGAAAGAAGAAATGGAGAGAAGTAAGAGCAAAGGTCGTCACAACAAAAATGACCGATTCAAGAACAGATATGAGTCGGTGAAAAATGTTAAGTACTATCATTGTAAAAAGAAAAGGTAGTACAATAAGCACTGCAAAGTCTTGAAACAAGAATTTGCTGAGAAAAAGTATAATGGTAAGGTGCAAGACAAAGAAAAGACTATAGCAGTTGTGGACCGATGATAATATGTTAGTGTTCTGTGATAATGGCCATTCAATATTACTAGTCAAGACAGTGATTGGATTATTGATTCAGGTGTGTGTTACTCCACATAGACATTTTTTCTCAACCTACACCGAATGAGACTTGAGGAATGGAAAATAAAATTTCTGGCAAAGTTGTTGGTAAGGGTGATGTATATAGATACTAGATTCCAGTTAGTCTTGAGGAATGCCAAATATGTTATTGATATTCGTCTAAATCTTATTTCCACTGGAAAGCTTGATGGTAAAGGTTATTACAGTTCTCAAGGTGGATGCAAATAGAAACTTAACAAAAGAAATCTGATTGTTGCCAGAGGAAAAAAGTAAGACACTCTCTACTTGATGCAAGCCAAGTTGAGGAAATGAGAAGTGAATGTAATTCAAGACTCCTCCATTGATTTTTGGCACAAGCAACTTAGACACATAAGTGAGTAAGAAATTCATACACTAGTTCACGGGTAACTTTTCTCTAATATAATAAGTACTTCTCTTAAATCTTGTACTGATTGCATTTATAGAAAACAACATAGAGTTACTTTTCAAAGGCTTCTTTCATCTAGAAAGTTGAATGCATTAGAGTTAGTGTACACTGATATCTACTACATAAAAGATAGGTCTCTTGGTGGTGTAATTTACTTTGTCACTTTTATTGATGACTTTTCTAGAAAAGTCTGATGTACTGCTTTGAAATCTAAAGGTTAGTTTTTGATGTGTTTAAAGAATTTCATAACAAAGTTGAAAGGGAGACAAGTAAACAACTGAAGTGTGCTCAGGCTGATAACGATGGTGAGTATAGAGGACCATTTTGAAAGCTATTGTAAGTCTCATAGGGTCAGACTAGAGAAGACAATGCCAAAAACACCACAAGAGTATGGGATAGCAGAAAGGATGAATAAAACCATCACTGAGCGGATCATATGTATGCTTTCCAATGTTAATCTGCCAAAATCCTTTTGGGGTAAAGAAATAAGAACTGCAGTTGACTTGATTAATCTTTCTCCTTCAGTTCCTTTGAATGGTAATATTCCAGGGAAAGTATAAACAGGAAAAGAAGTATCCTTCAACCACTTGAGAGTTTTTTATTGTCATGCATTTGTTCACATTCTTAAATATAAGAGATCAAAACTTGATGTAAAATCTAAGTAATGTATTTTCTTCCATGTAGAGTTTAGTTACAGACTGTATGATCCAATGGAAAAGAAATTGATAAAAAGTAGAGATGTTGTATTTTTTGAAGATCAAACCATTGAAAATATTGAAAAACATGATAAGCCTAAGCCAAAACCAAGATTATCTAATGACATTCCTTGAGAATCAATACTCATTAATTCCCTATGTTATACATTGCAATGAATGAATTTGCTTATATGTGTAATTTGGGATTAACATATTAATTAAAATCTGATTGGGAATGATCTTAGAAATGAATGATCTTATATCTAAATCTAACACATCAAGTCTTTAGCGCCATTATTGGGGAATAGTATCATGAAGCTTGAATTCTATTAATTTAGGCATATGTAAATATGTATATTTGTCCTTTGTGTAATTAGGTGTCATTTTCTTTTTTGTATAATTATGTCATTTGTAGATTATTTTTATAATGATTGTTGTGAAGGGGTTCAATAAAAAAAATGTATAAATTTTGAAGAAATCTTTTCTCTAGTAGTAAAGATGCAATCTATTTGGGTAGTTTTTGGTATTGCTGCTAGCTTGAATATTGAGATTGAGCAACTTGATGTGAAGATAGCATTCCTACATGGTAATTTGAAAGAAGATATATATATAGAGTAGCCGGAGGGGTTTAAAGAAAATGGAAAAGATAATCTGGTATGCTGTCTTAGGAAAAATTTATATAAACTAAAAC
The DNA here is from genome assembly GCA_026120185.1 of Voacanga thouarsii. Lineage (NCBI taxonomy): Eukaryota > Viridiplantae > Streptophyta > Magnoliopsida > Gentianales > Apocynaceae > Voacanga > Voacanga thouarsii. The sequence continues at coordinate 9,732,797 of JANUWF010001017.1, forward strand.
AGGCACCGAGATGGTAGTACAAGAAGTTTTACTCATTTCTGACAAATCAAAAATACTATAGGATCACATCAGATCATTGTATCTATGTGAAGAATTTTTCAGATAGTGATTTTATTATCCTTTTGTTGTATGTGAATGATATGTTAATTGTTGGCCATAATGCTATGAAGATTGACAGGTTAAAAAATGAGTTAAGTAAATCTTTTACAATGAAAGATTTGAGTCCAGCTAAACAAAATTTGGGGATGAAAATCACTCAAGATAGACAAAATAGAAAGTTTTGGTTATCTCAAGAAAAGTATGTTGAGAAAATACTTAATAGGTTTAACATGAGCAATGCTAATGAAGTTTCTACTCCACTTACGGGTCACTTCAAGCCTAACATAAAGTAGTGTCTGAAGAGTGAGAAAAATAAAGAAGATATGAAGAAGGTTCCTTGTACTTCAGCAATTGGTAGTCTAATGTATGTTATGGTTTGCACTAGGCTAGATATAGCTCATGAAATTGGAGTGGTTAGTCGATATCTTTCTAATCCTAATAGAGAACAATAGAATGCTGTCAAGTGGATTTTCAAGTACCTTATGGGAACTTCCAAATTATGTTTATATTTTGGAAATGGTAAGGTCATACTTGATAAATACTCTGATTCAAATATGAGAGGTGATCTTGATAAGAAAAGATTTACATCTAGGTATTTGATGACTTTTGTAGGGGGCAGTATCGTGGTAAAGCAAGCAGCAAAAATGTATTACTCTTTCTAGTATAAAGGCAAAGTATATTACAGCTATTGAAGCTTATAAAGAGATTCTTTGGTTGTAGAGATTTTTCAAGAATTAAGCTTGAAACAAGAAAAGTAAAATCTTTATTGTACTAGTCAAAGTGTCATTCATCTATGTAAGAATTCTATATTTCACTCTCAATCCAAATATATTGATGTAATACATCATTAGATTAAAGAAATTTTGGATTCCAAGCTATTAACGTTTTAGAAGGTATACACATATGATAAAGGTTTTGATATGTTGACCAAAGTATTATTAGGGAAGAAATTCTTATTTTGTAAACAAGAAGTAGGTTTAATTGTGTCTCTCAAACAAACTCGAGGGGGAGTTGTTGGGCCAAGTATTCAAACCCATTTGAGAACAAACAAAAGCTCACAAATAAAGGCCTACAGAAACAAACAAAATCCTTAAAAACAAAAAGAAACAAGAAAATGTCCAGCTTGGAATTGTCGTGTGTGAGTTGAGAGGCGGCGGAAAACATGAAGAAAAATAAAGAGCTACTAGAGGAAGCCATTGTTGCTTTCAAAGCTTTGGATCCTTGACTGGACAATTATTTGAAGTCCAATTGAGACGAAATTTAGTATCATGTAATTCTCTCAACAAGACTTACACATCTATTGATTTAGATTTCGATTTTAGTAATATTCTTTTAAATTTAATTCTTATTTAGTTAGTAATTTTGGAGAAAGATATTGATTTATTATTGATATGCCTCTAGTTTTATCTAGAGTTTTGTATTGCCCATTATTATTGATTTCGGAAGTTTTTGTTAGATTAGATCTCTTGGTTTTTTCCTCTCAAATTTTTCACGTTAAAAATCTTGATGTCTCGTATTAGTTATTTTTTGTACTATTTTTTACCTGCTACTGTGGGTTGGTGTTTTTAGTTTATTCTTGTTTTTTATTAATACCTGAAAAATACTTTTGATCTTGGATAATTTGTTATTTATGTGGAGTTTGGTTTTTTGCTCTATTTTGTTATATTTTCCAACAAAATCAACCAAGGAAAAATGGCAGGAGTTGCGAAAGAGACGAAGCATTTCGTCCTAGTTCATGGTTCATGCCATGGGGTTTGGTACTGGTACAAACTCAACCAACTTCTTGAGTCTGCGGCCACAAAGTCACCGTAGTCGACCTAACAGCCTCCGGAATAGACCCCAGACAAATCCAGGAGCTTTTTACACTTTCTAACTACAATGCACCTTTGACGGAGTTCATGGCTTCTCTTGCCCCGTGAGGAGAAGGTCATTCTGGTAGGCCACAGCTATGGTGATATGAACTTGGCCCTCGCCTTGGAAAAGTACCCGGAGAGGGTTCTCGTTGCAGTTTTCTTAACCGCCTTCATGCCGGACACTGCACATTCACCGCCCTACGTTTTAGACAAGGTAACGACTTACTTTAAATTCGATTTATACTAATAAACCCATTTAAATTTGTTGCTAATAATTTCTATTTCTTCTGCTAACAAATTGGAGGAATGTCCAAAAGTACATGGAGCGAACTCCACAAGAAGCATGGTTGGATATTCAATACTTGCCTTACGGTAGCCCCGAAGACCCAGGCGCTTCAATGCTTTTCGGTCCCAAGTTTTTGGCTTCCAAGCTTTATCAACTTTGTCCAATTGAGGTAAGCTTTCTCTAGTATTTTATGGCCTAGCTAGCCTCATCCAGCACAATCCAATTGCGCAAATATCAAGTGAAATTTTCTCGTCTTATAGGATCTTGAATTGGCTAAAATGTCAGTGAGACCAGCTTCTTTATTTATTGAAGATTAATCCAAGGAGCCTAAATTCTCAAATGAAGGCTATGGATCAATAAAGCGTACCTATATTTTATGCCATGAAGATAAAGCTATCCCCAATTATTTTCAGTAATGGATGATTGACAACTTTGGTGTGGCAGAGGTGAAAGAGATAAGAGATGCTGACCATATGCCTATGCTTTCGAAGCCTCAACAAGTTTGCGATCGTGTTTTAGAGATATCCGACCACTACAAATAGCTACCCTTAATAATTCACCCAAGCACTGGTGCTCTCTTCCACCTAATAATTCATATAGCAATAGGATTGGGATATAAATTGAATCCTACTTTTAATAAATTGAAATAATATTTTATTAGAATTTGTGTATATACCATACGTGGTTGTATGTGGTTAATAATAATAACAATAAAACTTTTTTTAATTATATTTAAAATCTGTCTATATATTTCTCTTTGATACATTAATAGAGATGAGAAATAAATTATAATTAATTAAATTACTATTTAAGGGTGAAAATAATTAGTTAAAATTTGAGTTACGATTAGCAAAGTCCAGTCGATAACTTAGTTCATATCGATGTAAGTCATTATTGACTTAGACTTAACTCGTACATAATTTACGTGTAATTCATCTTAACTCATATATCACAAAAGTAATTTTTTTTTAAAAAAAATATTAATCATATTATACTTTTCGAAAAGTAAAACAATCAAACTAAAAGAATCAATTAGAATTAAAAACAATGTAACTAATTAACCAATTTAAAAAATAGTTTAATGTAATAGATTATGAAGTAATCATCAACATGTTATGCTGCATTTGTTCAAAAGAAATGTAACATTCTTGACCATAATTCAAAGAAAAACCAGCTAACAAAAGTCTAACTAACAAAAAAGTATAACAATACAATTTTTGTGGGTTTTTTCTCTGGCGGTTAATATTAAATTGTATTAAGTTAAAAAAAATAACACAATGCATATAATAAATAAAATTTATCAATAATAAGAGATAAAAGTAGATATAATGCATTAATGTGATATATTTTACTTTAATTGAGACTTTTTCTTTTAATTTTAAACTATATAGTACTCACTCCATTTCAAAATATTTATTCATGACACATTTTGCACATAAATTAAGGGTGTTAAAAATAATACAATAATTTAAATAAAGTTCTTATTCTATTCATATTAAAAATACTATAGCTATTGGTTAGTGAAAATTTCCAATAAGTAAAAAGAAAGAAGAGTTTTGGAAAGTTGTGTAGTTGATTTAGAATAAATAAGGGTACAATAAAAAAAAACTAATCATTAGTTCTAAAAATATGTACATGAATAAGTATTTTAAAATAAAATAAAAAATTTTATAAACAAATTTTTTAAAACGAAATGAGTAATTTATTACAATCAATTTATTTTTATACATCGAACTAGCTTGGTCAAACTTTCTAAGTTCAACCCACTTTTTGGCTTAATATTCAACAGAATAATAAGTTTCTTGTTGTGAAATTAGTGGAAGCTCCACTAATTCTATTAGTGGATATAGATGTCCACCATTAAGAGTTAGTAGAGACACCACTAATACATATTAGTAGAAGATGATGCATTCCACTAATAGAGCTCTATAAATAGAGCTTTTCTCTAAACTTGAGAAATATACCAATTGTGAGAGAATTGTTAGAGAAAATTGTGAGAGAAAAGAAAGAGAGAAGTTTGAAGAAATTCTTATGCAAATAATAATTAGAGATTTATTGTATGTAGATTTTATTCTAATACTGTCAAAATTTCATAACACTTTATCAGCACGAGTCTCTACTGTTACAAAAATTAGAAGACTAAAGCACGAGTCTCTACCGTTACAAAAGTCAGAAGACAGGTACGCATTTATTTATCCCTATGGCTAACTTTACTAAACTCGAATTTGTAACCCTTGATATTTCTGAAAAGAATTATATGACATGGGTTCTCGATACAGAAATGTATCTAAATATTGAAGGCTTTAGTGAAACTATTAAAGAAAAAAATAGTACATCTGCATAACAAAAGGTCAAAGCTTTGGTTTTTATTCATCGTCATCTCAACGAAAATTTGAAAATGGAATATCTTACCGAAAAAGATCAATATGTCATGTGGGTAAATTAAAAAGAAAGATTTGACCACCTGAAGATGGTTGTACTACCAACTGCACCGTATGAATGGTTGCACCTGAGGTTACAAGAATTTAAAACAGTGAATGAATATAGCTTTGCCATATATAAAATTACATCTCAATTAAAATTATGCGAAGAAAAAGTTACAGATGAAGATATGTTAGAGAAGACATTCTCCACCTTTCATACCTTCAATATTATCCTACAACAATAATATCGAGAAAAATGGTATTTACTAATTTAATTACTACCCTCCTTATTGCAGAGAAAAATAATGAGTTATTAGAGAAGACATTCTCCACCTTTCATACCTTGAATATTATCCTACAACAACAATATCGAGAAAAATGGTATTTACTAATTTAATTACTACCCTCCTTATTGCAGAGAAAATAATGAGTTATTATTGAGAAATCATGAAGCCAGACCAATTAGCTCAACAGCACTCCCAGAAGTTAATGTTGTTAGCTCCAGCAGAAACCATAGTCGTAGTAGTAGTCGTGGTCGTGGCCGTGGTTGTGGTTTTGGTCGTGCATACGCTCGATATTTCTCTTATCACAGTAATAATCAAGTTGTGAGAAATACTAACCACCTAAAGTGAGACAGAAAAGATCATAAAGGAAAAAAAAAAGAAATATAAGAAAATTATGATGATAAGTGTGATAGATGTGGCATGAAAGGTCATTGGTCATGTAACTGTTGTACGGCCAAACATTTAGTGAAATTATATCAAGCTTCACTAAAATAGAAAAATAAAAATGTTGAAACAAATTTTTCTTAACATTCAGTGAATGATGCTGACAACGATGATATTGATCCTAAAGATCTTAATATCAATATTACCCATATGGATGTATCTGATTTTTTTGAACACCCAAACAGTATGATAGACCATTTAATTGGTGATGGCAGTATCCAAAAGAACTAATGCTTCACCCTGATATTTTTTAATTTTCATTATATTCTAATAATATTTAGATTTGCATATACATATTTTTGTTCAGATGGTTATTGTTAATGATGATGTATGTATTATTGATAGTGAAACTACACACACCATACTAAAAAATGAGAAATATTTTTCTTATCTCAAAATGAGAGAAATAAATATTTATACTATAAATGGTAGTACAAATGTGATTGAAGGCTCCGGAAAAGTTAGTATATTGTTGTCTGAAGGAACAACAATTAATATTGATAAGGCATTATTTTTCTCAAAATCTAGAAGAAATTTATTGAGTTTTAAAGATATCCGTAGAAATAGATATCATATTGAAACAAATGAGGAAAATGGTATAGCGCATCTTTATATTACTCAAATTAATTTGGGTAAGAAATTTGTATTAGAAAAACTACCGTCTTTTTCTACTGACCTATATTTTGTAAAAATATGTACAATTGAAATTCATCATCTAATAAATCAAAAGTTTACTAATCCTACTACTTTTAGCATTTGGTATGACCGGTTAAGTCATTCGGGATATACCATGATGAGAAAAATAATTGAGAATACACATGGTCATCCTTTAAAAAATAAAAAGCTATTAACATCAGAAAAATTCTCATGTGCTGCATATTCCCTAGGAAAATTAATTATTAGACCATCACCAGTAAAAGTAAGAGTTAAAAGTCCTACATTTCTTTAACGAATTCATGGAGATATTTGTGGACATATTCATCCACCATGTGAACTGTTTAGATATTTTATGGTCTTAATTGATGAATCATCCTGATAGTCATATGTGTGTTTATTATCTACTCGCAACTTGGCATTTGCGAGATTACTTGCTCAAATAATTCAATTACGAACACAATTTTCTGACCATCAAATTAAAATATCCGTTGGGATAATGTTGGTGAATTTTCATCACATGCTTTTGATGCATATTACATGTCATTTGGGATTAATGTGGAATATCTTGTAGTTCATGTTCATACACAAAATGATCTTGCTGAATCTTTTATTAAAAGATTATAATTAATTATTAGACCATTATTAATGAAAACAAATCTCTCAACATCTGCCTAGGGACATTCTATTTTACATGCTGCAGCACTTGTACGTATAAGGCCAACTAATTATTATAAATTTTCTCATTTGCAATTGGTTTTTGGTTCAAAACCAAATATTGCTCATTTAAGAATTTGGGTATGTTGTATATATTTCAATTGCACCAAACCAACTTACAAAGATGGGTCCTCAAAGAAGAAAGGGGATATACGTTGAATATGATTATCCCTCTATTATCAAGTATGTTGAACCTCTGACAGGAGATGTATTCACAGTAAGATTTGTTGATTGTCATTTTGATAAATCATTATTCCCTAAATTAGGGGAAAAACATAAACAGCAAAAGAAAGATCTTGATTGGACAACATCATTAAATTATCTTAATCCGCACACAAACGCGTGTGAATTTGAAATTCAAAAGATAATTCATTTGCAAAGCATTGTAAATCAAATACCAGGCGCTTTTATTGACTCTAGAAGAGTTACAAAATCGCATATTTCAATTATAAATACTCCTATTTGAATTGAAGTTCCAGCAGAACAAAATATTATACATATAGCTGCTGAGTTAAAAGCACACCAAAAGCATAGTCGACCTATTGGTTCTAAAGATAAAAATCCTCGAAATAAAAAAAGGATTAAATGATCCAAATGATCAAATTGAAGAAAAGAATGATAATGACCAAGAGAGAATTGAAGACAAAATAAAAGAATCAGAAGTTGATAAAAGTAACACTGAAATTTTTATCAGTTATATTACTTTCGGTAGAAATTGGAATCGAATAGAAACTGTTATTGATAATATGTTTACATACAATATATCTCTTGATATTATACAGAATAATGATGATCCTAAACCAATATCAGTTGATGAATGTCGGCATAGAACAGATTGACTACAATGGAAAGATGTGATTCAATTGGAGTTAAATATACTTACAAAATGTGAAGTCTTTGGACCTACAGTCCGAATACCGAAAGGTGTAAAATCTGTTGGTTACAAATGGATATTTGTGTGAAAGCGTAATGAAAATAATAAAATCGTACGATATAAAGCACAGTTAGTAGTTCAAGATTTTTCACAAAGATCAAGTATTGATTATAATGAAATTTATTCTCCTATTGTTGATGCTATTACACTCCAATATTTTATCAGTTTGACAATACATGAAAAGATAGGTATGCGCCTATTAGATGTTGCCACTGCTTACTTGTATGGAAAATTAGAAAATGATAGTTACATGAAAATCCTTGAAGGATTTCGCATGCCCGAAGCATATAAATATTATCTTCGTGAAAATTACTCCATCAAATTACAAAAATTATTATATGGCCTGAAGCAATTTGGGCGCATGTGGTTCAATCATCTTAGTGAATATTTATTGAAATCGATATTTAAAAATGATCAGGTATGTCCATGTGTTTTTATTAAGAAATGTGATTCTAAATTTGTGATAATAGCTATATATGTTGATGATATTAATTTTATTGGAACTCCAGAAAAACTCTAAAAAATAATTGATTATTTAAAAAGAAAATTCGAAATCAAGGATTTTGATAAAACTAAAATTTGTCTTGGTTTACAAATTGAACATTTGAAAATTGGAACATTTATTCATCAATCAACATATACAGCAAAAGTTCTAAAAAGATTTTACATGGACAGAGTACATCCATTGAGTATTTCAATGATCGTCCGATCATTAGATGTGAATAAAGATTCTTTCCGACTTCAAGAAGATGATGAAGAACTCCTTGATCCTGAAATACCATATCTTAATGCAATTGGTACATTGATGTATCTTACTAATAATACACTACTTAATATTGCATTTGCTGTCAATTTATTAGTAAGATTTAGTTCTTTACCAACACGACGACATTAGAATGGAATTAAACAAACCCTTCGATATCTTCAAGGTACAATTGATCTCGAATTATTGTATTCAAATAAAAACAACCCATCATTGATAAGTTATGCAGATGCTGGTTATTTATCTGATCCATATAAAGCATGTTCTCAAACGGGTTATCTATTTACATGTAGAAATATTGTTATATCATGGCAGTGTACAAAACAATTTATAGTAGCTATTTCTTCAAATCATACTGAAATTATAACCATTCATGAAGCAAGTTGAGAATGTGTATAGTTAAGATCTGTGATTCATTATATCCAAAAAAGTTGTGGATTATCATCTATAAGAAATATTCCAACTCTTCTTTATGAAGACAATGCAACCTATATAACTCAATTACGAGGAGGATATATTAAAGGAAATCAGACAAAACATATTTCACCAAAAATCTTCTTTATTCATGAATTCCAAAAAAAATGTGAAATTGATGTATTACAAATTCGATCATATGACAACCTAACAGATATTTTTACAAAGACTTTACCGATTGTAATATTTGAGAAATTAAGATATAAAATCAATATGCGTCGGTTCAAAAATTTAAAGGAAGCATATTATCAGGGGGATTAATAAGTAAACATACAAAATAGTGTATTCTTTTTTTTTCACTAGATTTTTTTTCACTGAACTTTTATCTAGTAAAGTTTTAACGGGGTATATTCTTTATGTAATGGGACATCCAAGGGGAAGTGTTGTGAAATTAGTGGAAGCTCCACTAATTCTATTAGTGGATATAGATGTCCACCATTAAGAATTTGTGGAGATATCACTAATGTATATTAGTGAAAGATGATGTATTTCACTAATAGAGTTCTATAAATCGAGTTCTTCTCTAAACTTGAGAAATATATCAATTGTGAAATAATTGTTAGAGAAAATTGTGAGAGAAAAGAAAAAAAAATTTAAAATTTTTTTATATAAATAATAATTAGAGAATTATTATAAATAAATTATATTCTAACAGTGTCAAAATTTTATAACATTTCTTATACATAGTCTCAATTCACAAGCCCCTCAAAATCCTCTACTCCGTTCACTCTCTCTCCCCCATTCATACGAAACTCAATCAATGTGTTGCCGTACTTCTCTTTTTTTTTTCCTTTATTTTTTCGACAAAGTGGAGATGTGAGGTTCCACATGAACGAGTCATGAGAGAGAGCAGTGGAAAAGAGAATGGTACGTCCTGCCTATATATGCTCATTAATCATTTGGTTATGATTCTACTTCTACATAAAACAAAAAAATTCAAAAGCACAGGAAAGGGTATTTCAGCAATAGTGTTGAGAAATCCGTAGCAAACAAGAGCATAGTTCTCGGGGCTTTGAAAACATGACCATATGATCTGAATCGGAGATGAGCTTTACTTCATCTGGTGGATTCTTCTGAATCATCCACCTCTGGAACTCCTCCTTTAGTACTTTGTCTTTGTCAGCTATTATATAAACACGACGAACCAACCCATAATTCTCCTCAGAGAATGCAGTTTCCTTTGCAATTACTTCCTCATCATGAAGAGCTATAGGTCTCACCAACATGGTTGCCAGCACCAAATCCTTTCCGAAACACAGAGCGGAAAAAACTAAGGTATATAGTTGAACAGAAACCCAAAAAGAAAAAAGGTCACTTCGAACATACTAACCTCAGAAGGGGAAAGTTGATACAACATAGTTGACAAGAAATTTGGCCCGAAGGCCAAGGCTGTTGGGGGCTTGTCCTCTCCTTTGTCGAATTCATAGAGGTTGTCTACTTGAGAATCCAATTGAACATTGTACTGCACATAAAGTGCAGGCCCATAAATTAGCCAGGTGAACTGGTTTCGCAGAAAAAAATGTACAACGTTGTTAGAATCAGTTACCGTTTTAATCAAAATTACCTGTTGATATGTGGTGGGAAGGCTGAGATGAGGACCAGGCATGAAGGCACAGAGGTAAACAGCAACAGCAATTTTGTTGGGGAATTTTTCCATGGCGAGGGAAATGGTGATTCCTCCCATGCTATGACCTACCAAGATCACTTTATCATCGGCTGGTAAATCTTCCATGAATTGCATTAATGGTTCAGCGTAATCGGAGAAAGAACTGAGCTCTTGATGACGTTTCGGATGGACTCCACAGGCCGCCATGTCGAGCGCGGTCACTCTGTGACCGTGAGATTTCAGCAGCGGCACCAATTTGTACCAACACCATGCCCCGTGACAAGCACCATGAATGAGCACAAAATGGCTTTCTTTCTTATCCATTTTACTCTCGTTTGTTAGCCCTTCAAGGGCTTTTATCCAACGGGTCTTGGTTGAAAACAAGATGTGGCTGAGATTTTCCCCATTTGTCTACACCTACCGAGCGGAAGTATCAAGAACAAATGTTTACCATTTTTTTCAACAAACAACAATATTGTTTGTACTTTTCTTAATAAAGTCACATTTCAATAACGATTCTGAAAGCAAAACTGAATAAGAATTTGTTATAAATAAATTTATTTAAATATAATAAAAAAATATTAAATATATAAAATTAAAATAAAATTTAAGAGATAAAAAAATATATAATATATTATGAATATATAATAATTATAAAAAATAAAAATTATTTAAATTAATATTATTTTAAATTTAAAAAAATTAATATCCAATTACACCCGATCCAAAATATTATGCATCCATCATAATACATTCACCACATTACAACCTGCAATTTTAGACTCTTGTGGCGACACCAAAAAATGATTCAATTAAGTAATCGTACAGAGAACGTAGGAATTTCCGTCTTGGCATTGGAAAAAACGACTCGAGCACCTTGTGAATAATTGCGAATGAGAGGCTAGTGTTCCACCAACAGCACATTCGGCCACCAAAAAAAAAAAAAAAAAAAGCAAAACCTGTCGTGTTATAATAGGTTAGATGACACGGAAGCAAGGACGGAATTATAAGGACAATGTTATAAACATAGGTTAGATGACACTAAAAGGACAACGTTATAATTTCAAAGAAAAAAATAGAAGACCAAATATAAAATTATAAAAGATGTATAAAAAAATTTTTAATTTTTCTAAGGTAAATTCTAAATTTTTAAAAAGTTTTGGAGGGGGAGAAGGGGATGCTTCCTGGACCAGAAGTATTGTCGATAAATGATACTTCTCGGCGATCTCTAGCAAATAAGAGCACAGGTCTCGGGGATAACATGGTAATATGATCTCAGTCGGGGATCACCTTCACCGCGACTAGTGGATTCTTCTCAATCGATCCATCTCTGGAAATCCTCTGTAATCATATTGTCTTTGTCGCGTACAATATAAATGCGAGGAGTAATACACTAAGCTCACGAAGGGAGAGTTGATGCAATATAGTCGCTAAGAAGTTGGAGCCGAAAAGGACAAAGGTTGAAGGTTCGTCCAGTCCATTGTCGAGCGCAAACTGGGTATCCAAAAAAGCACCTGACTGCTGCTGTCCGCTCGGTTGCTGGATATAATTGTAATGAGTGTTCTGATTACTTTTCATGCAGCAAACAAGAATATAAATAATTATTTCAGGGCATAATGGCAATGACCCAGTGATAAACCATCAACAATTAGTCCACTGTCCGAACTCTCAGCCAACAAGTAGAGAACATTCATCGTTTTATATAACTTTTCATGCAGCAGTCTTGAACTACCACATCATCCCCCGCCATCCACACACACCCCGCTCCCCCTGCGCTCCCCCAATTCCTCCAAAATGAAAAGTGAAATTACACGAAAAAGAAAGTCTTTGGAAAGAGTAGAAGAGTTGTCGGTACCTCTCGATTGAGGGTGTAGATGTTGACAAGAGGATCAGCCACGATGGTGGTCAGAAAAACAGCAACAACAATTTTACTGGGGAATTTTTCCATTGCTCAAGCAATAGTTACTCCTCCCCAGCCGCGGCCTCTCATGACAACTCTTATCATCTAAAGGTAAACTCACCATGAATTGCATCAAGGGCTCTGAAGAGTTAGCGAAAAGTATTGACCTCTTCCCAACCCTTAGATTAGCATTAGCACCACAGGCTGCCATATCAAGTGCCGTGGCTCTGCAAACATTGGATCTCAGGAGTGTCACCAACTTATATCAACATCTTGCCCCATGACCAGCACCATGAATGAGCACAAAATGTTTCCATTTCTTATGCATTCTCCTGTTTGTGCTTTCATTGCGTTTGAGCCAAGAATTTTTTTACCCTAAGAATCTGTATGAGGAAAATTATATTAATAACTATGATGTCACTCCTACATTTCATAATTCAATCCAATCTGTATGAGGAAAATGAAAACGACTGAATTGTCTTCAACTGAATTCGGCCACAGATCAAAACTGAAGTAAAAACCACAAGCCTAAGTTAGGTGAACTTTGATGAGTCATGACCATACATGCACACTTCCCTGATATAGGAAAAAGGAAGAGGTATAGCCAGCATACTTCCCTCCAATTAACATGCATAACAGAAAAGCGATAGGGAGAAGACACAAAAACCAGGCTGTTCATACATAACCTATTCAAGCCTCTAAAAACAGCACTACTATAATGCATATATTCCATCTTACGTGCAAAAAAACCAAGAAATTTTAATCATGATCAATAAAGCCCATAAATACAGACTAATGGAGGACCATATATTAACTCTTTACAGAAAGTAGAACACAATGCCAATACATTCTACAGAAGCTTTGTATGCTGTGTATACTTGAGAGACTTCTTTGGCCAACTTGAACCGATGTTGACAAATTTGCCTCTTGCAAGTGTTTGATGATGCATGTCACAAAATTTTCCTTGCACATAAAGTTCATAGAATTTCCAACAATGCTCATAATGACAAGAATAAAAACATAGGAACAAAGAGAATAAAACATCCTATGTGAAACCAAAAGTCAGTGCCATGCTCTGAGACAACACAAATTCAGTTACAATAATCCTCACTATTACAAGATAAAGGCTACAATAACAGAAGAGAAAACGACATCCTAAACAAAAGATCAACACACTGACTGTTCTCTGTGGCAAGACAAACTTAGGTCTTAGACGTGCAGGATTGTCTACTAATAAAATAATATATATTGACAAGGCCACCGACAATGCCAAAAGTAGTGGCAGAAATTGAAGACATAGAATGCAACAAAAGCCACTTTCAAGGCAAGACAAGCAGATATTATGTTCTGCAGATGAGTACTACAGTAAATAGTCTTTGGGAAGTATAGACACAGAACCATGTATCCAAAATGAAGGGGAAAAAATGTAAAAGCAACTCTCCTCAATTGCATAAACCTCCATGACTGATCAACAATCATCATAATATATGAGTTTAATACAATAAAATAAGGAATAAATACGTAGGATGCACTAGAAAATCCTATTTAGCTTCGTGCTTTAGAATGGGATTTTGACCTTTGAGCTAGATAACAGAATGTACATCTGCTTGCTTTAGACAGAGCTCCTGAAATCTTGTCAAACTGTAAGAATCATGAGATACAGTCCATTAATCTGATTGCAAAATGTGTAACTGAAATTTCTCCCGGAGAAACTAGGAAATATAACTAGATTCAAAGACAAAGCATGATATCTTTCACACAAAGAACACAATAATTCCTTCAAATTCATTTGTAAATTGCTTGAGGGGACAAAAGAGTTCAGGCCCTCGAATCAGAGCAATGCTAAATCACATTTAGATTAAGAGAATAGACATTCAAATGAACCACTTCAGCTCAAAATAAAGGTTACATCCACCGTTCTTCAAGCATACAGGGTTGGACACCTTAGGCATTACAAACCATTTTAGTGAGCCACACGGTCTACATTCCTTTATTGTCTAGACTCCAATTGAAACCATGTAAACATCATAAATACAATATCAAGGAAAAAGTTGAAAGTACAAGAATGTTATGGTACAAAAATATTAGTTATACCTGTACGAGTACAACAAACTAACAATTTTTTGTTTATATTAATCAAGAAGAAAGAAGGGACAAACTTGCACTAAATTTTTAGTACCATCAAAACTCAATTGAATCCTCCAATTTCAAATCATAGACTCTGGACTTGTTAACACGAGTACTTGACCACCATATTGATATGTCCGCTTTAGAGGGGAAGGTGCATGCTGCTAACATTTGAAGGTTCATGACTAATAAATTTATTCAAAAAAAATGCTAACAGAGGATTTAAGTAATTCTCAAGCATGTAAAACACATAAAATTGGGTGAACTTCCAACTCACCCGATGCTATGGCTCAGCCCCCACCTAAAAGATTCTCCAATTGAAAATTGTTTCTTGCAAGTTGTAATTATTAAATTCAGATGACCTTATGAGGAGAATTGTCTAAGAACTATGAAAAGACTAGAAAACTTTTAGTGAGTGAAATCACAAAGATTCCACCCAAACTAAAGATGACTAAGGAAGAAACTATAATTACCAATCCTTGCCTCGCGCGGGGGAAGGGAATTGCAAGGGAGAAAAAAAAAAAAAAAAAGGACGACAAATAGTATTTCATCGCATGAAATGTACATACCGCCGCAGCAGAACTTGTGGATTATATGGAAACAGATTTTTCTGGTGAAGACTATTGATAGATGCTTTCAGAGCAAGCAAACAATCTTTAGCATCTTCAAAAGAAAGCCTCTCAGTTCTGCCATTCTTGCTACCAGTTCTGGGTCCTTTCTTCCATTCCATCTCAAGAGGTGAAGGAATTAAATCATCCTCCAATGACGCATTAGGAAAACAAGCATCAACATCCACTCCATCCACTAAAACTCTTCTTCTCTTTGAAGGTAATGAAGTTGGTGACTCCCCACAAGCAGGAAATTCCAGAAACAGAGTCCATGAATCACACACCAAACGCAGGCACCTGACCAACCAGATATTAGATGAAAATGGCAACTTAGCTACATACGCAAAAGAAGCATCCATATGAAGCTCAGCCATCTCAAAGCATCACGAAAACTCCATGACATTAGATCTGACAGGATAAGATAAAAAATTATTGAGCATTGGAAGAACACATACCGCAAGAGATATTCTGCACATCGGACCCCAGTATCTTTGGAGATAAGATAATCAAGAAGAACTTGATGATCATAGTGTATCTGCAAGGAAGACAAACTCCAAAGTTCAGCAAGAATGATAAGAAATCAAGATAGAAGAGATTTAAAAGTCCAAAGGACACTGGTGATTTTTCCTTTGGTCTGCAGATGCCAAACTCACCTCTGCAAGAAATAAATGAAACAAGTGCATGGGATTGAAAAGATCTGAAAGAAGGCAAATAATGTCATTCTTTGCTGCTGAAGTCCCCCATCCAGTGGCCCTGAACATGATTAAAATTTGAATTCAAGTTTTCTTCATCTCATTGGTAAAGACTAAGAAAACATAACTTAGGGTATTTCTATATCTCATTGCCTTGAGTAAAATGGCACATTAAATGTTTGCAAGAGCATTTCAAATAGGATATCATCCTGCAAATCAAGAGGAGAAAACAAATCAGAAAGAATAATTAAGAACAGAATAAGGTGAAAAGAAAAAGGAAATGTGATTGTCCAGCAAGCATAAACATTCTACATGAAGCTAGAGACACTATCACTTCTCATGTAAAGGACTTAGTCACTCCATTTTATGGATAAAGATTTATTAACACATCTTAAAAGTATAGATTTTGAAACCAAGTGGCAGAAAGGGTTTCATTGTGGACTCACAGCATCCCAGTAGTCCCCGTATTGTTAACTTATTAGTATAAAGGGCACTACAAGAAAATGGATATTCATAAATAATAAGGGACTAGAGGCAAGGTTATACAAATCCCCTATTTTCAGATTAATCAATAAAGCATGGAAAATGATCTCTCTGCTTTGTAATATAGTCCTACAGAAATCCTTTCTTTATCAGTAAAATGAGATAACCATCTCTATCCCCATTTGAATATCCTTTTTGACTTTCCAAAGAAACACCAGAAACTGGTAATCCATTTCCCATTTTTTTAAAAATTATTATTATTATCTTTTTAAGATTGTTGGCCAATGGGATGGCAATTATTATATGATCTTCTGATACAAGCTTCCCAGGTTCCAAAAAACCATCCTTGTCTACAAATTAACTTTGTCTTTTCTCCTTGAATATTATATTTGATATTTTCAAGTAATAAATGCTTATTATGAAGGAAAATGCAATACCAAAACCTAAGTCATTAGCAAGACTGTAACCCCTACCCCAACCTATAATGGCAAATAAAATTTTCCAAAGCCCAAAAACGAACTTACAAGACATATAACGATCATTTCTAAACCAATAAAAATTCTGAAAACTGTATATATAGATGTTTCAGTCAGAAATTTCAACCAATATTAAACTAATCACTAGTTATTAGTACAACCTCATGCATGTATAGCTGAAGGAAGGATAATGAAAAGCTCCGACAACTTGCAGAATATGTTTCCTCATCCCTGAAAATATCACCAGGAAGATGCTTTTGAACCCACTTTTGGAGCTCTAAAAAACCTTTACTATGAGAAGAACTTTTCAAATTAAGATCAAATGTCAAGCAAGAATCTGAGCTTGCCAATGCTAATTCCTCTTCAGGTTTCACTTTCATGCTCATCAAGGTCAAGGAACACCTAAGGAAAAGGAGAATAGCTAGTCTTTGCAAATGACGAGATGAAATTCTCTGTTTCTCTGCGTTCAAAACATCAGTCCAGAATGGCGAGCCTTCCAAACAGTCATCCTGGTCAGACTCTAGCACCTTTATGGGTTGTGACAGCAGGTCTTGAAAGTATTTGTTGATGAGATGCATCCATGAAACAAGAACCGAATGTTCCAAGTGAATTGCAAAACTAAGCCTCGTTATTAGCATCTGTGGCAAATACTTATCAGTACAACCATGGATATAATATATAGCATCCACAGAAGCAAAAAGTCCAAATGAGACAAATAAAGAGCACATATACTACCATTGAACCACCTACAAGAATGGATGATATCATAATTACATATTCAACACAATCCAGTGAAACAGTAAAAAAAACAAAGGAAAAAAAAAAAATCTACCTACACAGTAAATATTTCAAAGCAACAGCAAGAAAAAGCATAGCAGGAACGCCCTAGGTGAAATTCTGGTTTTTTTTAACAAATAAATACTTGACTTTTAAGAATATTTTTTAAAAACGAATTCGGCAGCACATAACTCAACTGAGAAGGACGACTGCTTCAAAACTAATTTGTTGAAGTTCTCAATTGCAATACAAATTAGGGTTAAATGGAGGAAGCAGCACTACTCATTCATTACACAAGCTCAATGCTAATATTTGTTTACAGAACATGATACATCACACTTGACACTCCCTCTAAGAATGCTTAGCATCACACTAATAGCAGAATCACTTGAACAAACAAATAGTACCATGGACTCCCAACTAGGCAAACATGCCATGCAAGACCAGACAAAAGAAGATGAGAAGTTGTATCGACATGGTAAAAAAGAGCATTCAAATACATACCAACATCTTGTGTTTCAAGTATCTAGAGATGTGGACATTTTCCAAATTTTCTAACTTGCTAATGCAGCCAGCTAAAATTTTGGGAATGCAGCTTCTGATTTCATAGATAGCCCAATGCTTGTAAGAAACAATTTCAGTTTCGCTGCGGTCATTTTTACCAACCAAGGAACAGAAAAGCTGAAGAAGATGCCCGTGAAAGATAGTAATTGATTTTAGTGGAGCAGCATCTCTATGTAGCAAAGCACCTCTACAAGAGCCTGCTGAAGCTTTACTGTTTGAGACATCACAAGCCTCATTTAGCAAATCCCATGGCAAATTTGAAATTGCATCTGTAATGTAATCTAGGTACACTTCCAAAAGTTTGTTCTTCAACTTTAGTTTCAAAAGTTTCAATATATTATGCAGAACTCGAATAATGGCAGCTGTTGTAATATAGTTAGCATTTTCCAGTATCGGCTTCAAGGATAAAAGAGAGTATGATGAATCAAAATCTGAATTGTCCTCCGTAAGTGTAAACCCCACAGAAGATGAAAGCATGCTCTGAATTGAAATTTTCAAGCAGTAGCACAATAAGTGAATCAATTCATGCCACCCTGTTTCCTGTAAAACAAACATGTCACAGAAAGATGAAGTATAAAAATTGTCAAACGTATACAAAGTGAATTGAAGACTCTATATCATACAGATTGAATGAGATACTCAGAAATAGCCACGAGAGTGTTCCCCACTAAATGCTGGATATATTGATTTTCAAGACCAACTAAAGACATCTGTAAAAAAGAAGCAACGAAAAGTGTGTATAAGTTGACTCAGCACTGAGACAAGATTTCAACAACTAAGAAGAGATTTTTTATAATAAAAGTATATAGAAGAAAAATAGGAAAAAAGGATCCAGGAACATCTGAAAAACCGTAGGATGCAACTTTTTACTTTAAATAATCTACCCAGCTAGACAAGGAACCAATTATCAATGTTTGTACAAAAATATCATTCATAAGCAACATTTCACACTTCCCATGTGTAACAAAAAAAAGCTTTTAGAACAAACACTGACAATAGTAAAAGTTCAATTCTGCTTTCAGTCAGATTTGCTAGCTAACTTGTGTATTAGTCCCTCTGTGTAATATTGAATGGCTTATCTTTTGTAACATGCCAAAACAATATACAGTTTCCAAAATTTCCTAAATGGAAGCCTTGACTACGAAAAAGACCATTTTTCAGACACATCGTACCCCAACAAACATAACTGAATCAATTAACATAATTTCATTTAAGTGTAACTTCCATATTCATGTGAACTGTATATAGTTTTGTAGTGGAGAGAAAACAGGTTCTTTAACTGTCGTTTCCATTGAAATCCTCTCCTGTCAGTAAAACTAAGACTTTTTTGTGACACATGAACCATGAAACTAGTTTGAACAGACCTAAAGGCCCAAAAAGCATTGATTTCTACTTCTCCCAATATGATAAGAGAATAATATTAGTGATTTCTAGCATGATATGAAAGTTAAAAGACTGACCAGGTGTTCTACGATTTTAGCCATACACTGAAGTCCAGTCGGATACGACTCCAAAACTTGAGAAAGCTCATTGTTATCAGCAGGATTCCTTGCCATTTCCTAGTTTCAAATATCAAGAAATCCAAAAGCAGCAAATGCTTATTACACGCATCATGGTGAGACTAAAAAAGAAAAAGAGAGAGAGAAACAGAGAGACAAGAGTGCAAAAAACTAGCCGGGAAGGGTTGAGAGGACGGTTCTAACATCATCAGAATCTGAAGGAAATTCTAGCGTCCAATCCTGGATTCTTCTATAAACCTGTAATAAAAATTTATGTTTTACTCTTTCCCAAAAAAATAAATAAATAAAAATAAGTAATGCAAAATTCAAAAGAGGCAAGAATTGAGAGAGAGTTTACCTGGGAAAGAGAAATCAAGACTTCTTTTACAACTTCTGGGCTTAAAGAACCCCGAGCAAGCTCCTGCAATGTAAATACATATCGTAAAAAGCGTTCCCGAAAATGTCAGGATAACGGTAAGGACGAAGAGAATGAAGATGAACGTACAGTGTACGAACGAAGCGATTCATCGATAAGCCGACATAGCCGCCAGGAATTTGCCTGAAAATCCATTCTCGATGAATGACACCACTGTATTCTTGAACAGGTTCGCGGCAAAGCCTTCTCACTTGTCAGGAGGAAGAGCTCTATAAATTTTGGATTTTGGTTGCTTTTGTTGACCCGGCAAAGTAATAAGAAGAAAATATTGGGATCTTTTTATTATTAACCCAAACTAGAGCACCCATTACGAGAATTTCCAAGAAATGGACTTTCTTTTGTTAGCGGGTAGTAAAGGTCTCTGGGGTGTTGGAATATCGGGCTTCTACCGTTCTTCTCATTGTATATGAGATCGTCACATGAAATCTCCTCCATCGAAACGCTGCTTCTCCAAAAATGTACCTCTGCCACCTGCATCAGAAAAGCTCGAGAATTGCACGCTCTCATCCTTACCTCTGCAGCGACCGTTCGAGAAAGCCCATTTGCATTCAACAATATCCTCTCTATGTACGCTCGGTGTGGATCCTTGATGGACTCTCAACTTCTATTCGACAAAATGCCTCACCGAAATGTTGTCTCTTACAATTCCCTCATTTCTGCCTATTCTCGTAGGCCAAAAATGGCCCCTTTGGCCTTTCAGTTAGTCAAACAACTGCAAAACGCGAGCCTCAGACCGAATGGGTCAACTTTTACCAGTCTTTTACAAGCATCGTCTAGCCTAAAGAGTTTAATGATCGGAACCATGCTTCATGCCCAGTGTGTTAGATTTGGATTCTTGAACAATATCTGTGTTCAGACCTCACTACTTGGCTTTTATGCAAGTTGTGGAAACTTGGAATTGGCAGAGGAAGTTTTTGGTTTCTTGGTTCATAAAGACGTCATCGCCTGGAATTCTATTATTTCAGGGTATATGGAAAACGGTAAATTGGCGGAAGCACTTAAAGTGTTCAGCACGATGTTGAGGAATGGGGCAATGCCAAACCAATTCACATACTCAATGGTATTGAATGCTTCTGCAGGGTTGAGTGATTATGACGCAGGGAAACTGGTTCATGGGCATTCCCTTGTCTATGGCACGTGTTTTGATTTGCCTTTGCACAATGCCCTGCTTGACATGTATTGCAGCTGTGGGGACACTCAGACAGCATTAAGTGTATTCTGGAGGTTCGGAAGCCCAGATTTGGTTTCATGGAATACAATGATTTCTGGTTATTCTGAGAATCGACTTGGGGCAAAGGCGTTGCATATGTTTATCAGGCTGAAGCAAGAGTCCATCACCAGACCAGATGAATATACTTATGCTGCCGTAGTATCTGCTACGGGATCATTTCCAGCATCTGACTATGGTAAACCTCTACATGCCCAAATTGAGAAAGTAGGATTAGAGGGCAGTGTCTATGTTGGGAGCACACTGATATCCATGTACTTCAGCAATGGTGAATCAGAATCTGCTCAGAAGATTTTCTGCTTAGTTCTAGAAAAGGATGTTGTGCTTTGGACTGACATGGTGGCTGGTCATTGTAGGACAGGTGACGGTGAGAGTGCTATGAAATATTTCTACACAATGTTATTGGAAGGCCAGAAGGTCGATGCATATGCTCTAAGTAGTGTTTTAAGTGCATGCGCTGACCTAGCAACTTTTAAGCAAGGAGAAGTCATTCATTCCCAGGCAGTGAAAATAGGATATGATACTGAAATGGCTGTCTGTGGAAGCTTGGTAGATATGTATGCTAAAACTGGGGACCTTCGTGCAGCTGAGTTGGCATTTTCCCTTGTGACTAGGCCTGATTTACGATGTTGGAACTCAATGCTTGGAGGATATAGTCATCATGGGAAGGCAGATGCAGCATTTCAAGTATTTGATGATATTCTAAGGCATGGTCTAAAGCCAGACCAAGTAATTTTTTTATCTCTGCTTGCTGCTTGCAGCCACTGTGGCCTGGTCAACAAAGGAAAGTTTTTCTGGAATTTTATGAAGGAAAATGGCTTAAACCCAGGGCCCAAACACTACTCCTGCATGATTTGTTTGTTGTGTCGTGCAGGACTACTAGAGGAAGCTGAGGAAATGATTACTCAATCACCTTTTAGTGATGATTTCTTGGAATTTTGGCGAACTCTTCTGAATTCATGTGTCTTGAAAGGAGATTTGACTATGGGGAGCCATGCTGCGGAGCATGTTTTAGCCATAGATGCAGAGGACTCTGCAACAAGTGTATTGCTTGCAAAACTTGATGCTATAGCTGGAAGATGGGATAGCGTGGCTGAAATAAGGAGAAAGATCAGAAAACAAATATCAGAAAGAGATCCTGGCCTTAGTTGGATAGAAATTAAGAATAGTGTACATGTCTTCTCTTCTGGTGATCAATCACATCCCCAACACAAAGAATTAGAAGTCGAATTGCAAAGACTACTGGAGAACTTAAGCCAACAAGAAACAGATGAAAGTAGATTGCCAGGTTTTTTCCATTACGTTTGCAAGGACATCCTTAAATGTTGGCTGGAGTAGCCAACTACACCCACTCAATGGACGTAGAGTTCCAATTTTGGTAGACCGATCGAAAAATAATCTTAAACAAAATCAACGGCTTGAGTGAATATTGTAACATTATACTAATATCATGCATTGCATGGTAGATGTACAGAAAGAGGTGCTATACATCAATTTAAACTCGATATATCTCGTATCCATCACTAAGTGTAACCTTCCGATATTTGGAAGAGAAATTTGTCTGCTTCCGGGAAGTTTAAAAGACAGATAGTTCTTCTGCTGAAGGTGATGAATTTGGTAATGATACACCCTGAAAAAACAAAGGAGTTCATGCAATGTAATCGAGAATGACTTGAGAGGATGTCTTAGTTGTATGCTAATCTAATCGAGAAAGCAGTCGTCAAATGATTTTAGATAGCATGAGACACTTGGTAAAGAAAATAGCTACAAAATTCCTTACATTCTACCCATACAGAATCCACAAAGGCTCTACTTGTACAATGTGACATAGTAACAGTCAACAACAACCACCACAACAGAAACTGAAAGCAGATGTGTAACAGCAGTTGAAATCTGACTTCAGACAGCAACTCTGTGTACATCAAGAATATTGGCAGTCTTCTAACTTTCGAATACAAGAAGCTTCCTTCAATTTTGTAAAAAGCTGCCGGCTATTCCACGGCTTGGTTTATTCAAACACTCGAGTGGTAACCAATCCCAGAAACTGAGAAGTGGCTAGCGACGGCCTGTGCGACTTTTGATTCTTGTCTTCTACAAGCAGGTGAGATATAAATTACAAGGGCAAGAAACATTCTAAATTTGCAAAATTAGACAAAAGACAACATAATTTTGTCCAGGATAGATGTGAAGTTGATACACTTCAGGTCAGAAATTACAATAGAACAGTTTATAAGCAAGAACTTAATAGCTGCCGTACATCTCCACAACCAAAACCAGTCTTTCCATGAATTCATTTATGGCGGAAAGATAGGGAAGAGGGGTCCTTGGCTGAAGTAATTCAATCTAACCCACATCAAATGTACCAACTTTTCTACCGAGGCCATAGTTAAACTTTCTGTTTTTCAATGGACCTCTGATCGACATAAAACATCAAAATATCGTAAAGTTGTGAAACTTTCACTGCATAAGCCAGGCGGCCAACACTAAGCTTTCACTACACCAACAGTCCCTTGCAAACACAGACCACAACAACACAAGCTGCAGCAAATAAGTAGGTCAATGCACTACACACACTAGGGCATATATTCCATCCTGATTAAATACTTTTACCGGGCTTGACCTCAATGATAGATCCAAATAGCTATAAATATCAGATGTTTAAGGACCCTAAAATCACCTACTAGAATTTAGATCTAGTTCTTTCTATGCCATTCTAGTCGAGTTATAATTGGCCAATAGCTCGTTCGAGATAGCTCATAACTATCAAGACAGGTAAATAAGACCCATATAAACACAGACAAGGTTCAAATATTATATCACTCCTCAGGGCTATGATGAAACAGGGAGACCAATTAAATGTTCCAGACACAGAAGCAAAGTACGCACTTGTGTGTTTATAGTTAAATTAACATTTTTTATATGGAATAATAAATTACTACCCCCGCTGTCTGGAATGGAATGCTTTGGAAAGTCCAAAAATAAATGCCCATTTCCTAAAATAAACATCTATCTGCTCTCTACACTTTCATGACTAACCTTTTCTATTTAAAGGTACAAGTTCCACTAAGGTGGTAACTTACTCATAATCAAATGTTGTCCTAGATTTTTGTGCCAAATTAAAATGAGACATTCAAATTCAATAAGAGGGAGGATATTTTATACTTTTAAAGGGAAAAAAAAAGAAGAGAAGCATGTGCTGGAAAAATGTAGGGTCAATTAAAGCATCTTTCTCCATGTCATACTGTTTGGAAAGTGATCGGAATGCTCAGCAGATAAATTGCAGAAAGATAGATTAAACTGGATTACAAGTACTTACAGATGCCGTGTTAAAGCTTGCCCCTGATCCTGTTGCAGCTCCTATAACAATATAAACCAAGTATCAAAAAATTAGAAAATAGTGAAATATGCATAAGAAATCAAACAAAGAAAATATTATAATAAGACACTAGAAATTTTAGTAAATTGTGGAATAAGATGAAAATGTCAAGATATCAACCAAAACCATTATGAGATTTGTCTCCGATTTATTAGTGGCAGTTCAGAATAAGCTCAAAAGCTAAATTATAGATAGCTCTAAATTTCCAGCCTGGATTTATCCCGAGCCAGGACATTTGACCCATTGACACAGTTTGCATGGTCAAGACAAAATAATTGATGTCTGATGCACATTTTAGCACATATATTCATAATGTCGTGGGACAAAACCTAAATTGACTTGGCACTTTCACATTCTAACATAAACAACTACTGAATTAGTTAGACAAATCGAAGTTATGCACTTCTATAGTAACAAAATTCAACAGCAAATAAGGTGAGTGCTGGAAAAGTTGAAAGATGAAAATTACCAGTAGCAAATGGTGTTGCAAATGTTGAAATACCAGAAGAAGGGGTTGAAGCAAATAAAGATGCCGAACCACCAATAGCAGGAGTGGAAGCAGAAAGGGTACCAAAAAGTGATGACTGTGGTGAAGCACCTGATGGTCCAAACAAGGAGATCGAAGCTGAAGTGGTGGGTGTGGGTGTAGAAAACAGAGAAGAAGATGATGTAGCCGCAGATGGAGTTGCTAAGAAAGAGAAACCACTTCCAGATGAAGCTGATGAAACTGCAGCAGCCGCAGGTGACGCAGTTGATGCAGCAGGCATAGCTGAGCTTGAAAACAGCCCAGCAACTTGAGTTGCTGGTTGTGGGACTGCAGGCAAATGCAGAGTTGGATGTACCCTTTTAGCAGCAGCTTCTTGTTTGGCAGTTTCACGTCGATCAGCTTCAAGAAATGGATCGTTCCCATCACCTCGACGGCGTTGATCAGCAAGGTATGCAGTCTTCATAGATTCAATATATTGATGAATGTTCTCGACCTGCAGGGAACAGGATTAAACACGCCTCAACAAAAATGAACAGAAAGAAATCAGCATAGTCCACCTAACTTCTAGATCAAAGATTCAGATGTAAAAAAGTCACTGGTCTGTTTTCTCTTCCTTTGAAACTTGGATAATTGAAATTTAAAAAGCATCACATTAGGTGGGGGGGTAACAAAAGAGATCATTAAAACTTTCAGTAGCATGGAATTAAATTCAGGAACCTTAACACAACTTTTAAAAGACAAAGACACTGCCAACAAAAGAGTGACCTTCCCAGCAATAAAGTTGCATCACTAGATAGTTCATACTCTTTACTTATTAGATTTAGTATACCTAAATGCACAAGCCCAAGGTCATTATTTTATTCCATCAACATTAACCTTTCTATCACTTGTATTTTAGAAATCCAATAGGTCACTGCTTAACCTTCTCTGCCTTTTACAATGCCCAATTTCTCTATTAATCTGTGCTCTATAATTGAACCCGCTAGGAAATGAGGCAGGAAGGAAGGGGGTGGAACGCATCAAAGTTCTCTGTTGCTCCCAATTTTGCAGATCATAGCACAATGAAGAAATTCTGAAGCCACAACAAATTATTCAGTAAATGACACTGGAGAGAGATTTGGCATGGCATGCATCACAGTGTGGTAAAATATTATTTATTTTTCATACAAATTCTTTGTTTTACCTTTGCTGCAACATGAACGAAAAAGTCATGCACATTTGCCATGACTTTAGGAAGAGACTGCAACAAAGATGAACTGGAATTTAAGGAGTTCCTGTCAGAATCTAAAAGGATCAACTGCTCCAACTCTTCGATCCACTGGCGACATTCAGCAATGTATTTCTCAAATCTGGCAACAGTTTCCAGTAAGAAAGGTGATGGCTTCCTTGGTACTCCACTATAGAAATCAAACACTGGAACTACAGAGCTAGCTGCAGGTTGAGTAGCAGAATTTTGAGCAACTGTTGCTCCTGAGCCCTGAGATGGTGCATTGGCAATGGCTGGAGCACCCACACTTGAATGGAGAAATCTTGGCCGTAACATCATAAAAGAACGCACAGCTATCTCTGTATTTCGCAGAATATCTTTAGCTACAGCCATTAGCTCTTGGCAAATAGCCCTCTGTCGTTCCATTTCTGTACCTATTCCACCAAGCTCCTGAAAATATAAATAAAGAAGAAAATTACTAAGCAAATAAAACATCATAAAATGCTTCCTTCCACACCCCAGAAAAAATGATGCTAAAATAAACAGACTGTAATTGCTATACTGATTAGAACATTGGATTTCCAACAATTTTAAGCACAACAAACACAAATATATTGATAAAAGTTTTTCCAATTTGAAAGCCCAAAATTTGTTTGCCCATTTTCATGTGTGAAATCGTATGATGTTGTCAAAGAGAGAGGTGATATTTGTCTTCCTTCTGTGGAAATTATAAATACAAGTATTTTCTTCCTGGGTTTAGGACTTCAAGGAAGGAGAAAATTCACTTCAGATCCAACACTCTTACAATGCAAAGGTGGGCCACAAAAGCCTAAAAAAGTTTCAAATTTCCTAATAGCAATTAAAAGTGCCCAGTCCACGGTAAAGAGAAATGCACAACTAAACCAGCTGTCTTTCAAGATGCCTTTCTAAGAACACCAAATTTCATTGCACACATTGGATTAATGTCGCAATGAATCTTTCTTTCTTTTTCTGTCTACTTTTATATCAATGCAGCTAAAACCAAGAAAGCATATTAATGTTTCCAGAGCACATAATTAAACAAATTTGTTGCTGTTTTAGGAGACTAAACTAATCGATTGTTTAACAAAATTATCTTCGTTAGGCAACAACAAGGGCATAAACAATAACCGCGGCAAGAGTTCATCAATAAACAAGCAAACGACAGCCAAAACACAGTCCACTGCAAGATTTCTTTAGTTAAAATAAAGAAGGGACCTGAAAAATTCGACTTGCATCGAGTTCAAATCCACTATTAAAAACTGAAGAATCGTACAAACGGCTGCATTGATCCAGCCGTTGGCTTTCATCCTTATACTCCAGTATTCTTTCCCTACAAAAACCATCCAGACCAGAAATTAACTTTTGAAAATCCCAAGAAGGAAATATAAATTGATAATATCAGGTGAGTCTGCTTTACGCACTCAATTTGGAGGAGGACTTTCTGAGAATCGGGATGAAGGTCAGCCCATTTGGTGCTATAACTAGCCGGAGTTTTTTCGGTAGTAAAAAGATAAAGCTGCTGCTGTGGCTGTTGTGGTGGTTGTTGCTGCTGTGGCTGTTGCTGTTGGGGTTGAAACTGGAAAGGCGATTGCTGCGGTTGCTGTTGGGAAGTTTGAGAGAATAGTGAGAATGGGGACGACTGCTGCTGCTGCTGAGTTTGGAACAAGGAAGACGGTTGTTGCTGCTGCCGAGTGAAAGAGAAAGCCATTGCCACTTTTTATTTTTCAGTGCCTGCTGATATTTCTTGATTGAATTTAGGGCACGTGCGGAAAATTGAATTAAATTCAATGAGAAATCTTGAAATTCGAAGAATAGAATCAAATTTTGAAAACCCTAGACTTCAAAAAGGCGCCATTTTTCTCATATATGAAGTGAAAACTGGAGGGGCACCACCATACCAAGACGCTGAAATCTCTGACGTCGTCGTTCAAATGAAATACAGAGTTAAACCTACAGCAAACACCGCGCAAACAAGAAGCTTTGTCCTTAACGTCTAATTTTGACTGAGGCCTATTGCAAGCCCAAAAATTTTCCCTTTTTTTTTTTTTTTGTTTTTTTGGATCAGAGGAATTAGCCCAATGGCACATAAAAGGTCCAAAAGATCGATAGTTTTAATAATATTTATATCAATCTATTCTATTCGTATACGTAATACACGTAAATTTAATATATTTTAGAATTTTTAAAAAAGACGAGTTAGATTAGAATTTGATACTATTTTTAAAAAATTAGTAAATTTAATTTATTAATTTTTTACAATTTTTTTTATTCATTCATATTTTTTATTAGAGTCAAAACTAACGTTGTTACGATAAATTGCAAGAGATTTAAACATATGTTGATCATATACTCTTTTTATTAATTTGTCAAAATCTAACATTCTAAGTGTTGCACACCTAATACTTTAGCTAATAAATACTTTAGAAAATTATATTATTTTAATAATATATAATTTTATCTTAACGTAATATAATTACTTAAAATATTCGGTATGTTACACCCATTGTTGCCCTATTGGTGAAGCAATGCGGGCAAGTAAGTTCTGTTGAGCATGCTGAGCTTCTGGCCATTCAATGGGAAGTCAAGTTTGCTTTAGAGATGAATTTCACTCTGTTTCAAAGTTAAATCTGATTGCCCGCATACTATCGTTAGTGTTAATGCCTTCAAGGAGGATCTTTCAAACTGGGAAACATCATTTATTTTTTGTAATTTCATCTTCTAATTACTGTGAGCTTATATTTTATATTTTACTGTAATAAAAATATAATTTGTTGTTTGCTTGCATTTCAGGATAGAACCACTGTGGTTGAAGAAAGCAAATTATATGAAATAATATATTAAATGATAATATTATCATTTAATATATTAAAGAATGATATTATCATTTAAAAAAAAATTTAAGATGAGGAAAGGTAAAATTTAAAAGGACTTTCCCCCCTAATTGTCTCTGTTGCATTTTTTTTTTTTTTTCTAACTTAATCACTATGTTGTGAATGGAGATGTCCGTGCTGTTATATTTTTCTTATGCCCATTAAAAATAATAATAATAATAAATTTTCAAAGATAAAGCTTTGAATAATTTTTCAAAATAATAATAATAATCTAATCAAAGAACAAATAATGCAAATTTTGGACTGAACAAAGTTCTAAAGCTTTCTTCATTTAGTAAACCTTCTGAATAACATGAATCATCTACAGTTTGACAAACTCTGAGCTAGCATAGCATGTTGTACGTACTCTCTATCATGCATATGATATCCCATCTTTTGCTTCTTCCTCTTCTCCCCCTATTGGATTTGGTAGCCTCCAGAGCTACCAAAACATAACTATACCATCGCAATCCACAGAGAAAAGCAAGTACTGGTAATGGCTAATGGGGGAGGCTGTGGCAAAACACATCACTTCAAGCCGTTCCCAATCCCTGGTGTAGAAATTGCAACGTCCGACAAAGTAAAGCAATCTCCTCCCCCGACAATCCCAGCTTCTCCACTCTGCAGCTGCCATGGGCTTCCGAGCGCACTAGCCGCGCCAGCACCGGTGCTGCCACCGTCAACTATTCCGACTCCTGGAAAGGGCCAAACTGCTCTTCCAAGTCCGAAACCCATATCGTCAAGCCCAGGCCCAAGTCCAAGACCGATTCCACCCAGAGTAAAGAACCCGGGTCCTTGAGTGTTCAATAACGAGGTAAAAGTCCCGCAAACGTTCATACCGGGCTTGATGTCACTCATGAACGGTAGTGGTCCTCCATGATCGCCGGTGAGAGGGGCCAGAAGAGCAGATGTGGTGGTGGAAGGCAAGTGGCGGTAGTCATGAGAAGAGGGGGCGGAGGAGAAAGTGAGAGAAGTGGTAGGGGCGGAGGCCAAGGTGCGCGAGCGCTTAGCATTCTTGCGGCTGCCACCGCCAACTGGGATGTCTCGGAGAGTGCCGCCGTGGGTCCAGTAGCGACGGCAAGACTTGCAGAAGTGTCGGGGTTGAGAAAAGTTATAGTTGTTGTAGTAACAGAACTTGGTGTTGGTGGAGTCACAGCGAGGACACTGGAGCTGTTCTGGTTCTGGTGGTGGCGCCCCCACTTGATTCGCCTTTGTAGCTCGCCGTTCACCGCTATCGGACGGCATTTCCCCCTTTCCCTCTAGTGTTCTGCTCGTTTTAGGACCCAAAAGAGAGAGCTTTGGAATGGTAAGGTGAGAACTTTCAACACTTACAGAAATTGAATGAGTATGAAATGGTTCGGGGCTTGACGGGGGAAGTGGGGTTTTATGGATGTGGGTTGTTGAAAGAGAATATGAGAGAGAGAGAGAGATTCTGTCAAGTGTTTACAGGAACAGTTTCTGTGGTTCTGAGACTTAGGTGCGAGCAGTGAGCAGCTTTTGCAGATTTTTCTCACGATTGGGAGGGGGGGGGCTATCACTATTCACTATTTGCAGTATGTATGCAAAATTTCAGTCGGCTCGAAAACAGGCTCTGTTTTGGGGTCGGCTCCTCTAATTGGAGGCTTTGGTTGGGCTACATTCATTCATAGACACACAGCTATCCTCACAATCCTTACTAAATAGAGTGTACTACTTATTTTTTTTTGTTTTGCAAAGGAAAGCCATGTCTGATCTTAGTTTTAAACGGTGGCTCTCTCTTTCACTCTCTCTGTAGTCTGTACTCTGCATTGGTGACTCGACTGGTCATAGGGCTCCACCGGTGACTTGAGTTTGCATTCAATTTATCCTTAATGCCATTTCCATGAGTGAATGAGCCATCATCCATCATTTGTAATTAATTGGGCCATGTGGATGTGGGTTCATTCCTATAATATCCTCTCACAATAAACATCATTTGTTCACATGCCTTGTGTGTGCTTTCATTTTGGTTACTTCCTGCCAATTTTGTACTATCCCACAATGCCAATAATCTTCTACAAACAGCAGTTTGCCGCCAACCTTTATTAGTACCACATCTTAATGTTCCTTCCGTGACAAAAAACTTTCAGCAAACTCCCAAAGTTTGCAATGAAAACGTAAGGCTATTTGTTTTTCATGATCAAGAAATAACAAAACATTATTTGCTCTTTCTATTTTTGTTCATTCTCTGATTTATTTATTGTGTACTTTAAATAAGAATTAGACCCTTTAATTACGTATAGCCAACAGTAATTTGTTTTGATTATTTATTTTATCGGTTCAATACATCTTAAAAAAAGCCTAATTAACCAGGTGGGGACGAGGCAGAAAGGTGAGGAAATGGCTAAAACGAAGTGGTATGAAAATTTGCTAAAAGAGGTAAAGAGAGGGAAACAAACGGGTAAGACCAAAAATTGAAAACTACGGAGCGGGAGGGACAACAGAACCACACAAAAGACATGCTTTTGTTCCTCGAGTCTTTACTGCTGCTACTACGAATCCACGGTCCAGTGTGAGAGGGTGTAAGAAGAAGGAAAAGATCGAGAAGACGTGGACTGATAGAGGGATTGTGTTGAATTAGTACAGACAATATCATGGATGTCGGATTAGCGTGGGAGTGCAATTATTGGATCTCACCCCTTCTGATCCACGACCCGTCGTTTTCCTCTTCTCTTCAGATTCCCATTCTTCGTACTCCAATCTTAGCCGGATTTTCCGCTTCCTTGTCTCCGTGTTCTCCAAATTCCAATCTCCTCCGCACCGTAACAATCTGCTCACTTCCGTTATACAACCAATTGCATAATTTACAATTTTACCTATCTGCCGACTTAGAGTTGAATTAAATTTTAAAAAATTTGATAAACATGTGAATTAATATAAAATTTTAAAAATATATTTTGTAAGGAAATAATAATATTTTAAATTAAATTAAACTTTTAGTTTAGATGGAGTGTCAATATACCCTCAATAAATTGGTTTTTCTCTCAAAAACAAAAAAAAAAAAAATTCTCACAACAATGAAAGGAAGAACATAGTTGTCTTCTCTAAAGTCCACGCAAGGATTATCTGGTTGATTAACGATGTTGATTTTTGTAAATTCGAAATATTATTTGAATAATTTTTTTCCTATAAAATTTGTCTTTAACAATGAAAAGCTAATAGATTATATTAATATTTTTTCTCAACCTAAACAATACGCATATCCAAGTAAAAGTTATTAAACCAAATAATTATAATTATAAAATGGTTACTGTTATGAATTATTGGAATCTCCATTAATTAGTGGAGGCTCTACTAATTATGGATTTATATGAATTATTAGAAGATTTTTATGGATGTCCACCATTTAGTGGAGACGCCATTAATTGAGATTAGTTGAAGATGATGTATGCAATGATGTATTCCACTAATTAGAGCTCTATAAATAGAGCTATTCTCTAAGCTTGTAATACACCATCATTTTGTGAAAGAAAGATTAGTGAAAGAAAGATTAGAGAAAGAATTGTGAGAGAAAGAAAGAGAGAAGTTTGAAGAGAAATTCTTGTGCAAAAAATAGTTAGAATTTTCTTAGTGTGTAGTGTGTAGATTTTATTCTAACACTACCCTAATTTTATAACACGTTATCAGCACGAGTCTCTGCCGTTATTAAAGCCAGAAGACAGGTACGCATTTATTGATCTCGCTAAATTCGAATTTGTAGCCCTTGATATTTCTAAAAAAAAAAATTTATATGTCATACAAAAATGCATCTAAATGCTAAAAAAAAAGAAGATCCATATGTCATGTGGATAAAAAGAAATATTTGACCACCTGAAGATGGTCGTACTACCCACTGCACGGTATGAATGGTTGCACTGAAGTTGCAAGATTGTAAAACCGTGAACTCACGTGATGTATAAAACTACATCTTAGTTAAAACTTTTGCGGAGAAAAAGTTACTGATGAAGTTATATTGGAGAAGACATTATCCACTTTTCATACCTCGAATATTGTCATGCAGTAACAATATCGAGAAAAATGGTATCACAAATTGACAAATTTAACATGAGTTATTATTGAGAAATCATGAAGCCAGATGAACTGGCTCAACAGCACTCCCGAAGTGAATGTTGTTGGCTCCAGCGAAAGCCATCGTTATAGTCGTAGTTGTGGCGGTGGCCGTGGTTATGGTCATGGACACACTCGATATTTCCCTTATCACGAGAAATATCGGCCACGAAGTGGAACAGAAAAGATAATAAGGGAAAAAGATATTTCCATTAATAATAAGCATCACATCTTTTATTCATATCACTAGTGTTCATATGAACTTGAGGATACATGCTTATAGTTGCTCTTTTGTAATTGAGCTGACAAATTTAAGATGAAGGTTTGTAATTGTTCTTTTTCAATATTTACATTAGAGGAAGACAAACAATTAGTAATTATGGACTTCAACTCCTCTTTTTCGACATCCTCCTCCTTTTCTTTCCCCTTTGAGCCGACATCGAGACTAGCGAGCAGAATTAGCAGTAAAATTATCTGCGAAATGAGTCTTGAGATTTTATGATCTCCTTAAGTTTATTATAATTAAATTTCTTATTATATTTGACCTTGAAGCATGCTTGTCTCAATTTCTGTGTTTGGTCCTCTAACTGCGTATTAGGACTTTCTTCCACCAACTGTTTTTCACATTCCAATATCGCAATGGCTTCTTTCAACTTCTTCTTAGCCATATGTCCTCCTCCTTCTTTATTTTGCATCTCCTGTAAATCGAAGTGATATCATCGGTTATTTATTTATAAATCTTTCATAGTTTCATACTTGCAAATTATAAGTATGTATGAGAGAAAACCTGAACATTCTTAATTATGGTCTCCAAGCTCACCAACTTCCTGTGAGGCCATCGACGAATTCCTAACTCCCTACATCTTTTCTTGAGACAGGTTATGCCAATATTCAATTCTTTGGCTGCGCTCTTGATTGGTAGGTAAAAGTATTGCGAAATTGTTTCTCTTGATAGTGTCTGGGAGTTATTGCCCTTCTTCTCTCTCTGCCTCTTAATCATCTTCTTCTCCCCAAGAATTTTGTCTGCAATAATATCTTGAACTTCGATATTATGCATTTCATGAGTACTTACTCCGACTTCGTTGTCAAGACCACTCATTATTTCTCCTAGAAAAATAAAATAATATAAGTAAAGGTAATACCATTCAAAATCCATGTTTAAATGGATAATAACCTGGAATCATATTCTGGCTTTGTTCAAAATCCATTAGAGAGTAGAAAGGATCATGCACAAGCATATCCTCATTCAAAGAAATAGTATCAAGAGGAACAGATATCAAAAGCGAGTCTCTTGTAGAGGCGAGATCAACTTGGTCCAAAGCGGTATGTTCAAAACTTCCATCGATTTACATCAAAAACAAACCAAAAGAGAGTTTAATTTCATTATCAAGTATACTAAAAACAAATGAAAGCCCTCAAAGGTATCTCACCTGAAATTAGGAGGAAGCGGTTGGTTTGGAAAGGAAAACATATCAAAATCTTCTGCGTTCGAATTAGGCAGAAGCGGTTGGTTTGGAAAGAAAAATACATCAACATCTGCTGCAGAAACCGAGTCAAAATTTGACCATGTCTCAAATGAATTACGAGTCTCCATATCTCGCTTTGTGATTTTTGTTTTTGATGTTTACTAATGATCGATAAGCGAGATATATATCGATACATATATATATATATATATATATATATCTGTATGAGGAATAAGAAGAGGTAGATGGTAGGTAGAGGGTCGGAGGAGAAGAAAAGACAAGAGAGGAAGAGGAAAAGTCGGTACCGGGAAGAGTGAAAAAAAAAAAGAGATATTTTTCTTGGCATTTTCTGCTTGTCATCATTTTCTTATATTTCTTTTCTTATTCTCTTGTGAAATCATTATTCCCTAAATTAAGGGGAGAACAGAAACAGTACAAGAAAGATCGTGATTGGACAACATCATTAAATTATCTTGATCCGCATACAAGCGCGTGTGAACTTGAAGTTCAAAAGATAATTCATTTGTAAAGCATTGCAAATCAAATGCCGAGACGCTTTTGTTGACTCTAGAAGAGTAACAAAATCGCATATTCCAGACTATAAATGCTCCTATTCGAATTGAAGTTCCAGTGAGAACAAAATATTATACCTATAGTCGCTGAGCCAAAAGCATGCCGAAGCATGGCCGACCTCTTGGTTCTAAAGATAAAAATCCTCGAAAGAAGAGAGGATTAATGGTCCGGATGATCATATTGAAGAAAAAAATGATAAAGACCAAGAGAGAACCGATGACAAAGAACCGAAGTTGATGAAAGTAACAACTGAAATTTCTATCAATTATACCACTTCCGGTAGAAGTTGGAATCGGATAGAAAGCTGTTATTGATAATATATTTGCATACAATATATCTCTTGATGTTACACAGGATAATGATGATCCTGAACCAATATCGATTGATGAATGTCGGCATAGAAAAGATTGGTCGCAATGGAAAGATGCGATTCAATCGGAGTTAAATGCAACGGCAAAACGTGAAGTCTTCGGACTGCGAGTCCGAACACCGGAAGGTGTAAAACCTGTTGGCTACAAATGGATATTTGTGCGAAAGCGCAATGAAAAGAGTGAAATCGTTCGATATAAAGCGCGATTAGTAGCCCAAGGTTTTTCACAAAGACCAGGTATTGATTATGATGAAACTTATTCTCCTGTTGTTGATGCTATTACACTCAGATATCTTATCGGTTTGGCGAGTACATGAAAAGATAGATATGCGCCTATTAGATGTTGTCACTGCTTACTTGTATGGAAATTTAGAAAAATGATGTTTACATGAAAATCCCGAAGGATTTCATATGCACGAAGCATATAGACATTATCCTCGTGAAAATTACTCCATCAAGTTGCGAGAAATCATTATATGGCACTGAAGCAATCTGGGCGCATGTGGTTCACACGTCTTAGTGAATATTTATTGAAAGCGGGATTTAAAAATGACCAGGTATGTCCATGTGTTTTTATTAAGAAATTTGGTTCTAAATTTGTGATATTAGCTATATATGTTGATGATATTAATCTTATTGGAACTCTGAAGAGCTCCAAGAAACAATTGATTATTTAAAAGAGAATTCGAAATCAAGGATTTTGGTAAAACCAAATTTTGCCTTGGTTTACAAATTGAACATCTGGAGAGTGGAACATTTATTCATCAATCAACATATACTGACAAAAGTGCTAAAAAGATTTTACATGGACAAAGCACATCCATTGAGTATTCCAATGATCGTCCGATCATTAAATGTGGATAAAGATCCTTTCAGACCTCAAGAAAATGATGAAGAACTCCTTGGTCCTGAAGTACCATATCTCGGTGCAATTGGTGCATTGATGTATCTTGCTAATAATACAATACCTGATATTGCTTTTCTTTGTCAATTTATTAGCAAGATTTAGTTCTTCACCAACACGACGACATTGGAATGGAATTAAACAAGTCATTCGATATCTCCAAGGTACAATTGATCTCGGATTATTTTATTCAAATAAAACCAGTCCAACATTGATTGGTTATGCGAGATCTTTGGTTATTTATCCGATCCACATAAAGCACGTTCTCAAACGGGCTATCTATTTACATGTGGAAATACTTGCTATATCATGGCGTTCTACGAAACAATCTATAGCGACTACTTCTTCAAATCATCTTTGAAATTATAGCCATTCATGAAGCAAGTCGAGAATGTGTATGGCTAAGATCCATGATTCATTATATCCGAGAAAGTTGTGGATTATCATCAATCAAAGGTATTCCAACTCCTCTTTATGAAGACAATGCAGCTTGCATAGCTCAATTACGAGGAGGATATATTAAAGGAGATCGGACAAAACATATTTCACCAAAATTCTTCTTTACTCATGAACTCCAGAAGAAAGGTGAAATTGATGTGCTACAAATTCGGTCATGTGACAACCTCGCAAGATATTTTCACGAAGACTTTACCGACTGCAACATTTGAGAAGTTGAGATATAAAATCGGTATGCGTCGGTTTAAAGATTTAAAAGAATCATCTTATCAGGGGGAGTAATAAACAGACATATAGAATAGTGTACTCTTTTTCCTTCACTAGATTTTTTTCCCACTGGGTTTTTATCTAGTAAGGTTTTAACGAGGCATATTCTTTATGTATGGATGGACATCCAAGGGGGAGTGTTATGAATTATTGGAATCTCCATTAATTAGTGGAGGCTCCACTAATTATGGATTTATATGAATTATTAGAAGATTTTTATGGATGTCCACCATTTAGTGGAGACACCATTAATTGAGATTAGTTGAAGATGATGTATGCAATGATGTATTCCACTAATTAGAGCTCTATAAATAGAGCTATTCTCTAAGCTTGTAATACACCATCATTTTGTGAAAAAAAGATTAGTGAAAGAAAGATTAGAGAAAGAATTGTGAGAGAAAGAAATAGAGAAGTTTGAAGAGAAATTTTTGTGCAAAAAATAGTTAGAATTTTCTTAGTGTGTAGTGTGTAGATTTTATTCTAACACTGCCCTAATTTTATAACAGTTACTTAATATAGAAAAAAGAGTTGTTTATTTTTAGTAGTAAGTGGCATTTGTGTTTTTTTTCAACGTCAACTGCTCGATAAATGTTATTCACAATTCTTAGTAATGACAAACCTGTTAATCAAATAAACAACTAAATGCACGATAATATATGAGTCATCCAACAAACAAAAAATATCTAATTGCCATTTAGATTACATATGTAAACAAAGTCGAATCTTTACCGCCAGCATTTCCTATTATAAAACCAGAAATTTAACATTCAAATTTACAATTACTCCATTCATTTCAATATATAAATCGTTTTAAATTTAAAAAATCTTCTCACAATATAAGTTATTTTTACAAAATTCTATAAATTTTATTATTTTTTTATATTCTATCCCTCCTTACATTTTTTTTCTTTCTATCAATTATGACCTAACTTTTTTTAATTAGCAAAGTAGACAAATAATGTAATTAAAAATATTTTTAAAAATTTAGTTTTAAAATT
Source organism: Voacanga thouarsii (assembly GCA_026120185.1). Taxonomy (NCBI): domain Eukaryota; kingdom Viridiplantae; phylum Streptophyta; class Magnoliopsida; order Gentianales; family Apocynaceae; genus Voacanga; species Voacanga thouarsii. The sequence goes on from JANUWF010001017.1 coordinate 9,771,184, forward strand.
TTTTAAAATTTATGATCATTAATTTTAATATATAAATTTAAAACGATTTAAATTCTGAAACGAATATAGTACTTCTTTTATTGGTTTCAGATGTTTAGTGTCACCAATCTCCAAATTAATTCTTTCATTATCAAATACAAAACAATAAAAAATATGAATATTAAAAAAATTCGGCCAAAAGCAGAATCCGATTTGAATAGGTACAATAAAAATCACTGCAATCCTTATGATTGCTCATGATTGCTGGTAAAGTGAATAAAACAATACAAATTTATTGAAATTGTAAAGAGATATGTAAAAGCTGTTTAACTACTTATTTAATTGAAATTAAAATAAATTATTATATAAATTAATTTATAAATATTTTAAGACAAATATCATTATTTTATAAATTTATTGTCAAATATTTTATTAACATAAAATACTATATAAATTTAACGTTTGAAATGTATCATTAACAAAAAATTAATTAAAGATAGAATGGGTATTCAACTTCACACAAGGCAACTTAATATATATATATATACACACACGTTTTGCTAATATTCTAATGTACTCATCATTTTTACTAAAAATGAAAAATCTCATTGCAACCTGATTAAAATTAACGCCAATTTTATAATTTTGAAAGATTAGACAATAAACTTAAAAATGAAAAAAGAGATTCTTATTGCTTACCTTTTATGACTCTTGGATTTCATCTACTTATCCAAGCTCATTTCGAATCCTCGATGACACTATTGTTATTATAATATTCTTTTTATTATGCATTATTCTTTTTTAATATTTTCTTTTAAAACAATAATTATTGTAAAGTTAATAGTTTGAGTTTCACTTTTTTTATACTTATATTATTATTTTTAAAGCCTAAAAAATTCAAATTTTTGTTAACCTTAATATTATGAACGGCTGCAAAATTTTGAATAGTTGAGTTTTTGACTTTTTTTTTTTGGGGGGGGAAAAATGAACGAGTGAAAATTTTTGTAATTTATAAATCAAACTAGATTGATATCCTGTGCATTGCACGGGTTGTTATATTATTAAGATTTAATGTATTAATATTAAATATATATTATTAATCAACTTAATTAATGATTTAATTAGTTAAAAATTTAAAATAAATTTAGATAATATTCAAAGAATTACACATGTCAATGTATTAATAATAGATATATATATATATTTATATTTATATAGTGTATTCAAAGAATCATACATTTCAATATATTAATTTAGATAATATTTAAAGAATCATACATTTTAATATATTAATATTAAATACATATATATTTTATTAGTTAATTTAATTAATTAATATTTTAAATAAATTTAAATATAATTTTTATTTTAAAAAAATTATTTAATCATGTGTCCTTTTGTAACAATATCATAATATGTTTTCACATATTATAATAATATTTTTTATTTTCGATATATATATTTGTTATTGGTTGATTTTAGCGACTGCAGTTTCGAGGACAAGTTGCAGTCTCAGTGAAAGACTAAGAATAGTGTCATATCCAATTTGCCGCCAAGAGGAGTTGGTGATGAAATGTTGACGTATTTGTTTTCATTTTTTTCGTAGTTTTCTTAGCTTTTAAGAAATTTAAATGGATTGGTTTAAAAATATTATTACAGACTTGATGATTTAGAAATATTCGTGTATTATATCTAAGACTCATATTAGATAAAGGAGGCAATGGAGGTGCTGGGTAGAGATGAAGAGTGTCATGTGATTTTGTGTTGTAAAAAGAAAACAAATATGAAAAATGAAAAAGGAGAAGGAATAAATGAATAAATAAAATCTCGTATGATTGATTTGATGTTATTATTTCCAATTTAATTATGGACGTATAAAAATGTACTTGAATTGAACCTTTATGAAGATATTTGAATTTGAATTCAAATAATATTATTATGTTTTAATTTTTAATCAAATCAAAGTGGAATACTCAAAAATTCACAAATCTATTCGATTATATATATATATATATATTATTTATAATACATATATAATAAAAAAATTTATTTTTATATTTTAATTTTGGAAAAAAATCAAATTCGAGTTCTACCTTAGAACTGAACTTGAATCTTAAAATATTTTTATACAGCCAATATCGAATTCGAATTCCAACCTAGTCTAACTCAAGGTTGCCCATTATTAAAATCCTTGTGGATTCATAACTTAAAATGATAGAAAAAACTATTGTCTTAACTCCAACGCAAACCAAAATTTCATCACAATTTAAAATAATACTAATAATTTAAATAAATTTTATTTTTTAAGAATTATTATATACTCAAAATACATTATATTTATATATATATATATATATATTTTAATCATACTTAAACCCCATATCTACATCACATATTCAATAATATTTTATTATATTTAAACATTATTTTAACTTAATTACTATAATAACACTCTTGAAGTGTAAGTGAATTGAAATGAATTTATTGAAAATAATAAAAAATTATTTAAATATATGAGATTAAAAATATAATAATAATAATAATAATAATAATAAATTATGAATATATTATATTTTTCGTAAAATAAAAATACTTTAAATTATTATTTTTTAAAAAATTAAAATAAAAATACAAAATTACAATCTAAATACACCCCTAACCGATACTATACCCATGTAACTAAGAAAAAAATAGAACGAGGTGATTGGATTTCAAAGAGTGTAGGTCAAGGAAGAAGCAGGTGTCAGTGGGTCAGTGATTTGTGGCGATTCTAACCGGCATGCGCGCTGCTACTGGTGCTGTGCGTGGCAGTGTGTGTACTTAGGGAGAGCCAAGCCAAGCCAAGCCATGCCATGCCAAATTGCCAATGCCGGGTATTTCAAAAGGGGTAGCTTAGCTTCCACACGCTGTCTCTCTATTCTACGGTCTCTAATGTCGTTTTCGGTGCAGTATATGTTGTAGGAATCTGATCTACACTTCACAAGAGATGTGTTGTGGGTGTATCTGTGTCTGTGTGTATGCATTTTGACTGTTCCAATACAAGTCGACACGACGTTATATAGATTGGATTTTGCCTCTACTCTTCTCCTTCAACAGTGTTCAGTCTCTGCATTAAGGATTTCCTTTTCTTTTTGTCTTCTTGTTGTGGGAATATGGTTCCCGCTCTCTCTGTTTAGCTTCTTTGACTCTTGATCCAAAGGTCTTCTTGTTGTGGGAATATGGTTCCCGCTCTCTCTGTTTAGCTTCTTTGACTCTTGATCCAAAGGACTTGGAAAGAATGCCCGGTTTCTCACTCTTGTAAACTCCCTCCCCCCCTTATCTTAGAAAACCACTCTTAAATAAATTTTGTTTTTTAATTCTAATGCATATTATATAATTTTTTAATATAATAATTTTAAAAATTAAATATATATTTTTTAATATCAATTCTTGTGGTGGAAAATTGCATGACTCATAGTTTTGTTTGAATTTCTTTTGTTTCATAGAATGTTATTTATGGATAGTAAGTTGATAATCGGATAAGACACATTTATTTATCAAAGAAACATAAAAACGGACATTTGTTATCTATGTCACCTTTTGTTACCCAAATAAAAAATAAAAAAATAAAAATCGTCTCATTCAAATTAAAATTTAACTTTGAAAATAGTTCTAGTGTTGAATAGGAAAATAATAATAATAATAATCCGCATTGATTGTAAAGGAAACAACGGACAAATTAATATACAGGGATAAGTGGATCAATATCTAATTATACTTGAATTGTGATTATATTTAGTTTTTTTAATATAAATTTTATAAAAAATTTATAAATTTAAATTTTAATATTTTAATATACTTGACTTGGTAATAAAATTATTAATATTTTACAAATAAAATTTATTTTTCATTAAAAACATAAATAGCTAAAAAAACTGCAAATCCAAATACAACTCTAAAGCATTTAGGCTAATAAAGCCATCTCTCTCTCGCATATATAGTTAAAATAGTTATGTCCCATTAGACTTGCAGACTATATTTAAGAATGTAATGGCCCAAAGGTGATATGTTCATAGGACGAGAATCCTGGTGCTGAGTAGGTTACCTAAATTTGAATTTAAGTGTATGATACAAGTAAAATTCACATGTTTATTTTAAATGCATCAATAATATCCACGAAACATGAAATGCCATTTTTTCAACGGAAAAGTTTTTATTTAAGCATGACTAATTGATGGATTGTTTTTCACTAACTTATTCAATTAGAGATATATCAAATTATTAATAGAGTTTTATCACCAATATTAAATTCTTTAATTATTAAGAATAAGATATTTATTTGAATATGATCAATTCTTTTGCTCTCAAGTCAAATATAAATATTTAAAATTAAAAAAAAAGTAATAATCAAACCTAGCAGAAAGATAGAAATTTCTGTCTCCTACATTTGTTTATGGTCTTTTTAACCACAATTGATTAGAGCGAATTTTTTTTTCGACAGATTTAAACACATTACAAATATGAAGAAAATATAAAAGAAAAATCTTCAAGAAAAGAAGACTCTTTTATGGCATGCAGATTACATCTGGACATTAGAGATCCCGAAGTTGTCGAAGATTCACTGGAGACACATATTTGGGGTCTCCGTCAAGTAATTGCTTGGCAATTAGAACGTTGGCAGCCTCACTTGGGTGGTAAGGATCCCAAAATACATGCTTTTCCCTGTCCGAACACATACTAGACGTCGGCCCACACGGTATGATCCCTGCAAACTGACCTCCATTTCCACAGCATGCTCTGCTTGCACTTGTAAATCCTGCACCATTCAAATTATAATCACTGTAAACAAGAACCCATCTTTTCTAAAGTACGATTTAGACACTAAATTAAGGAAAAGGAGGAAACGGGTACCATATTGTTTGTAATTTGTAATAAGTTCCATGACAAGATCGTAAACATTTGCATGTACAAATGTGGCTCCGGGGAGGTTATCGTTAAGTTCAGCGAGCAGATCCTTCAACCGGGCATTATATTGAAGTGCGAGCTTATTTGGTAATTGGACACACTGATCTTCGCTCAACTGATTTATCGTTTTCTGGTAAGGGATACAACCAATAGGACCGACATTTCCAACAATAAACTTCCGGGCATCGAGTTGGTAGAGTCTCTGTGGCCAAGCATAGTAGGAATGTTCTTTGCTTAGTTAAGGATCGATCTCTTGTTAATTCAATTTTCATCACACTATGAAAGGAATTGAGGATGGTTACGTATGTATATACTTACCGTGAGCTGACCTCTTAAATGGCTTAGAAGATCATCTACGAAGGAATCTGGGGTTTGTGATATTCTTGCTCCCATTGAGATCACAGGAAGAAGATAATTGTTGAGGAAGTCATTGGATCCGATGCTGATTGAGAAGATAGATTTTCTTGAAATCCATTCTTTTGCCTTTGATGGACCCAACACTTCATCGATCTGTTTCCTGGTGATGTTGAAGTAATCGACCTGGATGTCCATTGAAAGCCTGTTTACCTGTGATTTTACATGACAAATTGATTAATCCCTCCAATCATTAGCCCAGGAAACGAATAGAGAAAAGCTGATCACATCATTACCAAAAGCATATTTCAATAAGGTTCTTTAAAGTTGATAACTCACAAATATTCGGCCAGTGGCGTTCATAATCCCACCACCTCCAGAAGCATAATTGACACCGTATAGTAGCGTTCTGCCAGTGCAATTTGGTGCCAGAAATGGCGTGGCATAGTGTGACTGTCCCAATTCCTCCCCTAAGAAATGAGAAAAAATGGATATAATTGATCAACAACTTTTAATTTTGGTTTTCCTTTCATTTCCAGAAGATTAACAAAAGAAATGCTTGAAAACTTGAATCAAAGAGCTTCTTACCAACTATGTCTCCTATGGTTCTTCCATTTGTATATCTCCCTGTAGGATTTCCTCCAGAGGCTTTGAAATCAATTCCGTTGGGAGGAATATTAGCTTTGGACAGTGTTCGAAGATAATTGTTGTTCCCTGCATCTACTAAAGAATCTCCAAAAATATAAGAAGCTCCAAATCCTAAATCATCATCCTGGCAAATCCCAAAAGTACTCAGATTAACGATCACAAAAAGAAACAGAGCAACCAAGGGATAACAATTGATGGCCATCTCTTGGACAACTCTCTCCAAGAGTTGTTGATGGTGGAGAGGAGGCCGGTACCGCTGCGAAACCATGGCAATGAGAAGTATATATGTCCAAGAATTTGCGATCAACTATTGAGTAAGAAGTCCGGCTAGTTAGGAAACTTGTAATGACTTGTTATAGTGAAGTTGCATTTGGTGAGACCAGATTTTATAAAGACGGGGAAATGTAGACGGTGAATATTCAAGAAGTAGGTCATCAACATATTGTGCTGTCTCAACCAGCTGCATGAAATTCATGCAAATTTCTTATAATACAAGCCACTCGTCCACGTGAAGTCAAAGAGGAGGGTTTTTTTTGGGTATTATTGGTGGTTTAAATTTGGCTTTGAGGTCATTATGAGAATGATCTAGTGGAGAACTTAGGTGCTGTTTGGTTTAGGTGTTGAAATTGGGAAAAACTACAACTCTATGAAAAAAATTTGTATACCAAAAGGTGTGAAAATTGTTATTATATATATTAAATTTATATATTCTATATAAATGAGCGATATATTTACACGAAAAAATTTTCACATCTAAAATAAATAAAATTTTTTCCCCAGACAGACAGGCGAAGAACTGATTGGGAGGAACAAAGATGCAGCCTTGATTGAATATGTTGATCATGAAGTGATCGCGATTGAACTGTGATTGGCGGGATGAAAGTAATAAGAGTGCGAATGGAAGAAAGGAAATATAGTTGGTTTGGTTGGCGGAAGCTCGACTACAAATGAGAATTAAAGAGTAGGGATAAAACTAAAGACTAGAAGTTTGAGAGAGAGAAATTATATGAAATTATATATTAAAAATAATATTATAATTTTTTTAAAAAATTGAAAGAACGAAAAGTAAAATTTAAAGGGATTTTTTTGAAAAAAAATTAATTTTTTAAAAGTAAAATAAAAAAATTTTAAAAATTTTGGAGCCCCTTAAATCGTCTCTGGTGAGGAGGAGTGTAAAAAGATTGAAAATGGGTGGGTGAGGGTTTGACCAGTCCAATTTTAGCCTTTGATGGGTTTCATCCACTTGAAATTTGTTTGACGGATCACGACTTTGCTTGTGTGATTGATTTGTGTCTGAAATTTGAGTTCGGCCGATCTTCACAACCCAAGGTTACAGCCCATGTCTGTGCCAAATATTGTGCAACTATAGCTCAGTATTTGTTGAATTAGAGACTCTTCAGTACAACTTTTGGGTGCTAAGCTTCGCAAATTTGTTGTGCGAAGGAGGGCAAATGGGATACAAAAACGAAATAATAGTGGTGATGATGATGACGACTAGAAATCCCATTTGCCCTCCTTTTAATTTATATAATTTATATAGTATATGTATATATAATTGTTGCCTTACGAAAAGGAGAACCGATAGAACTGTCGATCGGTTATTTTTTCGATAAATATAAACAGTTCGATGAAAAAATTAATAGATGAGTCAGACAGTTTAAAAGATATGAGTTCCTTAAACTTATTATAGAAAAGGTCCAAAAAAGCAAAAATATTGCATACAAAAGTAAAGTAGAACTGAATACAATATATTTCGATTAAGATAATGAACAAATACAAAATTACTGGAATTGGTAATCAAAGCAACATAAACCGGAAAGTTTGTAATCAAAGAAGTAAGAAAAACTGTAAAGAAAAATGTAAACAAAGCTGTAAGAAAAAGCGGTAAAAAATGCAGGAAAAAAAAAAGGAATTGAAACTTGGAAGAAAATTTGGTAATTTGGTTTGAGACAATTGTCATTAGGTTCTTCAATCTGGGACTCCTACTCGTTTTATACTTGCTGTGGCATGATTGCTGACTATTCAAACGTGGAGAGAATCCCGCTTTGTGGTTCGCCCTTGACAGTTGAGAACGGTAGTGTCTTGCCAATCGTGTCGCAATGTGGGGGTGATGGCTCATCAGCTCCTAGTTTCGATATTGACCGAGTACAGCCGTTGAAGATTTTGTTGACATCATCATCCATTTGGCAGAATTTGTATCGGCTTCAGCTAAAAGTTACCGTTGCAATGGATTAGCTAAAAATAATGTCAACACATGCACCATCGAGTCCTATTGCTTTGATGGCACGAGCAGATGAAGCAACGGGAATCGTACCTCTTTAATTCGTAACTGTTCTTTTTCTAATAAAATCAAAACGTCCTGATCGTTATGGAAGGTTGCCGACTCCTCGGCTTCGAAGCCCGCGAACGACTAATCTTTTGAATCTTTTCTTTAAATAGTCGTGGTCTCCATCGTTCCTCCTTCACCGATACGAAATCATTATTCTGCAATAACTCTATCTTGATTAGACTTCTATTTTTCTAGTGAAATCTACCACCATTTTCTGCACATTTTCTTTGATTGACGAACATTTGAATCTTCATGGTTGCTCCAATTGATTATTTCCCCCTGGTTTTGATCCATGCCGAGGCCAGTCTATACGTTTTGGGCCCTCGGCTATTGCCGACGAAAGTTATCGCGGAACACTTGCAGTTTGCCTACTCAGAGGGTTTCACCCTTCTGCTGAATCGGGACAACTTCTCTACAGACGGCCTGCCCTTCTATTTCCGCCACTAGCCACGTCCCCTGAAAAATTACAAAGAATGGCGTGACCGTTGCCAAGCCACTTATGGTGCCCTTTGGGATCAATGAGGCATCTGCGATGCTATCATGATGTCCGGTTTCGAAATGACCTTCGACCGCAACCTTTTCGCCACTGTTTTGCCATTCTGGTCCCCGACGATCAATGGCTTCATCTTTCCTCATGGTATGTTCTCACCCACTATTTTGGACATCTGCACCATCTTGGACTTCCGTTACGACGGTGATGAAATCCCCGCCCTCTACGACGAAGAAAACCTGTCTGCCGTTAAAGCCCATCTGGATAAATCTACTATCTCTTATGGCAACTTTATGGCCACCTAAAGGGGCGTCGGCAGCGTTCCATCAGAGCAAGAATAATATGCCTTTCTATGGCTATAGCTCTGTAAGTACATCCTTTGTTCTCACTCAGTGGGAATAAGTAATGAATACCAATACTACGTATCGGCTTTGCTGAGGAAAAAAAGGCACTATGACCTTACTTCTCTGCTGCTGGCCTTGGTGTATCAGCTGATGTATCAGATGATCTCGGCCTTGTCAGCTAGGGGTGACCTGACTAATCTGTGGCTGTACCAATACATCCCACAGTTTGGCATCAACAATATCCCTAGAGACTGTGCGGATTCCGCCAACTGGGCCACCGATTATCGGCTGTTGAGAACTCCTGTAAATAGGTCTTCCGTCGGTACCATCATAGCCTACCTTCATCAGAACCAACTTTAGAATGCGCCCCACTTCTTTCCCTATTCCGCCCGGGAAACCGGCCCCCTCTAGTTGACGAAGCTTGCCGATGCATCGGAAGCCTCTCAAGAAACCATATGGGCCAGAATGCTGTACTCCCAAGAACTCCTTCTTGGAGCAAAACCAGGCGCCCAGAGTGCCAAGTCCTCATGTGAACGATACAACCCACATTATTTTTCATGGAAATTTGGGTTAATTCAAGATATTCCTGTTGATCCTGGTCATATTTCTTCTTACACTGTCATGCCTGTCTTATTGGCTGAAGACGTGCCCACTTTAGCCGATAGGACCTTAACCGTTCTCTGTTCTTTCGAATATCACCATTTTCAGATTGTCTAAGAGGCCACACCCAACTTCAACCTGTGGTGGCGATTGTTAAGCAAGATGCTCTTCTCTGCCCATGTGGAGACGTGATTATTTAAATTGGTGGGATTGGCCTTGGCGGTGGTAGAAATGTCTGCGCTAAAGAAAAGCAAACAGAGTAAAGCCTCTGTCAGTCCGATCGATGCACCATTATTCCGTACACCGCCAGTGAAAAGAGCTCCCATACTTCTGCCTAACGATGAAGAAAAATAAGAAAAAGAAGAAGGAACCATCCTCCCCCTGCTGAGTTTGAATGTACGGCGATGTATAGAGGGGTATTTTAGTCATTACACCTGTAAGTCGGAGACTTTGCTAACGCAACACTGTCTCTAAGGTCAATATTTCCTTATGGTGATATCAGGAAATATTTAAAAGGCAAAATACAACTATTTATACGGTAAGGGTATTTTGGTAATTTTAGTAGTTAAGGCGATGTGTCTTTTAGTCCCCAATATAGACCGTAAGTTCTAATTAAATACGCGCTAATGAATTGATCTTAAATTAAATTAAATTTATTTGATTTAAGTAGCCTGATTTAATTATTAGGCTAGAATAAAATAAAAGTCCATGGAGAGAGATAATTAATTAAATTAGTTTAGTGTGTTAATTAATTATTCAGGACTTTGGCCCAATTTGAATAATTAAAGATTAACTTAGGACTAAACTAATATAGGCTTATTAATTAGACTGTTTATTTGGACTAAAAAATTAATTATTAATTGGGTCATTGGGTTGGTTCTAATTAGAATAACTAATTAAGTCCAAAAGGTTAAACTAAGAGTCCAGTGACCCAGTCCAGTTTAATCTAGAGTTTTATTTAGGTTAAATAGGAGGATTGGAAATAAGGTCATGGTTACAAAACACACACTTTAAGAGACGGCTTCTTCTCTGTAAAAGGTTAGGCGTCTCTCTCTCTCTCTCCAGAAAAATTCCCTAGCGTGTTAGTTATTCACCAAATGGTAATTAGGTAAGCCATATACTGGAAAATCGAGAGTTCGGCGTTCACATACATGCAAAGGCAGAGTAGGAGGCTTGCAGGAATCGCACCAGAGGCTTCTACCAACGCACCTACCCCGGTTGCGCACGTTCCGGTCCAGCTACCTTTGAGAACCAGAAGGAGAGGTAAAAATTTTAAAACCTCGGGATTTGAACAAGGCGCAATCGGCACCGGCTAGGGCAGCCAGAGCCAGCGCCAACCCTATCCTGGAATCTCCAATTGTGTTTTTCTAATTTTTTATGTTCGCTTCCGCTGCGTGCCTTGTGTTTTCCCGCTTTCTGTGCCTTCAGTAACTACGAGCACTCCAGACAAAATTAGATTCCGAAAAACAAGCCCTGGATGAGAAGCTTGAAGCCAAGAGCGTTTGTCAGCAAATAGTCTCTTCCACCGAAGAGTCAGCGGCCAAATTCCGGGACGAATGACTCATGCTGAAGGCCGAAGAAGAGCTGCTCCAAATGGAACTGCAACATTCGGACAAGTTGCTCACCAGCATGCAGTCTTCGTAGGACAACTTTCAATCTTACCTGGTCGCTTTCTTCCGTAGTCCCGATAAAGCTGGTCCTTCGAGTACTTAAACCAGGAATGCCGAGATGCATTCGTCTTCAAAGAAAGTGCAGACTTATTTTCTAGGATCGTAAACTCTCGACCCATTCGCACGAACCATGACCTAACAGCCCACAGTAGCTCATCCTTGTCCTTGAACCATATTCCGACACATAAATCATTATTTGATTCTGACCAGAAATTCATCCCAGAACCACCTGTTGCGATTCCATCGTTATCATATTCTCTATCTGGAGAATTATTTAACCTATTAAGGTACTCGGAATATGGTAGATTGTATAAGCGCTTCGGTACACTGACCCCATAAGTAGGCTGATGCATTACAGAATAACTGGGGAATGCAAAAATACTGGGCATCACAGAAGGATCGGGCATTTCAGCTCCAACATCATCACCTCCATCATCCTCGTTAGGACTCTCATCAGCAACAGGCTCATCCACATCCGATGTAGGTCCTAAACCATCTACAGTCGCCTCTGTAGCACCCACCCAAACGGGCTCTTGAGTAACCCAATCATCAACTGGAGTGATGTGTTGCAGAACACCTAAATCAGCACCTGGAAACAATGGCAAAGATGCCTAGGTATGGGATGGTTGAATGTGCTCATATTCTCGTATCGAAAGTGCTTCGGGTTGGTTGAATCTCATTTAGGAGTTATAATACGACTAAAACACATCATGATGCATAGACAGAGGACTACTTGGTAACTATGGTATTTGTAGATACGGAGCTGTCGTAGGGTTAGTTTGAACTTCAGCACTTGGAGCAATTGTAGGGATCTGCAACATCTCATACAGTTATACTCTACATACAAATCAACTGGTTGTCCCCTCGCAATAGATACATAATACCACAAATTTTTTATATCATCATCATTAGTAATATTTCCCGTTGTAGACCTCTCGACATTACCAATGGGAACGTCTTCTTGCATCGTGATTTGCAACTTTACAGTAGACACATCCAAAACTCAAATTGCACATATTTTATTGACTAAGGCAGCGTAGTTTACTCGATTTCTGACAAGCAACGTCTTGCGATAGGGACCATAAAAAAAATCACCATTTGCTGTGCGAATAATATCGCAATCCCAATAGAACCATAATTTTACAGGTTGTTCCAATGACATTGTACCTAAATAAGTTAGATATATTTTTTCTATTAAATAATTAAATTCTAACAAATGTTATAAATGTTATATTATACCAACCAATATTAAATAAATTAATTAATTAGAACAGGCTCAACTTCTATTAAATAATTAAATTCTAACAAAATCTATACTTTTTATTTTTTGACAACAATTACAACGAAATTTAACATGAACTAAGTGTCTTCTTAATATTTAATATTCAAAATTAAGTCTTATTCAAGTTGTATATAAATTTTATTTTTGTTTAAATGTAAAGAAATTGAAATTAATTAGATAATTTTTATTTAATTCGTATGACTATTTCAAATATTTAAATTCTCATATATTTGAAATTTGAAAATATTAATATTCTAAATTTAATTAGGTTTTTTTAATATAATTTTACTCTAACTTTTTTGGGGGGGGGGGGGTTTACTTGAAAAAATCTGAAAGGCTTTGGCATCCATCTAAATTTTCATGTGAAATTCAAATATTAATATTCTTATTTGTTTAAGGTAAATATAAATAATTTTTTTTAACAATTTAAACTTAATTATATTAACTACTTTTTTAACCAAATGAAAAAATAATCAGATTTCATAGCATCCATATAAATCTCAAGTGTAGGAAGCATCTCAATTAAATTCTAACCAAAAGTTTTGTTTTTATTTCTTAACAACAATTACAAAGAAATATAGCATGAACTAATTAAGATAATTAACAACTACAATAATAAAAAAAAGTTAATATACAGTAATTTGATATTTTTATACTTAATTTTTACGTAAAAATTAATATCAAATACTTGAAAAGGATAAAATACTAATTTTTCTTTAACTTCATATGTTTATCGTTATAAATTAATTTTTTAATTATTGAAATTAATTTTATTTCAATACAATAATTAATTTCAAATTTAATTTGTATATAAAAAAATGAAAGAGCTTTTTTTTTAATCTTTCACTCAACATTAATTTTTTTTGTTTTATTTAAAACTGAATACTTGAATGGATAAATTAATTTTTTTCTTTGTCAGATATTACAAATTTATTGTTGTAAATTGTATGAAAAAATATATTAATCTTCATGTTAATTTATTTAGAGAAATATTCTTGTTTAATTTTTATTTCATAAAATATATATCTAAAAAAATTTGGAAAAGAAATTTAAGTGTCTTCTTAATATTCAATATTAAAAATTAAGTCTTCTTCAAGTTGTATATAAAATTTTATTTTTTGTTTTAATTTAAAGAAATTGAAATTAATTACATAATATTTATTTAATTCAAATGACTATTTCAAAATATTCAAATTCTCAAATATTTGATTTTTTTTAAATTTTTTAAAATATTAATATTCCAAATTTAATTGTATCTAAAAAAGAAATAAGGATAGGTCTTTTAATTGTATCCAAATTTAATGTTTAAAAATTCTAAAAGGATGGATAAAACTATATATATGTGCTTCAATATATATTCCAAATGGATTAAATTGAAAGTTCCAAACTATTAGACAATTCTAGCCCAACATCTATTTTTTTATTTCATACAAGTATTTTTTTTATTCTAATTGTATTTGAAAATAATTTGTAATTTATTCTAAATTCACTATATGTTTTTTTCCCCATTTCACTTGAAAAGAAATTGATCATTTCATTTGAAAAAATGGAGCGCTCCCGCATCTCACCCAAATTCCAGTCCGAAATTGCAACAATTTAATTCTCACCAAAATAACCAAAATAAACTATAGCAAATGCTCACCAAAATAAACAACAGTGACTTTTAAACAATTTCATATTTTCACTATATATATATATATATATATATATATATATATATATATCTCCAAGTAGTTTATATATTCACTGTAATATGATAAAACAACAATTCACTAAAATAATATCTCAATACAATACACAATCCTTCACTAAACTAATATCAAATCTCTTAAATCTCAATACCACAATTCAATACATTGGCAGAGGCATAAGAAGTGTACAAGAATTAAATGTATAATTTAACTATCAAATCTATCTTCTTATTTAAAAAAAAAAAAAACCCGTAACAGTTGGCTCCTCTGACTTGAAGAAACCCACAAGGCAGCGACTATCCAGCAGCAATGGTGATTCTCCGGTAGCAAGGCGACGACGACTGGCTTGGGAGAGCAAAGAAAGTAGGAATTTCAAAATAATAGAAATGAAATTAAACCAAAAAAATAGAATTGCAGACACCCAAAGATGGAGAATGGCAGTAAATCAAGGGCGATGGCGGAAAAAGAGAAGGATGGCAACGAAAGTAAACACTAAGGCAAAGAGAAATAGTAGAAGGAAAAAATGGCCTTGAGAAAAAATGGCAGAGAGGCATTAAGAAGAGCAAATCAATTGTGTGCCCGTGATGAAGGCTTCAGCCATTTTTACACTTGTGAATGTGTTTTCCTGAAAAGAGGAAGAAGAAGACGATTTAGCGGTAGAAGAATCTCTGACGCGAGGTAGCTGGTGTCAGGCAAAAAGTGACCTTATGTCTGGCAGACAGGAGGTGTTAGCATACTTTGCGTCTGGCGAATGCGAGGAACCCTCGCCACAAGGCTACCTTGATGTCAGTGGTCAAAAAGGGCCAAAAAGTGACCACGCGCCTGCCAGACACGATGTGTCAGTATACCTCGGAACCCCCTGCACGAGACTACCTCTGACTTTGAACCCAGATGCAAGTGGGGATTTCAAAAGGAACCCCTTTTGGTCAAAACCTCGAAGCTCCAAGGACAGCATTTCACGAAAATTAAGATTATTGGCGCAAGTCTCCACAAGATTTAAGATAAGGAACTAAAGATCGAATTCTATGGGGTTAATTTTCTTAAAAAATGAGTTTTCTTATTTTATGACTAGATTGGTTATCGTTATTTTTTTTATTTACCTCATTTCTACATGTTTTGGGATGGGCCGCGAATGGATTCCCTGTATAAGAGATTTCAACTTTTGTAAAAAGATTGTGGGGGGCAATTAATTATAATTAAAACACTTGGATAGAAATATTTCCTTCGTCTTTATTTATTTGTCACCCATTAATTACTTCACACAATTTAAGAAAAAGTAGTTAATCTTTTAAATTCATACAATTTTGTTTATACATTTCACAAGTATCCTTAAATTTAATATTCTCTACAATTGTTTTATTACTTTATTTGCTCAACACTCTCTCTAAAGTTATTACATTTTTATTTTTTAAAACTACTTAATACAAGGGTATATCAGTAAAATTAACATTAATAGTAGGGCAAAATATGTCAGCCACCCTTGAACTTTTACAAATTTTGATTTTCACCATCGAACTTTAAAAATGCTTGATTTTAGCCCCCGAACTTTTAAAACACATAAAAAATAATATTTTCAACAACAAAAGCTCAAGTACAATACAAAATCACTAGATTTTAGCTCTTATTCTCCTATTTTTATTTCTAAAATATTATTCTTCAACTTTAATTTCATTCTCTGTACGAATTAGCTCTTTCATTAATTAAAACTAGAGCAAAATATGTCAGCCACCCTTGAACTTTTACAAATTTTAATTTTCACCCTCAAACTTTAAAATGCTTGATTTTAGCCCTCGAACTTTTAAAATACATAAAAAATAACCCTTTCAACAATAAAAACTCAAGTACAATACAAAATCACTAGATTTTAACTCTCATTCTCCTATTTTTATTTCTAAAATCACTACTAGAAACTGACCTATCAGCCACGACAAATTTCGTGGCTGATTGGATGAAATCCGTGGCTGATTGAACTCAACTATTGAACAACTCACTGAAAAGTTTCCGTGGCTAAAGTCGGCGTGGCTGATTTATCAACCATGAAAAATATTTCCGTTAGTGATTAGCCACGAAATATTTCGTGGTCGATAAATAAATTCCGTTGTCGATTAATTCAAAATAATTAAAAATTATTTAATTCAAAAAATAGAAATCGGCCACGTAATACCATTCCGTGAGTGATTAGCCACGGAAATTCCGTGGCTGATTTGATAAATAGTAATAATAATTTATTTAATTTAAAAAGTGATCAGCCACGTAAATAGTTTTCGAGGGTAATCGGCCACTGAAATGTTCGTAGTCGAGTATATAATTTCGTGGCTGATTTAATTTCATATAATGAAAAATTTTTTAATTGAGAAATAATTCAGCCACGGAATTTTTGTGGCTGAAATTATTTTTGTGGTTGATCTAATCAGCCACAAAAAAATTCCGTGGCTGATTTGGTAATCACCACGGAATTTCGTGGTCGTTAATGTGGCGTAATTGCCAAAAAAATTAGCCACGGAATTTTCGTAGTCGTTCCTCGTCCGATTTTTCACTCGTTTTCGAAAATACACATATCAAGACCTTACCAAAATCCTGTAAACATAATCAACATATCAACAATACACCCAACATATCAACAATTAAACTCCTATAACCATACACCAAACTCCTGTAACCATACAGCCAACATATCAACAATCAAACTCCTGTAACCATACACCCATCATTTCAACAATAATCAAACACCCAACATATCAACAAACACCCAAGTCACAAAGTACAAAATAGAATAGATTAACAAATAAAACAAAGTCTAATAATATCCAACTCCCACAAGCAAATAAGGCATCACAAAATTGTCTCCACCACAGAATAGTAATAAGTAAGTTGTGACAGTCGATAAAAACTAATGTATTAGCTTTTCAAAGCTACAATCACGCATCATCATGAGTCCTCTCATTGTCTGTGGCTCCTGTAGATGAGCACGATTCTAAGTGCACCCGCATTGTGGCCATTATCTCATCCATTTGACGACGAGTCTCAAGTATGAGTTGCTCCCGACGCGCCATCTCCTCGCCGTGATTTGCTTGCATCTCTTGCATTTTGCGACCATAATCCTCATGCAGCTCATGAAGGACTCCGTGATCAACATAGCTAGTCCTCGCAGATGTGCTACTTCCCGACCTTGAACTCGGGATAGGCCGACATGCCGAACCAAGACCGGGACACGTCCTTTCCTTACACCCCCAGCCGCCGTAAGCATAATGTTATCATAATCAACCACCGGAGACTCGCAGCAGCTCCAGTGTTCAACAGTATGTCGAGGTCAGTAGAGGAGACTTGTGTTTCTACCTCCTCAACCATCCTAGTAGCTCGTTCCTAAAAATTGAGTAAAGATTTTAGAAGGAATCAATAAGAATTCAATGAAAAATATTAAGTCAAATATACTATAATAATAACTTACATGAAGATCTCGATGATATGGTGTGATGAATTCCGTCCTCCCTTCAACCTCGTGTTGATGTAACTCTCTCGTGAAGCTCAAGAGAATTTGGTAGAACACCACCATTCTTTGCCGCTCGTAATAAATTTGTATGGTATTAATTTCTTTATGATTTAACTTACTAAGTATTCATATACCTAAAATTTATTCGATACTTACAATGCGATATGCATGTGCGAGATGTGGAATGGGTCCGCCCGTATGCATGCATGAGGCATTCTCTCCCCGGTTGCGACGATTACGAGAATTTTGCTCGATCGTGCTAGTGTCTCTCGGCGTCTCGCCAATATGCTACCATAGCATCAAACACATCCTCGTGCATCCATGGAAGTTTAACTCTATCCTTTATCCATGCCTTTTTGGTCGAAGCAATAATCCCTCGAATAGCTCCCCGCCTTAGAGTTCCAAGCTTTTCGAACCATTTCACTATCCTCTTCCCTCCATCTATATCGTTTCTACAATGAAAAGAAATAATATAAGATACTTCAACTCAAAACTTTATAAAAGAGCAAGAAGATCACATAATATTTAATTATTAAACACTTGCCTCGAATTCTTGAAACTAAGTATTCTTCGTATCAAAGTCCACATGCAACCACCTTTTGTGCGGGACATCAAATTTCAGCTTGATGCAATCTGAGATGCAGTTATGAATTTTATATTGAATCTCTATGGGTCCAAACCTAACACAAAGACATTGATCAAAACTTAAAGTTATTCAACAAAAAGTATTGAAAATATAGTTTGAATTGTGGGTAAAACTTTATATTCTTTGTAAACATATATGATATACTTACACATTATCACTCCCCGAAGAATGTGTATCACGGGTCGCCGCGATGAAGAAGGAATAGAGCAAGGGACAACGAAGTAGTAGTATTATCACCAGCAGCAATGCTCCCATCTGATGAAGGATTCTGTGGAGTCTGTGACGCTGGAACATTGGAGGTAGATGGGGCGGGGTGCTCAGAACGAAAATATGAACTACTCCGAGGCATATCTACAAAGCAAATGATTAGTTAGCTTGCAAATTAAAAAATAATATACAATAATATATGTAACAAAAGTAAAAGATATGAAGATGTAAAAAGAATATTTTACTCGTCCTCAATTTCAATCGATTCATCGGCATCATCTTCCTCATTTTCGTACTCATATTCAATCTCTTCATCGGTAGTTTCATCATTACCATCACTCCTACCGACATCCTCTTCTCCCGTAGCATCCCAATCACGTAGAGGATCAAGTTGATCATCTTGAATTTGTAATGGTGTGCCAATAGAATGGTCATTTTGATAAGCGTGTTCAACTTGTGGAACATCAAAAATCTCTCTTGCTTTAACGTGAAAAACAGCCCACTACCACGCATATCACGTCTTGTACTCGGATATGGAGAGTAGTATACCTGAATTGCTTGATGGGCTAGCACAAATGGTTCGTATTTTGGCCACCTTTTTCTATGATTTATTTCCACCAAATTGTACCTTGGATGAACTTTCATACTGTCACGAGATCGTGGATCAAACCATTCACACTTAAACAATACAGTATTCTTCTCTGGCAAGCCAGGATATTGTACACGAAGTATTTCTTGTATTAATCCATAATAGTCTCCTTCAGCTTGTTGATTGAGAATAAGTCGTGCCTCGAATGCACACCCCATAATTCATTGTTGATTTTCCTTCTCCATGGCTCATGGTGTGAAAACAATATCCATTAATATAGTAAATGGAATATGCTTCAATCGCCATTAAAGGGCCTCTTGAGAGGTCCTTTAAAAGCCGATTGTCAATATTATTCTCAGTACCCAAAACCTAATCAAATAATTTAATATTAGTACTGTAAAGAGTAGAGATGCTATAATTTGCACAAACATGACATTACATACATGGCTACGGAACCAGCTAGCAAAGTGGGTCTCAATCTCCTTGTTAATGTCACGATGTCCGAGTTGTGGATGATGGGTGTGCAATTGACCAATAAACATACTGAAGTGATAGCATAAAAATAACTTAGTATATATTACTATCGCACCGAAGAGTTAGAAGAGAAATCATCTCAGTAAACTCAACTTTTAATAAACCCGATAAACGGTTCCACCTCCGAACAGTTCAAAGAACACATAAAGATGGGCAACTTTGTATTCCTCATCGCAAGCCACCGCATATAAGATCTACCCGTCGACCGCCCGACAAACCGAAAATCGATAAATTATTTGCAGTAATGGCCGACGTCACCGCCATCATCGTGTCGACTTGGACGCCTACTTCTTGTTACCACATGCGGCTCAAAATAGTATGTTGTAAAGTTAGAAGCCTCTTCGACCAAGTAAGCATTGACTATAGACGCTTCAACTCTTGCCTTATTTCTAATCTTCTTTTTCAAATGATAGAGGTATCTACATATGGTAAAAGCAATTTAAGCATTGACATAATACGAAGAGATAAAATTGGAAAATGAACTTTTTAGACAACAAGTACTAGATGAACTACCTTTCAAAAGGAAACATCCAACGGTATTGAACCGGACCGCACACACGAGCTTCATATGGTAAATGAACTGGAAGATGCTCCATTGAGTTGAAGAATGCGGGTGGAAATATTCTCTCCAACTTACATAATATAATAGAAATATTTTCCTCCAACTCTCTCATCTTACCCACAGTCAACTTAGTGGCACATAACTCATTAAAAAATATGCTAAACTCGCTTAAAGCATTCCAAATCGACTCGGTAGCATTTGTCCGAAGCGTAGGGCAACAAACGCAACAGAAAACATGGCAATCATGACTCTTCGTGTTTATCAACTTAGACTCCTGGATATTAACACATCTAGATAGGTTCGATGCATAGCCATCGGAAATTTTAGATCCTTTATCCACTCAAACAAAATGCGTTGTTCTTGTTTGGAAAGACAATAAGTTGCCTTTGATCTCGATGCTCTCTCCGGGATCTAATGCCGCTTCTTTTCTTCGGCATAGTTCTTTGATGTCATAACGAGCATTTAGGGTATCTTTTGTTTTACCTTTTACATCCATTACCGTGTTGAAAATATTATCAAAACAATTTTTAACTATGTGCATGACATCTAAGTTGTGTCGAACAAGCAATGAAGACCAATAAGGGAGTTCCCAAAATATGCTTTGTTTTGTCCAATTGTGACTGCTGAGATACCCTTCGGGAATGTCTTCACCGCCGGTATTAGTAACCTTAGTAATATTCTGAACTCGTTGCCAAATTTCTTCACCCGTGAGCCTGGGTGGTGGTGGATCGTTTTCAACACGATTTTTCAAAAAATTGGTCTTGTTTCTTCTATACGGGTGATCCCGTGGGAGAAATTGGCGGTGAACATCAAAGAAACATGTTTTTCTTCCATGCCGAAGTTGAAATGCCTTACTCTTTTCCATACAAATTGGGCACGCCATGTGCCCAGAAGTTGTCCACCCAGATAACATCCCATATGCAGGAAAGTCTCCTATTGTCCACATAAGCGCAGCCCGCATATCGAAATTACGCTTTCTAGAAATATCATACGTCTGAATACCCACACGCCAAAGTGATTTCAGCTCCTCAATAAGTGGTTGGAGATACACGTCAATCATCTTCCTAGGATCTCTTGGTCCCGGGATTACCGCCGCTAGAAACATGTAAGGTGTCTTCATGCACATCCAAGGTGGCAAATTATAAGGGGTGATAATGACAAAGCCAGCAAGAATATGACTTGCCGTACATACCAAAAGGTGCAAAGCCATCTCGCACATAATGCCAATCTTACATTGCGTGGCTCATGTGCGAAGTCCGGATGTTTTATGTCGAAATCCTTCCACGCTTCGCCATCCGATGGGTGATTCATTTCATCGCCCCGTTGCGTATGGTCTTTATGCCATGTCATATGCTCTACTGTTTCTTTTGACGCATAAAGCCTCTGCAGCTTCTGAGTAATGGGTAGGTAATGCATTTTTTGATATGGAATAGGTTTGGATTTTTCCAAAATTCTTAACTTGTATCGGGGATGATTACGTAATTTGCAATTCATTAACTCCTCATCATCTTTCCAAAAGAGCATACATCCATTGACACATACATGAATCTTCTCAACTCGGCAACCCAAGAGCTTTCACAAACTTCTTAGTCTTGTAGAAATCATTTGGCACTTTATTCCCATCATCCGGTAGAATTTCATTAATAAGACCGGCCCAATGGTCGAAATGAATATCCGGCATATTCTCGCTCTCGACTTCAAATGCAACATTCGTGACACAACCGACAACTTTGAATGTCGTACACAACCTTGAAATAGTGGCTCATCCGCCTCGTGCAATAGATCATAGAATTGTTGTGCATTGGGATTCGGTGCTTCCTCCTCAATATTAGATGGACCCGCGGCCCAATTATCATTGAAGGAATGACCCGCAAGCATCATGTACCATTTCTCGATACCTATTTGTGGTTTCGTGATGGTCCGATACTACATGAGGCAGCTTCTTCTTCATGGATTTGATACTCTTCTCCATGGGAAGTCCAAATAAAATAATTCGGCATAAAACCTTTGTTTAGAAGGTGAACATGGCAGGTTTCACGACTTTGGAATTTCGTAAGCTTGCACCTAGAACATGGACACCTTGTCGTTGCACTCGCGAATGAATTGTGGTTGCGCACATGCAACCCGGATGAACTCGTCGAGTCCTTGTGTAAACTCTTTTGTTATGCCTCGACGAGTCGGGAGGAGTCGATTATACATCCAACTTCTATCTCTATTCATTTTAACCGACTATATGCCACCTATTTTAACAGAAACTTTAAACTAGTTTTCAAACATGACAATAATTTTAAGATACTTAGAAATATTGTAACTAATTTCCAAAATATTCATGCATAAACACACATATCAAACACGCTAATAAACATACTAAAATAGGCTTTACCCCTTTTACATAAATGGATACCATATCACATAAAACATTTTAACTTACTTTGATTTACAACCAATTTTTTAATGAATTTGTGTACAATATATATTTTTATAATTAATTTATTACGTATTTATTGCACCATGGGACGACCATATGCTTTCTCAAGTCGGCTTTGACTCAAAGTTGATGAAGTCCTTTTTTAATTTTTTCCCCTACTAAATGACAAATTCTTTTAACTTGTAACTATAATAAAATCGGCAATGCATTGAGGGGCAAAAAGGGAATCATATTTTGGCTTGATGTTCTCCAAGGTGGATTTGGGGTACTATACACGATCGTAGCAAAGTGAGGTTGATCTACCGTGTTGTTAGTAAATAAAGCTTGCTTAAATATATTTGTGTTTAATTAATTAACATTATTTAGTTCCATAAAAAAAATTTATTTACAAAGATATTCGAGTCTTTTTCAAACAGGTACTGATTTTATTACTCTTTTCATTTAAATTTTAATATTTTTATTTTTGAATCTGAATTTTTAAAAATACATATTCACTTTTTAAAATTCATAATAAAAAAATATAAATTTTGCTACATTATTAATATTTTTCATTAATAAGGATAAGATATTAATTTACTTATATTTAAAATCTCTCGATGAATCTTTGACCTTTTTCTTATTGATTTAGTGCGAATAGTAGTTGATTTATGAGTCAGTAAAATTTATACTTTTAAAATAGAAGAGGTTGGTTTTGGAAGTTAAATTAATTTTAGTTATTGGTTTATAAATCACAAGTTAATTATTAAATTAATGTGTTATTATTTGAAAAATTAAAAAGATAAGATTATTTTAAATTAATATTTTTTAATATAAATCATCTATAGTTTGTAGCATATATTGTTATAAAAAAATAACAAAGTAATAATTTAATTAGTTAGAAAATATTCTTTATAGTTTATAGTATATTATTATCTAATAAATGGTAAGATTATTAATTTAATTAGTTATAAATATTTTTTATTAGGTGATATATTCTCAATTGTAGTGAAATTCATTCAAGTCTGTTGAATAGTAAACACACACATGTGAGCATGAAGGACGAAACAAATTAAGTGTTGTGTATATTCTATGAGCATAGAAGGGCGAAACATTTGAACAAAACGAAAGAAGACAAAATACAAAAACAAATGCATTCCAAAAGAACAAAGTTATAAGAGGATAATATACAGTGGTGTGTGACAAGAAGAAAGAACAAAAGAAGACACAGCAAGCAACAATTACAAGATGAAAAAGAAGACAAGAGTAGCCCGTGAACAATGCACTAAGTGCCGTTTGGGAAACAAGGACAAAAGAAGACAAGAAGAAGCAACCGGACTTCTGTAATTGAAAGAAAATAAATCAATTGAAAAATGAAGAAAAAAATGTAGGTTCAAAGAATGAAGAAAAAAATTCAGTGAAGTGCATCCAAATTACATCCGTCGAACACACGTTACACACATTGCTCACTCACAATAATAGAAAAATTGAAAATTTCAAGCCATCGAGTTGAAGAAGTAAAGAGCAGACTTCTCTATGAGTTACCTCTGCGACGGCAAACAAGTGGGAGCAAACTCCTTTGGGGAGGCACCTCTGCGGCGGCGAACGGCGAGGACCAACGCACGACGGCGACGGCGAACGGCAAGGACTAGCGCGACAAGAGTGACGGCGAACGGCAAGGACCAGCGCGACAAGAGTGACGACGACGGCGACGGCAACGAGGTGCAGGATCAAAGCAAGGGAAATGGGTCTGGCAAATAGAAGAAGGAAAGGCCGATTGAATCAAGTTCAATTTGTTGCCAGAAATGGAATTGAGATATGCCCTATAATTTGTACATATGCAAGGGAATTTTCTGTGGCTATTTTGTGGCTATATAGCCACGGATCAGCCACGCCATAATTAAAAAAAAAATTCCAAAAATATGTCGTGGCTGATTCGCAGCAGATTTGCTACAAATCAGCCACGGATTTTTTACAAAAAATTTTGAATTTTTAAAAAATATTCCGTTGCTGATTCGTATCAAATCAGGTGCGAATCAGCCACAAAAAATTTCCGGCTGATCAGCAACGTATCGACCACGAAAATATTTGATTATATCACGACATTTAAAAAAAAAAAACCGTGGCTGATTCGTAGCAAATCAGCCACGGATCATCCACAAATAATTTTCATAAAATTTTTAAATATTTTCGTGGCTGATCCGTAGGTGATCAGATACGGATCAGCCACGAATTTTTCCTTGACAACCTTAGTCGAATTCTCCCACATATCAGCCATGAATCAGCCACGATATTTAATCTGTGGCTGATCCGTTGGTGTTGTGTGGGTAATCAGCCACGCATGAATTCCGTGGCTGAATTTCGTGGCTGATACACCAGTTTCTAGTAGTGAATATTATTCTTCAACTTTAATCTCGTTCTCTTCTCTTCAAATTAGCTCTTCCATTAATTAAAACTATTAAGTGTTTACGAAAGTTCATCACATGACTTCCACATGACCTATTTTATAGGTATTTTCATTTACTCAACTCTCAATGTTGGAATATATGCCCTCTTAGACTAGTTTTTTAGTGTAAATATCGAATATTTTAATAAAAGAATTTATTTGTTGTAAATCGTTTGTGAATTTATTTTCTTTATTTGTGTACATTTACGTTTGGAACAGACCCATTGTATTTAAATAAATGATCCATGTGAATGGAGGTCTTTCACAGTAAGGTATGGATCATAGGCTATTTGAACACATAAATCGTTGTTCTTAACTGATTGATGAGAATATGAATCTCATTATGTTTAGGTTATTATGTTATGAATTCCAAATGGGGAATGGCTTACCTTTAGCCAGTGAGTAGTCTACTCACTTCATGACATAAGCGTATTTCGAATACGTAGAACATGACCTGTAATAGTGGTTTCTAAAAGTACTATATATGGTTGAAATCTAGACTACTACCGCTACATCGTGGACTAGTACTCTATAACTTGAGTATGAGTTGGTGGTCTGGCGAAACTGGAAGCATATGCTTTGACATGCTATAGTTGAGATTCTATTGGAGGACCAATATACTTACATGTTGGGTATATGTGACTAGTTAGTTAAGACAGATTTGTACAAGATAGTTTCTACACCATATCGCCCCTTGTGGTTGTCTGAATGATCTAAATATCCAGACCTGGGAAACATGACTTGGATGTTTGCTTTAGGGTAACTCCCTTGGAAAGCGAAAACACTCCAAGAAATCGTAGATCATTGGACTAGAGGCCTAAGGATGGTAGATATCATTTAGAGGGGTGTTAGGACACTTCTTCCTCTCTAATTGTACGGCGATGTGTAGAGGGGTATTTTAGTCATTTCACCTGTAGGTCGAAAGATTTTGCTAATGCAGCATTGTCCTTGGGGTTAATATTTCCTTATGGTGATATTAGAAAATATTTAAAATGCAAAATACATCTATTTATATAGTAGGGGTATTTTGGTCATTTTAGTAGCCAAGGCAATGTGTCTTTTTGGTCCTCAAAATAGCCCGTAAGTCCTAATTAATTTTTTGGTTGAGAAAGTGATCTCAGTTGAGAGAGTTTTATTTTATTCAGAAAATCTAATTTATTATTAGATTGGAATAAAATAAATGGAGAGAAATTTATTATCTGATTTAATTGGTTAATTAATTATTCAGGGCCGAGATCCAGTTTGAATAATTAGAAAATTAACCGAGACTTAAACTAGAGAAAAATAATTATTACTTAATTAGTTATTGGGTTATTTATTTAATTAAATCCCAAGAAATAAATAAATTAAAATTTAATTATTTTTGGTTCATTTTGGTTAATTAATTATTTATTGGGTTATTTATTTAATCACAAGAAAAATAATTAATGTTTATTATTTTGGACTTTTCGGGTCCAAGAAAAATAATAAATATTATTTTGGCTCAATAGCCTGGACCATAGGATTTTTCCGGACACAGTACAAAAGAATTTAGGGTGAAGCCAAAATTTATTTTGGAAATAATATTCGGGTATTAAATCTCGAGAATATTATTTTTGTCAAAATAATTATTTTTGGGTTTCGTGACTTTTGTTTTTTGTGTGGAAAAATAAAAATAAAATTTTTTGAAAATTTTTTTTCTCCCTCTCTCGTGCATTTTCTTCTTCTGGCTTTTGGTTTTGAAACCAAATGAAGCCAACCGAGAATGTGTCTCTTGGTTTTCTGGCTTCTGGGTTTGGTTCATGAAGCCATTGGCTATATATATCAACCGAGAAGAAGTGAAGGAGTGAGATATCAATTCTCTGAGAAGCTCTTCTTCTACCTATATTCGTTGCTCGCCAAACAGAGATTATGTTGGGTATATTCTATGAACTAAAAGGCTTGGCATTGCACCGGAGGAGACATTTTTTTTATGCACAGGAAGCTTCACTGACGTAGAAGAAGGAGGCTGTCATTTTGAGTTTCAATCCAATCTTCTTCAATCTTCACGTTTTGAGGCTCCAAGAGGTATGTTATTTGGCCTCCACCATGCTTGCATGCTCTGTACTTAATGTTTTTGTCTCCATTTATGTCCACCGTATGCATGCTCTATTTCTGCCATCACCTTCAAATGGTATCAGAGACATGCGTTTTATTGGCTTAGAGAGCATGTTAGTTAATAAAAATGGAGAAGAATATTGTTTGGAGCTTAAACATGTGATCCTTCGCTGTTTTGGTATGGGATAAACTTGATGTAAGCTTCACCGTTGAAGCATAGGAACTTACTGTAATTTTCTGGGTTTGAGAATTTGATCGTGTAAACCCAATTTAAATGGGTATAGGCAGTTGTAATTTTGTTTTGGATGAGATTTTGTGATGAAAAATGTCCAAGGAAGCAAAAGGAAGTGAAAAAAATGGAAAATCCGTAGACAGAACAGAGAAAATCGTCGTGGGGAAGAAGAAGAACTATTCCTAAGCCGTCGAAGCCGAGCCGCCCTGTTCTGTGTCACGAGCCGCAGTCCGCAAGCCGCTGGAGCCGAGCCGATTTCCTTTGATTTTAAGCCATATGCACCGCACAACAATTGCAAAATTGCAATTGCTTCCGGGTTGAGGTGCGGGTCGGAGGGCGGGTTATCGGGCGGGCTGCACTGGGCGGGTCGTGGCTGCTGGAGATCGTGTGCGGCTGGTGCATCGGGCGCCCGGTAGACTACAGGCCATGTGGGCGCGGACCCGGTGCACATGGACCGCCAGCCAATTTTTTTTAATTTGGGTCCCATACCAGGCGAAGTTAATTTTCTTGCATTACTTTATATTCTTGAAATATATTTGCATGAAAAATATTAGTAAAGGATTTTAAGATTAAACAAAATCATTAATTAATTAATGTGTTTAATTCTATTATGTGGGCACTTAGGTTTAAAAATAGAAAAGCATGAAAACGTTTACTGTTTTCTGGCATGCTATTTATTTTGTGTACCTATGTGCGCGTTTTCGCAAAGACCAAAGTCTTTGGAATATTTATGCACGGAAAATATTTTTCTTTGAAAAATAAATGGTTGTTTTAGCTTGAACAAAAATTAATCTTTGGTATAGAAAATATATTGGATTTAGATATTTTTGTAAGTTAAACTAGAAAGTCATTTTATTTTGCATAAGAAAAATTATTTTAATTGACACCAAAGTCTCGGAAAAGTTTTAATTGGAAAATTGTTGAAATCATTAAGTTTTGACTTAAATAAAATTAGTCCATAGATAAATCTCTCAAAGGATATAATTCTTGACAAAGAGATTTTAATGGACTTGGATATTTTATTTTAAGTTAAAGAAAAACTTAATGAAAATTTCAAAATGATATTTTTCCAGAAAACTTTATTTTAAAAGACTAAGTGGGAGAGGGGTTCCAACGGCCCCACGGCTTCCATCACAATCCTCATTAGAGATCGTGGGTCCCCTCGCGTCACCCTGGGAGTGAATCCGTATAGGATGGGGATACCACAAGGATCTAGATCTAATGGAATGATGTAATTAATAACCCGGGATACATACTATAATCGGCCAGCCCACGTTGGAGGTTATAGTGTGAGGAATGTCCATAGGAAATAGAGAGGAAACGGCCATCCCACGATGGAGTTATCTTCTAGATCATTACCTAGAAGGGAAATTAATTTGTGATGGTTATTACACTTAGCTTAGGGAACTGTTAATCTTCCAAAGAAGTTATGTCAGTTTTCCTAAGAGCCAAATTAATTTTAGTGCACAAATTTATTTTCACAAATTAAGTACTTTCTTTTATTTATCGATTTTTCAGAAATGGTGGGAGGTTCTTTTAGTCATTTGGCCGTTATTCTCCGTGAACGGGACCAAACTACGTGAACTAGAAGAGGAACCTGGATATAATACTCACAGCCGAGGAGTATAAGTATGTCATTTACGAGACCTGCCCTATAATCGGGGAAGGTTCCACCTGTTAGAATTCGTGGACTCCTAAACGCGGAAAACATCCACGAATCCCTCCCGAGGACCCAAGTAAACGATTAAGAAGATCTAAGGTTTAAGAATTACCTCTGGTTGCTGTAATCGAAATCCTTCGATTCTGATTGCGCTGTTGTACGTTCAACCCGAACAATCACCAGACGCTGCAGTATGCGAACGTCCTCTATCGGATACACACCGCGAAACTCACTCGATACCCGGGGAGTGCTAGCACCTAGGGTTTGAGAGGTTTTTTTTTCTTTTCTGGTAGAGAATGGCATGAATGTTCTCAACCGAAAAATTAGACTATTGAAAAGACGGCTAGGGTTTTCTTAAAAACCCCCGAACCTCTTAGAGTCCAACCCTAATAATATCTTATCATATTCTAATTTAAATTCAAATTAAATTAAAACTGATATGATAAGATTCTGCCTTTATCTCGATAATTTAACTAATTAATTTACCAAGTCAGATTCTTATAATCTGGACATCATCCAGATACATCGAATGTGGACATATTTCCAGATTTATTGTATCTGGTAAATTTTCTAAGTACGATTAACTTAGACATATTTCCAGATTCATCGAACCTGGTCACCAGAAAAATAACCTAACAAGTTTGCTTATTGTGTGACCCTATAGGTTCATTTAACACTGGCAGTGTGCCTAAATCATATTTAAATGGCCCACAAGTTATAAGCGGTTTCTAGCAAAACATTATAACTATCCAGGTTAAATGAAGATCGGTGATCTCTTTGAACCAAACCATAATTTTATATTTAGTCCTTTTGTCACACGATATCCAGATTAAGCATAAGGCACGGAGCATGTCATCCTTATTAAGCTTAATCAATTATTTATTGATTTCATAGTAGACTGTTCAAACAAATGATATCAATATCTTAGATTGATATATTTGAGCACGGCCATGTATTTTTAACAGTCTAACTTATCAAGGGGCCCGTGGATATCTCTCCCATGACTGAGAGGGACAAATTCCTTCACAATCAATCATATTCCTCTCCTTGATTTATTCTATATCCAACAGTAGTCTAATTTATTATCTGGTTAAAGACAACTTTAGACAATGTCAAAATATAGAATTTATCAAGTAGGAAACTATGATGAATTTAGGTCGAAGAACTTTCAATATTATTATGGCTAGAAAGTACTTATGACATATTCCATGAAGTACTCTTACAGTGGGTCATGTCCAATACAATGTTCTCTAACATTTATTTATGTCTTGACTCGATATCACAAATATCCATAACCAGTAAAACATAGCCATCAAGTCACAAACATACTAATCTTAATTTATTATTATTCCAATAATAATAATCGATCAGGGACAGTTTTAGAATAGTCATTGTATTCATTGTAGGGTTTTACTATCAAGTCACGTACTTGATGACCAACAAAACAAAACTCACTATTCATGGAAAGGAAAGTCTCATATTATTATATAAAATATAATGATAATAGTATAAGTACAAATTGACTCTAGGGCATATCCCCAACACCACCGATGAAGAGCAAGAGACTGAAAAGGCATGGAAGAAGGCTAATGAAATGACACGTTGCTATATACTAGCCTCCATGTCTAATGTGTTCCAATCTAAACACAAGCACATGGCTTCTGCGTATGACATTAGTCATTCATTAGCCACTATGTTCGCAGATAAGAGTCGGCCCGTAAGGCAGGAGGCTCTTTGAACTATAATAAACACTAAGATGGCTGAGGGAGCATCAGTCAGGGAGCATATGCTCAAGATGATTGCTGCTTTCGAAGAGGCGGAAATCTTAGGGACTATCATTGACCCCGAGAGCCAAGTGGACATGATTCTCGAATATCTACCGGGTTCCTTTACTAAGTTCAAACTAAATTACAATATGAACAAGTTGAACATGAGTTTGACTGAGTTGATGAAAGAACTCCAGATAGCAGAGAATGTCATGAAGCCAAATTCAAAGGCCATGATTGCTAAGGCTTCTTCCTCAAGAACTGGGTCCAAGCCCAAAAAGTTCAAAAGAAAGAAGGGATACGCAGCAGCCCAATCCAAGAACCAGCCCAAAGACAAATCAAAGGGCAAGCGCTTCAAATGTGGGAAGAAGTGACACTGGAAAAAGGAGTGTCCGGATCTTCAAGTCAAGAAAAACCCCAGAGGTAATGTTTTCTATCTAGAGTCTATTTCAATGGTTGGATCTACTTCCACTTGGATTGTTGATTCATGAGCTACTGATCATATCTGTAACTCCTTGCAGGGGTTTAGAAAGATAAGGAGACTCAAGAAGGGCGAATATAGATTACGCGTGGGAAATGGAGCACAAGTCTGGGCCCTTGCAGTGGGAGAACTGGATCTTAATTTTGATTGTAATAAGAAAGTAGTTTTAATAGATATTTTATATGTACCTGGTTTTCGTCAGAATTTGATTTCAGTTGCGAAACTTATAAATCAATGATATTCTGTATCTTTCCATTCTGGTATTTCTATCAGTAGAGATGGAGAAATATTATGTACTGGGCACATGTATGGAAATCTATTCTATTTAAACCCTATTAACAAGCAATCAAATAACGCTCAATCTGAACTTTTAACTAAGAAGAGAAAGACCAATGTCAATGACTTATATCTTTGGCATATGATGTTGGGTCATATTAACTCAACCAAGATTCAAAGGCTAATCCATGATGGGCCTTTGGGCTCATTGAGATTGGAAAGTTGGCCTCAGTGTGAATCATGCCTTATGGGAAAGATGACCAAGAGGTCTTTTATCCCAAAGGCGGATAGAGCCAAGGAGGTATTGAGCCTAGTTCACACTGATGTGTGTGGTCCATTGTCTACACCAACTAGAGGAGGTTGTGAGTACTTTATCACTTTCACAGATGATTGTACAAGGTTTGGTTATATTTACCTGATGAGACGCAAGTCTGACTCTTTTGATAAATTCAAGGAGTTTAAGGCTGAAGTGGAGCGTTAAACAGGTAAATTAATCAAGACCATACGATCGGATTGTGGTGGAGAGTATCTCTTAGGTGAATTCAAGGACTACATGGTATATCATGGGATAGTATCCCAACTTTCTGCGCCGGGGACGCCCTAGCAGAACGGAGTGGCTGAGAGAATGAACAGGACATTGATGGAAATAGTCAGAAGCATGATGTCTCATGCTACTCTTCTAGTATCCTTTTGGGGATATGCCCTAGAAACAGCGATATATATTCTGAACTTGGTGCCTTCCAAGTCAGTACCTAGGACTCCCTATGAGATGTGGACTGGGCGTAAGCTAAATCTAAATCATCTCAGGATATGTGGTTGTCCAACTTATGTACTGATCAAAGGAGATAAGTTGGAACCAAGATCAGAATTATACTATTTTGTTAGGTATCCAAAAGGAACAAAGGGTAGTTACTTTTATCATCCTAAGGAGCAGAAAGTATTGGTTAGTACTAATGCTAGATACTTAGAGGATGATCAAAGTACTTCCACGAAAGGTTCAACTAGGTTGGAACTTGAGAAGAAGTTATCTTCGGAAGCAACTTCTTCTGACCCGATTGTGGAACAAGAAGAGGCACAGCCTCAAGAACCTGTACAACTGTTGCCTCGTCACAGTGGGAGAGTGTCTAGGGTTCCAGATAGATGGTATGGAGAAGCTTTTGAACCCCACTAGATACGAGGAGGCAATTGCTGATGTCGATGCAAATCTACGGCATAAGGCAATAAAAGCCGAGATTGAGTCTATGTACTTCAATCAGGTTTGGGATCTTATAACTTCACCTGAAGGGATAAAATCCATTGGGTGTAAGTGGGTATACAAGAGGAAGAGGGAAGTGGATGGGAATGTGGAAACCTATAAAGTTAGGCTTGTGGCAAAAAGGTATACTCAGAAAGAAGAGATCGATTATGAGGAAACCTTTTCCCCTGTGGCCATGCTTAAATCCATCCGTATCCTTCTTGCTATTGCATGTCGCTATGACTACGAGATATGGCAAATGGATGTCAAGATGG
The DNA here is from genome assembly GCA_026120185.1 of Voacanga thouarsii. Classification (NCBI taxonomy): domain Eukaryota; kingdom Viridiplantae; phylum Streptophyta; class Magnoliopsida; order Gentianales; family Apocynaceae; genus Voacanga; species Voacanga thouarsii. The sequence goes on from JANUWF010001017.1 coordinate 9,804,393, forward strand.
CATTTTTGAATGGCCATCTTAGCGAAGACATTTATATGTCCCAATCGGAAGGTTTTATTGCTGAAGGTCAAGAACATATAGTTTGCAAGCTTAAGAAGTCCATTTATGGACTTAAGCAAGTATCAAGAGCGTGGAACATTCGTTTTAATGAGACTGTAAAGTCTTATGGATTTATTCAAAACGAGAATGAACCATGCGTGTACAAGAAACTTGAAGGGCTTAATGTGGTTTTTCTTGTCTTGTATGTAGATGACATTCTACTCATTGGAAATGATGTACGAGCATTATCATCTACAAAGGTTTGGCTATCTAGTCAATTCAGTATGAAGGACTTGGGAGAAGCCAGCTACATTCTCGGGATTAGACTTCTTAGAAATAGGAAGTAGAGAATGTTAGAATTATCCCAAGTCGCATACAGTGACAAGATGCTGGCCAAGTACAACATGGACTCATGCAAGGGAGTCTAATCCCTTGCAGACATGAGTTGTCACTTCTTCGAGAGACTGTCCTAAGTCTCAAGAAGAAAATGACAGAATGAGTAGGATTCTCTATGCTTCGGCTGTGGGAAGTCTCATGTACGCCATGCTGTGTACTAGGCCAGATATCTGTTTTGTCGTAGACTTAGTTAGCAGATATCAGTCAAACCCTGGGGAGGTTTATTGGTAAGCTGTAAAGTATATTCTCAAGTACCTCAAAGGAACGAGGGATTATATGCTAGTTTATAGGGCTGATGATTTGGTTCCTACCGGATACACAGACTCAGATTTCCAGGCAAATAAGGATGAGAGAAAATCCATTAGTGGATATGTCTTCACCTTATCTGGATGAGCAATTTCATGGAGGAGTATTAAGTAATCTTGCATTGCTGACTCAACCATGGAAGTTGAGTATGTGGCAGTTTCGGAAGCATCTAAGGAAGCAGTTTGGCTCCGAAAGTGAGGGAATGCAGAAACAGGGGAGCCATGGACGGAAAAAAAAAAGAGAGAAAAATTAAACGCGAGCCTTAAAGGCTATACGGAAGCATGAGGATCATACCTTTGCGTTCCTTAACCCTCCTAGGTTGCGTAGGAACAGATTGAACGGCTAGAATCGCCTCGCTTTGCACACTTGAAGGAGCTTCCGGTTGAACACCCGCTAGCCTTCGACTTCGCCTTGTTTGCATTAACGCTTAGCTCTCCAGCTCTCGGGATATTCTTTAGCCTAACCTCTAGTTGGTGAACACAATGGGAAAGAGAAACGGTCTCAATTCTCTTTGGTTTGCTCGCTATTGGTTAGCAAAGAACAAGGAGAAAACAAGAAGAAAAAACGTGAGAGAGCAAGAGAGAGACGTGAGTGCTTGAGGCTAGGGAAAGAATTAGGGTTTTTTCTTTTCAAAGAGTTGTTTATATTTAGCCTAAACTAGGTCTCTCAATCTCTGATAAACATATCCCCGGGATTTCAAAACACCCGGATGTTATCCTGAGAAACAGTTTGGCCTAACTTTAAACTCCTCTTAATCGTTTCTGGAAAAAAACCCTAAGGTCCAAGCTATTGGGTCAGAAAAATATTTATTATTTTTCTTGGACCCAAAAAGCCCAAAATAATAAATATTAATTATTTATTTCCTGAGCTTACATAAGTAACCCAATAAATAATTAATGAGCCCAAATGAACCATAATAATTAATCTTTAATTATTTATTTCTTGGGCCTATATAAATAACCCAATAAATAATTAAACATTAATTATTTCCCCTAGTTTAAGCCCAAGTTAATTTCTTAATTATTCATACTGGACCTAGGCCCTGAATAATTAATTAACCAAATAAACTAGATAATTAATTTCTCTCAACTCCTATTTTATTTATTTATTTATTTTATTCCAGTCCAATAATAAATTAGACTTCCTGAATAAAATAAAATAAAACAAAATAAAATAAAATCCTCTTCAACTGAGACCAATTCCTCAACCCAAAAATAGTTAGGACTTACGGGTTATCCCGAGGACCAAAAGGACACATCGCCTTGGTTGCTAAAATGACCAAAATACCCCTGCTATATAAATAGCTGTATTTTGCATTTTAAATATTTCCTAATATCACCATAAGGAAATATTGACTCCAAGAACAATGCTGCATTCACAAAGTCTCCGACCTACAGGTGAAATGACAAAAATACCCCTTTACACATCACCGTACATTTAGAGAGGAAGAAGTGTACTAACACCCCCCTAAATGACATCTACCATCCTTAGGCTTCTAGTCCAATGATCCACGACTTCCTGGAGTGTTTCCGCTTTCCAAGGGAGCTACCCTAAAGCAAACATCCAAGTCATGTTTCCCAGGGCCCTGGATAATTTAGACCATTCGGACAACCACAAGGGGCGATATAGTGCAGAAACTATCTTGTATAAGTCTGTCTTAACTAACTAGTCACACATACCCAACATGCAAGTATATTGGCCCTACGATAGAACCTCAACTATAGCAAATCAAGTATATGCTTCCAGCTTCGCCAGACCACCAACCCATACTCAAGTCGTAGAGTACTAGTCCACGCTGTAGCGGTAGTAGTCTAGGTTTCTACAATACAGTACTTTGAGAAACCACTACTACGAGTCTCGTTCTACGTATTCGAAATACGCTTATGTCATGAAGTGAGTGGACTACCCACTGGCTAAAGGTAAGCCATTCCCCATTTGGAATTCATAACATAATAACGTAAACATGATGAGGTTCCCAGTCTCATCAATAGGTTAAGAACAAATGTTTATGTGTTAAATAACCCGTGATCCATACTTTACTGTGAAAGACCACCATTCACATGGATCACTTATTTAAACACAATGGGTCTGTTCCAAACGAAAATCGTACACAAACAAAAAGTAAATTCACAAACAATTTCTGAAAATAAATTCTTTCATTAAAATATTCGATTTTACATCAGAAACCTAGTCTAAGAGGGCAAACAATCCAACAGACTCAGACTTATTGGTAAGCTGTAAAGCATATTCTCAAGTACCTCAAAGGAATGAGGGATTATATGCTAGTTTACAGGGCTGATGATTTAGTTCCTACTGGATACACAGACTCAGATTTCCAGGCAGATAAGGATGAGAGAAAATCCATTAGTGGATATGTCTTCACCTTATCTGGAGGAGCAATTTCATGGAGGAGTATTAAATAATCTTGCATTGCTGACTCAACCATGGAAGTTGAGTATGTGGCAGTTTCGGAAGCATCTAAGGAAGCAGTCTGGCTCTGAAAGTTCCTTTTAGAACTTGGAGTTGTGCCACATATGGATAGACCGATTGTGATGTATTGCGACAATACTGGCGCAGTATCGCAATCCAAGGAACCTCGGAACCACAAGAAGGGGAAGCACATCGAGAGGAAGTACCACCTGATCCGAGATTTCATCCAGAGACGGGAAGTCGTGGTGGAACCGATTACCTCAGATAACAATCTAGAAGATTCATTCACCAAGCCTTTGGCCGAGAAGGTCTTCAAAAGATATTTAGATGCCATTGGGGTGGGCACCTATGGACTTACCTAGTCTTAGAGTGCAAGTGGGAGATTATTGGAATATATGCCCTCTTAGACTAGTTTTTTGGTGTAAATATCGAATATTTTAATAAAAGAATTTATTTGTTGTAAATCGTTTGTGAATTTATTTTCTTTATTTGTGTACATTTACATTTGGAACAGACCCATTGTGTTTAAATAAGTGATCCATGTGAATGGAGGTCTTTCACAGTAAGGTATAAATCATAGGCTATTTGAACACATAAACAGTTGTTCTTAACCGATTGATGAGAATAGGAATCTCATTATATTTAGATTATTATGTTATGAATTCCAAATGAGGAATGACTTACATTTAGCCAGTGAGTAGTCCACTCACTTCATGACATAAGCGTATTTCGAATACGTAGAACATGACCTGTAATAGTGGTTTCTAAAAGTACTATATATGGTTGAAACCTAGACTACTACCACTACAGCGTTGACTAGTACTCTATAACTTGAGTATGAGTTGGTAGTTTGACGAAGTTGGAAGCATATTCTTTGACATACTATAGTTGAGATTCTATCGGAGGGCCAATATACTTGCATGTTGGGTATGTGTGACTAGTTAGTTAAGACAGATTTGTACAAGATAGTTTTTACACCGTATCGCCCCTTGTGGTTGTCTGAATGATCTAAATATCCAGGCCTGGGAAACATGACTTGGATGTTTGCTTTAGGGTAGCTCCCTTGGAAAGCGGAAACACTCCAAGAAGTCGTGGATCATTGGACTAGAGGCCTAAGGATGGTAGATATCATTTAGAGGGGTGTTAGGACACTTCTTCCTCTCTAATTATACGGCAATGTGTAGATGGGTATTTTAGTCATTTCACATGTAGGTCGAAAGACTTTGCTAATGCAGCATTGTCCTTGGGGTCAATATTTCCTTATAGTGATATTAGAAAATATTTAAAATGAAAAATACATATATTTATATAGTAGGGGTATTTTGGTCATTTTAGTAGCCAAGACGATGTGTCTTTTTGGTCCTCAGAATAACCCGTAAGTACTAATTAAATTTTGGGTTGAGAAAGTGATCTCAGTTGAGAGAGTCTTATTTTATTCAGGAAATTTAATTTATTATTGGATTGGAATAAAATAAATGGAGAGAAATTTATTATCTGATTTAATTGATTAATTAATTATTCAGGGCCGAGGTCCAGTTTGAATAATTAAAAAATTAATCGGGATTTAAACTAGAGAAAAATAATTATTACTTAATTATTTATTGGGTTATTTATTTAATTAAATCTCAAGAAATAAATAAATTAAAATTTAATTATTTTTTGTTCATTTTGGTTAATTAATTATTTATTGGGTTATTTATTTAATCCCAAAAAAATAATTAATGTTTATTATTTTGGACTTTTCGGGTCCAAGAAAAATAATAAATATTATTTTGGCCCAATAGCCTGGACCATAGGATTTTTCTGGACACAGTACAAAAGAATTTAGGGTGAAGCCAAGATTTTATTTTAGAAATAATATTCGGGTATTAAATCTCGAGAATATTATTTTTGTCAAAATAATTATTTTTGGGTTTCGTGACTTTTGTTTTTTGTGTGGAAAAATAAAAATAACATTTTTTGAAATTTTTTTTTCTCCCTCTCTCGTGCATTTTCTTCTTCTGGCTTTTGGTTTTGAAACCAAATGAAGCCAATCGAGAAGGTGTCTCTTGGTTTTTTGGCTTTTGGGTTTGGTTCATGAAGCCATTGGCTATATATATCAACCGAGAAGAAGTGAAGGAGTGAGATATCAATTCTCTGAGAAGCTCTTCTTCTACCTATATTCGTTGCTCGTCAAACAGAGATTATGTTGGGTATATTCTATGAACTAAAAGGCTTGGCATTGCACCGGAGGAGACATTTTTTTTATGCACAGGAAGCTTCACTGACGTAGAAGAAGGAGGCTGTCATTTTGAGTTTCAATCCAATCTTCTTCAATCTTCACGTTTTGAGGCTCCAAGAGATATGTTATTTGGCCTCCACCATGCTTGCATGCTCTGTGTTTAATAATTTTGTCTCCATTTATGTCCATCGTATGCATGCTTTGTTTCTGCCATCACCTTCACTTACAATGTGGTGTCATCATTCTAATTCTTATAAAGTAACTTCTATACATGACAAGAAAAGACTACTGCAACTAACGCGTCTCTCACTTATATTTTTAGATTTTTTTTTTATAATTCACTTCTACTTTCAAATTTATTATTCCTTCCTGTAAAGATGTAAAGAAAATTAATATTCGTCAAGAACTGAATCGATTTTTTTTCTTCTTCATCTTTACGTCTTAGTTTTGTTTATTAAAGGTTAAAATATATTATTTTTGTTATATGGTTATATTCGAAAAAGTGCGAAAGAGTAATCTTAAGATTATTAAGTCGCATAAAAGGTTTGCAGTTATATCTTAAAATTGTTATTGATAAATGAAGAAATTCGAAGAGAAGAGAATGAGATTAAAGTTGAACAATAATATTTTAGAAATTAAAAGTAGGGGAATGAGAGTTAAAATCTGGTGATTTTGTATTGTACTTGAGCTTTTATTGTTAAAAGGGCTATTTTTTAGGTATTTTAAAAGTTCGACGGCTAAAATCATATATTTTAAAATTCGAAAGTGGAAATCAAAATTTATAAAAGTTTAAAGGTGACTAATATATTTTATCCTTAATAATATCTAAATTTTTTTAATATAAAATAAAAAAATATTAAAATTTTTTAATTGCGACAGATAAATAAATATATAATAAATATTACTCTCTACGTCCTACTAAAATTGACTTACTTACTATTTTAGATTATTTTAAAAAATTTGACACTTTTCTTAAAAAGAAAATTTTTAGTATATAATTTATTATAAAATAATTAATATACCTCACATATATTATATTTATATTCTTACATTTGACATAAAATATTGTAATACCTACATATTTTTTATTTTTATTATATTATTATTTTTATTTTTATATAAAATATCGTGTCAAGTTAATCATTATTAATTTTAATAATAGGTAGGAGGATTAAACAAATACTATTTCTGTACTGATGGTGATGGGACTGGAATGGTCATTCCATTTGTCCACTCAAATTTCCCTCGTCAACTTCCAGACGGCCCAGTCTACAATGCAGCCATAGTTGGCCTCCATAAACAACACTAAAAATGACCGTTGGAGAATGTTAACATTTCCCTCCTCGAAGTACACTACTAGGGTGTAAAGAGAGCCTACTGGTTGCTGTGGTCGCAGCCATGGTGAGTTCGAGTACTGGGGATGGAATCACAGAGAACTCATCAAACCCCAATGCTGGAGAGATGAATGACGATGGACGGAGGAAGAAGATCTCAGATTATGAGCAGTCTAGGGAAGAAAGAATCAGAGAAAATCTTGAAAGAATGCAGAAATTGGGGATTTTTGATCTCTCTCTCAGAGTCAAGACTCTTAAGCCCCCTCTTAAGGCTAGAAAAACACCTTCCACTAGGAGCAACCCATCGTATTCCTCACCACTGACTTGTCCCGGACCAGTCCGCCGGTCCTCCAGGTAAAGAAAGTTCTTTACTTTATGATCTGTTTACGGCCGAAAAAAAAAAAATAGAACTTTTGGGACTTTGCTGAAAATTATAGTAGCTCGAATATACGTTGATTTTGGAAGGTTTTATTAAAAAATGCTGCCTTTTTGTTGGGAATTTAGGCTGCAGAATGTAACTCCAGTTAGTTATTCGGAAGCCTATTCGACAAAGAATGATAAACCCTTAGAAAGAAAGGATGATTTGTTGAGAGAGGAGGGTTCAAAACCAGAAGTTTACACTGAAGACCACGAAAAATTGTTGGGTAGCACTGAGATGAGTTGGACTCTTTTCGTGGATGGTGTTGGGAAAGATGGGAAGCGAATTTATGATCCAGTCAAGGGAAAGACTTGCCACCAATGCAGGTTTCTAGTTGTTCTTCTTGAATAATATTAACTATTTTACTTTCTGCCTCATTTTCCCTATCGCTTTGGTTTAAATAAAGTGGAAAGTTTTTATCTTTTGCAAAGTAACACGTTTAGCTAGGTTTGTGGCATATAAATTGTCCTGCTACTTATTTATATTGGCCCATCACCTTCAGCAGATTAAGTCGTGGTGGCTGACATTTTAGGATTACCACATTGTATATAATTCTTGCCCATTGATCTTGACTAACTATAAAACTTAGTAGTATTTGTTATAGTTAGGGTGTGCTTACGTTTATGTCGAAATTTTCACTAGAGGAGAATCTTGGTAAACAAATAAACTTATCTGGAACAGTAATGTGTATGATCTATCTGTCAAAATTGGTCACTAATGCAAGTTGCATAATCTACTACAGGTACTTTATATTAAAATTTTGAATGTATTAGCTGCCTTGTTGTATGTGTGAAAGTTCATCTTAGTCTTTACCTGCTTCATAACTGTGGAATATATTGCTATTCTGTGAATTAGTTTGTGTTATTTGCAAAAATATTCACTCTATTGTCCTAAGATAGTTGTCTGTTAACTCTTCCAATCTACAATGGCTCTTCTTCAAATACACCAAATTATTTATTTTGAAGACTTAATTCCAAATGAAGACTGAACGGATTACATCTTTGTTTGCAAAGCATTTCTCTCAAATTCATGTAAATAAAGAAATTAGAATTATGTAGATATATTGTGGGAGTTTTCTGTTACCATTATGCTATGACAAACTAGGGTACTACAGTAGGGGGGATACAAGTTTTTGTATTATTAGCCTTCTTGATTGAACGGTGGAGTGATCTGTAAACTTGGTAAGAACCTTTCTCCTGGGGCAAATGCAGAAGTTCGAATAACAAGAATTAAGTTCTGAAGTGATGGTTGTGATGTGTCTGTCACAATTTTCAAACACTGGATGAGAATATCTATAGTCAGTTCAAGATATAGACTACTGTCACTTTCTCTATTTAAATGTATCAAAGCAGCACCCGCTGTATGTTCAGCTGGATATAATTTGTCTTTTGCTTTGCTGGTTTACAGACAGAAAACTCTTGGTTATCGGACGCATTGCAGCCAATGCAACTTGGTGCAAGGACAATTTTGTGGAGATTGTTTATATATGAGGTATAACATGATTTGACCAAAAATTTGTTCATTATACTACTTAAGATCTACAGATTTGCACATTTAGGCTCCTAAAATTGTAGATTCACAGAATATTTAGCATTTTGTGTCTGAGAGAAGCTAATTGTCAATTATCTGCTTCTTGGAAACCAAAACACATGTTGACATGCAGAGCTGATATACCTTTGTAATTGAGCCATTGCTTGGTTTGACATTCATATAGTCTTATCTCTAATATTAGGTCTTCCAAAATACAGATTCATATGCTTTGTCAACTAATGTGTGCATTTCAGATTTTATTTGTATTTAAGCTTGTCATTTGGCAAAATTGAGCATTTGAGTATTCCTTTGAAGGGGAGACCTCAGAGAGTAAAATACAGAAATTTACAATTTCCGCCTGGCTGGGATAGCTGTTTTTAATGCTAACAACGAGTGTTTTCCTAAGCTGGTTCAGCATTCTCAACTGCAATTACTGCTTCTGGCCAATGGTTATGCAACGTGAAATAGACAGTAGGGACTTGGATGCTTTATGCTATCTCATGATTTTTAGTTTCCTGTACAAGATTTCTATCATTCCAGGCATGTCAACAGAGGCAGCATGCTGGCTACAATGCCTGCGCAGGTTATGAAATTGAATTCAATGACAAATGCATTCTTTTCCCTCCCATGATCAGTAGTAATATGGAATCACAGCCCATCCAAGATCCTTTTTCCTATATTCTTTTGAATGTTAATGCTACCCTCTTAAAACATCACAATAATATTCTATAATCATATGGGCTCGGCACTGATGTAATTTTTGCACAGATATGGGGAAAATGTGATTGAAGCAAACCAGAATCCAAACTGGATTTGTCCTGTTTGTCGTGGAATTTGTAACTGTAGTTTGTGTCGTCAAGCAAAAGGATGGCCTGCTACTGGCCCACTTTATAGGAAGGTAATATACCCACTTCTACTTGGTATATCTAGTCACACATTCTCATTTATTTTTCTTCTTTTTCTTAATGATATGAACTTGGTCTACTTGGCATTTTTCTCAGATTTCAAGTCTGGGTTACAAATCAGTGGCACATTATCTCATTCAAACTCGGCACTTGAAAACTGAAACAGAGGCAGACTCAAATAGCAAGGTTCCAGCTTCTGCAAAAAGATCACTAGCTTTTACTCATGTTGAGGAGACATCAACAGAAATGGTCCTGATGGATTGCAACACCAACACTCAGGCATCCCAAAATCCACAACCCCCAGAAAATTTGCCTTGTGATAAGCAAGAGAAGAAAGTGAAAACACATTTCGTGGATAATGAAGAGGGTGGTTTTAAGCAAGAGGAGAAAACACACTTCTTAGATGAAGAACAGAATGATGATAAGCAAGAGGAAAAAACACAGTTCCTGAATGATAAACAGGGAGATTTTAAGTTGGATGTGGAGCTGGAGCTGGTATACACTGGCGAGTTGAATGCTGGAAATTCATTGCAACTTGGTTCAAGAGGAAAAGAAACTGATATCCTGTTGGATAAAAAGTATGACTGTAGCAATGTTCCTGGAAAAGAAACTGTATTTCTGAACAAAGCAGGGCTTCCTGTTTCAAGTCATGACCAGAGAGGAACATTGCAAAACGAACTTGAAATTCCTGAAAGCAGTCACGAGTTCAATGGAAAGAAAGAGGATGCAACCTCCTACCTAGGTAACAGTGAGAGTGACTGCATTCTTACACCAGAATCAAGTCCAAAGTCCAATAAGATGTTTGTTCGGACCATTCAGCCAGCTGGTGATAGTATAGCTGGAAAATTGAGGCTGAGGCATAGTAGAGACAATAAGCAGGAGGAGCATAGAGTGGCAAGGAAACGAACCCCAGGTTTTAATCAGGACTCAAATGGTATTTTGCCTCGACATTGTGTAGCGTCAAGTGCAGAGTCCAATAAGAACCGTGTCCAGACCTTTGAGCCAGCTGGTCATAGTATAGCTGGAAGACTCAGGCTGCGGCGTAACAGAGACGATGCACAGGAGGAGCATAGACTGACAGGGATGGAAAATGGAACCCTGGGTGTTAAGCAGGGCCTGAATGGTATTTTGCCTCCACATAGAGCAGAAGCTGAAGTAAACAATTCAAATTCTTCTAGTCAAGCAACAGTCACTGGTAACATTCATGGAGGATTGAGGAAGAGGCGGGCTGAAGGCAAGGAGCAGGAGATAAACAAACTCTTATCTTCAGCTAAAGCAGAAACTGCTATAGATATTTCATCTCCAGTTGTGACATTAACAAGTTCAAAGTCCAAAAAGAAACAAACCCATACCTCAAAACCATCCCCTGATGGTATTGCTGGAAGACTCGGACAAAGACGTGCACGGGCAGGCGGCATATGAGGAGAAGTCAGACTCATTGCTGAAAGATCATATGTAAAAGAAAATTCAGTTTGTTTTCCGAACTGCTGGATACATATCCCAGTTTTAGCTTCCTCAATTGGCACAACTGTTTTGTCATTTGTGGTAAAGGATAGCTAAGTTTTTAGGTTTGCTGCAAGTTTTGGCTTTGTCCAACTCTTCTTTTGTTTACCAAACAGCAAATATATATGTGCTAGGAGAATTAATCTGTTACTCTGTTCCTATGGAATATGCTCCCTTTATTTTAAAATTAACTGTTAATATTATACAAATTATACATATTAAGAAAATTTTAATATATAATTTTTTAAAAAATATATTAAATTATTTTATTAAAAATTATAAAGTTATTTTAAAATAAATTAATATTATGATTTAATAGTGATAAATCTTAGAGGGGATGAATAAGATTTATAATAAACAAATACAAATAAAAAATTGTGTGAGAATTAAAAAATGTAGACTTGCTTCACAGCTTTAAGAATACAGTCGGGATCTTTTTGTATCAGTACTAAATGATGAGGGGAGGATCTGTATTTAAGATGGACAGTTGAAATATCAAAGACAGACTTTCTATAGAATATAAAAACCTTTAAAATTGATCTATAACAGCATAATATAGCACAAAAATTTTGTTCAAAATTGAGTTTTGAAAGTTTTTATAGAAACAAAAAATAAGACAGCGGCTAGAAACGGTTAGTTTTTCACTATCTAAAATGTGAGTCCAAAATAACACTTTTTTAGGCAAAAATATTTTGATACTGTTTCAGAATTTTGGACGAAGATTTTGGATGCAAAGTCCATCCAAAACACTCAATCAAAATCTCTGAAAACTTACTATTTGAAATCATTTTATTTGTATATTTCAAAATAAGATCAAACTAGATCATAAGGTAAGGAGATATAGGAATTTACAATTGATACCTTTAATAATGATTCCTAATCTATGATTCTTAATAATGATTCCTAATCTTTTATTCTTTTCAAGGGTTTCTTGATATGCAATCTTTTAAGTTTGTCTCATGTTTTTAGTCACTCATTTTTTGATTCCATTGCTCAAGAGTTGTTAGTAATCTCATTTGCATGTCCTGAAAGAATTAATGTCAAATATATCCTATCATATATAGATCACATAAGTTAGTTCTCATCAATGCCTTTAGGGCTAACAAATAGAGTAATAAATAATAAGAATATATTTGAAAAAATATAATGATCAACCGGTTATTAAAAATATATTTATTCTTCTTGATTTTAAAAAATAATAGATAATCTAAAACAAAAAATAATAATAATAACAATCATTTTAAAACAACAAGTACATTAAATTCCATACTTAGCTTAAAAATATTCAAAAGTAGTGTATATACTTTGAGGCGCGACTATTTGACTTGTGCATTTGTGCCAAGATCAGACTCTTAGAGTTGTATTCGAATATGAATGAATCGAATATAATATTTTCGGGAGTTCAATCAAAATTAACTAATGTTTTCATTTATTTATTATTCCAGTTCGTACGATTATTATTTAATAATATTTGAGTTTAAATTCGAAAATTTCTATTAACATTTGAGTTCTAATTTATCGAATTCGTTTGTTTTATTTTTTATTTTGAAATTTATAAAAATAATAATTAAAAATTTAATAAAATAGTTGAATATTATAATATTAAATAAATAAATATAACAATATAATTAATTTTAGTATTAATCTTAATATTATAATATGAGATTTATTAAGAATAAATTTTAATATTATAAAATACTCCATTCGTTTCAAAATATTTGTTCATAAAACTTTTTGCATACAAATTAAGGGAGTTGAAAATAATACTACAATCTAGATAAAATTCCTATTCTACCCATATTAAAAATAAAATAGTTATTGATTGGTGAAAATTTTTAAGAAATAAAAAGAAAAAAGAATTTTAAAAAATTGTGTAATTGATTTAGAATAAATTAGAGTAAAATAAGAAAAAATTAATCATTAATTCTAAAAATATGTATATGAATATTTATTTTGAAATAAAATAAAAATACTTTATGAACAAATATTTTAAAACGAAAATAATATAATATGTTTATACTCCAAAGTAGTAGTTCCAATATGTTCATTTATTAATCAGTAGAGTTTTATTCCAACACAAACAAGTTCTTATAAATTTTTATTCTAAACGACTCCAAAGTGCATGGTACTATTGGTTAAGATGTATAGATTGTTTACCCCGTGATAAATGGATGAACCCAGAAAACTATGGCACAAGCCCATGCGGTCTCATCAAATAAAACATGCCAACAGGTAGCCTATCCCGAGGACCAAAGCCCATTAAGATCAGGAACCTAACCCAGGTTCCTTAAAAGCTTCACTGTACACGAAGAATCTCTTTGCTTGTAACCGAGGAAGCAAGAAACAGAAAAAGTCCAAATATATATGGCTTTGACTGCTTATCAGAAACAACAAAATGGAGCAGCTGCTGCGTCTACCAATAACTCGAATTCAAATTGACAACAAATGTAGGAAAAGCTATAAAGAGAGACACAAAGCAAAAGGCATGCTTCCAAAAAGAGACCACTATCTACATATCAGTAGTTACTAATTCCTCTACTTTAAAAAAGTAAGATATGTAATGCGTTGAACAACATCATTTCCACCAGGAACGAGACTACTATATGCCAATATCATCAATTCTTTCTTTCTTTCAATGCTTTTTTTTTTTTTCTTCTTTTCTTTTTTGTTAAGAGGGTTCCAATCTTAGTAAATATTAGGCTGTGTGAAACTACAAGAGAACTGTTTTGAATGGGCAAAGGGAGAAACGGGAACAAAAGGTGAGTCTTGGTTGCTTGTGAAACTTGGTAAAGCTACCTGGATTGGAGGGTTATTTCAACAAAGAAAAAGAATATGACATTACTTTTAAAGAGCTTTTTTTCAAGATGGAAAGAGGAATTATGACCTCGCCTCCCAAGAGAAAACCATTAGCTTTATAAAGATTGATTAATACTATCATTCAAACTCCAAAGCAAAAATATAATACTAGTAATAGATCTTTGTCTTTGTAGATTACAACATTGAAAAAAAACATAATTTTTATACATATATTCAATAAAAAAAAATAAATTTATACTTTAAGGTGAATTTATAGGTGGTCTACATTATACATCAAGAATAATTCTTGACTCTACATTACACATCTAATGATTTACATTCTTTACATAAACTCAAAATAGAAAAAAATATATATTTGTGATAAAACGTTACTTAAAAATAAAAATTAAATATACAAAAATATTTTCAAAATTTAAACGTTAAAAAAAAAAAATCCCATTCAGTTGTCTGTTGTACTCATCTTCCATTATTGAACTCATATGATGTAGGCCTTTTAATAATTTCCAATTGCAAATGTTGAGTCACTGCTTCTGAACATTAAGGTCACTTTCATGAAACATGAGTTGAATTAAAACCATTATTTATAAAGAAATAAAGCCCTGAAACCTTTTCTTTTAACTCCATTTGCGTACTTCCCTAGTAGTTGGTAGTTTTTAAGAATTATCTATAATTGAGGTTGTACAAAGTTCTATTATTTTTACCAAAAAATAAAAAATAAAAAAGGTCGTACGTGTTCAATTCTCGACTCCAAATGCAATAAGGCACGGCTCCACGGCAGGATGACGCTAATCTTCAAGCTTTATCTTCAGGTCAGATAAGATATAATTTTAAGTCAAGTCAATCCTAATAGATTAAATAAAAATAATTTAGATATTAAAAAAGGAAAAAACAAAATGGACTATGTCCTGGGAAGTAAATATAGTGCTCCTCCTTAGGTAAATATTATAAAAAGTTCTAATAGTATAGAAAAAAAAAAAGAAGATTGAATTACTCTTTATTGAGAATTATATTATTATTTAGTTGGGAGACAAATGATAAAAGTATGAATTAAAAAAATATATTTTAATTTTATAGAATAATTTATATTTAAAAATTTTAAAAGTGATACTTATTTAAAATAAGAAGAATATTTATTTTATATTGCTACAAAAGTTAAACTAAGACAATAATTGGATACAACTTTTATTCAATTCAATTCAAAATTAAATTTTAGTTTAAAATAATATTAATTTAAATAATTTTTGTTTCCCAATAATTGTCATATATTTACAATATATCATATTTTCTCTCTTTAACCTCACTTAAACACTACATATTTAATACTTCATCTGTTCCTATTTATCTGTCACAGTTAACTATTTTATACAATTTAAAAAAAGTTAGCTAGTCTCTAAAATTCATATAACTTTGTTTATATATTCTAAAAGTACCATTGAATTTAATTTTCTCTACAACTATTTTCTTGTTTTGTTTGTTCAATTCTCTCTTTAAAGTTATTATATTTTTAATGTTCAAAACTATTTAATATAAGGGTATAACAGTAAAATTAACATTAATAACACTTAAATTTTTTTAATGTGACAGATAAAAAGGGATATTAAAATTTTTTATTTGTGACAGATAAAGAGGGATAGAAAGAGTAATTTTTTATTATATTCAACTAAACTCATTTCAAATAAATTTTTATCTACTTACACTATGAAGAAAGCTTATTGTCGTGGGATGAGTTCCTCAAGAAGAACATGTTAGAGAAACAGGGTACCTACGAGTATAGATAGGCAATTCAATTGAATTGAACAAGCACCGCATATACCCGACCAGGCTCTAACACATGTAATTATCAAATATCAACAATGCCGACAAGGCCACACAGTTCAAACTTAACGTAACTAAATCGAATTCAAATTCAATAGACAAGTCAGTAGGATACCTGAGAGACCTGCTCGCTGTTCTACCAGAACATACCAGGCGCCGGCACTCCTCTTGACAAGTTGCGCCGCAACGTACTGTACTGCCGACCGAATCACCAGTCCAATATTGGCTTGCCTTCAAGAAGTTATTTGCTCCACTCCGATGCGATGGGTACTGCGAATCTCCTTGCAGGATAAGACGGTCTCAGATCGCTGTCGACGCACACCAACGGCGATCACCTCGAAAATTCCCTCAATTCATCGGTCCTGATGAGCAAAAAATTATGAATCGTGAAGAGAGAAGGGAAGAGGCGAATTTTCTCTCAGGAAGCAAAAATCATGAAATAAGGGTTAACCCTAATGGCGGCTCTATTCCCTCTTTTAATTTCGCCTTAGGAAAAATTAAAACCCAATTCGGATTAGGAAATCCTAATTCCCTACCAGATTTTATGTTTCCTTTTCCTTTTCAAGTTAGGGTTAATTGGGCCAAATAAAAATAGAGGAACGTGAAAACATGGGCTAAGCCCGAGCCGGGCCGGGCGGCGCTCGCGTGTGGCATCCTCCATACCTTGGGCTTTTCTATTAAGTCTATAGAAAAGCCTTTTAGTATATAAAGGCTTCCACACCCCTCAATTTTTTCCATGTGGGACTCATGTCTAACATGAGTTCCCAAATGGTTAAACACCAAACTTTAACAACATTTAATTATAGATTCCCACCATGAAAATGGTTTCTACCATAATCAAAACAATCTCTAACATGTCAAGAACAATTCTCATTAATTGTTTTAGGCTAACTAATCATGAGTTAAAATTTATTAACTCCCAAAGTTGCCATTTTCAACAATCCCCCACAAATCCATAGTTAAAGACTATTCAGGATTTACATAATCTGCTTTCGATAATGGTACCTTCCGGTTTGAACCACTACCTAAGTTATCCAACTTATGCCCCCACAGGAATAGATGGACTTAAGCATTGAATCTGAATCTTGAATGTGACGGCGTCCATTGGTAACAATAGACTATCAGTTATGGAGACAATCTTTAGGGTTGACACGTTATAGCCATGTGTCCTGATCCTGTCTCATGAGTGTATTCAGAGAAAACCCAATTCCCTTTAGTTGCGGCCACACAACAACACTTGCATAGTTGGCGATCTCCAATGATGTACTGCTAGCATCCTGTCTAAAAGACTTGATCCCATTCAGAGTCAAAACTCTTACTAATTGCAGTAACCGCACCACAGGCTTTCAGGGAAATGACCTAGATACAAAGGTATTAGAATTGGTGCCAGATTCACTCAAACAGCTTGTTTATACCACATTGAACTGTCTTGTGAGATCTCTACTTGGTCAGTTGGGTTGCTACTATAGGTGAATCATTACTGGGTTATCAGTCCCATTCCCAACCTGGATTTAAGGAACAAGGATGTTTCTAGTCCATTAGTTAGGGGGTCTGCAATGTTATCTTTGGATCCAACAAAGTCAACAGACACTACCCTTTCAGACACTAACTCCCTTATAGACTTAAGTCTAACTTGGATGTGTCTATTAGTTTTTTAATTATACTCGGTACTCTTTATCTTTGCAATTGTGGTTTGATTGTCACAATGCACAGATATAGCAGTAACGGGCTTGTTGATCATTGGTAAAGAGGACAATAGTCCATACAGCCATTCAACTTTCATTCCAGTAGTATCCAAGGCACATAACTCAGCCTCAAAAGTTGACCGAGTTATCAAAGTCTATTTACAAGACTTCCAGGCGACTGCACCGCCACCTAATGTAAACACATATCCAGTGCAACCATTGCTACCAGAGTTCTTGGCTATCCAGCTTACATCACTATACCCTTCAAGTACAGCGGGGAATTTCCCATAATGCAACCTAAGGGAAACTGTTCCCTTCAAGTACCTTAGTACTCTATCCAAGGCCTCCCAATGAGTCCGATTTGGACAACTTGTATATCGTGCCAGCTTAGATACAGAAAATGAAATATCTGATCTTGAGCCATTTGCAAGATATTGCAAGCTACCAATAATTTGAGAATATCTTAATTGAGACACAGGAACTCCACTTTCATTCTTGTACAAAGCTACAGAAGGGTCACTTGGAGTTTTAGCAATTCTACAATTTTAATAACCATATTTCTCAAGAACATTCTCAATATAGTGAGTTTGAGAAATGGTTATCTCCTCAGTTGAGCGAATCAACTTTAGGCCAAGAATCACATTTGTTACTCCTATATCCTTCATTTCAAACTTACTTTTCAAGAATAATTTAGTCTCATTAATTATCTCAACATTGGACCCAAATAGCAAAATGTCATCCACATACAGGCATAGAACAATACATGCATTACCTTTAACCTTACAGTAAACACACTTGTCATTCTCATTTATGTCGAAGCCAAATGATAAAATAGTTTTATCAAAATTTTCATGCCATTGTTTGGGTGCTTGTTTTAAACCATACCGGGATTTCACAAGTTTACAAACTTTTCGTTCATTTCCTTTGGCTACAAATCCCTCAGGCTGATGCATATATATCTCTTCTTCAAGATCACCATGAAGAAAAGCTGTCTTCACATCCATTTAGTGGATGGTGAGACCATATATAGAAGCTAATGCAATTAGCACTCGGATTGTAGTCAAACGAGCAACAGGAGAGTATGTATCAAAATAGTCTATTCCCTCTTTCTGTCTAAATCCTTTGGCAACTAATCTGGCTTTATACTGATTTATGGTTCCATCTGGTTTAAGTTTCTTCTTAAATATCCATTTACATCCAATTGTACTGCACCCATGAGGGAGATCTACCAATTCCCATATCCCATTGAAGACAATGGAATCCATCTCACTTTTGACAGCTCATTTCCAATGCCCTGCTTCTGAGGAAGCCATAGCTGCTTGGAAAGTTAAAAGTTCGTCCTCAACATTGTAAGTGACAAATTCACTTCCAAAGTCCTTAACTACCTTAGTTCTCTTACTTCTTCTAGGTTATTCCAATTCCTCAATTTGAGTATTGAAACTATTTGGACCTGCCCCCACATCTTTCATCCTTTCCACATGATCAGGAATGGAATCAGATGTTAAGACTGAATTTAAAGTAGAAATATCTTGAGGCAAACCAGTTTTCATGGGAAACACATCCTCAAAGAATGTAGCATCACGGTATTAAATGGTAGTTTTACAATCTATACCAGGTATTTCAGACTTAATTACCAAAAACCTCATGGCATAACTTGTTTCCACATAACTAATAAAGATGGCATCAACAGTCTTTGGTCCTAACTTCTTCCTTTTATGTTCAGGGATTAGAACTTTTGCAAGACAACCCCACACACGGAAGTATTTTAAGTTAGGTTTCCTATCTTTCCAGATTTCAAATGGAGTTACCTCTTTATGTTTATAAGGAACTCTGTTCAGAATATGACAAGCCGTATTCAAAGCCTCACCCCACATATACTTAGGCAATCCATAATTCAAAAGTAAACTATTGATCATATCTTTAAATGTTCTATTTTTTCGTTCAGCAATCCCATTGGATTGGGGAGAATAAGGGGTGTCTCCTCATGAATTATGCCATTACTTTGGCAATATTCAACAAATGGATTAGACTCGTATTCTCCACCTCTATCAGATCTTAACCTTTTAAGTTTCTTGCCAGTTTGAGTTTCAGCTTCATTTTTAAATATGAGAAACTTTTCAAGTGCTTCATCTTTATGTTTAAGTAAATAAATATAGCAATATTTACTGCAATCGTCAATAAAAGTAATAAAGTATTTTTTATGATCCCTAGTCAACAAGCCATTAAATTCACAAATGTCTATGTGAACTAAATCAAGTATTTCTGAATCCCTTTCAATTCAGTGATAGGGTTTCCTAGTTGTTTTAGCTTCCACACACACTTGACATTTGTTCTTCTTATCAATTGAATGTTTAGGGATCAAGTCTAAATTCATCATTCTTTTAACAGAATTTAAATTTAAATGTCCAAGTTTGCTATGCCAAATATTAGTAGATTCAATCATGTGCACCATGGGATAAACAGAATTCTCAACAGAAGAAGCTTTATTCAAATCAGAAGTACATGGTTCAACTCTTAATTTAAATAAATCATCTGACAAATAACCTTTGCCAACAAAAGAATTGTAGTGCATAATCACTACTTTATTACATTTGAAAGTCAATTCATAACCCTCTCTAACTAAACATGAGCCACTAAGAATATTTCTACGCACTGTTGGAACATGCTGCACCTTATGAAGAGAAAGAATACGCCCTGAAGGAAATTTCAAGTCCACGCGTCCAATTCCCAATACATTGGCTGTAACTGAGTTCCACATCTTTACAGTTTTTCCTTTAATAGGCTGATAAGACACAAAAAGTAATTTATCAGCACAAACGTGCACATTTGCTCCAGTATCAACCAGCCATTCAAGTGGCTCATAAATAGTAAAGACTTTTGGGTTAACAGAAACATACCTTCCATCATCATTGGAAGTAGTGATGCCAGTCCCAGCCTCAATGGTACAAACCTCAGTAAGGTGTGTACTCAAATCAGCTTCCGCTTGACTAGTATCCTCTACCACCACATTGACTTGTGCTTCAGAATTTGATCTTTGTTTGACTTTGGGCTTTTTAGATGGACAGTCCTTAGCCCAGTGTTCAACCTGACCATAATTCCAGCATGGTTTGTTCACTTTCGGTTTCTTCTTGGCCTTGCCTTTTGTCTTGTTTATGTTTTTAGAGTTTGAGTTAACCCCCACATTCCTCTGGTTATTGCTCTTCTTCCCAATAGTCACCACATGGACATTAGACTCCGCAGGTACAATATGACTATTCTTTCTATGTTGCTCCTCAATGGCTATTGATTTCATCAGATCGTTTAGAGAAATCTTCTCCGTCTTGTGTTTGAGGGACATACCAAAGTCCTCCCAAGACTTAGGAAATTTCTCTATCACTGACATCACTTGGAACTTCTCAGGAAGTTCCATATCCGATTCATGAAGAGAATGAATAATCAATTGCAACTCATGAGTCTGTTCAATCACAGACTTGCCCTCAACCATCTGAAACTTCAGAAATTTGGAGACATAATACCTTTCCAGACCTTGATCCTTGGTATTATATTTCATATTTAATTCATCCCATAGCATCTTTGCTGTGTATGACTCAGAACAGTAGACATCAAAGAGAGCATTTGTCAACGCTGACAGTATTGCCCCTCTGCCTACATTGTTCCGTTCATCCCACGCAGCAATCTCAACTACTCTAGGATGCCTTTCAGTTGGTATAGACTTGTCAACCTACACTGCTGACAATAAGCCCCTCATGGTCAACCAAATTTTTATGCGTTGTTGCCAACGCTCGAAATTTCTGTTCTGGACCAAACTTGTCCGGCAGACCATTCAAGTCAACCAAAGGCTTATACATGGCAGATGCAGTACTTGACGAACTGGCCATTACACACAAACAGATAATTGCAGAATAACTTCTTGAAGACTGTTAGAGAAATAGGGTACTTACGAGCACAGACAGGCAATTTAACTGAATTGAACAAGCACCATCTATACTCGACTAGGGCGCTAACACATGCAATTATCAAATATCAACAATGCCGGCAAGGCCACACAGTCCAAACTTAACGTAACTAAACTGAATTCAAATTCAATAGATAAGTCAGTAAGATACTTGAGAGACTTATTCGCTGTTCTACCATAACGTACTAGGCACCGGCACTCCTCTAGACAAGTTGCGTCGCAACGTACTGTACTGCTGACCCACCAGTCCAATACTGGCTTGCCTTCAAAAAGTTATTCGCCCCACTCCGGTTCGATGGGTACTGCGACTCTCCTTGCAGGATAAGACGGTCTCAGATCGCTGTCGACGCACACCAACGGTGATCACCTTGAAAATCCCCTTAGTTTACCGGTCCCGATGAGCAAAAAATTATAGATCGTGAAGAGAGAAGGGAAGAGGCGAATTTTTTCTCAGGAAGCAAAAAGCACGAAATAAGGGTTAACCCTAATGGCGGCTATGTTCCCTCTTTTAATTTCGCCTTAGGAAAAATTAAAACCCAATTCGGATTAGAAAATCCTAATTTCCTACCAGATTTTATGTTTCCTTTTCCTTTTCAATTTAGAGTTCGTTTTAGGAAAAATTAAAACCCAATTCAGATTAGAAAATCCTAATTCCCTACCAAATTTTATGTTTCCTTTTCCTTTTCAATTTAGAAATTAGAGTTAATTGGGCCTAATTAACATGGGTCAAGCCAAAGCCCGAGCCGAGCGGGCGGCACGTTCGTGTGGCATCCTCCGTACTTTGAACTTTTCTATTAAGTCTATAGAAAAGCCTTTTAGTATATAAAGGCTTCCACACCCCTCAATTTTTTTCATATGGGACTCATGTCTAACATGAGTTCTCAAATAGTTAAACACCCAACTTTAACAATATTTAATTATAGATTCTCATCATGAAAATGACTTCTACCATTATGAAAACAATCTCTAACATGTCAAGAACAATTTTCATTAATTATTTGAAACTAACTAATCATGAATTAAAAATTATTAACTCTTAATGTTGTCATTTTTAACAGAACATTCAATTCAACATTTGTATTTAAGACTTTGAGAGAGAGAGAGAGAGAGATTGATTCAAGACATTGACTTTTTTGAGGGCTGATTTAACCGAAATGAACATGGGGGATCTCAAAACGGAGGAGGATTCCGTCGAAGGAGGAAGGACAGGGTTTTGTCAAACAAACAATTACAAGAAGGACAACATGGGAAAAAGATTTGAGGTCGCATTAAATATGTCTGCCTTTGTGTATTGGGTCCAAAATCATCTGTATCTCTCCTGCCCCTAGTAATTGGTGCTGACCAAGTTAGTTGAGCTACTCTACTCTTGCTTTCTTCCATTTTCCAGTTATTCATTTTCCATCGTTTTCCCACATTTACTTCAAATGTGACCCAACTTGTTCAACTCAAACTAAAATTTTGGTTTCTTTTTAAATTAAAATTTTATTTTAATTTCAATATATTATTATTTTATATATGTTTATTTTTCAAGAATTATCATCTATTCACAATACATTATATTCTTTCTCTTTATATCTCATGTAATTTTACGTATTTAATAATGTTTTATAAAATTCATTTCAGATAAATTATTATCCACTTATATAGTATTCAAAATTTGATTCACTTGTTTAAATACAAAAATCTCAGTTACCATTTCAAAATACCCTTTTAATCTAGGTTGCAAAAATAAATAGTACGAGATATTAAGGACACGTGGAAATATTAAATTTTAAAAAATTAAAGTTGGAAAATTAAAATTAAAATTTGAAGTTGAAGTTTAAATTAATTATAATTTATTTGTATATTATATTATATTATATTATTATTAATTAAATAAGTAATTGAAATATTTAAATTTCAAATTTAGTTATAATAAAATTATAATACATTTTTAATTATTTAAATAACAATTAAAAATTTTAATTAAATACACATAATTAATTAAATAATCAATATTATTCATTATCAAATACACTTCATATAATAAGAACTACTAAATTAATTAAATTATCAAATAAATTTTAATTTTTTCTCTGAAAATTATAAATTATTTATGTAATTGAATCTTATTTTACTTTTAAAAATTTGAATTTGACTGATTATGCTTTTAATTCAAGTAAAAATTTAGTCAAATAGGGCCTTTTGGTTTTACTCATTCTGGCAGCAATTTTTGGGATTATGTGCCAGAGTCCACCCATTCAGGAATCCTATGGGGGTTGATGGAAACTGATTAGAAAAAGATCTTTACACAACTAAGCAATACTATTACACTATACTCAAAAAAATTAAAAACTATATATTTGAATAAAGATTTGATTCACTCTTGATTTCTTTTAAAAGGATAAAAAAAAAAAAAGAAAAAACTGTTTTTGCTGGCTCTGTGGGGTCTGGTCTTAGGGTGATGTGTAAGTTGTGGAAGCTGTTTTCGCTGGTCTCAGAATTGACCAAGTAAAATTTGAAGACTTGATGGCTTACTATTGGGGTTGAGCCGCTTCCTCTTTGACTAACAATATCAATTGATTGGCTAACTGGGGTCAGTCCCAAACAATGTAACTTGACAAAATTGACCACGTGTCTACCAAAGTCTTCAAGGAAGAATGATTCATGGTGAAGACAATGATAATGCTAGATATAGTTAAACTTTAAGGGAAAAAAAAAAAAAATGGAGGGACAGAAAATCAAATATCACATGGAACCTGATAACATTAAGCCTCACATGGCCTTACAACAATAGAAATCTTCAAAATCTTGGGTAATGTTTTTTTTAGTAGATTTGTCAATTAACCTCACGAATAAATTTAATATATATTTTAATTAGTCGATTTTAATTTAATTTTAACTTTGAGAGATTCGATTCAGGGACCATTCATTTACAATGCTAATTCTGGAAGAATCACAACTAATTAAGTTATGACCTGAATAGAAATATTGATTTCTAATTTTGTATATATATTTTGTTTTATTTTAAAACACTTCACAATAATATGTACCATGCTCGATTTTACCAACCATTCACATATATTATTCTAGTCACAGACAGATTCAAAATGATAGGGTTTTCTGGTCAGGAATATTCCTTAAATTTTTTTGCCTCTTCAGAAAATTTTATTATTCTAATATTATTTTTTGGTTATTTAACTTGTCTCCAAGTTTAAATTTTAAAATTTCTAATTTTAGTATTTATTCTCTTTGAACTAAAAAGGAAAACTCAATTTTCCTACTTTTATCGATAAAACCTTATAAGTATATTACAAATTTACACTATTTGTACCAAATTTCTATATTTACATGAGGATTGGTGGGTTAACAACAAAAAGGATAAAAAAGTCTTTTGCGGATTTAAATCAATAAACACTGGTTTATTCAAGTTGAAAAAAAGAATAGAAGATCCATGTCATAGCAGGTTTTTGGAGGGTTGACCAAAGATGCTAATCGACACATCGAATATACAAAAAGTCGAACGGCCCTGCACTCACCTTGCTGTGCCTTTGGTACCCCTATAAATTATTGTCGCTTTTTCCTTTTTTTCCCCCTGGATTTTGTTTTATTAGGTTAAAAATAGTACTGCTAGCGATCATAGTGAGTGCTCATTTGAACCCAATCTCAAAAGGACAGAAAACCAACACACTTTTAGGAAAAATTAATTAATTATCAAATACTTTATATATTAAATAATTATTATTCTTTCTATCCCATAATATAAGTAATTCGATTTAATTTCACACATATTAATAAAATTTTTAAAAATAAGATAATTTTATATTTTTTTCTTCCTATAACACCTTTATTTAAATGTCTTGGAAATAAAAGAAGAGAGGAGAGAGAAAGAGAATAATAAATAAGGACAAAAATATAAAAATAATTTTAAAATTTTATTGAAAAGTTTCCAACCACTTACCATTTGGGACAATAAAAGTAGTGTCTAACGACTTATATTATGGGACGAAAAGAGTACTTTTTAATTTTTTACAATTATATACTATTATATTATTAAATAAAATATGTATTTATTAATTTTTCTCCCTAATTATTTCCTTATATACTATCTCAAATTATAATATTTATTTGTTTCAAACTAACTTTATAAGTTTTAATAAGAATAATTCATTTTTTAAAAGAATTTTATAAATATTAGAGTTTCGTTAATATGTATAGATTCTTAAAAATAACTGTATTAGTTTTTTAATTATATATTTATAATTTATTATTATTAAATCATAATATTAATTGTTTCAAATAAAGTCAACAAATTTTAACAATAATAGTTCAGTATTTTTTACTTTTAAAACTCTATACATTTTAGAGTTTTTGAATTTTTCAAAAGTGATTTATATTTCTTCTCATTGTTATATCAAATTAAAAAGAAGATAAAAGTAATTGACAATGTTGTTTCCCTTAAAAATGAATTTATGAAATATACAAGTGGACATAGGATTCTTTCTTTGCTCTATGGTGTGCTTCTTAAAAATAGAGCGAGAGAGAGAGGGGGGGGGGGCTAGGCCACAAAATTTTTAAGACTTGCTATTAATAATTTGCAACTTTAAAGAGGCAAAATGAAGTAATAATATGAGAATACTAAGCCATGATTACAAACATTCTAAAAAGTGGACACAAAAAAAAAAAAAAACACCCGCCAACAACAACAACATTATTTCTAAAAATACTAAGCCATGATTATAAACATTCTACAAAGTGGAAACCAAACAATGATAAATCAGTGGCTACATAATCACATCCCAAAAGGCAAAGGCTATCTAAAGTGATTGATAAGCTCTGTAATTTCGTTTTTTTTTTTTGTTTAATGATGGCTTTCTCCTTTTTTTTATCTCCTTCTTTTTCCTTCTTGTGGTCCTTTGTAACCATGTTTTCCCCAAGAATATGTAGCTTTTAAAATATATTTGCTGTCTGCAAACAGCAACTAACCTCTTTGTCTCATTAACATTCTCCCTTGACTTTTCTTTATTTTTTTTAAGATTAATATATTCATAATCCTACATATTCTGGTGGTCTTACCTGTCCATTTCAATATTTTCAAGAATTCTAGTATATTAGATCAACAATATCATATGAGATATTGGTCCAACAAACATTTTTCTTGAAAATTCAATAATGATAATTAACTTTGACTTAAATGATATATTCATCGATAAACATACTCTTTTTTACTAGATAATAAGTTATTATCTTTTTATATTTTTTTTCTAATTTTTTTTTTTGTAAAAGAAGAAGGGAGAGGACAAAGAGCGAAGATAGAGATAATAGAAATGATGAGATATAATTTTGTGTCGAATTGTGATTTACGTCTCGAGTAATAATCTTTTATTATTATTAAGATGAATTGTTACTAATTTTATATTTTTTTATTGTTTAAAAATTAAAAAAAAAAGCAAGCAAAGCATTCATCTTATAGTCATTTTTTTCTTTTTTCTTCTTTCCTTGTTTGGTGAAGATGCAAAAACTTAAAAAATGAATGGAAATCTGCTCAACTAAAATTAAATAAGCTACTGGGGATTCATCTAATCCTGGGAATTCTTCTTATGAACTTCACCTTTACCAAATGAAAGAGAGGAAAATTTTCTAAAAAAAGAGAGGAAGGTAGGTGGACTTTGATTTAGAGATAGACACAAAACAGCTTTTACAAGCCAAGCCAGCTGATTAGTGTTTTGACTTTGGGCTATTGCAGTGAGAGGGAAGGGTCTAGGCAGGTCCCACCTACCTAGCCTTAAATTTTTTTTTATATTTTTGTTTTATCAATTGGATTAAAATTTGCAATTAACTAAAAATTTTGTTTAATATATGCACAAGAGTACTTGGTGCTGTGTGTGAAAGTCAATGTCATCTGTCTCTGAGGGAAGAGATAGAGATTAGGGTGATATGCAAATATCCGCTGTGGCCTAAAGCCAGATAGGGTCAATGACAAAGAGAGCGAAGTGCACAGTGGGGAGGTAATCGATGGGGGTATGTTTTGGATTCACAATAGAACTGAAGTAAATGTGCATTTGATGGGGAGGGCTTGCTTTTAATTCCCTTGCACAGAGCAGGAGAGAGAAAGATAGGAGGAGAAAGAGAGAAAAGCAGAGAGCTTTGAACTCCTTCAGGTGTTCCGAGGAGGGTCGTTGATATAGTTGATATACTGCTACAGCTTAAGCTGAAAATCTGCCTTGGTTTGTTGTGCAGAATCATTTTATCTGCCACATTCACTAGGAGTGTTGTCGCTTCTTTGCCATTTATTGGGGATCTGGATATTAAGCTCTGTTGGCTTTGCCCTGTTCTTTTGAGGTTTTGGTTTACTCTGCTTTCTGGGTTTTTTCTATTTTGACGATAATTGTTTGACTCTCTATGAAAGTGGGGTTTTCTCGGAGAGTCTCTTTGAATCTTGGGTCCTGATTTTCTCTGGGTTTTCTGTTTTCTTTCTCTTTCATCATCTAGCCTTTACCACTTTCATAAAGTAGGCAGTAGTACTAAATTACCCAACTGCACTTACTGGATTTGGCTCACGAAACCCTAAATTCTGTGGGTAGCATTTATCCTTTTACCTCTTACATTACTGGGTTCCATTTGTATTAACATCCTCGACGCTTGATTTTACTGAATTCCAGTCACGCCACAGTTTCAGAGTTTTCATGAGAGGTCAAATCTAGGGTTTCCTGATCTGGTCCTTTTTATCATGCTCTCCTCTAATTCTTTTCTCTAAGCTCTGGTCTTCTTGTTTGAATTGTTGATAAAGCAAATGCTTTGGGTCTTTCCCTCCTTAAAATAGGGGGTTTGATTTTTGAAAGCAAAGGTTTTGATTCTGAGAAAGCTTTTTAGCTTGATTCCTTTTGCTTTTTTTGAAATCAGGTCTGAATTTCAGCCTCCTTTTCTGGGTTTTGCTGGTAGGTGGGCTGAACGAACCCTTTGCCTTTGTTGAAGCTTGGGTTAATTACTCTTTTCTGGTTGCTCTCAGTTTCATTACCTAGACAGCTTTGATGCATCTGTCACTGTGGAAGCCAATATCTCACTGTGCTGCTCTGATTTTAGACAAGAAGAGCAGAAGAAAAGATGGGTCTAGTCACTCAACCGAAGAAATTAAGAGAAACCCATCAATTCTGAGAAAATTACAAGAGCACAAGCTTAGGGAGGCTCTTGAGGAAGCATCTGAAGATGGGTCTCTTGTTAAATCTCAGGATATGGACTCTGAGGCCATGGCAAATCAAGACGAGAGCTTGGGGCGGTCAAGGTCACTTGCGCGCTTACATGCCCAAAAGGAATTCCTCAGAGCCACTGCTCTTGCTGCAGAGCGCACATTTGAAACTGAGGATTCTATTCCAGAGCTTGAGGAAGCCTTTTCAAAGTTCTTTACCATGTATCCAAAGTATCAGTCATCAGAGAGGATTGATCAACTGAGGTCAGATGAGTATTCACACCTTTCAGGGTCTGTTCCAAAGGTATGTCTTGATTACTGTGGATTTGGGTTGTTTTCGTTCCTGCAATCTGTTCATTATTGGGAATCATCTACATTTAGCCTGTCTGAGATTACTGCTAATTTGAGCAATCATGCTTTATATGGGGGTGCTGAGAAAGGGACTGTGGAACATGATATAAAGACCAGGATAATGGATTATTTGAACATCCCTGAGCATGAGTATGGCCTTGTTTTCACTGTTAGTCGAGGGTCAGCTTTTAGATTGCTAGCTGAATCTTACCCTTTCCACACAAACAAGCGGTTGTTGACTATGTTTGATCATGAAAGCCAGTCAGTAAATTGGATGGCTCAAAGTGCCAGAGAGAAAGGTGCCAAGGTTCAGAGCGCATGGTTTAAATGGCCAACCCTGAAGCTCTGCTCAACCGATCTAAGAAAGCAAATTTCAAACAAAAAGAGGAGGAAGAAAGATTCAGCCACTGGTCTTTTTGTGTTCCCTGTTCAGTCTAGAGTTACTGGTGCAAAGTACTCTTACCAGTGGATGGCACTGGCTCAGCAGAACAATTGGCATGTCTTACTTGATGCTGGTGCATTAGGTCCAAAAGACATGGATTCTCTTGGGCTGTCTCTTTTCCGTCCAGATTTCATCATCACATCCTTTTACAGAGTGTTTGGTTATGACCCCACTGGGTTTGGATGTCTTCTGATCAAGAAATCTGTAATGGGAAGCCTTCAGAATCAGTCTGGGCATACTGGATCTGGCATTGTGAAAATTACTCCAGTTTTTCCTCTGTATTTGAGTGATTCAATTGATGGCTTCCCTGGATTGGTTGAGGATGATGAAAATGGTGAAAATGGTGAAACTAAAACTGAAAGTCGTCCAGGATCTCAATTGCCTGCATTTTCTGGTGCATTCACTTCTGCCCAAGTCAGAGATGTTTTTGAAACGGAGATGGATCATGAAAACAGTTCTGATAGGGATGGTGCAAGCACCATTTTTGAAGAAACTGAGAGCATTTCGATAGGGGAGGTGATGAAAAGCCCAGTCTTCAGTGAAGATGAATCCTCTGATAACTCACTGTGGATTGATCTGGGTCAGAGTCCATTGGGGTCTGATCATGCTGGCCAATTGAACAAACAAAAGGCTGCTTCTCCAGTGCCACCATTTTGGTTTGCTAGCAGGAAGAATAATAAGAGGCTTTCGCCAAAACCATCAAAGACATCAAATAGCCCTATATATGACCAAGAGGTTAACCCGGGGCATAATGAGGAGAATATGCTGTCATTTGATGCTGCTATTAGATCTGTGTCTCAGGAATCGAACCATGTGAAGGAGATTCCTGAAGAAGAACAGTTATCTGATACTAATCCTATGACAAGAGAAAGTAGGAGTACCCCTGATGATCAGCACATTCAAGAGATTCAAGAAGAACCCTATCCCTGCAATCCAGTACACATGTTGAATTCTACTCTCAAGGGATCTAATCTTAAAGATTCCGTCTCTCTTTATCAGGGACGAATCCATGAGAATGGTTCAGCTGCTGAGATTTGTTGTGAGCCGAAGGAAAGTGCTATAAGAAGGGAGACAGAGGGTGAGTTCAGATTACTGGAAAGGAGAGAAGGAAATAGGTTTGCCGGGGGTAGATTTTTTGGCATAGAAGAGATTGAACAGCCGGGAAGCAGGGGCAGAAGGGTATCCTTCAGCATGGAAGACAATCGCAAAGCTCGTCTTAGCCATGCTGTGGAGCCAGGAGAGTTTTCAGCCACAAGCTTGGATGATGATGAGTACATCAGTGATGGGGATTATGGTGACGGCCAAGACTCGGACAGAAGAGAAACTGAGATAGTATGCAGGCATCTAGATCACATAAACATGTTGGGACTCAACAAGACCACGCTTCGATTGCGGTTTCTAATAAATTGGCTTGTGACCTCATTGCTTCAATTGAGATTACCTGGGCCAAATGGGGAGGATAATGTGCCACTTGTTCGTATTTATGGGCCAAAAATAAAATACGAAAGAGGTGCTGCTGTTGCCTTTAATGTGAAAGACAGAAGCAGAGGTCTAATCAGTCCTGAAGTTGTACAGAAGCTTGCTGAGTCATATGGTATCTCTCTTGGCGTTGGTATTCTTAGTCATATCCGGATTCTAGATAGCCCCAAGCAGCAACGTGGTTTGAATCTGGAAGATACCACCCTTTGTAAGCCAATGGAAAATGGCAGGCATGACGGTAGGAGTGGATTCATCAGAGTTGAGGTTGTCACTGCTTCTCTTGGGTTTTTAACCAATTTCGATGATGTTTATAAGTTGTGGGCTTTTGTGGCAAAGTTTCTTAACCCTGCCTTTATCAAAGAGGGTGCACTTCCAACTGTTGTAGAGGATGCAGAAGCCTAAAGATGATAGCTGCTTCCAGTGGTTTTTCCTAGCTTGCCTCGGAGAGATGCAGAGGTTCGGTGTCTGAAGGCGCGCATAATGTGGAAGGGTGAAATACAGGCACCGGAGAAAGAATTGGATGGTACTTTCTGGTTTCTTTGCCCCCTTCTATCTCTTTGTTGCAAGCCGGGGTGCATTTGTTTATTCAATGTTTCCTTCTTGGTTAAATTTTCTTTTTCTTTTTGACCTTCTTGAGTTTCTTGTAGAGTTGGCTTTAGAAATTTGTATCATCTCAGGTAGTTACCATGAACCAAAGCAGATATAAAGGGGCAAAATATACCCATTACCACTTGGCTCACGAACTAATTGTTCTCTGCTGTAAATTATCGAGATTATATTTGCTTGTTTCAGGCTGTTCTGCAATTTTATTGCCTGTTCGGATATAGCACAAGTTTCTTGTCTTGTCAAGTTTTCTGTTTGTTCTATCTTGTTTGGATGATCCACTCCAAAAACCAGAGGCAGATACATCATCCCGTCCCATTTGTTTGTGTTACGATGTGGAGCGATAACCCCTCTGATTTAATTTCGAATGTCAAATTTGCTGGAAATCTAAAGCAGCATTTCTACCCTTGCTATATAGTCCCCTTGCCAAAAAGGGCTATTGTAATTTCAAGGAATCAGCAAGTCAGAACAGAACAAAAACCTGTTAAAGCAACCCAGTGTACAAGTCTACAAGGTTTGTGTCCACCAGTTCAAAATTTCATGGAGCTTCAATATCAAGCTGTCCCCAGAAAGGACTTTTCTATAAAGTCGGAAGAAATTAATTATTTGCGGCCCCCAATTTTCCATTCATATTAGGTTTCATTTCACGCAGTAGTACTCGAGAATTATATATATATAATCAAATTATATACATAAATCATGTATGATGTACTCCAACCTTTTGTCTTGATCCAGAATTTGATTTTGTTCACAATTAGGTTCAATCACTTTCAGAAAATGACTCCCATTTTCTCAGAATTGAATATAGAAATAAAAAAGTCAAATAATTTTCGGTTTGCTTTAATTAGTGCTTCAAGTTTCTGGCCTGCCCCTGTCACGTTACATGATGCAACGAATATAGATTAGTCAAATCATAGCTTCAGAACACAAATTATTGATGTCAACTCAGAGAAAAAAAAACGTTGTTTTTTCATCCTCAAGAAACTGAAATACAGCGAACGTGGAAGAAAAAGAGGATGAAAGACAACGCAAACAGAGAATTCAAAATCCATGAAACTTTTTCCTCCTTCTGGTGTAGTGATTATTATTGTTGGGCCACACCCATGGAGTTTTGTTTGCCATGATACATCCCGAATTCTTTGAATTACTTGTTATTCTTTTGTTTGAATCTGGGGAGAGAATATTTAGTTATTCTTTTCACGTTATATTTTACTGACATGCATTGTACGTAAGGTAAAAACAAATTAATTGAATGTAGTGTGATATGAGTTCTAGCCATTTAAGTGGCCCGACCTTAGATCCCAATTGTTTTGTTTTCCTTTACCTTTTGGCTCGAAAACTCCATTTTTTTTATATTGGGATTTTGTAGATTGTGCTATCCAGAAGAGCTTGGATAGGCCCTCGAGGTAGTGTTGGAAGAGAAGAAGACAGGGATGCCTTCTTTTGGGGACAAGATTATGATGATTAAACACTGCTTTTTCCCGCTGAGAAATTTCTTTAAAAAATATGGAATCTTTTGATCACATTTCAGACGCATTTGCTTTAGAACTCGACAAAAGTTTGCATAAAGTTGTGCTGACTGTTTATGGAGCTACTAAATTTGACAAACTGCAGAAGCTTTTCTTGGTGGCAGTCCCCCAAAAGGAACTTTACAAGGGAGTTGGTGATGGTGATTCATGGACTAGTAATTGGGCATGAAGGTGTCAAAAATCTGGGAAAGAGACTTCATAGCTTTGCCCATTATGAGATCAAAATTAAGGAAATATTTCTAATACGATCAATTTAATCTGTTATCAGCTAGGTAAAATTTATCATTCCAATCTGTACATAAGTAGGGGGTTAACAAGAATTGGCCAAAACTTCTGCACTTAAAGTCTATACATCTGTATAACTCACATATTAGTGATGCCAAAGAGAAGAATAGCAACCCTAAACAAACCAAGAAGCTCTCCCCTACATTCATGCGAAGGAAAAGATGCTGTTCCTACCTTGAACGTATACAAACTGTAAAATCAATCGAATACAGTTTAATACAGATATCACAACCTTGTCAGGAATATTCCTTCTCAGCAGGTCCATTGCATGCTAGAAGTCAACTCCTGGGTGCATGAGCTTTTCTCAAACTACAGAGATCACATAGCAACTTCCTGAGTTTCAGGAAAAAGCATTCCTACAGATCCATCATTTTTATAAGAAAAGCAGCTTCAAGTGCTGATTCCTTGCAATGCAAATATCTGTTTTCCTCAACTATCTCAGTTGTTAAATTGAGCAGTATTGGCCGTTTAGGATCATAAGTGGTATGTTCGCGGACTCGTGCAACCCATTTTGCTGCTTCCCAAACACCAAACCTGGAAAGATGCAAGATTAACTGTGTAAAAAATTTGTGAAAGCAAAAGTTGTATGTTTCCACAAAGAAATTCATTTAAATAGTCCACTGCTAGCAAAACCATCGAGAGACTGTAAGCTTCTGAGAAGTATGACTTCTTTAAAAATTTTTGCAGCTCCAGTGCTCGTTCATCTTTAGCATGAAGCAATCGGATGGCTTCAGCGTTTCCCATCCCTAAGTGAATGATAACAGAAGTTTCAAAAGGTAGCAGAAAATCAGGTTCAAATTACCGTGTGCTGAATGATGATGACACCAAAACAGCTGGAAAAAGAACCCCTTTTGGAATGTTATCATAGGGAGAATATTTGCGTATAGCCCGAAAATCATCTATATCGCCAGGGTATCCAAATTCTTCATAGTCGACAGGTACAAGTGGCAAAATGGGAGAGTGAAGTGTATTAGTTGGATCCAAAAAGGGAACCTGGTCAAGAAACAAAAGAGAATACAAGTTGCTTTAGAAAATGAGGAAATCTAGCACTTTTGTGTTTCCTTTTCTGGGTCAAGAGGGAAGGGGAAGGAATTTCTGAGACTACAAGAAAATGCCTGATAATATTGAGCGAGAACTCAAAAGGCAGTTAGATCGAGAATTGGTATAAATTTGAAAAGCATTCACCCACGTAAAAGAGCAAAACCAAAATGCAAGTCAATGCATGATTAGACACAAAAATAAAGTAGGCAATGATGCAAAGGTCAACTAGAGAAGCACCTTCAAAACTGCAGCACGGAATAAATCAGGACAAGAATTAATAGCTGAAGCAACCAACATTCCTCCAGCACTATATCCCCAGCCAGCAAGCTTGTTTCCTTGCACTATTTCCCTCTCGACCAGAAATTTTGCACAGAAAATATAATCATTGATGGAATTAATCTTTTTTGTCCTCTGGCCATCATGATGCCATTTTTTACTTCCACCACCTCCTCCTCTGAGATACAGAGCATCAAAAATTCAGAACTAGAAAAATGTACTTTTCTGTTCCATAACTATTGTACACAGTGATATAAGCATATCTCTAACAATGAACAGACAAAAAACCTAGGCTGGATGTGTGTTTCAAATTAACTCTATATGCAAATGTTAAAGCTAGGATAGGATACAAACACTTTCAAACAATGAATGGATAAACTACAAACCTAACATCAGCGTATGCTATCACCCAACCACGATCCAGGAGGCTTTTTGACTCACTACGCCACCTTTTGTCAAGTATCTCCCCATAAGCTCCATGTCCATGAAGCAATCCAGGACTTTGAGCCTCTTTCTTCCTATGCCGTGAATATACAATGGTTAAGGGAACCACAACCCCATCATAGGAAGGAACATCATAGTGTTCACAAGCATAATATTCAGCAAGGTCATTCCACAACCGGTCACTTTCACCATCTACTCCATTAATAGACCCTATACTTTGGGAACCAGGTAATTTATCGTGGCTGCTAGTAGAAGATGCAGACCCATATAAAACACGTGTTCTTTCGTGAAGTAAGTTTTGTTGTTGGACAATATGCCATTTTCCATTCGATAGATCATAATCAGTGACAGTATCGGGCATCTATCATGAGAAAAATAATAG
Source organism: Voacanga thouarsii (assembly GCA_026120185.1). NCBI lineage: Eukaryota > Viridiplantae > Streptophyta > Magnoliopsida > Gentianales > Apocynaceae > Voacanga > Voacanga thouarsii. The sequence goes on from JANUWF010001017.1 coordinate 9,839,744, forward strand.
AATTCTGTCACTTGACAACTTGATCCCACGGTGATAATATTGAGGAGCCCATGGTTAAACATGGAAGGAATGAGCTTCAGTAAATGATAAAGAATATAAACATAAAATAGTAAGAAATTACATACCACAGGTGACGATATTGTAAAGCGCATGGTTGAAGAATAGAAATCATAATTTGGTCCAGCTGATATCTGAGAAACATCATTTGGAAGTGGCAAAAATTCTGGATTAAGCTCTTTGAAATGAATGGATCCCTGTTATGTAAAGGCAAAACTGTTAAAAAGTATATATATGGATAGCCAACCTCTTCTGCACAGGAGGAACTAGGGTCGTATCTAAACTGCATGCAAGTTTGGTATCTTTTTTCAGTCATTTTGCCCTCTTTTACAAGAGGGGAGTGAAAAGCAATGGGTTAGCTTAGTTCTGACAGAAAACTAAGAATATCATATGTAGAAGCTGATGCTCCAGAAGAAGCATTTTTTTTAAATTTAATTTTTATTGGTGGGGTGGCTGTGCATATGGGTATGAGAGAAGAGAAGATTTATGGTGATAGGTAATGTTTTCAGAACCGGATCGGACATCAAGCTGAAAAATTTACTGATCCACGGTTTAATAGTCTAACCGCAATTAGACCAGTAATATTATAATTTAAAGATACAATTACTATAAAGAATAAAATTGATTAATAATATGGTGTAATTTATATTCATAAAGAAATAAATATTCAAATCTATAACTAATATAACAACAACAACATTAGACTATTGATAAATTACCAATAAAACAAATAATTCACAACTAAAAGTAACCATTTTTAGTTTATTAGTAACACACAATTTCAAATTTTATTCCCTTAATTTATTTTTTAAAACAGACCCATTAGACCAGTATTGAATCGGCCGATTCAACGATTTATCAGTTGGACCAGGCGATTTAATATAATTCGCACAATCTACAACAATTTTTGAAAAAAAGGGTCTAAAGCAATGGACCGAACCAGTGATGGCAATGGTTCACGGTCCGACCAACCAGTTCGGTCCGGTTCAAAAAAACAATAGTGGTAGGCTAGTAACTTATGTACAACACATAAGTTACTCTTTAACCAATAAAAATAAAACATATGGGAAGTGAATATCAACTCAATCTTGAAAAGTGAATGATATTTAAACTCACTTATCTTGAGTTGAGTTGGCATCTACTTCTCACAAAATTGAGTTAAGTTGGCATCTACTTTTCAAGGTTGAGTTAACATTCACTTCCTACATGTTTTATTTTTATTAGTTAAAGAGTAACTTATATATTGTATATAAGTTAATAGTCTACCACTATAAACCTTCTCATGAGAGAGAGAAATGCAATAAATTGAGAGCACTGTAACAGAAGATATGCCATGAACTATCAAAGCATATGAATATAAAAGGGTTTATTGTAATTTACTTCCATTAAATTAGGGATAATTGCACTTTAATACTACAAGTTGTAAAAAAAGCGTTGGAGGTCCATTAAACATTAATCAATGACGCTATGGACTAACGGAAGTTACTTTTGCAATAAAATATCTATTTTTCTCATGCTAATTATAAGATGTCCAAAATAACCTTTTAGTAGGGAGAAGTTGATAAATGAAGTATTTGTGGACCTATAATACTTTTTTATATCTTTTGATATTAAGGTGCCATTATTCTAACTTAATAGGATAAAATGCAATAAACACATAAACTAAAGTTTCAATCAACTTTCTGAAATTAGACATATCATATACAACTTTGCCAAGATCTAAATATGATACAAATTCAAGCATAATAGACCCAAAATAAAATCACGAAATTGTACCAACATTTTCCTCTTAAAAAAACAAAAGTAAAGCCATAAAAAAAAATTATCACATTTCCCTCCCAAGATGATGACTTAATAGATTGGTTCGCTGTTGAATAGATTAGAGAAAAATGATAATTTTTTTGGTGGCTTTACTTTCTTTCTTTCTTTTTTTTTTTTTTAATGGAGAGGAAAATATTGGAATAATTTTGTAATTTTATTTTGGGCTTGTTATGCTTGAATTTACATTGTGTTTAAATCTTGGCGAAGTTGTATATAGTATGTCTAATTTTAGGAAGATAATTGAAACTTTAATTTATGTGTTTGTTATATTTTATCCTATTAAGTTAGGATAATGATACTTTAATATTAAAAGTTATAAAAAAGCACTACAAGTCCACAAATATTTCATGTGCCAAGTTCTCTCCACTAAAAGATTATTTTAGACATCTTATAATTATCATGGGCAAAATAAACATTTTGGTGCAAAGTAACTTCCGTTAATCAATACTGTAATTTAATAACAATTAAGGAACCTCTAACATCTTTTTTACAACTTGTGGTATTAAAGTACCACTACTCCCAATTTAATGGGGATAAATTGCAATAAACCCGAATATAAAATGCTTTAGTAGTTTTTTTTGGGTGAGCAATGGCATGCAAAGCTTTGATTGCCATGTAGAACATAATCACAATGATCCACAAAAAGTTAAAAGAAAAAAGGAAGGGAACATGGATGTAAGAGACACATGAAGAAGCCGACTCTCCACACTGTTTTTGTCACATGAAAATTACAACGGTTATTGAAGAACACTGAAAAATTAAGGAGCAAGACCTGAAAATAGACCTTAAACAAAGCTTTATGAGTAATCACATCAACTTGTATCACCACTGACTGGCAATTAACTAAAGAAACTAACTAGCTAGAAATCATATTAAGAGAAAATGGCTTATAGAACCAATTCCCAGGTATAGGGAAATGCTGTAAATGGAAAAGTATGCAGAAGCAAGAAGGACTATCAGTTCAGTTTAAAATAAGCAGGTTCCAAGAGCAATTTCCTACCTGGGCACTGGGCAGAGGTAGAGAAACTGAACAAAGCCGAAACTTTCGACCTTCCCGTACAATCAGTACTAAATGTGAGTTGCAGAAATCAACATCTTCAACAATCAGCTCTTGGTCATCTATGAAGACATTCTGCCAAAGAAATTGCCTTGAGATCAATATCACATGTATGAATGGTAAATGAAACAAAAATCCAGAAACCAGGCAAAAAAGAAGTAATCACACTAGAAAGCCCCATCAACAAACAACACAAAATGAACATAACCAAAATAAATAAATAAATAAACAAAAGCATCTCTGTATTCATATGCAGGTCTTTAACTATAATATTAAAATCATAGTGATATGACCCCAAAAGAAAAAAACTCTGAGAATATAATTATAAATTGAATGGTTGGTTATGCAAGAAACAAACTCTAACCTCCCACTTTCTATGACTGGGAGAAGGGTCAACAGGACTGCACAGAAGATAGTGGTTATCTGAAGGTTGGCAATCTTTGGCAGCGTCTGTGAAGAGGTAAAGATATCCTTGATGGTGCTCAACTATGCAGTGAGCTTGTGCCTCACATTCCCACACTAATGTCATGCTGGATAAGGGATCAGCTGCATTTATCAGATAGACCTAAAAACTGGTCACAAACAAAGAAATAGGTCAATTGGAAAATGAAAACGAAATATGAATCTAGAAGAATACCTTTGACAATGTGGTTGAGAATGTATTGACAGTCACATATCGGAAATCCTTAGTGTGTCTTATATTTAAATGAACATTTTCTTGGGGTTCCTCCAAAAGCAATGTATCATCTTCATTTGATCCAAGAATACTACAGTAGATCCTAAATAAGAAATACAAACAAGTATTAGATTCCTAGCAAGATATCTAATTGAAATTAAAGAAATGGTCTTTCATGGAGCCAATGATAACCAACCTATAAGGTCTCCGATCATGATTGGTGACAACATAAAGCAATGCTTGTCCATTTTTTGCCCAAGCTATATTTGAGACCCGTTCAGCTTGAGGTTTACAACAGAGTGAACCAAAATTCAAGTCTCTTACAGATAATCTAAAGCAATCATTGTCCTTATCGTACATAGTATATGCAAGATAGCGATGATCTGGTGACACTTCTGATAATTCCTCATAAGCATATCCTGAGTTTAAATAATTGAGGTCAAATGTGAATCAACTGCATACCATATAATTAAAATAAAAACAATTGGTCAAAAAGCAAACCCCCAAATCTTTCAGCTTCTTGGTTGTAGTCAAGTAACTTCTGCTCAATCCTCTTCCCAGAAGTGAAGTCAAACCCCGCTGATGGAGATTTATGAGTAATGAACTCTTCATTCAAGCTCAACAATCTTCGACATAATACTGGATATTGCTTTCCTTCTTCCATTCGTCTGTAGTACAACCTGCACCAACCAAGATCCCCTTTCTATACAGAAAAACCAAACATCTAAACCGTAATTAAAACATTACAGCTAAAAGGTGATCAATCAAGCAAGGATTTCTCTCTCTCTCTCTCCCTTTCTCTCTCTCTGTTATGGCGAGTAGCGGACATCAAGATCATCTCTTTCGTGTTAATGGTCGAATTTCAGAAAACTGAAATCAGATTTTCTCAAGAGATAGGTTGGAAAGGATAAAAGTTCTCGTAAAATTCAAATGGGAATTCAGCCAAAGTAGATTTCTCACTTTTCTGCGTGCTAAAAGGAAAATTAGTGCATTTAAAACATAACGAATCAAAAAGAGTTATCCGATCACGTTTGGTCATTCATTAATAGATAGAATATCAAAATGTTGCTCTCAAAATGGCAAAAAAGAATATAATCGGGTGTTCATCGGACTAATTGCCTCACTCCTTCACTTCCATGGAATTCACAAAGCAAATTTTTGCTAATTCTAATAGATATAGACCTCCAGCTCTCTCTATACGAGGCCGTCAAAAAAAATAACGAGATGAAAAAGAAAATAAACTATTCCCAGCCCTTTCTCTTCTGAGGAAGGATGGTAAACAAAGAAACTAGAAAAAGATTGCCAAATACCAGGGTCCCCAGCGAAGGGGAGGTGTGGAGAGGTTAAATGCAAAACGAGACGCCATTTCGGATTGGAGTTTCGACTGGAGACGTTCAGTCTCAGACATGACAGCCTCAGTGTACTTCTCTTCTTGCTCCATGTACACGTCCATGTGGCGCATGGCTACTGTATCATTTAACTGTGACATCCAATTATAGGGGTCCTCCCACGATTCACCATGGAGGCTGACAGTAACCGGCTTTTTGGGCGGTTTTGGCGGCGATGGTGGAGACGGGGGAGGTTGGGGCTTCTGGGGCTTGTAATTAGCCCATTGAAGGAGACGTCTGTTATAGTATTGGTGGCGGCGGAGTGTCGCCAGAAGCTGTCGCATGGCCGTCGATATCCAGCGGGCGGAGCTGGGGTTTTGGGTTTTAGACTATATTCGACAGTCCACGACTTTTATTGCTTCTCCAGGATATTTTTCGAGTTAAAGTTAAAAGCGTCGTCCGTTGGGTCAAGTTTTACATAGAAAGCGTGACAATCTTGGTGACTAACCCATTACCCGCCTTTACAATGATGCGCTGTTTTGGTAACTTCCGCTCCGTCAGAGTATTGGAGGGCTTTTGCAATTCTAGTCTTTCTCCGACTCTGGAAAACCAATTTACAGAGAGTTTTCCTAGACGTTATCGTTGTGTTGAAACAGGTATCCATTAACAATTTCTGTGAAGCTGTCGAGAGAATTCACTGAACTAAAGATTGCAATTTGTTAAAGAAAAGCAAGAAACAGAGAGAAAACGGTGATGGGCTTGCCTTCTTTCTTCAAGGTTCTGGTTGGTGACTTCGAATCCATACTTGTAAGTGGAAAGCAGGAAGAGGGTCTTTTTCTGGTTATCAGTTATTTATAGTGGTTGAATTTTTAGTATTCTTGCTAGTTTCCAGAGCTAGTGTCGCTGATGCATCTCTGTTTCATATGTTTCTTGCAGCGAATACCGCGACTCTTTGTGGTGAAATTTGAAGATATTTTGCCTGATGATGCCCTGCTCGAGACTAAATCTGGAGAGTCATGGTCCGTTAAGATAGAGAAAATTGGTGAACGTTACTGCTTCACGCATGGTTGGCCTCAATTTGTGAAAGATCATCAGCTCCGAGTGTGTGATTTTTTGGTTTTTTGGCCTATGCTTGAGAGGAAACCAACCTTCAAAGTATCAATGTATGGACCCAGTGGATGCGAAAAGGAATTAACTTTTCCTGCCGGAAGCAGTGTCCCGAGCCCACACATGGTTGTAATAGACCTTGAAAGTACTGGCAGCGCCTGCACAACTTCCCGCAACATCAAACAAGGTATAAACTTTTTTGCACATCTTCGGTTCCCCTCTGTGTATGTTCTTGGGAAATTCTTACTCCCTAATTTATGATTTTTTTCCTCCTTTTGCCTGGGCGTGTTTCGCCTAGTCCATAAAAGGTTTTGGGTTCTAACTTCAATTTACATCTACATCACCTTAATTGGCAATGACTGTTCTCCGTACCAAAGATTTCCCGCTAGGATGCAGTTAGAAACTCTTGCGACTTGCATCATTTGTTAGAAAGCAATCCATTCTGATTTTAATACAGAGGGATAGGACCTTTATAATAACTTACCATCCATGCCTTCTTGTTATGTCACTACGTACCTACTTACTAGAATTTTCCTCTCACAGTAATATGGAAGCTGATAGGATTTATTATCAGGTAATTAGTACTAATTCTTGAAATGTTTCTCTTGTAATACTTGTACACGGGATAGGAGTGTTTGCTTTCCTTTAGTGGCTCAGGTTTCTGGAATAAGATGTGTAAGCATTAGAAATTTAGATAGTTTTTTATCTATCAATGAGAATTGAGACATTATTTATTAGCTTGCGTCTAAGATATGAGAGCTCATTAATGACATGTTTTAGATTTTATTTAGGATTTTTTTTAATGTTATGCTTTACCTCCCTCCACGAGAACAGGTGCAGAAAGGAAGAGAACTAGCATGGTCAAGTATGCGAGTGGCTTATCTGATGACCCTGTAAAAGGGAGGAATCCACGCTTTGTTACGGTTTTTAGAAGCCATAACAAATATAGACTGGTTAGTACACCTTCCGCAAAATAGAACCAAGAAACAAACGTCTGATGATGTATTGTTCCAGAAAAGAAACACAAACAATAGAACAAGATACAAATAGAATCGTAGGCATCCGTCCACATAGTTTAGCTCATCACACAAGCCCTTGATTTGCAGGTTATCCCTATCAAATTTGCAAGGGAGAATGGAATTGTGGAAAAGAAAAATATGAGGCTAATAAATCCAGAAGGGCAGACTTGGCCTGTTTCACTGAGTCTGCGTACTTACAAGCACAATAAAGGTGTTACATTGGAAATTGTAAGAGGCTGGGCAGAATTCTGGAAAAACAATGGATTAACGGTGGGAAGGAGATATGCTTTCGAGTTCATTCCTGGTGCTGATTGCTTTCGAGTTCAAGTGCTCTAGAGAGGCCATTAGCCAACTGCCAACTTCTCCCTGTTCTGCAATTTTGGTCATGAGTTTCTATTGGCACCTGCTGCCTTCCTCTTCAAACTCCTTTCTATTTTGCTTTGAATTTTTGGCTTGAATATACAGGATACAATCGTGATGTAACTCACCAGGGGATTATCATAGAGAATATTCTCTTCGATATAGCAGGCTTGATGTTGAAAGATTCTGCCAGTATGAGATGAGCTCGGAATGATGCCGGATGCTCGTCTCTAGGCAAATGTGTCTTCTTTGTACTGGGGCATTACTGATGATGAATTTTTTTTTTTTTTTTTGGTAATCTAAATAATTTATTAATTCGGAAAAAAAAACAAATTTCATAGAGGGATAGTGAGATCTTTAAGAACAGGAACAAAATATTACACTTCAAAACCTGAGGTGGGTAGGGAGAACAAAATACCACACACTTGAGGTGAGTAAAGGAAATACAACAAAACACATAAAAATCTTTTTCCAAGCTTTTGTATTGCCATCCACAAACATAAGTGCAATTTAGAAGGCTTTGGGCGAATTAGTTTCTTTGAAAACTACTGAGAGAGAGACGAAGAGTGTATCGAGGGTTCGACTAAGGAGTGTATCGAGGGTTCGACTGAATAGGTTGTAAATAAACTCTGAAAGAATAAAAATCTGACTAGATTTGATAAAAAATCATGTTAAAGATGCGAGAATTTTGATAACGAAAACAATAGAGTAAGATTTCTATGATTTGTGGTCCAAAATAGATTGGGAGGACAAAAAGAGAGAAAAAGGCACGATCTTTAGTCAAGATCCGCCACCAGCTGCGGTGGAGAAGAAAGCTTCGGCAGGGAAGGAGTTGTAGAGAGATAAAGTGGTCTTCCGTATCTCCGTAGGCCAATTCTCCATTGCCGATGATGATGGCTTATATGAAAATAGTCCAGTTTTCATCATAGATATTTGACTCAGATGTGTTTTCTTTGTACTGGGGCATTACTGATGACGATGGCTTATATGAAAATAGTCCAGTTTTCATTATAGAAATTTGACTCATATTCATTCGCAGGTGTTCTTGGCGTTCTCCAAGGGCAATTGATTGGCTTTGCTTTTCACATTTTATGAATTACTCCTAGTAAAATTCATTGCCAGCCTGGAATGGGCGATTACATTTATTTCTGTAACCCAAAATTCACCCATTCTTTTGATATGTCGAATAAATGACTCAATGTTTTACCAAATTTTGGCACCTTTTCTTTTTTGTGAATATTTACTTTTTAAAGGTGAAAATGGAACCTATATATCATTACCAACCAAGAATAATGTATAGAGGGGGCTTCCGATCCAGTTTAATTGGTCGGGTGAAGTCATGAAAACTCTTAAGTCTCGAAATTAAATTTTTTTGGAAAATACTTATTAACTTTTGAAAGGTTCACATTTTTGTAGTTGTTGCCGTTTATAGAATCACAAAATGATTTTTATTCAATACGCACATAACTTCTCTTGACCCACAAAACAATAATGTATAGAGAACTACATAGATGGGCCAAAAACATTATAGAAGTGAAATCTAAGATTGGCTATTCATGTGTACATTACTTGAATGTTTTTTTTAAGAAGATTTTTGTAATATTAAGGAATTTAAATATAAAAAGAAAAATATGTGGAAGTAAAGTGAGAGATAATATGATATTTTTGTAAATAATTAATAATTCTTGAGAAGAGTAAATTATTTGAATTGAATTTTTTTTTTTAATAAAGAAATTTTTCTTTCTTTCATTTTGAAGTGAAATATAAAGGGGATATAAATTTGGGAGTGAATAGGTGATGTATATGGTTTGGACAGAAAGCAAATTATAAGGAAGAGTTTTGTAAGAAAAATAATTTATTTAAATTTAAACAGATTAAGACGTAAATTAAAATAATATTTATCACTTATTTTCTTTCTATCTCAACCAAATAAATAAAAATAAATTATATTTTCATTATTTGATAAAAGTAAATGTTTCTTTCTGCCCCCCTCTCTTTTTTATGAATCAAATATAATGTAAATGCTAACCTTTAAAAAGCGTACTTAGTAAAAAAAAAATTTACATATTCAAAATTTTACACCATATTTCTTTAGATCTTCAATGAGATAGATGAAAAATGTTGCAATGAGTACACAAAGAAGTGATTTCACACTTAATATATACTCTCCCCGTCTCTATTTATCTGTCACATTTAACTATTTCACATTGTTTAAAAAAAATTAATTAATCTCTTAAATTCATACAATTTTGTTTATACATTCCAAAAGTACCCCTGATTTTAATATTCTTCGCAACTATTTTCTTACTTTGTTTGTTCAACTCTCTTTCTAAAGTTATTATACTTTTATTTTAAAAGTTATTTAATATAAGGGTATAGTAATAAAATTAACATTAATGACACTTAAATTTTTTCAATATAACAGATAAAAATAGACACCAAAACTTTTCAATTGTGACAAATAAATAGGGATGAAAAAAAAATATATTGAAATTTCATTGAAACTTTAGTTAACATAAGTTATTGCAAACAATCTTATATTTAGAACAATTCTTACATATACTATGAATTATAGACCAAGTATATTACTCCCTCCATCTATTTTTATCTGTCTACTTTAACCGATTCACAAGTTTTAAGAAAAATAAGATTTTTTGATTAATTAATTAACATTTCCTATTTTACTCTCAAAGAATCTCCCTCTTCATTAAGGAGTAATCAAATCCTAAAGATTTATGTGTGGTAAGCATATTTAATTTAGTTCTATTTCTCACTACACCTGCACAATATTTATTGTATTAAAGAAGGGTGTTTGTGAAAAAATAACAATTAATATTGTCTTGATTTGCTAATGGGATAAATAAATTGAGACAAAAAAATTTAATTAAAATGAACAGATAAAAATGAATAGAGGGAGTAATGATTTATATATGATACAAGTCATTAATGCATTTAATTCATGAATTTGTCGTCCATGTTACTATTTTTGTTCAAATAAAATTGATGTACTTACTATTTTGAACTGTTTCAAAAAAAATAATACTCCTTCCGTCCCATAATATAAGTCGTTTGAAGCTACTTTTGTTATCTTAAATTATAAGTCGTTGGGGACTTTTCAAGGAGGTTTTGAAACTATTTTTATATTTTTGTCCTTATTTATTATTCTCTTTCTCTCTCTTACTCTCCTCTTGTTTCCAAGACATTTAAATAGGAGTATTTTAGGAAGAAAAAATATAAAGTCACATTATTTTCAAGAATCTTAATATGTGTGAAATTAAGTCAAACGACTTATATTATGGGACGAAGAGGGTATATTTTTTTAAAAAGAATATTTTTATTATATAATTTATTATAAAATAATTAATATATTATATATATTATTTTTATATATTTAGATTTGATATAAAATATTATAAAATTTATATATTTTTATTTTTATTATATTATATTATTATATTATTATTTTTATTTTTATATAAAATATTGTGACTACCTTAATTTTAGTGGAACGGATAGAGTAAAATTTTTCTTGCAATTGGAGCTGCGGAATCTTTTGATAAAGGCAAGACACTGACATTCAAGTACGAAAAACCATGTGTAGAATCTATCTTCCACTCAATCAGATTTTTTGCTCAAGACCTCTCTGCCCTTCCCGTGCTATATAAACTAACGCAGCAGCTCTCCTATTATCCAGTTGGAAATCGTTCCTTTTTTGCAAGCTACTAAGCATGGGTAGCAGCGTCTCTCTTTCCTTTATCAAATTCTTGGTTGAAGACAACTTTAGAGAGGAGATTGTAAGTTCTTCTGTATGATTTTCTTATTATAGTATTTTTTCTTTGAAGAATTAGTTTCCTTCATCTTCCCTGACAGGCAACGTTTGTCTTCTGCAGCGGATACCTCCTGCTTTAGCGCAGAAGATTAAAGAGTTCTCAAAGAAATGGGTCCTCAAAACTGATCTATTCAATAGAACGTGGTATGTAAAAGTTGATCAACGGGGGCGATATTACTACATATGCAAACTTTCTTGGCAAGATTTTGTGAGAAGTCACGAACTGAAGCACGGGGACTTCTTAGTTTTCCGATATGTGGGAGTTTCAACCGATGTTCTTTCAATATTTGAAGTTCTTTTATATTCTGTAAATGGTTTACCAAAGAAGATCGGTTTTTCTCGGTCAACATTACGAAAGATATCTGATAACTATCAAGAACCTGCAGAAACTGTAATATTACCAGGCAATTCGACTACACATAAAAGAAATATGCAAGAAACTAGCCATCCACCTTATGAACGCTCCATGAGATCTCTGATAACGTCTAAGAGAAGAAAAAGCAGAGGTGATTTTTTTTTTTCTTTTTGAATATTTCTAGCCATTCAAACGCACAAGCACACACACATAATTCCTACTTTGTTTTCACTAAAATAGTAAAAGTTATTCTCAGATTTTGTTCAAGTAAAGGGGGAAGAAATAAGGGATTCTATAAAAGAATTGAAAAGAGATAAGGACATCACCAAGCCGTCTATAGTCAAACTTCCTTCTTTTCGGGTGGTTTTCAAACACAGCAACATTCATCGCATGGTGATGATATAACTGCCTTATTCTTGCTCTATCTTCAGGTGTTGTTTATATAATCTACGAACCATCTCTTTTCTTACATTGTATATTTGTGTTTCTACAGGCCCTTCCGGTAGATATGGCAAAGAAAATAACACAGAAGAAATCCGAAGTGCTGTTCTTTGTCGATCAGTCTGGAGAAGAGTGGGAAGTAGCTCTGTGGCCTGCTAAGGATGGAAGAATCTATATGGGGAGGGGATGGGCTGCCTTTCGAAAGGACAACAATTTGAAGGAAGGAGAAGAATACACATTCATGCTCATTGAGAATGAAAAGAGCATGCTTCTGGCGCAAAAAAATTGAGGTCATTGAGATACTTTGACCACATCCCATGAAAGTTTGGGGTGCTGTATGAAATGGAAGGACATTAGCTTCTATCTATACTCATGTTAACATGGCATTGTGACAATAGGCATTATGTTTATTAGTTTATTTGTGCTAAGATTTGGTTTGAAGAGCAAAGCAGGTGTAGACATTTGTGTTGGCTTTGCCACTTTGTCTTGAAGTCTATGGGGCTCCAGCTTTGTCTTTAATGAATCGTCTCTGATATGGATGCGTCCCTTTATCTGTTCCCGGGAGCAACAACGAATGCACGAAAGGAAAAAAAAGAAGGAATTGGACTTCTTAATTCTGTTTTGGGCTATGATTGATGAGATTAGGCTGCAAATACAACCTCTCACAAACCAAAATTCATTAACTTTCTTCTCCACGCCACAAACATATACCCCAAATATTAATAGGGTATAATGCTACAAACTCTGCATTGTTATGAATTATTGGAATCTCCATTAATTAGTGGAGGCTCCACTAATTATGGATTTATGTGAATTATTAGAAGATTTTTATGGATGTCCACTATTTAGGGGAGACACCACTAATTGAGATTAGTTGAAGATGATGTATGCCATGATGTATTCCACTAATTAGAGCTCTATAAATAGAGCTATGCTCTAAGCTTGTAATATACCATTACTTTATGAAAGAAAGATTAGTGAAAGAAAGATTAGAGAAAATTGTGAGAGAAGAGAAAGAGAGAAATTTTTGTGCAAAATAGTTAGAGTTTTATTAGTGTGTAATGTAAAGATTTTATTCTAACACTACCCTAATTTTATAACACGTTATCAGCACGAGTCTCTACCGGTACAAAAGCCAGAAGACTAAGCATGAGTTTCTGCCGTTAACAAAACCAGAAGACAGGTACGCATTTATTGATCTCTATGGCTAATCTCGCTAAACTCGAATTTGTAGCCCTTGATATTTCTGGAAAAAATTATATGTCATGGGTTCTCGATGCAGAAATGTATCTAAATGCTGAAGGCCTTAGTGAAACTATTCAAGCAAATAATAGTGCACCTGCACAACACAAGGCTAAAGCTTTGATTTTTATTCGTTATCATCTCGATGAAAATTTGAAAATAGAATATCTTACCGAAAAAGATCTATATGTCTTGTGGGTAAATTTAAAAGAAAGATTTGACCACCTGAAGATGGTCGTACTACCCACTGCACGGTATGAATGGTTGCACTTGAGGTTGCAAGATTTTAAAACCGTGAATGAATATAGCTCCGCAATGTATAAAATTACATCTCAATTAAAATTATGCGAAGAAAAAGTGACTGATGAAGATATGTTGGAGAAGACATTCTCCACCTTTCATGCCTCAAATATTGTCCTGCAGAAACAATATCGAGAAAATGGGTATACAAAATTTACAGATTTAATTACTGCCCTCCTCATTGCAGAAAAAGAAATTAAAAAAAAGTATGAGGATATATGTTATAGATGTGGCATGAAAGGTCATTGGTCACGAAACTGTCGTACGGCTAAGCATTTAGTTGAATTGTATCAAGTTTTATTGAAAAATAAAAATGTGGAAGCAAATTTTTCTCACCATTCAATAAATAATGCTGAGGATGATGATATTGATCCTGAAGATCTTAATATCAATATTACCCATATGGATATATCGGATTTTTTTGAACACCCAGACGGTAGGATAAACCATTTAATTGGTGATGACAGTGTCCAGAAGAACTAAAGCCTCACCCTGATATTTTTGTATTTTCATTTTCATTCTATTTTCATAATATTTACGTTTGCATATATATATTTGTGTTCAGATAGCTGTTGTTAATGATGATGTATGCATTATTGATAGTGGAACTACACACACCATACTAAAAAATGAGAAATATTTTTCTAATCTCAAAATGAGAGAAATAAATATTTATACGATACACGGTAGTGCAAATGTGATTGAGGGCTCCGGAAGAGCTAGTATATTGTTGCCTAAAGGAATAACAATTATTATTGATAAGGCACTATTTTCCTCAAAATCCAGAAGAAATTTATTGAGTTTTAAAGATATCCGCAGAAATGGGTATCATGTTGAAACAAATGAGGAAAATGGGATTGAGCATCTTTATATTACTCAAATACATTTGGGTAAGAAATCTGTATTAGAAAAACTGGCGTCTTTTTCTACTGGCCTATATTTTGTAAAAATATGTACAATTGAAATTCATCATCTAATAAACCAGAAGTTTACTGATCCTATTACTTTTAGCATTTGGCATGACCGGTTGGGTCATCCGGGATCTACCATGATGAGAAGAATCATTGAGAATACACATGGTCATCCTTTAAAAAATAAAATGATATTAACATCAGAAAAATTCGCATGTACTGCATGTTCCCTAGGAAAATTAATTGTTAAACCATCACCAGTAAAAGTAGGAGCTGAAAGTCCTACATTTCTCGAATGGATTCACGGAGATATTTGTGGACCTATTGATCCACCATGTGGACCGTTCAAATATTTTATGGTCTTAATTGATGCATCATCACAATGGTCACATGTATGTTTATTATCTACTCGCAACCTGGCGTTTGCGAGATTACTTGCTCAAATAATTAAATTACGAGCACAATTTCCTGACCATCACATTAAAAATATCCGTTCGGATAATGCTGGTGAATTTTCATCACATGCTTTTGATGCATATTGCATGTCAATTGAGATTAATGTTGAACATCCTGTAACTCATGTTCACACACAAAATGGTCTAGCTGAATCTTTGATTAAACGATTACAATTAATTGCTAGACCATTATTAATGAAAACAAATCTCCCAACATCTGCCTGGGGACATGCTATTCTACATGCTGCAACACTTGTACGTATAAGACCAGCTAGTTATCATAAATTCTCTCCTTTGCAATTGGTTTTTGGGTCAGAACCAAATATTGCTCATTTAAGAATTTTTGGGTGTGCTGTATATATTTCAATTGCACCAAACCAACGTACAAAGATGGGTCCTCAAAGAAAAAATGGGATATACATTGGATATGATTCTCCCTCTATTATCAGGTATGTTGAACCCCCGATAGGAGATGTATTCACAAGCAAGATTTGTCGATTGTCATTTTGATGAATCATTATTCCCTAAATTAGGGGAGAACCAAAACAAGCATAAAAATGATCTTGCTTGGATAACATCATTAAATTATCTTGATCCGCGCACAAGCGCATGTGAACTTGAAGTTCAAAAGATAATTCATTTGCAAAGCATTGCAAATCAAATGCCGGACGCTTTTGTTGACTCCGGAAGAGTTACAAAATCGCATATTCCAACTATAAATGCTCCTATTCGAATTGAAGTTCCAGCAGAACAAAATATTATACCTATAGTCGTTGAGTCAAAAACACGCCGTAAGCGTGGCCGACCTCTTGGTTTTAAAGATAAAAATCCTCGAAAGAAAAGAGGATTAAATGATCCAGAAGATCATATTAAAGAAAAAAATGATAAAGACCAAGAGAGAACCGATGACAAAGAACCGAAGTTGATGAAAGTAACACCGAAATTTCTATCAATTATACCACTTCAGGTAGAAGTTGGAATCGGATAGAAACTGTTATTGATAATATATTTGCATACAATATATCTCTTGATGTTACACAGGATAATGATGATCCCGAACCAATATCGATTGATGAATGTCGGCATAGAAAAGATTGGCTGCAATGGAAAGATGCGATTCAATCGGAGTTAAATGCACCGACAAAACGTGAAGTCTTCGGACCTGCAGTCCGAACACCAGAAGGTGTAAAACTTGTTGGCTACAAATGGATATTTGTGCGAAAGCGCAATGAAAATAGTGAAATCGTTCGATATAAAGCGCAATTAGTAGCCCAAGGTTTTTCACAAAGACCAGGTATTGATTATGATGAAACTTATTCTCATGTTGTTGATGCTATTACACTCCGATATCTTATCAGTTTGGCAGTACATGAAAAGATAGATATGCGCCTATTAGATGTTGGCACTGCTTACTTGTATGGAAATTTAGAAAATGATGTTGACATGAAAATCCCCGAAAGATTTCATATGCCTGAAGCATATAAACATTATCCTCGTGAAAATTACTCCATCAAGTTGCAGAAATCATTATATGGCCTGAAGCAATCTAGGCGCATGTGGTTCACACGTCTTAGTGAATATTTATTGAAAGCGGGATTTAAAAATGACCAGGTATGTCCATGTGTTTTTATTAAGAAATCTGGTTCTAAATTTGTGATATTAGCTATATATGTTGATGATATTAATCTTATTGGCACTCCTGAAGAGTTCCAAGAAACAATTGATTATTTAAAAAGAGAATTCGAAATCAAGGATTTTGGTAAAACCAAATTTTGCCTTGGTTTACAAATTGAACATCTGGAGAGTGTAACATTTATTCATCAATCAACATATACAGCAAAAGTGCTAAAAAGATTTTACATGGACAAAACACATCCATTGAGTATTCCAATGATCGTCCAATCATTAAATGTGGATAAAGATCCTTTCCGACCTCAAGAAAATGATGAAGAACTCCTTGGTCCTGAAATACCATATCTCAGTGCAATTGGTGCATTGATGTATCTTGCTAATAATACACGACCTGATATTGCTTTTGCTGTCAATTTATTAGCAAGATTTAGTTCTTCACCAACACGACGACATTGGAATGGAATTAAACAAGTCCTTTGATATCTCCAAGGTACAATTGATCTCGGATTATTTTATTCAAATAAAACCAGTCCAACATTGATAGGTTATGCAGATGCTGGTTATTTATTTGATCCACATAAAGCACGTTCTCAAACGGGCTATCTATTTACATGTGGAAATACTGCTATATCATGGCGTTCTACGAAACAATCTATAGCGACTACTTCTTCAAATCATGCTTGAAATTATAGCCATTCATGAAGCAAGTCGAGAATGTGTATGGCTAAGATCCATGATTCATTATATCCGAGAAAGTTGTGGATTATCATCAATCAAAGATATTACAACTCCTCTTTATGAAGACAATGCAGCTTGCATAACTCAATTACGAGGAGGATATATTAAAGGAGATCGGACAAAACATATTTCACCAAAATTCTTCTTTACTCATGAACTCCAGAAGAAATGTGAAATTGATGTGCTACAAATTCGGTCATGTGATAACCTCGCAGATATTTTCACGAAGACTTTACCGACTGCAACATTTGAGAAGTTGAGATATAAAATCGGTATGCGTCGGTTTAAAGATTTAAAGGAATCATCTCATCAGGGGGAGTAATAAACAAACATATAGAATAGTGTACTCTTTTTCCTTCACTAGATTTTTTTTCCCACTGGGTTTTTATCTAGTAAGGTTTTAACGAGGCATATTCTTTATGTAATGGATGGACATCCAAGGGGGAATGTTATGAATTATTGGAATCTCCATTAATTAGTGGAGGCTCCACTAATTATGGATTTATGTGAATTATTAGAAGATTTTTATGGATGTCCACCATTTAGTGGAGACACCACTAATTGAGATTAGTTGAAGATGATGTATGCCATGATGTATTCCACTAATTAGAGCTCTATAAATAGAGCTATGCTCTAAGTTTGTAATACACCATTATTTTGTGAAAGAAAGATTAGTGAAAGAAAGATTAGAGAAAATTGTGAGAGAAGAGAAAGAGAGAAATTCTTGTGCAAAATAGTTAGAGTTTTATTAGTGTGTAGTGTGAAGATTTTATTCTAACACTACCCTAATTTTATAACATGCATTATATTTTTAACAATTATAATTTGAATAATGGATTCAAGGAGTAATAATTATATCATATCACTATATTTAAAACATTTCACTAGACAAAAGTAAAATTATTTTATATCTCAATATGATGTGTTAGTCAAAATTTAATATCTTTTATTTGAAATATATTATCCACCATATTGAGACATTTTTTAAAATAAAAATTTTGATGTAATTATCTTTATTATGGAAACTTAGATATTCACTATATTGACACAGCCTCACCATACTAAGACACTTATTGTTTTTTCTTTTTTATGGTAAATAAAAAGATTAGGTTAGATTTAAATGTAATGTGCTTATCTACAAACCACAAGGGTACGAGGCTAGTTTATCATAGTAGTATAGGTCGGCCATTGATATAGTTGGGGTTTTGATCAAAATGGGTCAAAATTCATTTTCAAC
Source organism: Voacanga thouarsii (assembly GCA_026120185.1). Classification (NCBI taxonomy): domain Eukaryota; kingdom Viridiplantae; phylum Streptophyta; class Magnoliopsida; order Gentianales; family Apocynaceae; genus Voacanga; species Voacanga thouarsii. The sequence continues at coordinate 9,858,309 of JANUWF010001017.1, forward strand.
GCATTAAATGAGGTGAAAATTATACTAGCAGTGCTAGGGATGGCAATGGGTTGGGCCAGGCCGGGGACTAGAAATCCCGGCCCCATCCCCGCATATGCCCCCGTATCCCCATCCCCGACCTATCCCCGCTACGGAGAAAGGTGGGAATCCCCGCCCCCGGCCCGCCAGGGACAAAACAATCCCTGGTCCTGGCCCGGGAAAGCGGGGAACGAAAATAATTATAAAGATTTAAAAAATTTTTTTTTTCCTCCAATATATTTTTATTCAAAAATTTTTAATCATATAGAAAAGTTTTGTAGTGATTTCCAATAATTTACATATTTATCATATCACTAGATTAGTAAGAGTAAAATTAATAATTAATAATTTATAATTTTTTTCTTTTTATTTTTCCTCTTCTTTTCTATTTTATTTTATATACATATATAATCTACCTTTACATACATATATAATCTACCTATAATTTCTATAATGTGTGTGTATATATATATGTATATATATAATTTATATAATATATATACATATACAACACATATATAATTCACATATATATATATATATATATATATAATATGTAAAATGGGTCGGGACGGGCTGGGCCGGGGGCGGGGATCATGCAATCCCCGTCCCTGGTTGGCGGGCCGAGGAATGAAGCCTGACCCCGGCCCATCCCCGCTTAAATCGAGGAATCCCCGACCCAACCAGATCGGGCCGGGTTGGGTCTCCGGTTTAAGCGGGGAAATTGCCATCCCTAAGCAGCGCAGAGGGAGTACCTCACGTTTGCAAAACGCCAGGTGCACCATTGATTGAGGTCTGACATGAACCACTGAAAAACGACCGAAAAAGTAGTACACTGAAAGTAGTACCTCGCGTTTACAAAACGCAAGGTACACTGGAACCTCGCGTTTTGTAAACGCGAGGTACACCTCTGACAGCGAGGTCCTCAGCTTTTCAGTGCTTTTCAGAAACCCACGTGATTTTTTTGCACACCCATTTCACGAGCTTTTGACCCATTCTCCGCTTTTGACCCATTTCACATTTCCTCCGCCTATATATACATACAATATTTTCCATTTGCTAATATTCCTCACATTTTCATTCTCCTCTCTCCTTCTTCTCATTCTCTATTCTCCACTTTCTTCTTTCCATTTCGTTGCATATTTTAAAAATTTTCCTGAGGCTCTCAAGAGATCAATTGTCACACTGGAGAGAGCCAAGAAGAATTTCAATCGAAGAAAGTGTTCGCGGGAGTGCATATACATTGACGTATATTTTATAGGTTTTTTTTAAAAATCTTATAATAGAGATATTATCTATTAAATTTTTGTGTAGTTTATTTTTTTATAATGATGTGATACATGTTGAATTATGTATTTATAATTAAATTGTGTAGTTGAGTTAGTTATTTAATTTAATTGTTTGAAATGTGTATAGACTGTGTATTTTAATTATACTTTATAAATATGTTTATTGTATATTGTGACATTTACAGTGTGTTAGATGAATAAGATAATCTTAAATTAAATAAAATATACTGTTTTTATACTTTTAATAATTAAAATTCTATTAAAATAATAAATTAATTTCCTCAAATTGTAAAAAAAAAAATTATGCGGCTAATTTCTTAATTTATCTTCTAAATTTTTAAATAAAATTAATTATTATAATTTTATAGTTTAAATTTTTAATATTTTACTCTTAATAAAAAATGCAGCTAATTCATCTAATATAATCATGTAATATAATTGATTTCAATTAAAATTTAGTCAATGTTAAACTTGAAAATCTTTTGTTATTAGCAATATGAATCACTAGTTATTTTATATAGAATTCCATAAGTAATGCATACATTTGAAAATTAATCTAATTTTAAAATATAATTTAATATGTCTATCTGAATAGTAATTATTTACATATTTTTTTAGCATGAAAATTTACATCTTATTTGAATAGTCTATTTAATATATTTTTTAAATACATTCGTATAGCATGAAAATTATTATTTACATATTTTTTTAGCATAAAAATTTACATATCATTTGAATAGTATATTTTATATATTTTCAAATACATTCGTATAGCATGGAAATTATTATTTACATATTTTTTTAGTATGAAAATTTACATATCATTTGAATAGTCTATTTAATATTTTTTTTAAAATACATTCGTATAGCATGAAAGTTATTATTTACATATTTTTTTAGCATGAAATTTTACATATTTTTTTAGCATGAAAATTTACATATCATTTGAATAGTCTATTTAATATATTTTTAAAATACATTCGTATAGCATGAAAATTATTATTTACATATTTTTTTAGTATGAAAATTTACATATAATTTGAATAGTCTATTTAATATTTTTTTAAATACGTTCGTATAGCATGAAAATTATTATTTACATATTTTTTTAGCATGAAATTTTACATATTTTTTTTAGCATGAAAATTTACATATCATTTGAATAGTCTATTTAATATATTTTTTAAATACATTCGTATAGTATGAAAATTATTATTTACATATTTTTTTTAGCATGAAACTTTACATATCATTTAAATAGTCTATTTAATATTTTTTTTAAATACATTCGTATAGCATGAAAATTATTATTTACATATTTTTTAGCTATTAACTTAATAAAGATCCTTCATATTTTCTTTAATTTTTCACTTATCATTGAGATTTGAAAAGGTTTTCTAGAATAAGAAAACCTTGAGCTTTAGGGATTTTGGAATTTTAAATTAAATATATGTTAACTTCTTGAATAATTAATCTTAATTATCTTAGCAAGTTTTATAATAGGTAATAATTAGTGTGGAATATATTAAATGCTCATTTTTTTGCATATATCAAATATTTTAGCTATTTGAGATAGATTCGTACTAATTATAATATATTGCTTCATATATTAATTCAAAGTTGTAACATACTCTATTTTTTTAATAGAAAAATCATGCATAATTTATTTAGACACAATGTCATTAGAAGAACCCGTAAGACTACGGTTATATTGGAATTGTGAAATTATGCATACCCCACATGGCGATTTTTTTAATGATCCCTATCGCAAGGCATTGATGGTTCGAAATTGAATTAGTTTTGGAGGTTTAATCAACAAAATATGTGCTATTCGAGGATTGGACATGTCTACTATGAAGTTGCAAATCACAATGAAGGAGGATACTATTTTTGTTACAGTGGCCGAGGTCTACCACCGCTGCTATAACAGATGATAATGATAATAAAAAAAAAAATTTATACTATACATCTACTGTGAATGGACAACCAATTGATCTGCATGTTCACCATGAGATCGTCCAAATTCCGAATGCAACAGCAACAAATCTTCCTGAGCATAATATCCCAACTTCTATCACTGAATTGTTCACTACATTACTTAACTCAACTATTCTTGTCAGCATGCCTAACTTTGATTTAAATTTTTTAGCAACTATAGCCAATGATCCTCCACATATTTGAAATGAGACTTTCCAATCACTTTTCAGTACATCAATTTTGGATACCCTAGTCGTTGGACCTAGCAATCAATACATCATGTCGACTTCTATTGGGTTTGGTATGCCTCAACTTCATGACCGGATTCAATCCGTTCAAGTACAGATAAGCCAGCAATTATTTTCAACAGCTGAAATCAGTATTCCATTGGATGTAACCCCAGTTGATGATTAGGTAGCTCGAGAGCGTAATTGGGTAGGTACTCCGGAGGCAACCGTGGACGGGTTAGGACCTACGTCAGATATTGATGGGCCTACCACAGATGATTCACCCGATGAAGACGAGGGGATGGCAATCCCGAAGAAGATATTCCCGATCCTTTTGTATTGCAACAACCTGCAAATAGATCATCTGAACCGGTCCGTTTGTACGATCCACTATATTCAATCTATCTTGACCAGTTAGATACTTCACAAAAGATGGAAAATGAAGCTGATGGCATGGATTCAGGTCGGGGGATGGATTTATGGTCAGAATTCTATAATGACTTAAGGATTGGCATATGGTTCAAGGATAAGAATAAGTTGCTATGGGCTTTTTGGTCGTGGTCTATTAGGCTCGGTAGTGAGTTTACGGTGGTAGAGAGTAAGAGTTCATACTGGGTTGCAGAGTATAAAAATTCAACTCCACAGCATCCATGTTATTGACGGATCTGTTCATACTGGCTTGCACATTTGTTTAGTCCGGACAGTCGACGGGAACCATCGAAATATGAGTGCGAAATTCATAGCAAAACACATCATGTCAATAATTCACAATAATCCGGAAATAAAAGTCAGTGAACTAAATAGTCATGTTCATAATACATTGCACTTCACCCCATCGTACAGGAAATGATGGAATGCACACAGGCATGCTATTGAGATGGTCTATGGGGATTGGCCTTCTTCGTTCGTACAGTTACCACGATATATGCAAGCCTTACAAGATACGAATCCTGATATCGTCATGGCGTGGCATTTCTTGCCTATGGACAGCAATGGAGCCAAGACTTTTGGATATGTTTTTTGGGCGTTCGGACCCTATATTAATGCATTTGTTCACATGAAATCAGTGGTCAGCGTTGATAGGACATTTTTGAAGGGTATATATAGGGGAAAACTTTTAACAGTAGTGGGTCAAGATGCTAATAACCATATATTGCCCCTAACATTTGCAGTCGTTGACGAAGAAACTAATGATAGTTGGGGATGGTTTTTATCCTTACTAAGAGAACATGTGTTAAAGGATCGAAAAGTTTATTTAATATCTGACAGACACATTGGGATTGTAAATGCAGTTCATCGACTACCCCTCTGACAGGAGCCAATAACAGTGTATAGATTTTGTCTTAAACATGTTCAAAGTAACTTCAATAGCAAGTTCATAACGCATGAGTTAAAAAAGTTGATGTACGCAGTTGTGTATCAAAGCAAAAAGCGAAAAATTTTTAAGATTATGGAAGAAATTAACTTGTTAAGCCCCCAAGCGAAGACATGGTTAGATTTGATTCCGAAAGAGCAATGGACGCTTGTTTATGATAGTGGACATCAGTGTGGTAACATGACAACCAATCTGGCAGAATCTTTCAACAGTGTCATCAAAGGGATACGTGTTATACCCATCAAGGTAATTGTGAAGTCTTCATTAAAAAAAACAGTCAAATATTTTAACGACCATAGGCAGGAGGCTAATAATGGGCGATATCATTTTCCTTCTAGGATATGGGGCAAATTTGTGAAGAATGAGACGAAAGGAAAAACACACCGTGTATTAGCTTTTAATCATGATCGATATATTTTTAATATTGTATCACCACATCGTGAGCATGAGAAGAAAAATAATTCATATGAGGTTAATATTGGGGCCAGGAAGTGCAGTTATTGCAAATGGAAAATATATGGAATACCTTGTTCGCACGCGTTTGCAGCATGTCAATAAGTGGGGATAAATCCTGGGGATTTAGTGTCATCAGAAAACACGACACTATCCTATAGAATGACTTATGCAGCACAGTTCAGGCTCATTCCACATGAAGATTATTGGCGTAATTTTGACTTTAGCGTGGCACCATTTGCTCACCGATTCAAGAACCGTCAGAAGGGCAGATTGCAGACGGTGCGTATTCAGAATGAGATGGACGAACGCAATCCTGATTCACCACTTCATTGCGGTTTATGTTATTGCAGTGGACACAAAAGGAGAAATTGCACTCACGGCGCTGTAGAATGACGCAATCATCGATTAATTTTGTATCATATTAGCTAAATTTATTTAGATATAATGTTTATCGGTTACCTAAATTTTTAATAGTGCGTACCCGTGATTCGAATTATTTATCTTTAATTTTGTGCTAAATTTTCTTTCTGCACGTAATTGGTATGTTTATTACATATTTTTAAATTATTTTTAACTTCTACATATCGGTTCTATTAATTAGGACAAAATGTATGAGATTACTTCTCACGGAGTGGATCCAGGTCCTATTATACCGGACGTATTGAGATTGCAACACAAACATAGATCGCTACATATTTGGGCGAGACAGCTATACAGTGACGTTATTACTGCAAAGAGGAATGATAGTATATTTTGGGAAGCTCGACCATTCGACCACCATATTAAGCAGTTCATAGACATGGCTGGTTTTGGCGGACTGCACCGTTTATGTTACATGAGGATCGACCATCCACTGATTACAGCATTAGTGGAAAGATAGCGCCAGGAGACGCATACGTTTCATTTTACAGTTGGAGAGGCTGCTATCACCCTACAGGACATAGAGGTTCTCTTCGGATTTAATGTAGATGGTGATCCAATCTGTAACAGTTGGTTCGTACATATACCTTTAAAGTTGATTGACATGTGCGACGAGCTATTAGGATTTTGACCATCTCCGACAGAGCTTGATGGATATAGATTGAAGATCATTTTACTCGAAAGAGCCTTGAGTTAACTACTACTAGCAGATGCGATGCCAGAAATGATAGTCCAGCATACACGTTGTCGTATTATGCAGCTCATGGTAGCTTTCTGTTCTCGGACAAGTCTGGCAACAGAGTACATCTGCGCTTCTTAAAATACATTTGTGATTTAGATGTATTCGGCACCCTTAGTTGGGGAAGTGTAGCATTAGCTCATTTGTATCGTTGTTTGTGCAATGCTACATTCTACAGAGCACATACTATCAGTGGCTTGTTATTGTTAGTTCAGGTATGAAATGCACATTTTTTTTTTAAAGTCAAAATAGCATTAGTATTTTTAAAATATAATAAATATAGTATTTTCCTAAGCGTTGGTTATTAATATTGAAATAGTTGTGGGCTTGGGAGTGTATCATTATTATCGACCTTCAAGAGTTTGTCCCGTTGAGGTTGTCAATCCATAGGCCCCAAGAGGATCAGCATGGGAGGGACCATTAGAGCTTTCCCACACCCCAACACATGTGTTTCTTACTTATAGGGATCAATTGGATAAGATGCAATATGATCATGTAAGTATTACTTTAACCACTTTGCTTTCAACACTAATTACAAGTTCGTTATTTATTATTAATACTGACAGTTTACGTTTATGCAGTTTATTTGGTAGCCTTATGATGAGCACATATTGGCTACTTTACTCCCGTATTGCACTCATGGATGACGCATATGGGCATCTATCACATCCTTAATTTGTTGGGAAATAATAGAAGTACATCTCCCGGATAGAGTCATGCGATAGTTTGAATTAGTGCAGATAATACCTGTTGCAGTTGATACCGGTGATAATTTGTATGCCCGTGATATGAGAACTAATGGTACAGGGTGGTCCGAGATTGATTTAATCCATCACACAAATTAGGTTGATAGGCATTCAACAGTAATGGTTGGACAATTCAGTTACAATCAGAATATAGTTTCGTCTGATTATACAGCATGGTTGGACTCACACTAGGCGATTGATTGGTAATCCGACTATAACGCAACCTAATCATTCGGGCTACCAATTGAGCAGTGGGGCGACAGAAATATTGGTATGTAATTTTTTTTACATATTATTAAAAAATATAAAATTTACACTCAAATAATTTATTGACATTTCAAAATATATATAGGCCGATTCGATACATCGGATATTGTACCTTGGCAATGAAGGATATCAAAATGCAGATATTGTGAGTAGACGAGTGTTTGCATCAATAACATATCTCGCCACTCGTTTGTTGACTGCTGTTGGTGAGGCAAGTCGTTTGAACCACCCACCCTATGAGCCAATCAGATGAAGCTACACTGCTAATCCGATACCTCTGATCCCGCAAGAAGTCAATCGCAAAGTATTACCGGTGCGGAGAGGGGGTAGACGGGCACGCAGACGTGCTGTACTTGATATTCCCATGTAGGATCACCATTCACCAGTATACGGCGAAGAATACAATTATGAACATGGTAATCCTGCAGCAGTTGAAGATAGACAAACTGATTTTATTACTCCGTAGCACCTAATCTTTGATACTAGATACCTATCTTCAACTGATGAATTTGCTGCCGACCTATCGATTGGACGGTCTCGGATACCACACATGCATTCTATAGATATTTTCAGTCCATTCCACCGTTATGAGGAGTAAGATGCAGTACAACCAGAAGAACCACCCGAAGAATAACAGTAAGAATAGCCTCGGAGACAAGTTCAACCTCTAAGGAACCGTCGAGGATTTTATTGTGGGACTAGTTTTTACCTTTTTTTTAGATTATTTTATGTGTAATAAAGTTTATTGTTTATTGTTTGTATCGCGTTTTAAAGTTCATGTCTTCCCAATCATGCATGATAATCTATTAATGTCATAAAGCCACAAAAGATTTAGGGACAATGTTAAAAACTTAACTCAACCAATATTAAAATATATATACTAATAAATTTGCAAATACCAAATACCTCAAGTAAGATAATTAAATGTGAATGAAATTATGAATTATATTTCATTATCAGTCATATTTACATTCAAATATAAAGTCAAAATAGCATTAATAAAATATCGTTATCCAATTTTCTATATAATTTATATTTAAAAATTATAGAGAGAACAATAAGTTCGATTTAATTAAATATTTAAAATATCGTTAATTCAATATTTCAATTAAATAAAATATCCTTAAAATTTATAGTTAAATTAAATATAAATTTATAAATATTATCGTTATTTAATATTTAAATATAAATATTTTTAATTTAAATTCAATATTTTTAGTTACAATATCGTTTTTTTAGTTAAAATTAAATATTTAAAAATATCATTAAATAGGCTAAAATATTAAATTAAATATTTAAATTAACTATAAATTAATTCAATTTTAAATTAAAAATAAAAATTTTATTCAAATTCCAATATAAATAAAATTAACTATAAAAATAATTTTTTTTTTCCAAAATCATTATAAATAAATTTAACTATGGTAAAAATACGTACATTAAATGTTATGGTCAAATTTAAATTTAAAAAATTTTAATTGTGTATTATTTAAAGTTATATATAATTTTGTGTTATTTAAAAAATATTAATTCCTTTTAATAAAAATTTGGAACTTCATAAAAAATGTGAAGAAAAAGTCACAAAATGATAAAATGCATAATAGAAGAAAAAAGAAATTTCAAAAAAAAAAAGAGAAAGACCTTGTGAAAAGCTCGTTTATCTGTGCTATATAATTTATATTTAAAAATTATAGAGAAACAATAAGTTCAATTTATTTTGGCCATTTAATAAAAATAATAATAAAATTTTAAAGACAAATATAATATAAATTTTTTAAATGATTTTTTCAAAACTGTAACATTTCACACATTATTCGAATTCAGTTAAATTATAAATTATTTGAATTATGAAATGTAAAGGGATTATGAAATTTAGATAATTGAGATTTAAATTTAAATACTATTTAAATAGTTGACACTATAATTTTAGTGTATTTTGATAGTTGAGAATTTATATTTTTATAATTTTCTTCAACAATTAAATATTATAAATTAACTATTTAAATTTATTCAATATTTAAATTAACTAAACATTTAATGGTATTTAATAAAAATAATAAAATTAAAAATATTTAATTAAATATTTAAATTAACTATAGATTAATTTAATTTTAAATTAAAAATAAAAATTTATTTCAAATTTTAATATAAATAAAATTAAATGTAAAAAATAATTTTTTTTCAACATGATAAATAAAATTAACAATAAAAAATAATTTTTTTTTCAACATCATTATAAATAAAATTAATTGTGATAAAAATACGCATATTAAATGTTATGGTTAAATTTAAACTAATAAATTTTAATTGTGTATTATTTAAATTTATATATAATTTTGTGTTATTTAAAAAATATTAATTCCTTCTAATAAAAATTTGGAATTTCATAAAAAATGAGAACAAAAAGTCACAAAATAATAAAATTCTTAATAGAATAAAAAAAATTATTAAAAAAAAACTTGGTGCCTCGCGTTTTGCAAACGCGAGGTACTACTTTTTCGGTCGCTTTTCAGTGACTCATGTCAGACTTTAGTCAAAGGTGCACTCTCATTTTAACAAATGCGAGGTACCAGTGCATCTCGCGTTTTACAAACGTGAGGTACCCCTCTGTGTCGCTAGTATAATTTTCGTTCCCTTTAATGCGTTAAAAATGGGTTTTGACCGATAAAGCTTGACTTCAAAACTCAATCAAACACTTATATATATATATATATATATATATATATATATATATATATATATATATTGTAGAAATATATTTTAAAAAAAATTATTAGACAAGGTTTACTAATATGAAAATTAGTGATCAATCAAACTTGTACATAAACTTTAATATATAATTATAAGATAATTATGGTGAAGAGTTTTTTTTTTTAAATACACGTGTTAAGTCTACACTAGCCTTCCTACAACACGAAAAGCTACGTAAAAATAAATTGATAATTCCAAAACCCCATTACACCTCTCCCTATCTTTCTATCACCTATTTTTCTTTTCATTCGAAAGATGACATCATCTGGAGACTGAATTGAATATGAAATTCCTTCTCGGAGACAAATGAAATATGAGTATGGGTAGTAAGTAGTAATAGGGATGGCAATTTCCGTGCATAAATTGGGGGTCCGGCCCGGTTGGGCCGAGGATTCCCGATTTAAGCGGGGACGGGGCCGGGGTCGGGGGAGGGCTCTACATCTCGGCCCGCTAGGCGGGGCCGGGACGGGGACGGGGATAGCATGATTCCCGGCCCGTCCCCGGCCCGCCCGGCCCATCCCTGTCCCCGGCCCGCCCCTGTCCACTCGGCCCGCATAGTACATGTGTATAAAAATTCTAATTTATATTATATATATACAATAATTATATATAGCATGTGTAAAAATAAAATATATACATATTATAAAGTATGTGTATATATTATATATATAGTATATATATTAATTATATAATATGTGTGTCTATATATGTCTTGTACTATATCTACTTAATCATGATAAGGTAAAATATATCTTGGTCTATGAAATTATTGATTCTTATGTGAGATAATAATATACTTAAATTAATAAATTTGTAATTTTAATGCACTAACAAATAACATGCTAACAAATAATATAGTAGTTGGGATGGTAAGGCATTATGAACATTTTATTTCTCATTGATATTTTAATCATTATAATCTTTTTATAAATTTTAATTGGTATTAATAATATTATTTTAATATTACTCAATAATTTATTTATTCTTATTTTTCCAATATTAAAAAATATTATTTATTTATTCTTATTTCTCTAATATTGTAAACATTATATTTTTTTAATCTTTTTAAATAATTTGACTAAGAGTATGTTAGATAATTTTATTCATAAAAATTCTTATTCATAGATTTTTTTTATTATTGTATATATATTTAAAAAGATATTTATGAAATAGTTACAATTAAGGGAAAAAATGAATGAGAAATTAAGAATGATATTGTAAAGCGGCATGGATATAAGTTTGTTTCTCAAACCATTAAAGGTCTTGAGAGGCACGAGCAAAAAATGTTTGGTTTTTAAACTTATAGCCGAGTCATTACTTATTTTAAAATTATATTGTCATTTGAAAATTATGATTGTGTTGTATCTCATACTGCAATTCGAATTTTATTTATTTCGAATTAATATTTTAACTTTAATTTTTTCTCACAAAGATAAGATACAAAATAGAATACAAATGGTAATAATATAAGATTTGACTATAATTTAAGATGAAAATGATAAATTTGATAAAAATATAAATATTTGTGTGAATAAAAGTTTGTTCAACATCAATGAGTATTTGTTCTGTTAGTAATAGAATAAAGTTGAACTTATTTGAAACACAACTTCGTTCAAAATTGATTAATATTTGTTGGACTAGTAATTGAACATACCTAAATTTATTTACAAATGTTTAATTTCATTCGATTATTAATATAAAATATCTCACATTAACACACAAGTATATATTATTTCTAAATCAAATATTAATATTAGTAATACTTATTTAGAAATTATTTAGATTTATTTTTTTGGCTAAGAAAATATAAATTCTTATTTTTATAAAATTTCAAAATCTATTTAGATTTTTTTTTTTTTTTGTTGAAACCGGGGCTGGGCCGAAACCGGGCCCCCGCATCCCCGGTTCCCCGCTGGGCTGGGACCGGGGATTATTTTGTCCCCCCCGGGCCGGGAACGGGGATCCCCGCCTTTCCCCGTGTCGGGGACGGGCTGGGGGCTGGGATGAGGGGGGAATGCGGGGGCGGGGCCAGGATTTCTAGTCCCCGACCCATCCCGGCCCGATTGCCATCCCTAAGTAGTAATAGGCAAGAGTACTCCACAAACTCGAGGGTTGAGGGCATGGTGGATGTCAGACTCTTAGGTTCGGGGATGAGGTGCGCGAGATACTGCATGGATAACTTGCATGCCGAAAGATCGAGATTAATAAATAAAGATAGTCAAGACGAGGGGTACTTAGACAAAACATTGGTACTAGACGGACTTTTGACTAAATAGGTTAAAATTGAGTTGATTTATCAAAATAGAGGTATCTCCTGAGAGGGTACCTCGTATTTAGTAGGTACGAGGTGTGATGGGACGTAAGATATCATGTGCTTGTGCGACGAGGTGCAATGGGTAGACGTAAGGTATCATGTGCCTGTTCGGCTCTCTTTTTGGATAGAAAAGTGCACATTTTTTTTAATTTTTAATATATTTTTTGAAAAAAAAATACTTATCTTATTTTTAAATTTATAAAATTTTATTTAAAAGAATAATATTCTAAAATAACACATAATACATTTGACTTCAATTATATGAATAATTTATAATTACAAATTATTAATTTAACTTTAATCCTTAATAAAAAATTATGTATCTAAATTTATAAGCCCTTTATATTTTAATTCGAATAATTTATATTTTAATTGAATTTGAATAAAAAGTGAAAATTTGAAGAAAATATGCAAATAATAATTTATATTTCAGTGAATAATAGTTAAATATTTTGTTAATGTTTAGGTATTTTTATTTTAAAATGAATTTTTATTTTTAAGTTAAGTTTAATTTATAATATTTAATTTTATCTTCAAAGATTTACAATAAATTTTTTTAAAGTTTATTATTAATTTATTATGCACAAAAATAATTTATTATTTTATTTGACTTATAATTTTGTTAATAATTTTATCTTCAAAGATTCATAATAAATTTTTTCATTGGGATACTTAATTGAAATTATTACTTGATATTCAATTTTTAAAATTTGTAATTTTTATCTTTTCAAATACTTGAGAACTTAAATCTTTTGAAATAGTAATTTGAATTAAATAAAAATTATGCCTTAAAAAATATAAAATAAAATAAAATAAAAGTCTCATGGTCACAATCAATAGTTCATAGAGAATTTTCTCTGTATAAATAATAATTTTTGAAACTTTTGTCTTCAAAATATTATAGTTTTTATAATTGTATTTGTTTTTTTTTTTTGGTTAAATCTATCAATATCGTCTTTTTAAAATTTATAATTGTATAATTCCGTCAGTTGATTAACAATTAATTTAACTTTGCCCGTTTAAGTGGATTTAATTGTAATTATGAAAAATTTTTAAAACAAACAAATTCATAATTTTAACATTATATTATTTAGAATTAAGTCAATTTTAATGCGAAGAAACTTATTAAAACATGTTATAATAGAACACACATAATGGAGATATCTCCCTGGATTATATATAGTATGTACATATAAATTACTCGAATTATAATATAAAGAGATTATAAATTTAAATACATATTTTTTTTATTAAGAATCAAAATTAAATTAATAATTTGTAATTATAAATTATTTATGTAATTAAAGTCGAATGTATTATATGTTATTTTAGAATATTATTTCTTTAAAATAAAAATTTATAAATTAAAAAATAGAATAAGTATTTTTTTAAAAAAATATTTAAAAAAATGTGTGCTTTTCTGCCGGAAAAGAGAGTCGGACAGACACAAAATACCGCACGTCTGGTGCCACTGCACCTCATGCCTGTCAAATGCGAAGTACCCCTCCAAGGAAGTACCTCCATTTTGATACCCATTGTGGATAGGTGAATTCATTGTGGATACGTGAATTCAATTTTGACCTAGGTCAAAAATCCCAGACACTTTGATGAATGACTTCATAGACATATTGGGGATATGTTGGTTTGTCTTTGTATTGGAATGCACAAGTATTAGAGCAAAGAGTCAACGATGGTGACTCGAGGTCAGGTATGGACCCGTCTGAAAAATGGTCGAAGGTTACACAAAGTAGATGACCTTATTCAAACGCGCACAGTTCTAATGTGTGTTCTTAGGTTAGGTGCAGTAGATGGACCAAAAGACTAGTACGTACACGAGTTTGACCAACAACGTGATTAACGTGTCCTATCTCCAAAGGAAGTCTACAAGGTGACCAAATCTTAATCCCTATCTCACGACCTTCAGAAATGAAACTTCCAAAAAAATAAGATCGGGCTAATGGTGAAAGATCCTTTCGAGACTAATGCGACGAGTTCAAGATAGTTGAGTTCAAATGAGAGTTAATCTCTTAATAATTGTAGTATTTTTTCAAACTACTCTATATAAGTAGCTTGTGATACTTATTTGTAATACGAGACGATCAATGAGAAAAATCTCACCAGAAAATCGCTTTGAATCTTCTGTGATATCTCTTGTAACATTTTTTGTAATATTCTTATCATAGAAATTTTCTTTTTTAATTTTTTTTTCTTTTTAATAATTTAGGACATTGATTGGGGTTCAGAGGGAGGACTGGATCTGATTGTGGGTGGTATTTAGTAATAAAATATTAAAAAAAATTCTATAATATGAATGGTACAGAGAATGTCACAGAAGATTCGAAGCGCAAGAAAACACACTCTAAAGAAGGGAAACGTTGAGAGCCATTATAAAGTGATTGAGATATACAAGAGTGTATATTACATTTTATAAAAGTTTAAATTAAGTTGTGAGAGGTTATGGGCTAAGAGTTGATTGTAATATTTTTATAATTCCTATTTTTAAAGATAAAGTTCAAGATTGGGTGGGGCTCATAATTTAATTTTTTTTTCTTATTTTCTTTACTTGTATTTTGATTGAATCATGTGTGTGGGTTGAGGTTAAGTAGTTAGGTTGCCACCAGCACAAGCCTCCTTGAATGATAAAGTTCAATATTGGGTAGGACTCGTAATTTGATTTTCTCTTATTTTCTTTACTTGTGCTTTGGTTGATTCTTGTGTGTGGGTTGAGGTTAAGTAAGTTAAGCCGGGTTATTATGCTACCGGCACAAAGCTTTTACAAGTTCGTGTTTGAATTTCAACCTTGTGACTGTGAACAAGAATGAAGGCAAAAGTAATTGGAGATTTTTAAGAAAATAGCTTAATCTAAGGTAAGTCATTGGTAGAGGTGTATTCTTTAGAATAATCTTTATAATAGTTTTTTTAATAATAAAATTCATAATTACTATCAAAGGCAAGTCTTGTATAATAAATTCATATTTTTGAGTTTGAAATAATAATGTAGAGAAATCTAATACTTACCATTCTAACTATTATTCGGAACAATCTTTATAATAGTTACAAAACAAAAAAATTGCACAAGTGTGTTGGGAAAAATAGCACAAATTTCCCTAGTGCAGCGGAATGATGGACTAATAGGACAGATGACTGCACAAATCAATTAAATACAAGCAAAATAATTACCAGGTTACAAGGGGGACTTCTCTAGCCCTGAGATTAACCCAAAATAGTGATGCCCAAGTGTTTCTCAAACACCCCAATTAATCTCACTATGTTCCCTCTTCCCCACAAACTCAGCAAATGTTGTCTGTGTTTGTGTTTTTTGTGTGTGTTCTTTCTTTGCTATCGGCATACAAGAGGCAAGAAAACAAAAGTCTGCCAGAGGTAACAAGGAGCAAGTGCAACCACTCCCACAATGTTAACAACTCCCACAATGATGATTCCTCACCTATTCCTCCATTGACGAGGGACCGCTACAAAGTGCTGGTTGAAATTTGATAGCTTCCATTCTTCTTCTGATACCTATACTCCATAGGACATTAATCACTAAGCTTCTCGATGAATTTGTTGTCCTTTGAAGCTGTTTCCTAAACCTGTGTTAAGTTTTGCCCATGGTTCCGCGACTACACCAAGCTTGACTGAATGCTAATATGGAATTAGGTTGAATATTTCAATTTTTTTTTTACTTGAAATGGAAATTTTATATGAATTGTTAGAATATTGCTAACTTACTGCACTATTATAATTTTATGCCGCCCAGTGCATGAAAATTTTCTGTTTAGGGCTGGATCAATACTCCAGGACTTTTGGACAACAAAATTGATTGATATTGGGTGCATTTATTTACCATCTGTTTTAGAAGAATACAATATCGATATTTGAGTTTATAAATTATTTATAAAATTTAAAAGTATTATTAATTAAAAAAACAAATTGAATATAATCTCAATTTAAATATACATATAAAAAGTCTTTAGAGAAAGGGAAAAAAAAGTGAGTCAGACTTGTTGGGGAGAAGCTTAAAATCTTGATATTGATTCAGCTCGATGCCACTAGTCTAGTGAACCTACAAACAAGAAGTATTGCCCACCACGTCAAAGATCAACCCTGCGGTCACCTGAGCCCTGGGTTGAAGTGTATGTATATAATTTGCAAGTAAATAGAAATTAAATTGAGATGTATTTGTTTAAATATAATAAAAATTATTAAATATAGAAAATTAATATTGTGTTTAAGTAGAGTTAATGAAAAAATATGAAGTGTTATTAGTATATGATAGTTTTTTTTAAAATAAAAATTATTTGAATTAATATTATTTTAAATTGAAGTATTAGTTTGGATTGGGGAGAGTTGTTTTTTATTTACATCCTAAATATTGATTAACTAAACATAGATTAGCCAATAATGTAATGCTAATTAAGCAATTATAGCTGTACAAACCACATTATTTGTCTGTAGAATTGGCAGGGAACCAACGAAAGTTCTGGTAATTTAATTGTTGATATTTAGCCCTTAGCAGGCTCAATTTTTCCCTTAAAAAAAAAAAATTTAAGAAGAACAATGGTTAAACAAAGGTGGTAACTGCCAACTGACAAGTTATGTTGAAAAGCAAGAATTTCTGACATTTTGATAGAGCAATTTCGTGTTTCAATTGCTTAAGGCCAAGTGCTCTGAAGGTTGGAAACAGGGCTCTGTTACCAAGTGGCAGATTTTTTCTCTCTAAGATTTGAGAAAAATCCGATGCAAGATCAGTTATCGCATGCACTAAAGATCTCATTTCTAACCACGGTCTGCTCCTTAGTAATCTCATTTCTAGTTTCATAACAAACCAAACAGAGTGGGAGGAAAAATGGTAGAAATGATCTTTCCTTCCTTCTTCAAGATCCTCCTGGACGACTTCGAAACTACGCTGGTAAGTTCCACTTTCAAATTATTTATTGTGTCGATTTTATTCCTTCCAGAGCTGCATGGGCTGATAGAGTAATCGCTGATTCTGCTTAATATCTTTGATTGCAGCGAATACCACGATTTTATGTGAAGAAGTTTGAAGACATTTTGCCTCAGGATGCTCTGCTCAAGACAAAATCTGGAGAATCATGGTCAGTTAAGATAGAGCGAATTGATGATGACTACTGCTTCACCCATGGTTGGCCTAAATTTGTAAAAGACCATCGACTCCAAATGCATGATTTTCTGGTTTTTTCGCCCATGCTTGGGCGAAAATCCGTCTTCAAAGTTTCAATATACGGAGCCTCTGGGTGCGAAAAGACGTTAAATACTTGCATGCCGTGTTCTGCTCCATCCAAGGCCACCCACAGTAAGTTGTGTTGCAATCTCAAGTACGTGTTGTTTCCAACTTTTTGCTTAATGGGTTCCCTTTCATTCTTCTTTTACTTGCACGTTCTGGGTTCTGTGAGGGGAAAAAATTGTTTCTTTAGAATGATGCTTCAATTGCCTGCTCACAGGTGCCAAAGGTGAAAGATCAACAAGCTTTAGCATTCCGGAGAATGAGAATTCCAACCATTGTGCTCCCCGATTTGTCAGTGCTCTGAAGAAACATCACAAATCCAGGCTGGTAAATACCTCCTAGTTTCTTTGTTAACAAAAAATGAAGGCTAAAACGAAAGACAAAACGGAAGAAATAGTACAATAATAAAACGGGAAATTGAACAACTTGCTGCTTCGGCATGCATATATTTAAGTCTTGGCTTTAATACTAAAATGTAGCCTTTACTTTCCCTTAATTGCCAGCGAGTTCCAAAAGAATTTGGCAAGGAGAGTGGAATTATACGGAAGAAAAGTGTGGTTCTGAAGAATTCGAAAGGGAAGTCATGGATTGTTCAACTGAGGCAGAGTAGGAACAGGGGACTAGAACTGGCTATGGGCTGGTCGACATTCCGGCAGGAGAACGGACTATTACTGGACGGAAGAAGCTGTGCTTTTGAGTTCATTTCAACTGCTAACAGTATTGAAGTTCATGACCTGGGGAAGCTGAAGAAAAAGCCTTAACCAAGTGCATTGGTTCGTCTGTCCAGCAATGGCCGTTGGTTTCATTTTTTGGTTGTGGATAATCTGACTTATCTCTCCAAAGTTGCTGAACTAGTCGTGTGTTCTTTCCTTGTTTTGGTCCTGGAATGAAGTAAAGCTGGAACCCCGTTGCTAACCTCATTGATCCATTTTGCGTCAATTTTTTTAATCCTTTTTTTCAAGTATAATGAAGGTGTCAAACGCGAGGCGAATAAACCGAGGACTAATCCTTCCACTTACTTGCCCAACGAAACACTTTATGACTCTAGCATCGACGGCCATGTGACCATCACTTCTAATTCCAAGGTCTCGTCACCACTATCTATTGCAATATCCGACTCACTTTCCCACGGTTGCAAAAGGGTCCCCGTGAAAGGGACAGCAGCCAAAGAAACGTGAGAGAGGAAAATATGTGTAGGATGATGCGGGTGAGGCACCTTGTAGAAACAACTGAACTAGAATCAAGCAACAAGGAATAATAAGACGAGAACAATTTCTGGAGGAGGCCTTTTTCTTTCAACTGAAAAATGTTCTGTACAAAGCTTATATACAAGCATGGACGTGTAAAAAATATATACTGCATTTAATGTGTGTAAAAATACATTAGAATGAATAGCCAGCTGGCAACTGGAGAGAAAAAAAAAATCTGGAATCCAGAGGTTGTCAATGGAAATATCGGGGAGCTCAACCGGGGTCAACGACTTCTTGCTGCAACTTGTGTGCTGAGCTGGCTACTGAGCTGGCAATATCTGAACCGGATGTTTTTGCTTGAACTTTACAATCCCTCGCAAGCCAGATGCGGAGACAATACCAAGATGGAACAAAAGCCAATGAAAAGGAGCAGGTGACATGGCTTTAGTGAAGATATCAGCCAACTTATTAGACGAAGGAATAGGTAAAGGCTTGCAATTGATCATGAACAAAACGACAATCAAGTTCTATATTTTTTATTCACTCATAAAAGATGATTCTCAACTAAATAAACAGCACTTCTATTGTCACAAAAACTAGAAAGGTGAAGGAGCAAGCAAAATGAAGCTCAGGAAGAAGATAGAGAATCCACTGTAACTCACATGTTGATTGAGCTAATGCACATATTCAGCTTCTGCTGAACTACGAGCAATAACGGATTGTTTCTTGGATTTCTAAGAAACAAGAGTTTGACCAAGATAAATGCAATAACAGTTATAGAACGTCGGGAATCAAGACATCCAACCCAGTTTGAATCAACAGAACATCGGGAATCAAGACATCCAACCCAGTCTGAATCAATGTACACTCGGAGAGTAAAAGAATTATTAACAGGAAAAAACAAACAAAGATCAAGAGAGCCCTTATGATATCTAAAAACTCTTGCAGACAACTTGCATTTGCAAAATAGTGGTAGAATTCAAAAATTGACTCAACTGTTGAATATCAAATGAAATGTCTGGTTTGCTGTGAGTTAAGTAAAAAGGCAAATAACAAGACTTCTGTAAAGGGAAGGATCATAGAACAACTGGGAATTGCAAGCAGCAAATTTCTATTTACAGTCCAAAGGAGTTGAAACAGCCTTACATCCTATATAGCCATGAGTTTGAAGAAGATCAAGGACATACTTCTTCTGAGCAAGAGAGATGCCTGTTGAAGTTCGATGAACTTCAAAGCCTAAAAAAATAATGCAAATCCTCTAGTTCTTTAATCTAAAATTGATGATGCTATTGACCTTTAACATCAGAAATGACCTCAAATTGATTACTCATGACAAAAATATCATCCACATATACTAGAAGAGTAATGAACAAGCTAGTGCAATGTTTAAAAAACAAGGTGTAATCACTCTTAGACTGATAAAAACCAAGGGATAACAAGAAGGCAATAAGTTTAGCATTCCATTACCGACTAGCTTGTTTAAGTCCATAAAGAGACTTATCAAGCTTGCAAACCACAAAGGGATCAATAGAGATAAAACCTGGAGGTAAATACATATAGACATCCTCAGAGAGATCATCATGCAAAATGGCATTACTAATATCAAGCTGTTATACATGCCCGTTTGACATAGCTGCAAGTGCAAGCATAATCCTAATGGGGGCAATTTTTACCATAGGAGCAAAAGTGTCCAAATAATCTACACCACCTTGTTTAGTATACCGTTTAGCTACAAGCTTTACCTTATACCTATCAAGAGATCTGTTTGCCTTATATTTGATCCTCTTTACAACCAATAGTCTTTTCTCCTTGAGGCAAATGAACTAAATGCCAAGTTTCAGCTTGAATAGCTGCACACCCATGCTAAGATTTCACAACTTCAAAATAAGAAAGCTGAGGATGAAATGGAAGAAGAAAAAACAAGTGTTGTGGTAACTTTGTGTACACTTGGACATTGTAATCTGAAAAATATGCAGGAGCAGCAACTGATATAGTTGACATTCTAAGAGGAGGAATAGAAGAAAAGGCAAATCAAATAGTGAAGGGGAGGAAACAGTAGGACATAAAATATCAACAGAAAGGGGATGAGAATAGGTAAAATAAGGAAGAGGTAGGAAAGGTTTATGTGCGTCTTAAGTGGATGGAAGTTTAGAATGCATAAAAGGACATTGTAATTCAAGAAATGAAACCTATCTGGACATGAAAATCTTTCTAGAAAAGAAATCTAATAGAATGTAACCTTTAGTAGATTGAGAATGTCCAAGAAAAACACCATGTCTACTTCTAGAATCAAACTTGTTTCTATGAGGTAGTTGAGTACAGCACTGTAAAACCTACACTTTTTGGAAGTCTTTTATTTATGGAGATATTTTAGAATTTGTTAAGAGTTAAATCCTAATACAATAAGGATTAGAATTCTATTTGGTTAATATTTTAAGTAAGTAGGGACTTGGATTGAAATTATTTAAGAGTTAAGGAAACCCTACGATTTATTAAATAGGAAAACTTATAGAAAATATCGTTGTTTTTCCAATAGCCGTCATCAGACGCAGAAAGAGGAAAAGAGTTCAACTAGGATTTGAAGAAAAGAACACCGTAGGCTGTTACAGTTTTCAAGCGTCGAAATTAAGAGGTAAGTAGGAATGAATCTCTTCGGTTTTCTTATATGAATAATAGAATAAAATATTATTTTTGGTTAAAAATTTCCGAATAAAGTATGGTATTTTTCCAAAGTATAAGTTTTAATGATTGGTTAATATATGATGTGTATTTCTATATTTGTATTATATAGATACATAGTTCCGTGTGAATATATTTGATGAATTTGGTACATGATGGATTTGTTTATGTTTATTTGGATATGATGCCTCAAAGGTGGGCTAAACCTTTTTGGAACAATGTTAAGGTTGAATTCGTCTTTTTGGAATTAATGTAAGACGAAATTTTAATCTTTTTGGACCGCTAAGGTCGAGTTAAACCTTTTTGGATTTTCCTAACTGAATAAGTTAATTCAGTTAGAAGAAGGTAATGGTTGTATGAATTTAGGGTGAATGAATGTTTCGATATATTTGATATCTTTGCATGCTTTTACGAAGTTTGTCAAGTGTACTCATATTAATTTTGTTAAATTAATTTGTATGGGTTTTGGAGTAAAAGAAATTAGTTAGTATATATATTTTTTAAATGTTTAAAAATTTATATCCCATGAAAATAATTTGAGATTTATTGAGTTTGCTATTTTTATATAAACAAAAGTTTTATTCTGCTTAGTATATTATAAGAATAATTTAAAATTAAATGAAAAACTTATATTCTTCTTAGTATGTTATAAGAATAATTTAAAACTAAATATTTGATAACAGTTGTTATTATTATTATTGTTGTTGTTGTTATTATTATTTGTGAATGTAATTGTTAATGTGGTGGACATATACGTATATTATGTAAATGCATGTATTAAACTTTATTCAGAAGAAGTGATTCATTACTACTTCCTGAGCATGTGGTTGGCTCACCCTTCAATATTTCCTCCTTTCAGATTTTAAAGATGATTAGTGGTGCGAAATCCCTTTTTACTAAGATTGTGTTGGACGTATAGCACGAAGTCGAATTTCAGGATTTTAGTCAGTGACTTATGTTATCTTATTATCTTAAGTTCTACCTATATTTTTAGTACTCGTTGAGACAAGTGTAATAATTGGTTTTATGGGTTTTGATATAAATTCTGTGAGTAAGATTTAATTATGAAATTATTTAGTTATCATTTTGGAAGAAAAGGTGTTTTGTTGTTTAAGTTTTGATGTAAGGCTTCGTATTATTGGGTTACACTCGGTGGTACGGCCGTGCCGCGTCCTGTGGGCGCGGGGCGTGACAAGCATAGGCCAAGCTACCAAAAACCTTAAGAGAATTATAATCAGGAGACTTATTATATAATCTTTCAAAGGGTGTTTGTTGATTTAGAATAGGAGATGGAGTAATGTTTATCAAGTACAAAGCATGTTGAACACAGTATCCCCAATATGCTAATGGAATTTGTGATTGAAATCTAAGTACCCTTGCCACATTACGGATATGTTGATGTTTCCTTTCTACAATACCATTTTACTCAAGAGTATAAGGACATGATGTTTGATGAATGATTCGCTTGGATTGAAAAATTTCTGTAAGTTGAAATTCAATACTACTGTCTAATCTTAGTGTTTTAAGATGTTTATGTAACTGAGTTTCGATGTAAGTAATGAAATGTTGAATCAAAAACTTCAGCTTTTTGTTTCATTAAGAAAGTCCAAGTAAACCTACTAAAATAATCTACTATAGTTAGAAAAAAATAGAGGAGTTAATTGGACAGTTAATAGGTTCAGATGCAGCATTGGAGTTGGAAGAAACATGATGAGATTGAATAAGGTGTAACAGGTGTTGATATTGCACTTGGGTAACAAACTTTGAAGCCTGTGAATCTGTAGGGAGGTTGGAACCACTTGCAAAAGAACTCACAGCAGTAGAAGCATTCTGAAAATTGTCTACATCAACAACTGCATTGGCCTGAGGCATTAATCCAGTTCCACCTTGAGTTTTGGTTTCATTTCTACAACCAACAGGAAAGCCATGCTTTTTATAGCACCTCTCAACAGTATGCCCCTGTAATCCATAGAAAGTGCACTGCAGCTTCCTATTATAGTTATTTGCCCTTCGAAAATTTTGATTCCCAACATTGTATATGTTTCTGCCATTTAAATTGCCAGTGTATGATCAAATTTGATGCACCATAGCATCAGAACCACATCCATTTCTTCCACTATAATTGGGTGCATTCCTTCCATTCATATTTCCATTCACCAAATAATATGATATGGACTTGCTTCCACTGTGCATTTGTGAATCAACCACAACATTTTTAGCAGCAAAAACTTGAAGATTAGCAGAAGATGATATGTTAGGATGTGTGGCATTGTAGTTAACTAATCTTTTATGTGTAAAAACCATAGAAAATGCCTAATTAACAGTGAGAAAAGGTTGAGTAAGTAGCACTTGTGATTTGATCCCGTTTTATTTATCTCTCAATCTTTTTATAAACCGGCTAACAAAATCAGCATCATTTGTAGCTTTCACTGCTGGTAATGCTAGACAGTTACATTTAGGATCCCAGTGACATATAGGAAGAGGCCTTATATTTAATAATTCCTCCCACAATGTTTTTAAATTAGTGTAATACTCATTGACTATTGAAGAACCTTATTTCAAATTGTAGATATCTTCTTACCAATTTGAAATTCTAAACTAATCTCTCTGAGAAAATCTTTCACACAGATCATTCCAAACCTCATAAGTTGTATCAGTTCAGATACCATTTTGATTATAGATGCAGAAATAGAATTTAAAATCCAATACAACACCATATTGTTACATTGACAAAACTCAATTTATTCTTTGAAATCAAGGCCATCTTCATGTCTATGTACTTCTGGTGGTAATTATTCTCATTCAAAGGAGGTTGAACCAAAATCAAAGATGAATTTTTACTTGGATGTAGATAATAAAGACTGAAAACTGATATATCATGATTTGCCATTCAATCACGATTAGATCATAAGAATGAAGTTCTCACAACAAATAAAAAAAAAAGAAGAAGAAGAACTAGGAAGCTACAAATTAGTAAGAAAGGAAGAAAGCTCAATGATAAGCAAATAAAGAATTACTTTGATCACTCAGCCATCCATCTACAGTTTCTTTCGTTCTTAGAGGAGTAGAAGCTAGGCTCTAATACCATGTAGAGACAACTGAACTAGAATCAAGCAATAAGGAATAAGACGACGAGAGAAAACAATTTCTTTCAACTGAAAAATGTTCTATACAAAGCTTATCTTGTAAAAAATATTTGGAAAATTAACTTATTTGGTCTTAAAGTTTTGTAGTTATGGTGTTTTCGTCTTTAATATTTTTTCTACTATTATACTCTTTAATGATTTTTTTTTTTGTCATTATAGTTCATAATATTTTATTTTTCTACCTAAAAATCAATCATTTTGGTTCTTAAAAACTAAAAATTAGATACCATAATGGCAGAAAAAATCATTGAGGACCATAACAGTAAAAAAAAACATTAATGACGAAAAATATTACAAACACGAAATTTTAAGGATAAAATAAATTAAAATTTTAAAATATTTACTGCATTTAGTGTGTGTGTCAGATGACACATTGCCCGTGATGACACGTGACAACATTTACATATTCTTGAAGTGACATATGGCCCGGTTACTGTCCATTTTAATATAAATACTCTATTAAAGATACATTGTAAGATAACTATACATTTTTACAATAAATAATACATCATTATCTTCTATTTTGATGACGGTTAAACATTTGGAAGGTTAATATTATGAAATACGTGATTCTTTGAATGTTATTTGAATATTATCTAAATTCATTTAAAATCTTAATTAATTCAATTAATTAATAAAATATGTATTTATTTATTACTAATACATTGAATTTTCGGGACATCAAACTACTCGAAAGTGGTCAATGGAAATATCTGGAATTGCTTAAATACAGTAAGTAAAAATAATTGTAGTTAATTTTTCACTCGAAAGAAGGAATTGCTTAATTATGGATTTTGTGTCTGTTCTTCTAATGTCTCAAAAAATTGCGACGAATTTGCATCTTGTTCAACTGACTATAAGCAGGGTTCTTAAGTACCAGAGTAGGTATGAAAAAAAAAAAATATATATATATATATATTCTATTTAAATTTTAAAATTTAAAGTTAATTTTTTTTTTCTATTGCTATGGTTTCAAATAAAATTAAAGGTTGTTGTAGCTCATAATACATTTCAATGAAAAAGAGTATTGGTGACTCCAATTATAATTTTATTAAGGAGTATAATAGTAAAAAAAAAATATTATAAATTTTAAACTTTAGAAACTAGATAGACTAATTATTTAAAAAAAATGCATGGCTACGTATTAACTTATCCAATAAATTAGTTTTTTGATTCTTCTATAACATATATCAGTAAATTGGCAAATTTTGTCTATTTTACTTTTTATTTTGGAGATTTCTATCTTTAATGATTATTTTTAACTTTTTTATTGACCTTTTTTTTGGGGGGTTCAAATCTGGAGGGGATTGATCCAATTCGAAACACTATTCGAATAAGAGCAGGAGGGAATGAAGAAAGATGAGAAATGGATCGAAACAAGTGATGAGAAATCGGAACACCGACACAAGTGACTAATTTAATGTATATTTGGATAATAATTCTTTTAATCTGATTTTTTAAAATATAACAAAAAATTATAAAATATATAAAATTAAGATGACATTCCCTTCTACCTATATTTCACGTTGTCATACTTAAAAATACCTCCTGGAAAAATAAAAAGGAAACAGAAAAAAATTGTTCATAACCAAACTTTGAAATTGTGTGACCTGATACCACTACCAACCAACTGTACAAGGTCATTAAAGGCGAAGATCATCTACCCTTTGAATGAGGACCAATTCGTATCAACTATTCCTATGTTAACTCGAAAGATGCAACAACCTTGCTGCCACAAAATTCACAAAAACTAGCCTACTTTTTCAGAACAAACTGCAAATGTTGATAAATGTTTGTACCAATCCTATTTTAACTTTTGGGTAATCACATACTCTTCTTTTACCCTTTGGACAATTGGAGTCAGTCCTGCTTCCGGGCTTAATCTTTTGGGTTCTCTTAATACATGGATAATAGCAGAGCAACACATCTAACACTTGAGTGGGAGTTGTTGGGAGGCATTTCTTCATCTGTTGGAAATCTTCCGTAGCCAAAAGCTAGAAAAGCTTCCCTAGAAATGAGCAGAGCCTCCCCTTCCTTCGTGAAGATCCTGCTCAAAGATGATTTCGATGAAGGGATTGTAAGTTCTTCCTTCTAACTTTCACGTTGTTGAATACTTTGTATGTTGTATTTGTAGGAATACTTTAGGAAAATAGAAGAATAATTAAGGAGAAAAACTGAAAAGAAAAATAGTTTGAATCTTATTGACATTATCCTAAAGGACTATTTCGATAGTCCTGCTATGATTAAACAAGCCCTTCCACAAAAGTGGATTGTAGGAATGACAAAAAAATAATGAATATAACTTAATTGTAACACTATTAATTTGAAAAGCATAAGTATTACGAGGAAAAGAAGATACAAGGGAAAGAGCTCTATTATTCTGAAGAAAAAAAAAGTGGTACTCAAATGAATAGCAATGGTATGGTATTTATAAGTAAATAACACAACCATAAATGAGGGATCTAACCACGTCTGAAGCTTTGTTGCCCAAACAAAAGAAATTTGGTTGAGAAAAATTTGGTGGGTTTTGTTGAGATGATAGTGGAATAGCTGAAGATGATTTACAGACTTGGTCAACAATTGTTGTTATGCTTTATTTATTTGAAATATTCTAACAATCCCTCGTATATTTCAAAAGAATCTGATAAGGAAAAGGATAAGAAAATGTTGAGTTATATTCTTGGATAAAAGTTTTGAAGTTTGGTGACTTTTGAACTATGAACCAAACATAGAATAATCAAACATAACCTACATAGTTATCAGTGAAGCTTATAGTTTTTATGAACCAATAATATCTTATTATAAGTTAGAGATTTCATTATCCAACCTTTACCCCCATAATTTTGTCGTTCATCGTTATTTTACGCAAATAGACCGTGCACGTGCCTAGTTATTCATGAGTACGGTAGAGATTTAGCCAATAACAATCTCATAAGAATGGCCCCATTTCACACTTACATAGGTGAATTCATCAAGTATACACTGTTTAGTTACACCACCCATTAAGGGATATGAATCCATTAAGAGTTTAATTCAACCCTCACAAATAGTTTGTAGTTACAAGCACTTATTCACGCACTATAGAAGAGACTTAATATTAGTACTTTCAGAATCAACTTTGACTTGTTATTTACCTATATGAATCTACTTCATGAGATCTCCAATTACATAGGTTGATTTTTATCATAATTGACTACTCAATTGGCTTTAGTTTCATTCCCCTCGAAATTTTCAAAATCAACTTTCTTCCCAAATGTTTTCTTGGATAGAGAGAAGGCATTATCTATGGACTCCAAGGAGCTTTTTAGGGTGTTAGTGCGATTCTGAATCCTGGATGGAAGAGGAAAAGTTTGCTCATAACTGAATTAGGAAAGGCTTCATTACACCACATCAAACAACGTTAAATCCTAATAGACTTTTGTGTATTCAAGCTAATAAAAGTGAGGCACAGTAGGATCAAAAGCAGAGAAAGAAGCAATATTTCCTTCTAATAAGTTGTCTTCAAAGCCTGCAGCAGCAGCAGGTGCAAGAGAAACATGGTCGTAGTTGGGTTCACTTTGCCCATTATTGTTCAGAACTGCAATTTCAGCTCCAATTTTGGCCAGCTCCTTTTGTGCACTCTGTATTTGCTGATGTAGTTGCGTGATTATCCCAACACATCCATAAACAGGATCTTTGATTCGACAGTATGCCTCATAATACAACGAGTCCGCCGCTTCTGTCCGTTGATGCACTGGAACTTGCTGATTTCACAAACCATCAATGAATTCCAACAAAAAATTAGTAGACTAGTGCTACTTTCTAGTTTGTGATTGAGAAAGAATTAGTCTTGCTTATTCAGTGGACAAACAGACTAGTAAATTCAGCTCTATCCAATTTCGGCTCCCTAAAATGGCAAAATATTTTCAGAACAAGAGCAAAAGAAAGAATTGTTCCATCGCTAATGCATACTTTGGATGCATGAAACTGACAGATTTCAAAAGCAATTGAGAAAGAAAATGGAAATAAGAAAGTTAGGTTTGTTCAAAAGGTATGGGAAGCAAAATACATATAGTGGCCGTTCTGCTGATCAACATTCATTTGCTGGTGCTGTCTTTTTGAATCAGTATCCTAGATACTAGATATTTATGGTAGATCAAATATTAATATTTATAGCAACAGAGATGTGGGGAGGAAGAAAATTTGAATTTAGTTCAAATAATTCGGAAGGTCAATCGCAAAGTTAGCTCAAATATTGGGGAGTCCATTGCTCGCCTGACTAAATATTCTTAGTAACTTAGTAAGAAATGTGATGTATTCCTTAAAACAAATTGCTTATAAGACAGCTAATATTTTGGTCAAATAGATTAATTTATCACTTGTAATATGGAAATATTGAGAAAATTAATTGACAGGTTAATTGAGAATTAATATATTATATTTAAAAATACATATTCTTAAAAGTTTTTCATGGCTGATAGACAATTATCAAGACCATCTCGCGATATGGAGAACATTGCATTTTATATAGAATTTATTTTTAATTTTATTCGTGTTAATTTATATAT
The DNA here is from genome assembly GCA_026120185.1 of Voacanga thouarsii. Taxonomy (NCBI): domain Eukaryota; kingdom Viridiplantae; phylum Streptophyta; class Magnoliopsida; order Gentianales; family Apocynaceae; genus Voacanga; species Voacanga thouarsii. Next base: position 9,887,695 of record JANUWF010001017.1, read on the forward strand.
TATTATATCACATATAATTAATTATTTGTTTAAAATTGTTAACATCAATATACACATGATTATTATGTTGTATTTAAATAGTTGTTCATCCAAATTTGTTTACACGTTATTATACTATTAGCTTCCTTAAACAGATTTCAAACTCTATGATTCATCACAATTCTTTTTTGGGTATATATATATAATGAATTCTTCTTGTACAGGATATATATTGATATGTTGTGGCTAAGAAATCGATTGACAAATTTGAGCCTCAACGGAGGCAGAGACATTCGCATAAGCACCGACAACTTCAATGGCAATGCATGGTCTGAAGCAAATCGTATAAATACTGGCTTGCATATGATCAAATCAAACAACACAACAATTCAATTATTCGATGCATGGTACGCTGGAAAAGACAACTCCGGTGGCATGAAAGAGCATAAGTTAATTCAATTGCTGGTGCTGTCATTTTGAATCATGTCCTAGTTACTAAATATCAGATAGGTAATTAATTAGAATTAATTACCAAAGTACATATTTTAAATTCAGTGCACATCCCAATATTATAATTTATAATAATAATTTTAAAAAATAACAATAAATCTAGAAAATAATAATAATAATAATAATAATAATAATAATAATAAAGTCACTAAATTTTGAATAAACCTGACAAATATAACTATTTTCAAATTACCTGCAGTATCTTCGTAACATTGCTGGCACCATAGATTTTGTGAACATACATAAATCTTTGAGGATCATTTGGTGGAAAATATGGAGAGAGAATGCAAGTAGAAGGACACCTTCTTCTCAAATATTTGCAAGCAGCGCATCTTGGTGAAGACATTCTTCAAATCTTGAAACAAAGATGGTCTAAATCTATAGGAATCCTCCCGAAATCTCAAAAAATCTTATGGTGAATCATTGCTGAATTCTCTCTTATTTGTATTGGCTAACAGCTATGAATGTTTCATTTTCAAAAATTGTGTTATAGAAGTAAAGTTACCGGTAGATGGATTCCATACTTGGATTTGCATTAACTAGGTAAGTTGTAAGACTATTGACAAATTTCCACTAAAAATGGGGGAAATTTTGTTTGATTAATAGCTATGTGCAACTCTGCAAAGAATTAAAACCTTCTACATTTTTCTTTTTCAATTAAAAATACAAGAATCATTTTAAGTCGGAACCCAATAATAATAATAATAATAATAAAATCAACAACATAATTAATATATCAGGATACTGGCAAATCCAACAAATACCAATCCGTTCACAGATTATTCTCTCTGTATTTGTATTTTTTTCCCCCATTGCTTTCAATGATCAGAAAAATGAAGAATGACGAGAAAAATCATGCATCCTCTAATCTCTTCTAAAACACTGGGTACTCCAATTCATAGGATGTCCTAGAAAATTGTTTGTCCAAGCAACAGCAGATGCACATCTACGACTGAAGATTCAGATATCACTAGTTCGGTAGCTCAACCATCTCCTGTGCTCAGAACCTGGCTGGCCTTGGTAACTTGCAAATGTTCAGAGGCTTGGGCTTGGCCAGCCCCATTTAGCACTGTCACTTCATGAAATTTGCTGACATGAAGATCATACTCTCATGAAGAAGAATATACACGAGCTGGAATAACTTGAGACTACTTTGGCAGCCACGTTAGTGGATGACCAGTTATGATTCAAAAACCACGCATTTTTCAGCAGATAGAATGGATCATAGATTTGCAGCAAGCTTGATCTGGTCTCGCAGATCAGTTTCATCTATACATCTCTCTGATTTAACCATTATCTTAACTGGCTTCCCGAGTTTCGTTTTATCCTCCAATCTTGCAAGTTCAAGAGCTTTTGCACAAACAGGGAATCCTTTGTCATCCCATGACTCCAATATCACCCCCGAGCCAATACAAGTAGCTCCATCATAGAAAGCAGCATATTGTCCAGCTGCAAGACCTTGATCATCCTGAAATAAATGGACAACCCCAATTTCCTGGCCATCTTTGCTGGTTTCCAATGTCAAGGTGCAACTGTAGAAACCAGGTCCATGCCGAACCTGAAAAGAGTATCAAGAAAATGAAGGATGACCATCTTGCATACAAAAGAGAAATTGGCCACAGTGAGAATAAGTAAAAGCAGATGGATGAGCATATGGTCAAAACACACAGAAACCAGTCACAAATTGGTACAATCAAGAGAGAGTGCAGCACTCGTGTATTTTCATTAGAAACGACACACAGACGCTAATAGTTCCATCTAAATTTTTATGAACCTTCAGAAAATGGAAGGAATACTCAGATGGCACAAATTTCATCCATGAAGAACTGAAACATTTTTCTTTAGATAGGTCATGCAGAATGGTAACATTACTACCCATGATACGTTCCTGAATTTAGCCCCTCATTTTTATCCAAGATAACAATTATTCTTTGGCACAAAAACTACACCTGTATAACAATATGACTAGACAGCCATTTGATTTAAAAAGACAACTAGCCCCATTTTAAAATATTATTACCCACATTACTTTCTCTAAATCAAAATTTCTTGGGGGAAAATAATTACTATATATTACAGTATCAGTGGTCGGCCATCATGTTCAGATTAGTGTTTCTCCTAGTGCAGTGAGATCAAGTCATCCGCACACATAAACACACAGACACCAAAAATAATAATAATAATAATAATTCTTTTGGCTGACAAATTTTTGTTCCATATTTAGTTCTGCATCAAGGGAAGAACTCAAAACCAAGCTTGCATATACAGTAAAGGATGAACTCAGTACCTTGCACTGCAGCTGATCAATCTTGCTAGGAGGTGAACCACTAAGCCATTTGAAGGATCCAACACGGAATGAGCGCCTTCTTTTATCGACTGAGAAATAATTTCTTGAAACAAAGACTACATTATTTATAACATCTTTTTCCACGACATACCGACAAAGAGAGATTGCATACCAAAGAATAAGGAATACCTCATGTAAGATTCTTGATGATTTATAAAAGGATAACTCAACCTCAAATAGAAATGCAGTTCAACAGTAAACCAGTTAGTAAAACCATGATCATAGTGAGTACAGAAAACACATGTGACATTACAATTATGTTCAAAACCAACATTGGAAATTGGCCCAAATTTTAACAGTTTAAAGGCCAAGGAAACTCCAGAATTTATTTGGTTGTCACTGTGATAAAGGATTTCACTTCTGGCTAACATCTATGAAGATGATAAAGCAATCAACTATTTCTGACAGAATGAGATCGTGCATAGAGTGTTTTGAGACAGTATAATACCAAGGTCCTCCAGAAAGACGTAAACCTTGGCGCTGTCCAATTGTGTAAAACCAAAAACCCCGGTGTTTTCCAAGGTAATCTCCAGATTCAGCTTCCAATATTATACCTTCTACCTCTCCAATGTGTCTCGCAACAAATTCACTAAACTTTATCTGTAATAAAAAAATGGACAAAATTTAGAAATTATAATTCAGTACAAACCTACACACAAATATATTTATTGGAAAATACTTCTACCTATAAAAATGAAATTGAGAGCAAATATTGTGTTAAACAGTTCACTAATTCAAGAATTTTCACATCATCAAAAAACTAAAAGCTACAGTTTTGACTGAAGTTTCCATTAGTGAAATCATTTTAGTCTATGCTATATACATGATCAAGATCGTAATTAGAAGCAAAATCTGTTTCAACTGTTCTAGAACAAGAAATAAGTAGTCTTCACATAAAAATCAGACAGCAGAGACAATTTCAACATTCAAACATTATAAAAGCATACCTTTCCAAGGAAACATATTCCTTGAGAATCCTTTCTGTCCTGGTTAGGTAAGTCCAATGTCTTAGCAAGCTTCCAAACTTCATCCTGCATTAGTATGGAAGACACAATAAGAATGAAGGGTTGACAATTGCAAAATTTGGATATATGTTTAGGTAACAGGACAAGGACATAATGAGATGACTATTCAAAAACAACTAGATTAATTTATAAACAAACAACAAAAATATTTATTAAAAAAAAAAAGAAATCCTACCTAACCTTTTTGATACATCCAAGTGGAAATATAAGTCGCCTAAGCTGAGCTTGTAAGAGGTGTGAAAGAAAATAAGTTTTATCCTTGACCTGGATCACAAAAGTAAGATATTTTAAGATAAGAAAGGAATTCGGTAGCAAAAGCCAAACTAAGTAGTTGAAGAACAAAACTGCACAAACAAAAATTCTCCAACAATGAATACTCTTGCTCACAGTGTACTTGCTCCTCTTCCTTTTTGCACCCCCTCTCTCTCTCTCTCTAATTCTTCCAATTTTCACCTTCCTTTGCTTGTCATTTAAACCTTTTCAACCTTAAGTTATTCATTTTATTTCTTTATCTCAATTTTGTATTTTCTTTTGTTCTCTCCTGTACTTGTTCTAACCCTCTCAAATCCCCGCACAAAAACAAAGGCCCAGCAAGAATACTTCATAATCAAACGTTTATTTACATTTCTCCTCCAATTTTTCTTGCCAAATTCTTTTCTTAACTTCTACTCTGCGTGTGTGTGAACAGGTGCAGGAATTGTGTGTTCATCTGTATAGACATTTTTGTAGCATAGTTGCAGGTCAAACAACACACTAGGATGATAGGTAATTATCAGAAACAGAATTCATTAAGTATATGAAGTAATAATTTAAATGTTACCAAACAAATTTTGGCTCCCAGCTGATTATTCAAGTTTTAGTATAACTGCATTCTTCTGGCAAATGTAAATGAGATTATATTCGTTAGCTCAAGCATAAATTATCATCAAAACATCTGTTTTTAAATTAAAAAGAAAAAAGAATGTTCATATTTTTGTGATCAAATAAATTCATCAAAAAACCACACTGTACAAAAAAGAGAAAAAGGCCAGATTTCATAGGTTGAGAACTAACAAATTAACAAAATATATTAGTCCCAGCAAATGTTTTCCACTAATGTATGAACTCTAATGTAGAACGAAGTCAGCCATTGTAAAATTTTAGTAAATGTTAGAGACTATTAACAGATTCAACTGCATCACATCTCAAGCCTTTACAGCTTTCCAAACAGTCTTTCGTTCTAAACTTCACCAGACATATCAACTTCAAACATTTAATACAAGCAAATAAACTATAACTTCCATTATAGTCACTCTCTATGCCCTTATGGCATTGTCTTGAGTTATATCATCAACATTTATTAGAGCACATTTGCATATACACCACAAGCAGCAACTGATTCATGAGAGGATGTAACACGAAAGAGAATATGAAAATCAGATACCCACCATATCTCTAGATAAATCCAAAAGGGAAGGCTCATGCCATGTAGAGGCATGAATGACCTTTGTATAGTGGCCCGAAGCAATAAAATCAAAACCCATATCATCTACAGCATCCATAAAGGCACCTGAAAGCTCATAAAAGTTAGATAACCTCAACCAAAAGGCACCTGAAACATGGATCAATATAAGGATCCCCAGATCAGAAGACTGTTGTTGACCTTAATGAGGCAGGAGAGAACAAGTTGCTATAACATAAGATAGAAAATTGAAATTTCTGATACAGCCATAACTTGAACAGGTGAACAAACATTGTATGGAAAAATTCATTCTATAAAAGTAATGCCTGTCAAATAATTCAAAGAAAAACGAGGTAACATAATAAAATGAATACTGCTTCAGCATAGTTTGACGCATTTTCAGTAGGATTAAAATACATACCACATTATTCCAATACTCATCAGTCAAATGCACAACCTCCAAAGGCACATCAACCTGAAATGATATGAGACACAAAAAATTAGCCAGATTGATGTTCGATTACTCATTATAAAAGAACTTTCCTCCAAGAGTTCTTTGCTTAGCAAGACTTTGGAACTATAAAATCAAATAATCCGTGTCCAAGGCATATTGCATGAAATGAATGGCACTCATGATAAGATGGTCACTTGTGGTTGTTGTGTGATAATTCATGTATGAACTAACCATATATGAAGGCTCTTTACCGTCAAGTAAAATTTTTGGCATCGATAAACTCTATATGCTTACTTGTGCTAACAAAAACATAGCAAGAGGGACTGCAGACAACTGTTATGAGAGCACTAATAGATTATAGCATCGACTTTCTGAAGGGAAAGGAGAGATGTTGGCTCAATTTTAACAATTCTTTCTTTTGCTGAGCGACTTGGTGCAATGTCACAATTGATCTTTGGAGTAAGTAATTGCACAATCACACAGTTCAAATAATTAAACAATGAGAATATATTTTTAAAAATGGAAAAAATGTAAACCTGATCACAAACAGCTTTTGCATACTTCAAATCATCTTCCCACGGGCATTCAGACCAGAAGTTCTCAAAGTCTTCCTACAATGAAAAGGTCCAAATATAAAGGAATATATAGCAGGGAAAGCAGAGAAAGGCACATACTTATCCAAACGCATGCAAAAAATTTGCCCTGAAAAGATAATATTTTCTATTTATCATGAGAAAGGGAATACTATCAGGGCTTTTGAATTTACAAGTACAGCTTTCAATGACTATTGGCACCCATGCTATATACATACATACGTACCTACGTACACAAACACAGACCAAAAAAAAGAAAAATACTATTGCGCTGAAAAAATAATGCTCTCTTTTTATTATGAGAAAGGAAATACTATCAGGGTTGGACAACTTGCATAAAACATTGGTGCAGACAGGCCACTTTAATAGATGCCTTTAATAGACCTTCTTTATCATTAAGCTATGACGAAAGTTATAACACATCCAAAAGTCAATGCGTGAGGAAACATGATGGATAACATTCAATTTATGAGATTCCATTTTTAACAGTTTCTTTAAAATAAAAAGTTTACTAGTTAGAAATGAGGATATACAATTAACTGTGAAAGGCCCCAAAATCCAAACTTCACTTCAAATATATTACAGGCACACCTACATGTTAGAACTGAATTCCAGCTCAAGATATACTAGTACATTGTCTAATACCTTGTCTATTGCACCGATGATACTGTAGCAAATGAACCAATATTATTAGTCCACACCCCTTAATCTTCTTTAATCCAATAACATTTTTCCATAGTAGACAATGTACTAGACAAAGTAGTAGAGGATCTATACCCTGAAAAATCACAATTGCTAACATTTCAGTATTTAACTACACAGCCTGGAAAATCAAAATTTTGTCCTGTCTCATAAACGATAAATATATTTTAGATGAAAAGAGAACACATTTATCAACTATAGGTCCCTCATTTTTGTCTTCAAAGAAAATCCATGGGTTTGTTTTGTTTACTGTTATTTCATTACCATCACATGTTACCGTCACCATTTCACCTCTAATTCAAGTTTACAAACCATCTACTTAGAAGATTCTTCTTTTACCAATGGCATCTTTAAACAAAAGTGTCATGCTTACTATTTTTTATATAATTCTCATCCTACTCTAGCTAACTAGTTACACGACAAGATAAAAGTGCAAATAACACTAATACCAAATTTTGGTTCTTCTATTGTTATCATATATATATATATGTATATATGTTCTAGTGTCTCGCACACACAAAGAAGATACAAATGATTAGTAACTAATCAAACTGCAGGATCATCAATATTTCTGACTTTTTTTTTTATTCACAGAATGAATAGAAACTAGTGAAACTAAAAATAGCAATGTCTTATGATACCGCCATAATAATCTAAAATCCTAAACAATAATCTATTATTGTCCGGCATACTTTATTGCAGGCCTTAACTCACGTCCCGCCAAACTTAATTGTCTATTTCAAGAATGATCAATTTCAAAAAAATAAACGGAAGGGGAAAACAGGATCACGATAGCTTTTTAGATAAGGGAAAACTTTGTTGAACTCCATCTGGGTATTACCAGTAACAACTGAAGATTCCAAAAAGCCTTCAGAAAGCTCCAATCTTTACTTCATAAACAGGTATATAAACATAAACATACTGGTAAGACAAGAAAAAGAAGAAAATACACGAGCCAAGAGTTAAAATATATATATATACTTGGAACCAAATTTTAAGGTAGAAAGCAGTGCAAGAATGGCCTGCAAGATGGAGGCGAAAGGCGACGCTGCTATCAACTCCGCCGCTGAGAAGAACAGAAATCTTGAGAGGATTCTTATCCGGCACACAGCAAGAAAGATATTTGGGTTCGACGCTGGTATCAATTTTTCCAACAATATTTTTTGAATTGGAAATTGCGCAAAGGGATCTGCAATTAGCTGAAATAAGGGATCTTGAAAGAGAAGAAACAGTGGTTTTGGGGTTTAGAATGTGAGGAATGAGGAGAGTTGTGGGTTTGGAGAGGTAGGGAGAGAAGGAGAAGTAGAAGAGGTGTTTGAGATTGAAGGAGAGTGTGGACATGGCTGTTGATATTTCGGAATTTCCGGAAAATGGGGTTATTTTGTAATTGAATTACGATAGTGGGCGGTTCCAATCGAAATTTCGTTTGTAGTGAAGTCGCATGATACTACCATATAAACCAATGTGACCAAATCTGATTATTTTTTATTTTTTAGAGATGAATATACGTGTAGAAAAATATAGGTCACATTCATGAAATGTGACCTTAAATGCGGTTTCATTCTTCAGTCACTTGATATGTATCAAGTCGTCACAAAAGCTATAAATTTTCCACCTTAATAACATTCAATGTACAACGATATATGTAGTCTATTGAAACATTCAAAATATAAATTTCAATATTACAAGTACTATAGTAAAAATATAATACAACAGAATACGAATAAATAGATAACGGAATGGGCTAATATCTCAAAACAGTAAAAGTATTATTATTACAATTCTTCCTAGTATATCTGCCCTTATGACAGTTGTTGCATCTTGAAAGAGAGTTGCGCTTCCGATAATCTATATCACAAGATATCCTCGTTGTTCGTAGACGGCCAGAAACTTCATTCCTCATCAATGCTTCCAAAGGTGTAAGCGTAAAAGTTGAAGGCCTCCAGTATTGTTCATTTGCCATAGGAAAAAACTGACCCTCATATGTCAACTATAATTCCTTCTACTATAGAACTCCAAAACAAAATTAATAGGATTCCAACCTCTGTAATGACATGCTGCAAACTCATGCGAATAAGGTATACCATATATACTCAACTTTTGGCAACTGCATGTTCTGTTAATTTGACACTGTAAATATTTAGACTTCTACCCCCCTTGTTGAACCGATGATTTGATCCCATATATACCGGCCTGTACATTAAATTCAATCACAACATGCCCTCTAGATTTATCCTCAAAATAAAAATACAACTTCCACATTTCATATAGTAAAGATGTCTCAAGTTAGATGCCTCATCTCTATATTTATTAAAATACTTAACTAACTTTAGAAATGAAGTTTCAACTAAACTTTTAGTGGGAGAGATCTTGCTTTCTTGAGCACACGTTCGTGCATTCAGACAAACTAGTAGTCATTGAACTATATCTATACCCTTCATCATATGACAAAGTCCATTTCTCCAAACCAATTTTCATTAAATATTTAAATGCATCTTCTTTTCGGATCCTGATTTCATCCAAATATAATTGACACTTGGTCCTTTTACGCTTCAAACCCGCAGCGTACATTAAAATTTGTTAAATTAGTGTCCTTATACTTGGCATGAAAATTTCTCTTAATGTGTCCGAGGTAATATCGATGAACAGCCAAATGTTCTTGCCACTCTTTCATATGACGTGCATAATTGATTATGCCTTTATATTTATCTGAAATCAGACATATATATCTTTCCAAAATGACATGTTGACGCAGGAGTTTTAAGAACCAACTCTAACTCTCTAATGACTCCTCGTCCACGATAGCAAAGGCAAAGGATAAGAGGTGACTGTTTGCACCTCAAGTGGACGCCACCAACAATTTGCCCCTATAAAGTCCCTGTAAATGAGTGTCATCAATAGATACTACTAGACGACAATATTTGAACCCAATAATAGATACTACTATCAGGGCTTTTGAATTTACAAGTACAGCTTTCAATGACTATTGGCACCCATGCTATATACATACATACGTACCTACGTACACAAACACAGACCAAAAAAAAGAAAAATACTATTGCGCTGAAAAAATAATGCTCTCTTTTTATTATGAGAAAGGAAATACTATCAGGGTTGGACAACTTGCATAAAACATTGGTGCAGACAGGCCACTTTAATAGATGCCTTTAATAGACCTTCTTTATCATTAAGCTATGACGAAAGTTATAACACATCCAAAAGTCAATGCGTGAGGAAACATGATGGATAACATTCAATTTATGAGATTCCATTTTTAACAGTTTCTTTAAAATAAAAAGTTTACTAGTTAGAAATGAGGATATACAATTAACTGTGAAAGGCCCCAAAATCCAAACTTCACTTCAAATATATTACAGGCACACCTACATGTTAGAACTGAATTCCAGCTCAAGATATACTAGTACATTGTCTAATACCTTGTCTATTGCACCGATGATACTGTAGCAAATGAACCAATATTATTAGTCCACACCCCTTAATCTTCTTTAATCCAATAACATTTTTCCATAGTAGACAATGTACTAGACAAAGTAGTAGAGGATCTATACCCTGAAAAATCACAATTGCTAACATTTCAGTATTTAACTACACAGCCTGGAAAATCAAAATTTTGTCCTGTCTCATAAACGATAAATATATTTTAGATGAAAAGAGAACACATTTATCAACTATAGGTCCCTCATTTTTGTCTTCAAAGAAAATCCATGGGTTTGTTTTGTTTACTGTTATTTCATTACCATCACATGTTACCGTCACCATTTCACCTCTAATTCAAGTTTACAAACCATCTACTTAGAAGATTCTTCTTTTACCAATGGCATCTTTAAACAAAAGTGTCATGCTTACTATTTTTTATATAATTCTCATCCTACTCTAGCTAACTAGTTACACGACAAGATAAAAGTGCAAATAACACTAATACCAAATTTTGGTTCTTCTATTGTTATCATATATATATATATGTATATATGTTCTAGTGTCTCGCACACACAAAGAAGATACAAATGATTAGTAACTAATCAAACTGCAGGATCATCAATATTTCTGACTTTTTTTTTTATTCACAGAATGAATAGAAACTAGTGAAACTAAAAATAGCAATGTCTTATGATACCGCCATAATAATCTAAAATCCTAAACAATAATCTATTATTGTCCGGCATACTTTATTGCAGGCCTTAACTCACGTCCCGCCAAACTTAATTGTCTATTTCAAGAATGATCAATTTCAAAAAAATAAACGGAAGGGGAAAACAGGATCACGATAGCTTTTTAGATAAGGGAAAACTTTGTTGAACTCCATCTGGGTATTACCAGTAACAACTGAAGATTCCAAAAAGCCTTCAGAAAGCTCCAATCTTTACTTCATAAACAGGTATATAAACATAAACATACTGGTAAGACAAGAAAAAGAAGAAAATACACGAGCCAAGAGTTAAAATATATATATATACTTGGAACCAAATTTTAAGGTAGAAAGCAGTGCAAGAATGGCCTGCAAGATGGAGGCGAAAGGCGACGCTGCTATCAACTCCGCCGCTGAGAAGAACAGAAATCTTGAGAGGATTCTTATCCGGCACACAGCAAGAAAGATATTTGGGTTCGACGCTGGTATCAATTTTTCCAACAATATTTTTTGAATTGGAAATTGCGCAAAGGGATCTGCAATTAGCTGAAATAAGGGATCTTGAAAGAGAAGAAACAGTGGTTTTGGGGTTTAGAATGTGAGGAATGAGGAGAGTTGTGGGTTTGGAGAGGTAGGGAGAGAAGGAGAAGTAGAAGAGGTGTTTGAGATTGAAGGAGAGTGTGGACATGGCTGTTGATATTTCGGAATTTCCGGAAAATGGGGTTATTTTGTAATTGAATTACGATAGTGGGCGGTTCCAATCGAAATTTTGTTTGTAGTGAAGTCGCATGATACTACCATATAAACCAATGTGACCAAATCTGATTATTTTTTATTTTTTAGAGATGAATATACGTGTAGAAAAATATAGGTCACATTCATGAAATGTGACCTTAAATGCGGTTTCATTCTTCAGTCACTTGATATGTATCAAGTCGTCACAAAAGCTATAAATTTTCCACCTTAATAACATTCAATGTACAACGATATATGTAGTCTATTGAAACATTCAAAATATAAATTTCAATATTACAAGTACTATAGTAAAAATATAATACAACAGAATACGAATAAATAGATAACGGAATGGGCTAATATCTCAAAACAGTAAAAGTATTATTATTACAATTCTTCCTAGTATATCTGCCCTTATGACAGTTGTTGCATCTTGAAAGAGAGTTGCGCTTCCGATAATCTATATCACAAGATATCCTCGTTGTTCGTAGACGGCCAGAAACTTCATTCCTCATCAATGCTTCCAAAGGTGTAAGCGTAAAAGTTGATGGCCTCCAGTATTGTTCATTTGCCATAGGAAAAACTCGACCCTCATATGTCAACTATAATTCCTTCTACTATAGAACTCCAAAACAAAATTAATAGGATTCCAACCTCTGTAATGACATGCTGCAAACTCATGCGAATAAGGTATACCATATATACTCAACTTTTGGCAACTGCATGTTCTGTTAATTTGACACTGTAAATATTTAGACTTCTACCCCCCTTGTTGAACCGATGATTTGATCCCATATATACCGGCCTGTACATTAAATTCAATCACAACATGCCCTCTAGATTTATCCTCAAAATAAAAATACAACTTCCACATTTCATATAGTAAAGATGTCTCAAGTTAGATGCCTCATCTCTATATTTATTAAAATACTTAACTAACTTTAGAAATGAAGTTTCAACTAAACTTTTAGTGGGAGAGATCTTGCTTTCTTGAGCACACTGTTCGTGCATTCAGACAAACTAGTAGTCATTGAACTATATCTATACCCTTCATCATATGACAAAGTCCATTTCTCCAAACCAATTTTCATTAAATATTTAAATGCATCTTCTTTTCGGATCCTGATTTCATCCAAATATAATTGACACTTGGTCCTTTTACGCTTCAAACCCGCAGCGTACATTAAAATTTGTTAAATTAGTGTCCTTATACTTGGCATGAAAATTTCTCTTAATGTGTCCGAGGTAATATCGATGAACAGCCAAATGTTCTTGCCACTCTTTCATATGACGTGCATAATTGATTATGCCTTTATATTTATCTGAAATCAGACATATATATCTTTCCAAAATGACATGTTGACGCAGGAGTTTTAAGAACCAACTCTAACTCTCTAATGACTCCTCGTCCACGATAGCAAAGGCAAAGGATAAGAGGTGACTGTTTGCACCTCAAGTGGACGCCACCAACAATTTGCCCCTATAAAGTCCCTGTAAATGAGTGTCATCAATAGATACTACTAGACGACAATATTTGAACCCAATAATTGAAGGCTTGAATGACCAAAAAAGGAAACAAAAAACTTTTAAATCGCCCACACTAAACCAATGGTATCTCCACTTTACAATAGTCCCAGGATTGGAATCCTACAATGCAAGCATGTATTTTGGTAGGGCAATCCACGTAGAGGGCTAATTACCATAAACAAGTTCTAGAGCTACTTTTCTAACTTCCCAAGCTTTCTTATAAGAACAACCCGTCCTCCATAGCTTCTGAACTTCTGCAATAACATCACTCACATGACATTCGAGGTCATTTAAAATCAAATGTGTCACATTTTGTGCTATAAACCGATGATCTATATTTCTATACACATTGTTCACAACTGTAATGACGCATGTGTGTTCTTTATTCAAAACTATTATCTGCCACTCTCCATGAGTCGTCTTATATATAATACGAATATGACAATTACAAAGATTGTCGGCACTTGTATGCTTATACTTTGCATACCAGTAGTCTTTCTTACTCTCTAAGACTTTGAATTCCCGGCCTGCTTCAATAGATCACTTTCTTACTGCATATATAGCCTCATTCTTGTTCTGAAACCTTATATTTAGATGTAAATCAATGTTAGTGTCAAACCAACTTCTTGTGACATCAACTGAGCGCCTGTGAAGCGATTCATTAGCACACGCACCAGACCCTATGTCATCAAATATTGGAAATCTTGCTGATTCCCATGTGGTATTGGAAGGCTCCGCTATGTCATTCCTATTATCTTGTAAAGGAATATTAGGATCATGACATGGACTGTTTACTGGAATGTCATCTTCTTCGCCATCATCTTTATCACTCCAATTCATTGGTCCCTTGGAGCCTACAAATCCATCGCCATCTTCTTCGCTATCATCTATATGCACCATCAAATCAACATTTGCTGTAGCAGTGGCTGTGTGTGACTGCGATGCGATACCATGTGTAGAAGTGGTGTTATAACGACGGTTTTCTTCCTCCTGATATGTACCAAGTACTGGACTTCGTGTAGAAACCAAGACATGTTCGGAGCTGATCAGGTTACATCTATTTTCCAATCCTTCAGATGTGTGCCCAACATTAACTGTCACAACATTACTACCTATTGAACTAATGTATTCAATTCCTCTGTTGTTTAAGGCTGCCCCTGTATTTTCTAGTGGTTGGTAAAATGGTTGGGGATGCATGTAGTTAGGGTTTTGAGATACCATTTCCATAGGGACCCAAACCTATGACACGATTAAGTATTGCAACGAATGAACCCGGGGCTAGGGATACCTCAGATAAATGACTCGGGCGTTGGGAAGTCATCTCTGAATAAGTAACATGTTTCACACCCAAAGGAATATCATATAAGAAATTTCTTAACCAATCAGCCTTAATTCTAGCTAATTCTAGAGTTACAAACTCTGACTCGATTTTGCAAGAATTGTTTGCAAGGATGACTTCCACAAAATTGCACTCTCCACTAAGGGTGAATATGAAGCCACTAGTGGATCTTGACTCATTCGTGTCTGAAATCTAATTTGTATCACTATACCCTTCTAGTACAGTGGGATAACCTTCATATAGGATACCATAGTTTATGGTTCCTCTCAAATACTTCATTAGTTTTACTTAAGTAGACCAATGCTCATGATTTTGATTATGAGTATATCTACTCAATCTACAGACAACATATGCAATGTTTTGCTCCAGAAATTCATTAAATGCATCAAACTTTCAATAATTTGAGCATATTTAGATTATGCCATTGGATGACCACAATTATTCTTCAATTGAGAGTTGGGGTCACAAGCAATTATCAAACTTTTTAAGAAGTTTCTCGACATAATGTTCTTGTGACAATATAATACTATCACCTCTCCTTATAACTCTAACACCTAATATTATTTTAGTTTCACTCATATCTTTCATATCAAAATTAGAAGTAAAAAATAATTTAGTACCATTCACAACTTCCAAACTAGTACCAAATATAAGCATATCATCCACATACAAACTCATAATAACACGATCATTATTTATAATTTTGGTATATACACATTTATCCACTCCAACCGATGAAAAACTATCACTTAACAATACTTAGTTAAAATTCTCATGCCACTGCTTAGGATCTTGTTTTAGGCCATAAAGAGATTTGAGTAATTTACAAACTTTCTTTTCCTGTTCGGGTTCAACACACCCTTTAGGTTGAATCATATAAACCTCTTCTTCTAAATCACCATAAAGAAAAGCAGTTTTGACATCCATTTGATGTACAAATAGTTTATGAATTGAAGTTAAAGCAAATAAAACTCGAATTGATGTAATTCTGGTAACTGGAGCAAAAGTATCAAAATAATCAATATTTTCTTTTTAAGTAAACCCTTTGGCTACCAAATGAGTTTTATATTTATCAATTGAGCCATTAGGATTAAATTTCTTTTTGAAAATCCATTTACAACCGATTGACCTTGCCTCGGGTGGTAAATCAACTAAAATCTAAGTTTTATTTTGTAAAATAGAGTCTAATTCAGTTTTAATTTTTTCTTTCCATAAACTCGCATCAGATGAAGAGATTATTTCAGAAAATATCAAATGATAATTTTCTATCAAGTAAGTGTAAAAATCATTTCTAAAAGACGATTCTTTTCTTGGCATTTTACTCCTTCTCAACTCTTCACTAGAGTCATCAACGACTCTATTAGTAAGTTCATGAGAATTTTTATCAGAGAGTGAAAAAATGTATTTAAAGAATTCAACATTCTTTGTCACAATAATAGTGTTAGAATCAAGCATATCACTTTTCAAAATAAGAAAATGATAGGCAACACTATGTTCAACATATCTAATAAACATGTAATAAGATGTTTTAGAACCTATCTTTCTTTTCTTAGGTTCAAGTAATATAACTTTAGCAAGACACCCCCACACTTGTAAGTATTTCAAATTAGGTACATAATCTTTTCATAACTCATAAGGTGTCTTACCAATTTTCTTATATGGAATCATATTTTGTAAGTGACATGTAGACAAAATAACTTCACTCCACAAATTGTTAGGTACAAAAGAACTAACTAACATAGAGTTCATCATTTCCTTAAATGTTCTATTTTTTCTCTCAACTACACCATTAGATTCAGGTGAATAAGGTGGAGTAATCTTATGTATGATGCGTTCTTCCTCATAGAATTCATCGAGGGCTATGAATTCTCCACCTCTATCATATCTAACTTTCTTAATTTTTTTATTAAGCTAATTTTCTACTTCAGCTTTATAAGATAAAAAAGTAGTAAATGCATCATCTTTATTCCTAAGTAAATATAATTTAGTGAATCTTGAAAAATCATCGATAAAGATCACATAATATCTCTTACCTCCTCTAACCATGATTTGTTTTATATTACCTAAGTCTGTATGAATTAGGTTTAATAAATCTATTTCTCTATTAACAAGGAAACATGCCTTTTCAGGTATCTTAGTCTCAGCATATATAAGACATTTTTTCATACCAGAAGAATCAAATCCAGAAATCAAACCCAGAGATTGCATTTTTTTTTAAGATAACCAAAATTAACGTGTCCTAATCTAGCACGCCATAAATTAAATGAGTCAATAATGTAAGTAGAAGAAGAAGCATTTTTATTTATCACATTAACAACATTAAGTACAAAGAGTCCCTGATTATAGTATCATTTTTTTCCAAAAAATTATTATTTTTAGTCATGACAATCTTGTCAGACTCAAAGAATTCTTTTACCCCCACTTTTTCCAACAAAGCCACAGAAACAAGATTAGCTATAATTGTTGAAACATGCAGTACATCATTAACGGTTAAAGTTTTCCCTGAAATAAGTTTTAGAAGCATTTTACCATTTCTTAGAACTTTTGTAGTTCTTGAATCTCCAAGGTAAACTATCTTATCATCATTTCCTGCAGGTTTGAAAGAGGAAAATGCTTCTCGATTTGCACAAATGTGTCAAGTAGCCCCAAAGTCTACCATCTATTCTTTAACATTTGCCACAATATTTACTTGATAAATGACCGCAATAATTATGTCATCTCCTTCAACCATATTAGCTTTTGGTTTAGGAGGATTGTCATTTCTTACTCTTTCATACATTATGATGCATGATCTCCTGGTTTTCCACAAACAAAATAAGAGCCTTTCTTTTTCTTGAAGTTGGGATTAGAAATTTTGGGTTTGTAATCATGAAATTTATTATCGTACCTTTTGAAAGAATTATCTTATACCAGATTTACCTTTAATGCTATCTCTTTTACTTTGGTAGCATTGGCTTCTTTCTTGTTGGTATCCTCAATCAAGATGTGTGTCATGAGCTCATCTAATGAGAGAGACTTGTGCTTGTGTTTTAGGCTACTTTTGTAATCATTTTAGATTTCTGGTAACTTTTTAATCAATATACCTGCAATGAATTTTTCTGACAACACTATCTCTTCAGCTTTGAGTTCTTCTACCAGTTTTTTGTACTCATTGATTTGAGTTTTTATCTCCTTATCACTAGTCATTTGCCATTGGTAATATTTTTCAACTACGAACGTTTGCTTGGTAGCATCTTCCGCAATGTATTGTTTGACAAGAAAGTCTTAAACGTCTCTTGCCTCTCTGTAAGGTGCATAGATATCAAACAAATCGTTAAATAAAATTTGTAAAATACTATGTCTACAAATCTTATTTGTATAAATCCATGCTTCTTGAACTTTGGATTCAAAATTTCAAGACGATCTAGGCTCGGTTAGTGCATGTGCAACTCCATGAAGGTCGAAGAGAGAGTAGACTCGATCTTGTCATCTTTTGAAATTTTGTTCAATAAAAGTTTCAATATTGGAGACATCGGAAATGGCTTGGAGTAGGTGACCGGAAGCGGTACTCCGGTCAGTGGCATAATAAATGGTTGATTGAAGCCATAGCAATCGTATTGGTTACGGAACCATCTCCGTTCATAGGAATATTTGTAGGAGTAGGAACATTAGATGAAGCAATAATTCTTTAGAATGTAGGAATATTTTAGGACAACAAAAGAAAAATTAATGAGAATAACTAAAAACAATAATGGCTTAAGTCGTATTAACACTGTCCTAAAGGACTATTTCGGTAGTCTTACTAGGATTAAACATGCCCTTCAACGAAAGTGGGTTGTAGGAATGATAAAGAGATAATGAATATAACCCAGCTATAACACTATTAATTATAAAGTAAAGCATAAGTATTACAAGAGAAAAGAAGACACGAGGGAAAGAACTCTACTATTCTGAAAAAATGTTGTACTCAAATGAATAGCAATGGTCTGGTATTTATAGGCAAATACCACAATCATAAATGAGGGATCTGAGGAGAATATCTTCCTCCACGTCTGAAGCTTTGTTGACCAAGCAAAAAAAAAATTGGTTAAGATAAATCTAGTGGGTTTTGTTGAGATGATAGTGGAGCAATTAAATATGATCTACAGACTTGGTCAACAATTTTTGTTATGCTTTATCTATTTGAAATATTCTAACATTCAGTAGTTTAAGTTAGTAGCATTGAAGGAAAATCCATGGCTATATAGTTTTTCTTGTTTGTATTGTGCAGCGAATACTACCTGCTTTTATGGAGAAATATGAAGGCTAGTTTTCTAAAACTTGGCTACTAAATACTGATAACTTATCTAGAAAGTGGCATGTAAAAGTTGTTCAACGAGGTACTATTGCATTTCCAAGTCTGCCTCGCGTGATTTTGAAAAATATTCATGAACTGAAGTCCAGAGACTTCCTATTTTTTCACTATGTTGGAAATTCAAGAGAGGATTTGTCAAAATTCCATGTTGTGTTGTATTCTGCAAGTGATTTATCGAAAGGCACCAGTTACCCTCGCTCATCAATGCAACAGCAAGACACATCAAAAGATAAGGAAAAAAAGAATCACCAAACTACGGTCAACAGATTCGGGTAGATCAAAAAGAAAGATCAAAGCTGAATCTGTTACTAGTGCTATATTAGTTATATTAGTTTTGAAGAAGACCATGGTCGGTCCAAGTGTCGAAATGAACTCTTTTTTCATTTTCTTTACCTTTATTTTCCCATCTAACACAAGCAACATTTTTTGCCATGGCATGTCTTTTCTTACACCATTCACACTATATTTTGAATTTTCAGATTCTTCAATTAAGCTTTGTGAAGCAAATGCAGCTCACCACTAAGAGAAAGCTATTCCTGGTCAATGGACGTGGAAGGTGGACGATAAATCCTAATCCATACGGGCATGGAAAGATATCTTTTGGTGTTGGATGGTCTTTTTCTCATCATAATAATGAGTTGCAGGAATATGACAAATGCAGATTGACATTGGTTCAGAATGAAGAAAATATGCTTCTTGTCAAAAAAGTTAGTGGGAGGTCTGGCCCATCAACGAGCATGAAGAAAAGTTAATCTTGAAGCTAACTTAGGACATTGTTGCAATGTCTTACGTATGACTTTGTTTTATGGTACCATGGCACCTTTCGTGCTTTAGCTGTCTCTATTTTATGGAAGTGACAAGAAAATTTGCAGGGCTAAATGCATTCTCGGTTGATCTCAATTGTGCTTATCAGAAGCAATTCATTTACTCATGAATCTTTCCATTTTAAGATTAGAACTTTTCTATTCTTCTACTACATATTGCAAAGTTTTAAGACATGTAAATTCATTCCATCCTCAAACAACAGGTAAAGGGGGTTGGGATATACAATTTCAATACAAAATTTGTGCAGTCATTTTAAAATTTAAATTAAAAAATTAAAAATTTGGTAATAATAAAAGCAATTGCATATAAAAAATATTAATACAATAAATTTTTTTCGCAATAAAATTTATTCATCAAATTGTGAGTGTTGTTGACATATTATAAGTATTTTTATAAATTATAAGCAATGCTCTTATAATTATAAGGGATGAGTTAAATTTACACTCCTAAAATCTAAATCTATATTCCTATATTATAATTATCACGTATGGTTATTACTATTTTTTGACCCTTCAATCCTTGGATATTGATTTTTTAAATTCTAAACTATCCTTTTAATAAGAAAAAAAAAAATCTCACTTGACTTTTATATTTCTAAATCCTTGAAATTCTTCCTCCATTTTAGTCTCCTTCAAACTCTGTAACTCGTCAATTCATAAAGAAACAATATATGGACGCAAAAAAAATCTCTTCAAGTCCCTCAACTTTTCAAAAATTTGGTTGGCCTAATATCTATATAAAAATAAAGCAAATAAAGTGACACAATGAATAGAATAAAGAATATTGAAATATTATACTTTTTGTTAAATTTTTTTAATTAGATAGATAGTTTAAGAACTAAAAAATAAACGACTTGAAAATAGAAGGATCAAAAAGTAATAATGATTACATAAGACAATCAAGTATAATTTAGGAGTATTACTCTAATACATATATTAAAAGTGAATAGGAGAATGAATTGTCTCTTCACATTATTTTGTAATTTTTTTTATCTTAAATTTTTTAATTTGATGATCAAGATTTAATAGTATTTTTAAATACTCATAATAGACAGATCAGATCTCATCAGAAAATATTCTACGATTGAGATTCACTTAGTCGTTATGGATAATTTAGTCATTTTATATTTTTTAAAATTTCATCAAGTCCTATATTGGGAATGCAGATGGTGATAGACCTTCCACTTTCGTTAACTTCTCTTCTTCCTCCCTAATTTCTACCACTTCATTATCTCTTTATGTCTTCATTAGAGGTTTTATTCTTATGGCAAACAGAAATTGTGAAGAATTTCCTTATTCACACCCGGCAATTTCAAGTATTTCCTTGCTATTTCCTTCTTTATTGTTGTTTATGATCTTACAATTGTTTTTAATTAACTTCTACGTATATTGTCTTTCAAAAAAGAAAAGGTTGATAGTTTGGCATTTTTTATTTAAGGAATCATATGAAGAGCGTTCTTTTTATATTTTTTTTCTTCTTCCTATTTGTTTGAGGAGAACAAAGTGGTGAGGGAATATTTTGTTTATCACTTTTCTATTGTCTATAACTCTCTTATTGATATATTTATTTTTTTTCCGAGTTGTGAAGTGTAGTTGAAAGAGCATCTTGTACTTCCACTACAACCTTTCTAAGTCTTTTTGGAACTAAAAAATGACAACAGGTGAACATTTGAACCCTCTATTTTGGGGGATTTCTGTAATAGAAAATCATGCAGATTCTCAGTCATCTGTTATTTAATTGTTGAAAAAAAGTGACATTTTGAGAACTTGATCTTAACAATGGGAATTTACCTTGGTTGGTATGGAAAATGGATTCAACTGCTTAAGCTTATTTTGTTCAATTCTATTATGCTCTTGGTTTATCCCGATCAATGGGAATTTGGCGTAATCCTAAATTTAGTATGAAATTTTTAGTTATTTTGTTTCCTTTTGTGTGTGTGTTTCTTCCTAACCATTTTGTTCAAGTTCACTTTTACAAGCATGCTTTTTATTTTGTATAAACTCAACAAGTGAGAAATGATGCAAGTGTCTTAAATTTCTGAAAAGAGAAATAGTGAGTAATCAGCATACTTACAAGGCTAGCTTTCTCAAGCAGGTACATTAGTTTCTGTTTATGTATGATGTAGTCATTATGTTGTTATTTTTACGTGCCTATACTTGTAGACACTGAATTGAGTAGCCTTCTTAAAGGAAGTTTTTCTGATCTACAATGAAATTTCTAAAAGCAAAGAAATTAACATTGCATTCTCGAAATATGCAAAAGAATGACAGAAAAAAAAAATCCAAATTTCGCATAAATATTCAATTGTAGTTAGAAACTTGGTATTACGTGTGAGATCTTATTTGCTCTAGAGGTTACCAATAGCTTTCTTGTTTATACTGCAGCTATATGTGAAGCGGCTTACCTTTTGTTCCATTTCTGTACTTGGAAAATGACGTGTCTTAGGATTATATGTTTTTGGGATGTCATTGAAAGGTGATGATATCTATTTGATGAATGTCGGGGATAGTCTAGTAGTTCTAACACAAAACGTCAAAGCAAATGTATAATTTGGGAAGGCAAGGATGGACTTGGAAAGGATAAGGGAGAAGGAATCTGAATAATCTTGAAGCATTTCAAGTAGATGATATCAACAACCTGCATCATTTGAGTGCTCATCAACTCATCAGAGATCATAGTACCTTCGTAAAATAGGTAAAATTCCTATTCCTCGTCTTTGAGAATAATATAATTTTTGTTGAAGTGTTTTGTTTTGCATGTTGAACTTCCAATAGAGGTCTATTGCAAGAGGTTCAGAGAATTAAATATGAGCATCCATATGATTCTTCAGCCATACTTAATGATAGAGTAAAAAGGTCCTTGAAGATGACTTGAGCTTTTGGGGTTGGCTTTCTCAAGTAGGTACATCAGTTTCTATTTCTATATAATTGCAGTCATTATGCTATTATCTTTACATGCTTTCTTTGATGAGATTTTTTTAGTTCAAGAATGATACTTTTAGGTGGACTTTTATTACAAAATGAGGTAGCCTTCCTGCTAAAACAAGTTGATACCAAGGGTTGTTCGGATTACAAATCAACAACTTGTTGAACTAGGTGAAATGATTTACAGTTTAGAATAGAAGATGTTGGAAAAAAGAGTGAAGGTAGTATAAGCTGAATAAGTCTTTGAATGATTATTATATGTAACACAGAGCAGCACATTCTGTTGTTTCTGCTATAAATACAAGAAAAAGATTTCTCGAGAGAGGAAAGTGCATTTTTTCAGTTGAAGTGTTTTCAATTGGTCCACTGTAGCTTAAACTTTGTCAATGTTCTGGTCAATATTTCTAATTTCAGGTATTTTTAGCAAAATGGTAAGAGGCTATTAATACTGCTCTTAAATATGATGTGATAATTTTAAATATTGCAATATCTTGCACATGCAATTAATGTATGCACAATGGATTTTGAAAGAAAATGAGAGATATGCATTCTTGATTAACTTTCTGTATTTCTATTTCGATGGATGCCATAGTTAAATAGAGTTCTTCAATATATTGGCCACTTCTGCCTAATTAATAACATGTTAATTGCATGGCTCTATAGGGGCTTGAACCTCAAAATTCTTGCTCATAAAGTGGTTACTTTGAAAGGCACTTCTCATTGGTTAAAAAGTCAAGTTGTTCAATCATTATTCTTGCACTTTTTAATACACTTTTTTATATTTGAAAAGAGCCTCCCATTCTAATGTTTTTATGAAAGAAATAGGAAGTAAAGCAAGGATGCAGTCTTTCCAACAAGAGGGATGAAATGAGGAAGACATTGCTTTTATAGTTCTCTTATTATCTATTGTTGTCACACTTATTGTCTATGCTTATTTATTTTCTTGTTCCGCTAAGTGGAGTTGGAATACATAACGAAAAAGCAAACTTTATTGAAAAAGTGGAACTCCCCTAAGGCTTCAAAAGTTACAGTTATATACTTTGAGTTTCCTCATGTAACATATGCACTATTTCTGCACTGTTTTCCCCTAAGTTCCTTACAGTGATTATGATGCATGTGCAACTTGGGGGGCCAGGAACTAAAGGATCATCAACCCCATCAATGGTAGGAGTTGTAAACAAGTGGCAGAAATCTTACCCTTAAAATTCTCTTGAAACATGGACGAAGTAGTCTGATGCAAATTTTGCATTAGAATTACATCTCAATACCTTAAAAAGGTTGGTTAAAGAATATAGTAATGTTTATGGGATTGTCATCAATAGCTGCAACATGCTTACCTCAGATAAATTAGCCTTGAACTCATTTTAATTAAACAATAATGCAGATAGAAATATACTACAAATTGAATGACCATTAGCAACACAACCAAACATTACTTGTGAAAACATAATTCATTATATTGTACGTGCACTAGGAAAGAAGTCTTGGTTCTTTTAATTTGCTATTGTTCATTTTCATATAAGTTGACCATTTTCTTATGGGAGCTCATTTGTCCTAAGAAAGAATTTGCAATATAGTAGCTAAGCTTGCTTTCCTAATTCTTCTACCATGTGTTAATAATTCTTTTTTCTAATGCGTCATTATGTACTGCTACTAATAAATGTATGATAAACTGATTTATATTGTTTTTACCAGTGACTGCAAAAGAATATGACCCATGCAAAACTATTAGACATTTGGGCCACTGATATCTTTTTTAAGTCAAAGAAGGCTTTTCCACTACTTAGAAATCAGTGTTGAAATTACAAACAGTTTTTTTTATTGTTATTTGGTGGTGATTTTTTTCAAACTTTGGTTAGAATTTTGCCTTTGCATTATTTCTATAAAATCTTTTTCTTTTTCTCTCTCAAGATATTTGAAATGATCTCACAAATTTATTTTGTGAACAGTGGGTAAGGGGAAAGGATAAAACAAGTCAAGCAGTTGTTAAGGCATTGTTAGGAGTTAGACATGCCATACTTGAGATAAAATATTACATGTGCAAGATGGGTGAGGCAAAAGGAATCCCAATAAGTTCTCTCTCTCTCTCTCTCTTTCTATGAACATGGAAGGAGTTTTGCAAGCTACAGTTCCTGGGGCAGGTAGGTCTAATGCGGCGTGCTATTACTCTAGGATCTTAAAGTGACAATATCATCAAAGCATGGAGTTCAAGCAATGTTCTTACCTTGCTCCTCAGAGAAGACCCTAATGGTGTTTCTATTGAATAGAATGATCTAGCAACAAAAAGTAACTATTGTCGTTTCCCCAATTAAGATTGAATAAGGGCATGCATCTCTACTTATATTGAAGGTTATGTTAGGGATATGCCCTAAAACAATTCGTGGGCATTTCTTTCCATGAATAGTGCATTTAATTTTATGGTCATCAGGTACGTGACTTGATAGTAAAACCTTATAACAAATACAATGACTATTCTTAAATTGTCCCTGACTGATTATTATTAGTGGAACAATAATAAATTAAGATTAGTATGTTTGTGACTTGATGGCTATGTTTTACTGGTTATGGATATATGTGATATCAAGTCAAAATATAAATAAATATTAGATAATATTGTATTGGACATGACCCACTGTGAGAATACTTAATGTAACATGTCATAAGTATTTTCTAGCCATAATGAATTAGAATTCTTTCGACCTGAATTCATCATAATTTTCTACTTGATAAATTCTATATTTTGACGTTGTCTAAAGTTGTCTTTATCCATATAATAAATTAGACCACAGTTAGATATAAAATAAACCAGAGAGAGGAATATGATTGATAATGAAGGAATTTGTCCCTCTTAATTTTGGGAGAGATGTCCATGGGCCCCTTGATAAGTTATATTATTAAAATGAATGGTCGTGCTCAAATTTATCAATTTGAGATATTGATATTATTTGTTTAAACAATCTACTATGAGATCAAGAAATAATTGATTAAGCTTAATAAGGATGACATGCTCTGTGTCTTATGCTTAATCTGCATATCGTGTGACAAAAGGATTAAATATAAAGTTATGGTTTGGTTTAAAGAGATCACTGATCTTTATTTAACCTAGATAGTTATAATGTTTTGTTAGAAATCGGATATAACTTGTGGGCTATTTAAATGTGATTTGGGCACACTATTAGCGTTAAATGAACCTATATGGTCGCACATTAAGCGAACACTTTAGGTTATATTTCTAGTAATCAGGTTCGATGTATCTGGAGATATGTTTAGGTTAATTGAACCTAGAAAAATAACCAAATACAATGAATATGAAAATATGTCCACATTCGATGTATCTGAAGGATGTCCAAATTATAAGAATCTGACTCAGTCAATTAATTAGTTAAATTACCGAAATAATGACAGAATCTTATCATATCAGTTTTAATTTGAATTTAAAATAAAATATGATAAGATATTATGAGAGTTGAACTCCAAGAGGTTCAGGTTGTTTAAAAAAAAAAAAACCCTAGCCATATTCTGTAGTTAGCTCTCTGTCAAAACATTCGTGCCTCCAATTCACCAGAAAAATTAAGCCTCTCAAACCCTAGGCACTAGCATTCCCGAGTAATGGGCTGGTTCACCGTGTGTATCCAATAGAGGACATTTGCACATTACTGAAGGTATAGAAGGCGAAAAACACAGGGCACGCAGCGGAAGTGAAGATAAAAAACTGAAAAAACTAAAGAACAAGGGAATTTCGATCAAAATCGGAATTGGCTTCGGCAGCCCTAGCCAGTGTCGGTTGTGTTATGGCGGGACTTCGAGGTTAACCATTTTTTATCTCTTTTCCTCGTTCTAAGAGTTGGCTGGACTGGAATGTGTACTCTCGGGGTAGGTACGCTGATGGAAGCCTCTGGTGCGATTCCTGCAAGTCTCCTACTTCGTCTTTGCATGTAGGTGAATGCCAATCTCTAAATCTTCCAGTATATGACCTGCCTAAATCCGTTTGGTGAACAACTACAGACTAAGGAACCTTTTTTCTTGGAGAGAGAGAGAGACATCTGTCTTTTCATAGAGAAGAAGCCGTCTCTGAGAGTATATGTTCTATGTGACAACAACGTTGTTTCCAATCCTCCTATTTAACTTAAATAAAACCCTATGTTAAATTGGACTGGGTCATTGGACTTTTAGTTTAACTTTTTGGGCTTAATTAATTATTCTAATTAGAACCACATAAATGACCTAATTATTAATTAATTTTTCAGCCCAAATAAACTAGTCCAATTAACAAGCCTATATTAGTTTAGTCTCAGGTTAATCTTTAATTATTCAAATTGGGCCAAAGCCCTGAATAATTAATTAACCCACTAAACTAATTTAATTAATTCTCTCTCCATGGACCTTTATTTTATTCTAACCCAAATAATTAAATCAGACGACTTAAATAAAATAAATTCCATTTAATTTAAGATCAATTCCTTAACCCGTATTTAATTAGGACTCACGGTCTATACTGGGGACCAAAAGACACACCACCTTGGCTACTAAAATGACTAAAATACGCTTACCATATAAATAGCTGTATTTTGTATTTTAAATATTTTCTAATATCACCATAAGGATATATTAACCCCAAGGACAGTGCTACGTTAGCAAAGTCTCCGACCTACGAGTGTAATGACTAAAATACCCCTTTATACATCATCGCACATTTAGAGAGGAAGAAGTGTACTAACACCTCTCTAAATGACATCTACCATCCTTAGGCCTTTAGTCCAATGATCCACGACCTCCTGGATTGTTTCCACTTTCCAAGGGAGCTACCTTAAAGCAAACATCCAAGTCATGTTTCCCAGGGCCCTAGATATTTAGATCATTCAGATAACCACAAGAGGCGATATAGTATAAAAACTATCTTGTACAAGTCTGTCTTAACTAACTAGTCACACATACCCAACATGTAAGTATATTAGCCCTACGATAGAACCTCAACTATAGCATATCAAAGTATATGCTTTCAGTTTCGTCAGACCACCAACTCATACTCAAGTCGTAGAGTACTAGTCCACGCTGTAGCAATAGTAGTTTAAGTTTCTACCATATAGTACTTTTAAAAACTACTACTATAGGTCATATTCTATGTATTCGAAATATGCTTATGTCATGAAGTGAGTGGACTACTCATTGGCTAAAGGTAAGCCATTCCCCATTTAGAATTCACAATATAATAACCTAGACATGATGAGATTCTCATTCTCATCAATCGATTAAGAACGAATATTTATGTGTTAAGTAACCCGTGATCCATACCTTACTGTGAAAGACCTCCATTCACATGGACCACTTACCTAAATACAATGGGTCTTTTCCAAATGTAATTGTGTACAAATAAAATTGTAAATTCACAAATAATTTCTGAAAATAAATTCTTTTATTAAAACATTCAATTTTTACATCAGAAACCTAATCTAAGATGGCATATTTCCCAACAATTACAGCGTTTGGTGATCGTTCAAGTTGCACACACGCCAGGAAATCAGAAGCCAGAGGTCTTGATTGCGGTGAACAGAGGTAATTCTATAACCACTAGATCATCTTAATTATTTGGCTTGGATCCTTGGAAGGGATTCGCAGATGTTTTTCGTGTTTAGGAGTCCATGAATCCCATCAGGTTAAAGTTACACTAAAATTTTCAATAGACAATTTGCAATTTAGAAAGTTGATAGTAACATTTTTCTTTTGCAAAGTTAGAAGAATATTCTGGATAATAAACACAAAATGAATTCTTTGGCTTACCAAACATTGTGCTAAAAAAATATTATTTTAATAAAAATATTTTTAATTTTGAAGTACCTAAGTTTAAGTGTTTTTTTTTAAATTAAAGTTACATGTACTCAATGTGTGTATAATATTAGATATAATTGTGGTAGGACTGTACCTTGTTTTTGTTTCCTATTTTTTGCGGATAGAACTTCTATAATTTGATGTTGAAGTGACAATCCTCTAGTTATGTACTTGACTCAATTTAACGAAACTGAAGTTTGGTCCCTTGATTATCAGATAAATCTCCTTGTACCATACTGATTAGTTCAATTGATTAAGTTGTCATCCGAATGCCAATAGACACCCATTGATCTGTTATTTTTTTATTGTTAAGGAAACTTTTGCTCATTCATTTTTTTTTTAATATTCTATTTTGAAACTTTTTCGAATTATATTATTAGGTTAGTGATATCAACCAACAAAGTTCATAAAAAACAAAGAGGTTCAATTGCTATTATTATTTTAATTAAATGTATAAACTCTATAAGTATTAGAATAAAATTTTTATGGTACTTAAAAAAAAATATTATTCAAATCATTTTATTAAGAGTAATTTTTGTTGGAGAATTTTTAACTAAGAAATTATTCACAAAATTTATTTAATTATAAGACAGATAGACGTGGAGTCGTGAACTAGTTTATATTTTAATTTTGCACCACCATAATTGTAACAATTGTTCATGCAATTGAATATTTATAAATAGTATCCAACCGCTTGCGTCGTTACAAATGCCGGAGCTAAAAACTACAGGCTGATCTACACTACGTCAAGGAGAATTGTGCTTCTTTTTAACTCAAGACCTGTGTTCATTATTACTCAAGTGAAGGACTGATTTGATTTCCCTTGAATCCCCTCGTTAATATCACAAAATAAATTCACAGCAGAATGCAGAGCACTGGGGGTTTTGACCGAAATGGGTCAAAACCTATTTTTCACGCATTAATGAGGGCGGAATTCGTGGGCACGGCGCAGAGAGGGTACCTCGCATTTCGGAAACACAAGGTTCCTTCTGACAACTTCTGAATGAGCCGCAGAAAAGGCGGCCGAAAAGTATCACCTCGCGTTTGCTAAACGCGAGGTGCACTTTTTTTTTTAAAATTTATTTTATTTTGTGAGTTTTTGTTTTATTTTTTATGAAATTCTAAATTTTTATTAGAAAGAATTCATATTTTTTAAATAACACAAAATTATATATAAATTTAAATAATACATGATTAAAATTTATTAATTTATATTTGACCATAATAATATACATATTTTTATCATAATTAATTTTATTTATAATGATGTTGAAAAATAATTATTTTTTACAGTTAATTTTATTTATATTAAAATTTAAAATAAATTTTTAATTTTAATTTAAATTGAATTAATTTATAGTTAATTCAATTTTAATATAAATATTTTAATTTTGATATTTTTAATTTTAATATTTCTATATTAATATTTAAAATGTAAATATTAATATTTATAATTTTAATATTTAAAATATTTTTAATTTAAATATTTTAATTTCGATATTTTTAATTTTAATATTTCTATTAAATATTTAGCTAATTTAAATACTGAATAAATTTAAATAGTTAATTTGTAATATTTAATTGTTGAAGAAAATTATAAAAATATAAATTATCAACTATCTTAATACACTAAAATTATAGTGTCAACTATTTAAATAGTATTTAAATTTAAATCTCAATTATATAAATTTCATAATCCTCTTACATTTCATAATTCAAATAATTTATAATTTAACTGAACTCGAATAATGTGTGAAATGTTACAAGTTTAAAAAAATTATTTAAAAAAATTATATTATATTTGTCTTTAAAATTCTATTATTATTTTTATTAAATGGCCAAAATAAATCGAACTTATTGTTCTCTCTATAATTTTTAAATATAAATTATATAGCACATGTGCACTAGCTTTTCACAAGGTCTCTTTTTTTTTTTTTAAATTTCTTTTTTCTTGTATTATGCATTTTATCATTTTTCGACTTTTTCTTCTCATTTTTTATGAAGATCCAAATTTTTATTAAAAGAAATTAATATTTTTTAAATAACACAAAATTATATATAAATTAAATAATGCACAATTAAAATTTTTTAATTTAAATTTGACCATAACATTTAATGTACGTATTTTTACCACAGTTAATTTTATTTGTAATGATTTTGGAAAAAAAATTATTTTTATAGTTAATTTTATTTATATTGGAATTTGACAAAAAATATTTTTAATTTAAAATTGAATTAATTTATAGTCAATTTAAAACATTTAATTATCTTACTTGAGATATTTGGTCTTTGCGAATTTATTGTATATATATTTTAATATTGGTTGAGTTGAGTTTTTAACATTGTCCCCAAATCTTTTGTGATTTTATGATATTAATAGGTTATCATGCATGATTGGGAAGACATGAACTTTAAAACGCGATACAAATAATAAATAATAAACTTTATTACACATGAAATAATCTAAAAAAAAGGATGAAAACTAGTCCCGCAATGAAATCCTCGACAGTTCCTTGGAGGTTGAACTCGTCTCCGAGGCTGTTCTTGTTGTTGTTCTTCTGGTAATTCTTCTGGTTGTACTGCATCTTGTTCCTTATAACGGTGGGATGGACCAGAAATATCTATAGAATTCATGTGCGCTATCCGAGACCGTCCAATAGATGAGCCGACAGCAAATTCATCGACTGAAGATAGGTATCTAGTATCGAAGATTAGGTGCTGCGGAGTAACAAAATCAGCTTGCCTATCTTCAACTTATGCAGGATCACCGTGTTCATAGTTGTATTCTTCGCCATGCACTGGTGAGTAGTGATCCTGCACAAGAATATCAGGCACAACACGTCTGCATGCTCGTCTACCCCCTCTCTGCACCGGTGGTACTTCGCGATTGACTTCTTGCAGGATCGGAGGTATCGGATCAGCAGTGTAGCTTCGTCTGGCTAGCTCGTAGGGTGGGTGGTTCAAATGACTTGCCTCACCTGCGGCAGTTAGCGAACGACTAGCGAGATTTGTTATTGATGCAAACACTCGTCTACTCACAGAATCCGCATTTTGATATCCCTCATTGCCAAGATACAATATCCGATGCATCGAATCAGCCTATATATATTTCGAAATGTTAATAAATTATTTGAGTGTAAATTTTATTATTTTTTAATAATATGTATAAAAAAATTACATACCAATATTTCTGTCGCTCCACTGCTCGATTGGTAGCCCGAATGATTAGGTTGCGTTATAGTCGGATTACCAATCAGTCGCCTAGTGTGAGTCCAATACCATACTGCATAGTCAGGCGAAACTATATTCTGATTGTAGCTGAATTGTCCAACCATTACTGTTGAATGTCTATCAACCCACTTTGCGTAATGTATTGAATCAATCTCAAACCACCCTGCACCAGTAGTTCTCATATCACGGGCATGCAAATTGTCACCAGTGTCAACTGCAACAGGTATTATCTGCACCAATCCAAACTGTCACATGACTCTATTTGGGCGATGCACTTCTATTATTTCCCAACAAATTAGGGATGTGATAGATGCCCAAATGCGTCATCCAAATCACGAATGTATTTTAAGAAGCGCAGATGTACTCTGTTGCCAGACTTGTCCGAGAACAGAAAGCCGCCAATGAGCTGCATAATACGACAACGTGTATGCTGACCTATCATTTATGGCGTCGCATCTGCAGGTAGTGGCTGGCTCAAGGTTCTTTCGAGTGAAATGATCTTGAATCTATATCCATCTAGCTCTGTCGGAGTCGGTCGAAATCCTAATAGCTCGTCGCACATGTCAATCAACTCTAAAGGTGTATGTACGAACCGATTGTTACAGATTGGATTACCATCTACTCGTAATCCAAAGAGAACCTCTATGTCCTGTAGGGTGATAGCAGCCTCTCCAACTGTAAAGTGAAATATATGCGTCTCCTGGCACCATCTTTCCACTAATGCTGTAATAAGTGGATGATCAATCCTCATATAACATAAACAGCGCAGTCCGCCAAAATCGGCCATGTCTATGAGCTGCTCAATACGGTGATCGAATGGTCGAGCTTCCCAAAATATACTATCATTCCTCTTCACAGTAATAACATCACTGTATAGCTGTTCTGCCCAAATATGTGATGACCTCTGTTTGTGCTGCAATCTCAATACGTCTGGTATAATAGGACTTGGATCCACTCCGTGAGAAGTAGGCTCATACATTTTGTCCTAATTAATAGAACCGATATATAGAAGTTAAAAATAATGTAATGATATATAATCAGCATACCAATTAAATGCAGAAAAAATTTTAAACACAAAATTAAAGATAAATAATTCGAATCACAAATAAACATTATTATCTAAATGAATTTAGGTAACAGATAAACATTGTATCTAAATGAATTTAGCCAACATGATACAGAATTAATCCGTGATTTTTTCATTCTACAGCACCGTGAATGCAATTTCTCCTATTGTGTCCACTGCGATGACATAAGCCGCAACGAGGTGGTAAATCAGAATTGCGTTCGTCCATCTCATTCCGAATACGTACCGTCTGCAATCTGCCCCTCTGACGGTTCTTGAATCGGTGAGCAAATGGTGCCACGCTGAAGCCAGGATTACGCCAATAATCTTCGTGTGGAATGGGTCTGAACTGTGCTGCATAAGTCATTCTATAGGATAGTGTCGTGTTTTCTGATGACACTAAATCCCCAGGATTCAATTCCAATTGCTGACATGCTGCAAACGCGTGCGAACAAGGTATTCCATATATTTCCCATTTGCAACAGCTGCACTTCCTGGCCCCAATATCTACCTCATATGAATTATTTCCCTTTCCATGCTCACGATGTGGTGACACAATATTAAAAATACCACGATCTCGATTAAAAGCCAAAACACGGTGTGTTCTTCATTTTGTCTCATTCTTCACAAATTTGGCCCATATCCTGGAAGGAAAGTAATATCGCCCATGATTAGCCTCCTGCCTATGGTCGTTGAAATATTTGACTGTTTTTTTGAAGGAAGACTCCACAATCACCTTGATGGGTAGGGCACGTATCCCTTTGACGACACTGTTAAAAAATTCCGTCAAATTGGTTATCATGTTGCCACACCGATGTCCACCGTCATAAGCAAGAGTCCATTGCTCTTTCGGAATCAAATCCAACCATGCCTTCGCTTGGGGACTTAACAAATTAATTTCTTCCATAATCTTCAAAAATTTTCACTTTTTGCTTTGATCCCAACTGCGTACATCAACTTCTTTAACTCATGCATTTTGAACTTGCTATTGAAGTTACTCCGAACATGTCTAAGACAAAATCTATGCACTGCCATTGGCTCTTGCCAGAGGGATAGTCGATAAACTGCATTTATAATCTCAATGTGTCTGTTAGATATTAAATAAACTTTTCGGTCCTTTAACACATGTTCTCTTAGTACCATCCCCAACTCTCATTGGTTTCTTCGTCAACGACTGCAAATGCTAGGGGTAATATATGGTTATTGGCATCTTGACCCACTACTGTTAAAAGTTTTCCCCTGTATATACCCCTCAAGAATGTGCCGTCAACGCTGACCACCGATTTTATGTGAACAAATGCATCAATACAGGGTCCGAACGCCCAGAAAACATATCTAAATGTCTTGGCTCCATTGTTGTCCATAGGCAAGAAGTGCCACGCCACGACGGTACCAAGATTCGCATATTGTAAGGCTTGCATATATCGCGGTAGCTGTGTGAACGAAGAAGGCCAATCCCCATAGATCATCTCAATAGCGTGCCTGCGTGCATTCCATCTTTTCCTGTATGACGGGGTAAAGTGCAATATGTTATGAACATGACTATTTATTTCGCTGACTTTTATCTCCGGATTATCATGAATCATTAACATGATGTGTTTCGCTATGAATTTCGCACTCATGTTTCGGTGGTTCCCGTCGACTGTCCGCACTAAACAAATGTGCTCTCCATGCCATCGAGTAATTTGCCACAAGCCACAACCTTTCTTTTTCCGTGCACGGATCCTCCAATAACATGGATGCTGTGGAGTTGAATTTTTACACTCGACAACCCAGTATGAACTCTTGCTTTCTACCACCATAAACTCACGACCGAGCCTGATAGACCACGACCGAACAACCCATAGCAACTCATTCTTATCCCTGAACCACATGCCAATTCTTAAGTCATTATTGGATTTTGACCATAAATCCATCCCCCGACCTGGATCCATGCCATCAGCTTCATTTTCTATCTCTTGTGTAGTATCTAACCGGTCAAGATAGATTGGATATGGTGGATCGTACAAACGGACCGGTTCAGATGGTCTATTTGTAGGTTGTTGCAATACAGAAGGACCGGGAATATCTTCTTTGGGATTGCCATCCCCCTCATCCTCATCGGGTGAATCATCCACGGTAGGCCCATCAATGTCTGACGTAGGTCCTAACCCGTCCACAGTCGCCTCCGGAGTACCTACCCAATTACGCTCTCGAGCTACCCAATCATCAACTGGAGTTACATCCAATGGAATACCAATTTCAACTGTTGAAAATAATTGATGGCTCGTCTGTACTTGAATGGATTGAATCCTGTGATGAAGTTGAGGCATACCAAACCCAGTAGAAGTCGACACCACTACTTGATTGCTAGGTCCAGTGATTGGGGTATCCAAAATTGATGTACTGAAAAGTGATTGGAAAGTCTCATTTCCAATCTGCGGAGGATCGTTGGCTACAGTTGTTGGAAAATTTAAATCGAAGTTAGGCATGCTGACAGGAACAGTTGAGTTCAGTAATGCAGTGAACGATTCAGTGATAGGAGTTGGGATATTATGCTCAAGAAGAGTTGTTGCTGTTGCATTCGGAATCTGGACGATCTCATGGTGAACATGCAGATTAATTGGTTGTCCCCTCACGGTAGATGCATAGTATCACATATTTTCCATATCATCATCATCTGTTATAGCAGCGGTTGTAGACCTCGTCCCAATACCAGTTACAGTGTCCTCCCTCATTGTGATTTGCAACTTCACATTAGACGTGCGAATCCTCGAATAGCACATATTTTATTGACTAAACCTCTAAAACTAACTCGATTTCGAACAATCAATGCCTTGCGATATGGACCATTAAAAAAATCGCCGTGTGGGGTGTGCATAATTTCACAATCCCAATATAACCGTAGTCTTACAGGTTCTTCTAATGACATTGTGTCTAAATAAATGATGTAAGAATTTTCTATTCAAAAGATAGAGCATGTAACAACTTTGAATTAATATATGAAGTAATATATTATAATCAGTACAAATCTATCTCAAATAATTAAAATATTTGATATATGCAAAATTGAGTATTTAATATATTCCACACTAATTATTACATATTATAAAACTTACTAAGATAATTAAGATTAATTATTCAAGAAGTTAACATATATTTAATTTAAAATCCCAAAATCCCCAAAGCTCAAGGTTTTCTTATTCTAGAAAATCTTTTCAAATCTCAGTGATAAGTGAAAAATTAAGAAAAATATGAAGGATATTTATTAAGTTAATAGTTAAAAAAATATGCAAATAATAATTTTCATGCTATACGAATGTATATAAAAAATTTATTAAATAAACTATTCAAATGATATGTAAATTATCATGCTAAAAAAAATGTAAATAATAATTTTCATACTATATGAATGTATTATCAAAAAAATATTAAATAGACTATTCAAATGATATGTAACTTTTATGCTAAAAAAAATATGTAAATTTTCAAGCTAAAAAAATATGTATATAATATTTTTCATGCTATATGAATGTATTTAAAAAAATATAAAATAGACCATTCAAATGATATGTAAATTTTTATAATATTTAAAAAATATGTAAATTTTCATGCTAAAAAAAATATGTAAATAATAATTTCCATGCTATACGAATGTATTTTTAAAAAAATATTAAATAGACTATTCAAATGATATGTAAATTTTCAAGCTAAAAAAATATGTATATAATATTTTTCATACTATATGAATGTATTTAAAAAAATATAAAATAGACCATTCAAATGATATGTAAATTTTTATAATATTTAAAAAATATGTAAATTTTCATGCTAAAAAAATATGTAAATAATAATTTTCATGCTATACGAATGTATTTTTAAAAAATATATTAAATAGACTATTCAAATGATATGTAAATTTTCAAACTAAAAAAATATGTATATAATATTTTTCATGCTATACGAATGTATTTAAAAAAATATAAAATAGACCATTCAAATTATATGTAAATTTTTATAATATTTAAAAAATATGTAAATTTTCATGCTAAAAAAATATGTAAATAATAATTTCCATGCTATACGAATGTATTTTTAAAAAAAATATTAAATAGACTATTCAAATGATATGTAAATTTTCAAGCTAAAAAAATATGTATATAATATTTTTCATGCTATACGAATGTATTTAAAAAAATATAAAATAGACCATTCAAATGATATGTAAAATTTTATAATATTTAAAAAATATGTAAATTTTCATGCTAAAAAAATATGTAAATAATAATTTTCATGCTATACGAATGTATTTTAAAAAAAAATATTAAATAGACTATTCAAATGATATGTAAATTTTCAAGCTAAAAAAATATGTATATAATATTTTTCATGCTATACGAATGTATTTAAAAAAATATAAAATAGACCATTCAAATTATATGCAAATTTTTATAATATTTAAAAAATATGTAAATTTTC
The DNA here is from genome assembly GCA_026120185.1 of Voacanga thouarsii. Lineage (NCBI taxonomy): Eukaryota > Viridiplantae > Streptophyta > Magnoliopsida > Gentianales > Apocynaceae > Voacanga > Voacanga thouarsii. The sequence goes on from JANUWF010001017.1 coordinate 9,925,157, forward strand.
ATGCTAAAAAAATATGTAAATAATAATTTCCATGCTATACGAATGTATTTTTAAAAAAATATATTAAATAGACTATTCAAATGATATGTAAATTTTCAAGCTAAAAAAATATGTATATAATACACAGTCTATACACCGTCTATAGACGTTTTAAATATTTACACAGTCTACAATCTATGTAAATATTTACAAAGTATAATTAAAATACACAGTCTATACACGTTTTAAACAATTAAATTAAATAATTAATTCAACTATACAATTTAATTATAAATATATAATTCAACATATATCACATCATCATAAAAAAATAATTCACACAAGAATTTAACAAATAATATCTTTATTATAATATTTACACAATCTACAGTCTATGTAAATATTTACAAAGTATAATTAAAATACACAGACTATACACATTTTAAACAATTAAATTAAATAACTAATTCAGATATACAATTTAATTATAAATACATAATTCAACATATATCACATCATCATAAAAAATAAGTCACGCCAAAATTTAACAAATAATATATTTATTATAATATTTACACAGTCTATACACAGTTTACAGTCTATATAAATATTTACAAAGTATAATTAAAATACACAGTCTACATACGTTTTAAACAATTAAATTAAATAACTAATTCAACAATACATAATTCAACATTTATCACATCATCATAAAAAATAAGTCACACAAGAATTTAACAAATAATATCTTTATTATAATATTTAAAGAAGAAAAACCTATAAAATATATGTCAATATATACGAGCTCCCGCGAATACTTTCTCAGGCTCCCTCTTGTGCAAAATTTCTTCAAACCCGCAGCAAAATCTTCAACAAAATTTCTTCACACCCGCAACAAAATCTTGACCGATGTCAACGAAATGGAAAACACAGAAGAGCGGAGAATAGAGAGGAATGAGAAGAACAAAATAAAGAATGGATATGCGGCGAATGACTTTGTGAAATATATGTATATATATAGGCGAAAGAAAGTGTTTCTGTGTGCATGTGAATTTCGGTCTGTGAAGAAACGGTCAAAAATTTGTCCGGTCGCTGTCCGTTTCTTCACGTGCCAAAAGCTGTCCGGTCGCTGACAACCGGGCTGAAAAGGTGAATACCTCGCGTTTCACAAACGCGAGGTCTTCAGCTTTTCAGTTTTGTTGTCAGCGGCCCATGTGGCTGTTGGCAAAAAGGAAACCTCGCGTTTCTGAAACGCGAGGTACCCCCTCTGCACCGTGCCCACGAACTCCGCCCCCATTAATGCGTGGAAAATGGGTTTTGACCCATTTCGGTCAAAACCCCCAGAGCACTGCCACCACCTGAACGGCTTTTGATTCAGCTACCCTTTTCTTTATTTCTCTCTTTGGTGAAGAAGTTAGAACCATGGCTACCAACATAAAAGGGCAAGGATCGTATCGGTTCAAAATTCTGCTCCAACCTGCACAGTTTTTCAAAGTGATTATGTTTCCCTTCGATCAGGGCCTCGTAAGTATTGGAATGTTCTTATTGTTTTTGTGCAAGCTTATTAAAAATCTCAACTTTTCTTTAAATTTCACATGTTTTTTGTACCTTTTTGTCATATTTTGTTTTGGGTGCCTTCTCAGAAAATTCCAGATGCATTTATAAGGAAACACAGACTCGACGTGGGGGATATTGTGCTGCTGAAGGTTCCAATTGGAGCTTCATGGCAAGTTGAGTTGGTTCATTATGGGAATGGAAGTCGGCTGCAAAGAGGATGGCCGGAATTTGCGAAGTACTATTCTATTGAAAAGCTTTACTTTTTAGTATTTAGATACGAGGAGAATTCACAATTCCATATTTTAATATTTGATCCAACAGCTTTAGAAATTGAATATCCATTCGAGACCGATTGTGATGGGAGTGGTAGCCTTGGTCGAACGTTTTCTAATAAATACTTGATTAATCCTCCTACAAGCCAAGAAGGTAGTTTACGTGTAGGAACAGAGAAAAATCTTGGCAATGGTTGCGAAGAAGAAAGTTTCGTTGAAATTTTGGAAAATTATCCAACAACCCGAGCTTCCGGAATTTCTAAAAAATGGGTTTATTTGCCGAAGGAATTCCGATAGTGGGGTTACTTCAAATAATTTTACATTTATAGTGTGGTCCCATTGCGAATGCTACCACTCAAAAAGAGGTCGCATTCCCATGTTTATTGTTCCTAGAAAATGGGAATATTGAAAAAAAAAAGAAAAAGAAAGAGACATTGCATTACAGAAATGCGACCTTGCATTTCAATAATACGACCTTGAGGTCATTTAGACAACCTAACTAGCGCCGCAGCCGCAGCCTTTTTCCTCATTTCTCCAAGGTCGCATTCTTCTCTCTGTGGGACTTCTCTGCATTAGGTAAAGACTAGGAAAGTGGCACTGAGTGAAGCAGAAGAGAGTTAGTGAATCATGAGGGTTATAGTTGGTGGTGCTGCTTTCATGGCCTGAAATTAATTGGTGAAAAATAACTGTAAATAGTTTCACTTTTCTGCTAAGCTGAGCAAATGAAACTTCTGGGAATCCTTCACTTGTGTGGATTACATTTTGTTTTATCAAGAGCAAGAAATCCATCTCAGTTAGACAACTTCATAACAGTCCCCAATCTTCCAACCACGACATCAAATCTATAATCCCAACATCAACTTAGCCGAAATAATTTCAATATCAACCGCATGAACTCCATAATATGAGATTCCTCTTTGATTTTTGAATCCACCCCCTGAAAATCTGAAAATTTGATAATTACTCTTGAAAAAGAAGTGATCTTGTGAACTGTGGCTGTACAAACTAGAGGTGGGGAAGACTGCGGTGTAGGTGAGTGTGGAGAAAAAGTGGGAGAAGAGGAGGGCTAGTGGTTGGGCCTAGATAGTGGCAGAGCAAGAGGCAAGAGCTGACTGACCCTTTGATGTTGAAGACTGGGGAGCCTAGAATGCAATCTTAAGAGAAGTCTGAGAGAAAAATTGGAGAAATGAGGAAGAAGGCTTAAGAGAAGTCCGGGAGAAAAATTGGAGAAATGAGGAAGAAGGCTTAAGAGAAGTCCCGCAGAGAGAAGAATGCGACCTTGGAGAAATGAAGAAGAAGGCTACGGCTTCGGTGCCTCAAGGTCGCATTAGTGATGCGACCTTGAGGTCGCATTTCCGTAATGTGATGTCTCTTTTTTTTTCAATATTCCTTTTTTCTGGGAACAATAAACACGGTTCTGGTCGCATTCATAGATGCGACCATACTACAAATATAAAATCATTTGAGGCAGCCCCACTGTCGGAATTCCTCCAAAAAATAGACCTATTTTTCAAAAATTCCACCGAGCTTCAAAGGGAAAGAGTGCTCGAGTAAGGGGATGCTGAGAAAGATATTTCAATAGAGATCATAGAGGACGTCACAGAACCCAAGCCCAGACTGAGGCCAAGGACGAGATCTTCTCATAGACTGTCCATAGAAAAATCACATCCTGGAAGGAATAATCCTGGGAATAAGAAAGCAAAGCCAAACCAAGATGAGAATGTTAGTTGCTCAAAACAAAAGATGAAGACCGGTGAGAAACTTCAATCATCTTGTGCCAGAATAGAGAGTTCTATTTATAAGTGACGACGATGCTAATGCAATTAATTTGACTTTTATTCCTCTGCAGCGGAGAGTTTGTTGGGAACTAGGAAGACACCATCTCCAACTTCCATTTCCAAAAGCAAAATGGCGATTGATAAAGAGAAGTTGAAATCATATAAAAAAGCAAAAAGTTTTACATCTTCAAAACTCGCCTTCATTTCTTTTATGTACTCTTCACATATTTTTAATCCCTTTTGTCTGGTAATTAGGCTATCCACTTATCTCGGCAGCTTATCTTGAGGCAGCTTCTGTTCGTCATTAATGAAATCTCACAGATGTCATAAACTATTGATCTTTTTTCAAACTGTCCTAACTAAATTTGCGAAGGATTATCTTACTATGAAGAATGAATATGAATTTATGCTTAAGTCTCAGAAAAGATCAGAAAATGGCCAGTTGTTTTTCCGGCTCTGTGGCCTAAAAAAGTGGTCTCATTGGGGTCAGAAGATGTTCGTGAAGGACAAAGACTTAGAGGTGGGTGATGTCGGGAAATACTTGGGTAAATCTGGTCTACCGTAGACCATCGCTTCAAGTATTGTACTATATGCATTAAAAATTGCACACTTCTAGAAAAGTACAACACTTTAAGCGGTGATCCACAGTGGACCTGGTCTACCCAAGTATTTCCGAGGTGATGTCTGTGTGTTTGAACTAGCTCCTAGTGCCCGAAAATTCAACGTCAGTATATTGTTATGTGGAACATGAAAGGACCGCCTAGTTGTGTACTATGGTTAAGCATTTAGTAGTACTTTCTCTGTCTCAAATTATTTGTCCATTTAAATCTATTACACGAAAATTAAGAAAAGTAAATTTTTTAGTTAATTTAACCTTCTCTTCTATTTTTACCTTTAAAATTCAATGATAAATATCTCTCTTTATATTAAGAAGTACAAAAACTTCAAAATTTTGATAAAACTCCAAATTACTTCTCTCTCCTAAGTATTTAATTCTTGTTAGAAAATAAGTCGAAATATTACTGAGTATTTAATTTGTAAAAAAATAACAATTAATATCGTCTTAGTTTGCTAATAAGACAGATAAATTGGGACAAAAATTTTAGTTAAAATGAACAAATAAAAGGGGATGGAGGGAGTATATTTTAATATATTTGGGAAATAAATTGTTATTAACTACGGATAAATTTAGCATATTAAGTCTTGATTTCCTAAATATGGATAAATAGATATATGCTTTCTGTTATCCTTCACGCAAAACAACACGGAATCCATCCCGTGTTATTTTTAATTAATTAATTAATTAATTAATCAATTAATTAATTTTTTAATTTTATTTTACCATTGATCTTATTCATTAAGCCAAATAAAATTATTTATTCTCGAGCTTGAATACCTATAAATAATAAATCTTAATTATTCATTATCTAGGCTTTATTAAACAACCCAATAAATAATTAATAAGCTCAAATAGATCAATATAAAAATTCATACCTTTTATCTAGTTTATATCTAGATTAATTTTTTAATTATTCAATCTGGGCCTTGTAATTAATTAACCAATTAAACTAGATAAAAAAAATACTCTCTCTCGGGCCTTTTATTTTATTCTAGTCCAATAATAAATTAGATTACTTAAATAAAATAAAATAAAACCCATAATTATTAAGACCAATTCCTTAACCCAAATCTATCAGGACTTAAGAGCCATTTCGGGGACCAAAAGACACATCGCATTAGTTTCTAAAATGACCAAAATACTCATACTATATAAATAACTACATTTTGTATTTTAAATATTTTCTACTATCATCATAAGAAAATATTAACCCCAAGGATAATGTTGTGTTAGCAAAGTCTTCGACCTACAGATGTAATAACTAAAATACCCCTCTACGCACCACCGTACATTTAGAGAGGACGAGTGTATTAACACCTCTATAATAGATATCTACCATCGTTAAACTCTAGTCCAATGATCCACGACTCCTGGAATATTTTCACTTTCCAAGGGAGCTGCCCTAAAGTAAACATCCAAGTCATATTCCTCAAGACCCTAGATAATTAGATCATTCGAGCAATCACAATGAGCGATATAGTGCAGAAGCTATCTTGTACAAGTTTGTCTTAACTAACTAGTCACATATACCCAATATACAAGTATATCAACTCTACGAAGAACCTCAACTACAGTTTATCAAAGTATATGCTTCTAACTTCGTCAGATCACCAACTCATACTCAAGTGGTAGAGTATTAGTCCATGTTATAACAGTAATAGTCTTGGTTTCTTATAAATAATACTATTAGAAACTACTATTACAGGTCCAGTTTTACATATTCGAAATACATTCATGTTATAATGTGAGCGGACTACTCACTGGCTAAAAGTAAGCCATTCTCCATTTGGAATTCATAACACAATAACCTATACATGTTGAGATTCTCATTCTCATCAATCGGTTAAGAACAAACATTTATGTGTTAAGTAACCCGTGATCCATACCTTACTATGAAAGACCACCATACACATGGATCACTTACTTAAACACAATGGGTCATTTCCAAATGTAAATCATGCACAAAAAAAAAATGTAAATTTACAAATAAATTTTGAGAATAAATTATATCAAAAAATTAGTCTAGAGGGCATATATTTCAATAATTTTCCTTGCATTCTAAGACTAAGAAAGCCAGTAGGTGTCCACCCATATGATGTCTAAGTGTCTCTTGAAGACTATTTCAGTCAAATGTTTGGTGAAGGGATCTATTAGATTGTTCTCCGAAGCTATCTGTTCCACCACAATTTTTCGTCTCTGAATGAAATCCCATATCAGGTGATACTTCTTCTGGATGTGCTTTCCCTTCTTGTAGTTCCTAAGTTCTTTGGGTTGTGAAACTGCTCCAAAGTTATCGCAATACACCACAATCTGTCTGTCCATGTATGGCACAACTCTAAGTTCTGAAAGGAACTTCCGGAGCCAAACTGCTTCCTTAGATGCTTCTGAAGCTACCACATACTCAACTTCCATGATTGAGTCAACAATATAAGATCGTTTGATACTCCTCTATGAAATAGTTCCTCCAGACAACGTAAAGACATATCCACTAGTGGATTTTCTCTCATCCTTATCTGCCTGAAAATCTGAGTTTGTACATCCAGTAGGAACCAAGTCGTTAGCCCTGTAAACCAATATATAATATTTCGTACCATTGAGGTATTTAAGAATATGCTTTACAGCTTACCAATGAACCTCCCTAGGGTTTGACTGATATCTGCTAACTAAGTCTATGATAAAGCAGATATCTGGCCTAATGCACAACATGGTATACATGAGACCTTCCACAGCCGAAGCGTAGGGAATCCTACTCATCTTGTCCTTTTCCTCTCGAGACTTAGGACAGTCCTTAGAACAAAAAAACAACCTATGCCTGTATGGAATTAGAGCTCCCTTATATGAGTCCATGCTAAATTTGGCCATCATTTTGTCAATGTATGTTGTTTGGGATAATCCTAACATTCTCTACTTCTTATTTCTAAGAAAATTAATCTCGAGAATATAACTGACTTCTCTCAAGTCCTTTATACTAAATTGACTAGACAGTCTAACTTTAGTAGATGACAATATCCCTACATCATTCTCAATAAGTAAAATGTCATCCACATATAGGACAAGAAAAACCACATTTATGTCTTTCAATTTCCTATACACGCATAATTCATCCTCATTTTTAATGAAACCGTAAGATTTTACAGTCTCGTCAAAATGAATGTTCCATATTCTAGATGCCTACTTAAGTCCATAAATGGACTTCTTAAGCTTACAAACCATATGTTCCTGTCCTTTAGTAATAAAACCTTCTGGTTGGGACATATAGATATTTTCATTAAGATGGCCATTAAAAAAATACCGTTTTGACATCTATTTGTCATATCGCATAGTCGAAATGACATGCAATGATAAAGAGGATACGGATGAACTTAAGCATGACTACTGAGGAGAAGGTTTCCTCATAATTGATTCCCTTTTTCTAAGTATACCTTCTTGCTACAAGTCTAACTTTGAAGGTTTCCATCTTTCCATCTACTTCTCTTTTCCTCTTGTATAGCCACTTACACCCAATAGGTTTTATCCTTTCAGGTGAAGCTATAAGATCCCAAACCTAATTGAAGTACATAGATTCAATCTCAACTTTTATTGCTTCATGCCATAGATCTACATCGGCATCAGCAATAGCCTCCTCGTATCTAGTGGGATCTTATTTCTAATGGTAAAAACCAGCTTAAAAGCCTCTCCTATCCATTTTTCTGGAACTCTAGATACCCTCTGACTACGATGAAGCTCCGTTTGTACAGGTTCTTAAGGCTGTGCCTCTTCTTGTTTCATAATCGAGTCTGAAGAAGTTGATTCCAATGATAACTTCTCCTCGAGTTCTGACCTTGTTGAACATTTAGTGGAAGTACTTTGATCATCCTCCAAGTATCTAGAATTAGTACTTACCAGTACTTTCTACTCCTTAGGATGATAAAATGAATCTCCTTTTGTCCTTTTTGGATATTCAACAAAGTAGCATAATTCTGATCTTAGTTATAACTTGTCTCATTTGATCAGTATATAAATTGGACAGCCCCATATCCTGAGATGATTTGTACTTAGTTTACGCCCAATCCATATTTCATAGGGTATCATTTGTACTGTCTTAGAAAGCACTAAGTTTAAAATGTATGCCGTTGTTTCCAAGGAATATCCCCAAAAAGAGACCGTAAGAGTAGCATGAGACATCATGCTTCGGACCATTTCCATTAATGTCTTATTCTTTCTCTCAGCTACTGTGCTGGGGTGTACCTGGCGCAGAGAGTTGGGATAATATCCTATGATATATCATGTAATCCTTGAACTCACCGAGGAGATATTCTCCTCCACGATCTGATTGTAAAGTTTTGATCAATTTACCTATCCGACGCTCCACTTCAGCCTTAAACTCTTTGAATTTGTCAAAAGAGTCAAACTTGTACCTCATCAGGTAGACATAACCAAACATTATACAATCATCCATGAAAGTGATGAAGTATTCAAAACCCCCCTCTAACTTGTGTAGATAAAGGACCATACACATCAATATGAACAAAGTCCAATATCTCCTTAGCTCTATCAGCCTTTTGGGTGAATGACCTTTTGGTAATTTTTTTCATATGGTAAGATTCACACTAAGGCCAACTTTCCAATCTTAATGAGCCCAATGGTCCATCATGGATTAACCTCTAAATCCTGGTTGAGTTAATATGACCCAACCTTATATGCCAAAGATTAGAAGAAGGGACCAAAAATAAAATAAAAAAAATAATATCAGGTCCATTGCACTCACCACACTGGATCATGGCCTATAAAAAACTCATGGACCGCGATCCGGGAGGGTGCCCTCAACCCACCGAGCTATGCGATCAAAATTGTTGACCGCGCAGTTTCAAATTTGCAATTGCTCTTCCTCGCGCGGCGCGAGGAAGCAGCGGCTTCTGCGAGGAAGCTATCCTCACTAGAGATGGTGGCTTGTGGCTTGGAGCCAAGGCTCGGCGGCTCCTCTCACAGATTTTTGGTTTGGCTCGGCCCTTTTTCTCCAAAATTCTCTGTGAATTGCAGACGCATCTGGACGCAATTTTTTCCACTGTTTTCGATCAAAACTCATCCAAACAACCGCATCTGCCCTTAAAAACGCTGAGTTTACACGATATCTATGAAAGCAATCAAAATATAATGTTCCTATACTTTCACTCGCGAAGTTTACAGTGAAACTACCCATACCAGAAAATACGAAGAATCACATATTTTATCCAAAATAAATATTTTCTTATTTTAGTTAAGCCTAGCATGCTTCCTACATTTGCCAAACCATGGCTCTGATACCAATTGAAGGTTTAAAATGACAAAAATCATCAAATCGAAAGCATACTTACTAAATAAAAAATTTACCTATGTGATTTAATGATCCTTTTCACATTGAAGAAGATGTCTGTATAAGGATGCTTGAAACTATTGGATCACGTCCTTGTAAACGTCGACTGCGTCTCATTCACGCGAAACCTTTGATTTTCCAAAATGGTGCCCTGTCCAATGTCGGTGAAAGCTCAAAGTAATAGGTTTCACTTGGACTTTGTGTTTCAAAATCAGTTTGTTCTCTGTGAAAGATGAACAACGAAGAGCCACTGGATTTTTTGTAGTTAATGAACAATGAACAATATCCCTTGATTTCATTCATTTTCATCAATTCCCCAAGAGAGAGGAAACAATCGCATGAAAACAAAAAACCCATACTTTCTGTTATCCTTCATGCAAAAAACAATACGGAATCCATCCCGTGTTATTTTTTTAAAATTTTAATTTAATTAATTAATTATTTTTATTTTTATTTTATCATTGGTCTTATTCATTGGGTCAGATAAAACTATTTATTCTTAGACTTGAACACCCATAAATAATAAATCTTAATTATTCATTCTCTGTGCTTTATTAAATAGCACAATAAATAATTAACAAGCCCAAATAGACCAATATAAAAATTCATGCATTTTATCTCGTTTATATCTAGATTAATTTTTTGATTATTCAATCTAGGTATTAGGCTCTAAATAATTAATTAATCAATTAAACTAGATAAAATAAATACTCTCTCTCGAACTTTTTATTTTATTCTAATTTAATAATAAATTAGACTACTTAAATAAAATAAAATAAAACCCATAATTATCAAGACCAATTCTTTAACCAAAATCTGTTAGGACTTAAGGGTCATTCTGAGGATCAAAAGACACATCACATTGGCTACTAAAATGATCAAAATACCCCTACTATATAAATAGCTATATTTTGTATTTTAAATATTTCCTACTATCACCATATGGAAATATTGACCCCAAGGATAATTCTACGTTAGCAAAGTCTTCGACCTATAGATGTAATGACTAAAATACTCATCTACGTATCGCTGTACATTTAGAGAGGAAGAGTATACTAACACCTCTCTAATAGACATTTACCATTCTTAAACCTCTAGTCCAATGATCCATGACTCCTGGAATGTTTTCACTTTCTAAAGGAACTACCCTAGAGTAAACATCAAAGTCATGTTCCCAAGGACCCTGGATAATTAGATCATTTGAACAGTTACAATGAGCGATATAGCGCATAAGCTATCTTGTACAAGTCTGTCTTAACTAACTAATCACATATACCCAACATACAAATAAATCGGTTCTACAAAAGAACCTCAATTGCAGTATATCAAAGTATATGCTTCTAACTTCGTCATACCGCGAACTCATACTCAAGCGGTAGAATATTAGTCTATGTTATAGCAGTAATAGTTTGAGTTTCTTCTAAATAGTACTTTTAGAAACTACTATTATAGGTCATGTTCTACATATTCGAAATACGCTCATACTATGAAGTGAGTGGACTACTCACTGGCTAAAAGTAAGTCATTATTCATTTGGAATTCATAATACAATAACCTATATATGATGATATTTTCATTCTCATCAATCGGTTAAGAACAAACATTTATGTATTAAGTAACCCGTTATCCATACCTTACTGTAAAATACCACCATACACATAGATCACTTACTTAAACACAATGGGTCATTTCCAAACGTAAATCGTGTACAAATAAAATGTAAATTTACGAATAAATTTTGAGAATAAATTCTTTTATTAATAAATTACATTATAAAATTAGTCTAGAGGATATATATTCCAAGTTCCAACAAGGAGAAGCACACATATCAGGCTAGAACATGATCACAAAAGAAAATAATGATCAAATAGTATATGTATGTTTTAGTTTCATTTTTATTTTGATCCTTTTTTTTTTTTTTTGAGAAAGTCAATTAATTTGACAATAAATTTCTTCTAATTACTAAATGTAAACAAAATTTTTGTATGCAGCATTTTGTAAACATTGGCATAATTAATTTAGAATTTATTGTCATTTATGTTATAATTAAGAAAGTTAAAAAAAAAAAAAAGAGTTAGATGAGGAAAAGAAGCTAATTTATGGGTATTTTGATTGATTCTTATAATTTGTTACTTAATATTGATAATTTTACGAAATTATCCTTAATTTTAATGAGTTATCAAATTATGTGTTTTGGTTTTTTTATTCATGAAAAAGGGATACAATGCTAGTATGTTAGCAAATTCCTATATTATAATAAATAAATTCATAAATAATTTATATATTAAATTTAATTATAAAAATAATATATAATAGAAACATTAACTTTTTTACAGTGCATATGTATTAAAAACCTTTTAATATATTATTTTCTCTATTTCAAACTAATGATCATTCTTAAAAAAAAATTATATTTTAAATTATCTATCACTTTGTGAAATTAAAAATATATATTTTTTCAATTGTGCCTTTATTAATTACTACTTTGATAAACTAATATATATATATATATATATATATATATAAGAAATAAAATAAAGAATTAAATAAACTTTTAAAACAATAAATATTAATGTGACTAAATTAGCCATTGGAATAAATAAAATTATTCCGTGCAAGTAATTACATTATTTCCAGCGATCCTTTATTGGTGGAAATAATGAATTTCCTTTAGCAGATATAGCAATTGTTAATTTATTTGTAACAAAACTCTACAAATAAGAAATACTCACCCTTTTATAACTAAAATAATCGCTCAAATAAATAGATCACCAAAAAAAATTTGAAATTTCTAGTAGTGAAAACAATAAAAAATCAGAATAAGCAAAAATCCTTTGGTATTCTCTTTTTTTTTTTTTGTTTTTATATCCATCAATAATTCTTTATTATTAAGTTTGTCTGAATCCGATATGACTTTTACTTTAGTCGCTACTAAGCTTTCCCACTGATGTAACCTTATGAGTCTCAATTAATAATAATAATAATAATAATAATAATAATAATAATAATAATAATAATAATAATAATAATAATAATAATAATAATAATAATAATAATAATAATAATAATAATAATAATAATAACTTGAAGCCTCAAATCAACTTATGGTGTAAGTGAAAAGAGATTCTTTCCATTCCAAATTAAAACTAAATTTTAAAATAATATTAATTTAAATAATTTTTATTTCTGGAGACCTGTCATACACTTACAATACATTATATTCTTTCTTTTTAATTCACTTTGGGCCTACCAAACTCTATGCTTTTAATAATTTTTTATTACATTCAATTATTCTCATCTCAAATAATTTTTTATGGACAAATATGAAGATGACTTTTCTAAGGCTTAATTGGATACTAAAAACTGATAACTTGTCTGTAAACTGGCATGTAAAAGTTGTTTAACATGGTAGATACTACTGCATTTGTAGAAAACACTGATTTTACTCTCTGAATGTTATATTTGAAAAACACAGAATGCAAAATTGCAAGAAGAGAAATTTTCTTCTTCTTTATTTATCATAGGGAATCAATATATCTCAAACTGTATATATACACCGACATGGAATTGAAAACTACTATGAACTAAATTGAAATCCAATAATTAACAGCTGTCAACTAAACTAACTGTTGGCACCAAATGAAAAATCAACCGGGATAAAAAACAAAAGATTTAGACGAAGTTGTGCTGGCAACTGATCTGGCATCTGTTACTGAGGAGGTTGACGTGTCAGCTGAGTTGGATGCTACTATAGCTGATGTGGCTGATGTAGCATTGTCTTGAACCTTAACAGCCCCCTGTAAGCTGGATATGGGATGAACACCCAAATGAGAGAATAAAAGAGAAAAAGGAGGAGGGAGAGTTTTTGTAAAAATGTTAGCTAATTGTTGAATAGAGGAAATTGACAAAGGCTTAGTACAGCCAGCTTGGTATTGATCTCAGACAAAATGGCAATTCAACTCAATATGCTTTGTTTTCTCGTGAAAGACAAGATTTTCAACTAGGTAAACTACACTTCGATTATCACAGAATATAGGCATTAGTAAGGGTAACTAAAACCAAGCTCACGAAACAAAAGCAAGATCCATTGCAGTTCACAGACAGATTGTGCCAAAGCCCTGTTTTTACTTCTGCAGAGTTATGAGCTATGAGCTACAACAATTTACTTTTTAGATTTCTAGGATACAAGAGCTGATCTAAAATAAATGTAAAAACTAGTAACAGACCTTCTAGAATCAATACAACCAGCCCAATCTGAATCAGCATAAACTTGAAGAAGAAAATAGTTTTCTACTGGAAAATGCAAACCAAAATCAAGAGACCCCTTTAGATATCTAACGGTTCTATACACATCTTGCATTTGCAAAATAATAGGAGCAATCAAAAAATGACTTAACTGCTGGACTACGAAAGTAATATCAAGTATGGTATGTGTCAAGTACCAAAGTTTACTCACTAAACTTCTGTACAGAGAAACATCATAAAAGATATTTGAATCTCTAGCAACAAATTTCTGTTTACTATCTAAATGAGTGGAAACTGATTTACAGCCAATATAACCATATGTTTGCAGCATGTCCAGTACATATTTCTTTTGAGACAAAGTAATACCTGCTGGAGTCCTACGAACTTCAAAACCTAGGAAGTAATGCAGGTCTCCCAAATCCTTGATTTGAAATTGGGAATGCAACTGATCCTTAATAGCAGTAATGGCAAGAAGCTAGTTACTTAGAGCAAGTATATCATCAATATAAACTAAGAAGGCAAGAAACACATCATTGGCATTCTGAAAAAACACACTATAATCACTTTTGGACTGATGAAAACCAAGAGATAATAAGTATCCAGTGAGCTTGGCATTCTACTGCCTACTTGCCTGTTTAAGCCCATACAGAGACTTATCAAGTTTACACACTAGATTAGTATTAGTAGAACTAATGCATATGCCAACTAGACTTAGCTGCAAGGGCCAACAATATTCTAATGGTAGTAATTTTAGCAACTGGAGCAAAAGTATCCAGAAAATTCACCCCCTTTTGTTATGTGTGTTCTTTAGCTACAAGTCTGGCTTTATACCTATCAATAGACCCATCTGCTTTGTACTTAATCCGATAAACCCACTTACAACCAACTATCTTCTTTCCTGGTGGTAACTCAACTAAATGCCATGTTTTGTTAGCTTCTAGAGCTGAAATTTTAGCTTGCATTGCTACACACCATTCTTTAGATTGCACAACCTCAAAATAATGTTTAGGTTCAATATGTATAGTGGCATTACAAAGGAAGGAAGAACATGCAATAGAAGAAGATAGAAGATGTGGAGTGGTAACTTTATGAACCTTAGAACAAACATAGTCAGACAAATAGGCTGGTATAGTGATAGTTCTAGTGGATCTTCGAGGATGCATATAAAAAACAAACAAGAAAAGCAAAATGGAATCAGAAATAGGATCCTGTATAAAGGATCTAGCAGGAAAAGTGATTCCGGAAGAATAAGGTAAAGGTAATACAGAGTTACCTATGGTTAGATTAGATGAATGTTGCTGCTGTAGAAAAAGAAAACAGGATTCAACAAAAGATACATTTCTAGACATAAAAATTTCTCTGGAGAAGTAATCTAGTAAAAGAAAGCCTTTGGTGGAAGAAGAATATCTAAGAAAAACACAAGGTGTACTTCTAATATCAAAATTGGTTCTATAAGGCAGCTGGGTACATGAATAGGCTAAACTACCAAAAACTTTAAGAACACAGTAATCTGGAGGATTTTGATATAGTTTCTCAATGGGTGTTTGTTGATCTAGCATAAGAGTAGGAGTGAGATTTATCATATACACATCATGTTTAACACAATATCCCCAATATGCAAGTGGTATTTGGGACTGAAATTTAAGTGCTCTTGCTACATTGAGAATGTTTTGGTATTTCCTTTCTACAATGCCATTTTGTTCAGGTGTATAAGGACATGGAGTTTGATGAATAATACATTTGGTATGATAACAATCTATAAGTTTGAATTCAAGACCATTATCTTATCTTAACACCTTAATTCTTGTGTCAAACTGTATCTCAACATAAGCAATAAAATTGTGTATCAACTGTTGAACTTCTGATTTGTGTTTTAGCAAGAAAACCTAAGAAAATCTACTAAAATCATCAATTATTGTAAGAAAATATCTATGACCATGAATTGTATGAACATTGAAGGATCCCTAAATATCCATATGAACTAAATCAAAAATAGATTTAATAGTGCCATGATGTAAAGGAAATGACATTTTATGTTGTTTAGCTAAAGGACAAATAGGACAAAATGTTGTTTCATCAGGCAAAATAATAGAGGAATCAAAATTTTGAATTTTTGCTAATTTTTTAGAAGATAAATAGCCAAGCCCAAAATGCCATAACAAAGATTTATTGTAGAAATCACCATCTGGTATTACACAAGCTGTGTGAATAGAAGAAGTTAGCTGATGAAGAATAAAGTGATAAAGACCTCCAGAAAGTCTAGCTGATCCAATCATCTTGCCAAGATGAGGATCCTGAATAAAATAACAACCATTTTTAAAGGTTACGACACAATTCAATTGATTAAGAAGCTTGCTAATAGATATCAAATTAAAGGAAAACTGAGGAATATAAAGGACTTGATGCAATACTATATAATGAGCTAACTGAACAGTTCCTACATGTGACACATGTACTATATCTCCAGTTGACAACTTGATATGAGTATTTTGAGCAATGTGATACTCAGAAAAATAATCCAAGCAAGAACAAATATGGTTTGTTTCCCCTGAATTCAAGATCTAAATGGAAAAATTTATACATGTACTTTGAGCACCAAGGGAAGACTTAGAAAAATCTGGTATAAGACTAGCTTGATTGATAGAATGAACAGGTTCAGAATCAACATTTGCTTTGGAATTGGAAGAAAATTGGTTTGGTTGAATCAGATGCAAAAATTGTTAATACTGTTATTGAGTCACATATTTTGAAGTCTGTGAATCCTTTTGAACAATTGAACATCCTACAACTGGATTCACAACACTAGAAGAACTCTGAAAAATATTATTATCAGCAACAGCATTTACTTGAGGCATATGTTGGATTGTATGCCCTCTTAGACTAGGTTTCTGATGTAAAATCAAATATTTTAATAAAAGAATTTATTTTCAGAAATTGTTTGTGAATTTACTTTTTATTTGTGCACGATTTTCGTTTGGAACAGACCCATTGTGTTTAAATAAGTGATCAATGTGAATGGTGGTCTTTCACAGTAAGGTATGGATCACGGTTATTTAACACATAAACTTTTGTTCTTAACCTATTGATGAGACTGAGAATCTCATCATATTTAGGTTATTATGTTATAAATTCCAAATGGGGAATGACTTACCCTTAGCCAGTGGATAGTCCACTCACTTCATGACGTAAGCGTATTTCGAATACGTAGAACAGGACCTGTAGTAGTGGTTTTTCAAAGTACTATATGGTAGAAACCTAGACTACTACCACTACAGCGTGGACTAGTACTCTACGACTTGAGTATGAGTTGGTGGTTTGGCGAAGCTGGGAGCATATACTTTGATTTGCTATAGTTGAGGTTCTATCGTAGGGCCAATATACTTGCATGTTGGATATGTGTGACTAATTAGTTAAGACAGACTTATACAAGATAGTTTCTGCACTATATCGCCCATTGTAGTTGTCCGAATAGTCTAAAATGTCCAAGGCCCTGGGAAACATGACGTGGATGTTTGCTTTAGGGTAGCTCCCTTGGAAAGCGGAAACACTCCAGGAAGTTGTGGATCATTGGACTAGAAGCCTAAGGATGGTAGATATCATTTAGAGGGGTGTTAGTACACTTCTTCCTCTCTAAATGTACGGCGATATGTAGATGGGTATTTTAGTCATTTCACCTGTAGGTCGGAGACTTTGCTAATGCAGCATTGTCCTTGGGGTCAATATTTCCTTATGGTGATATTAGGAGATATTTAAAATGCAAAATACAGCTAGTTATATAGCAGGGGTATTTTGGTCATTTTAGCAGCCAAGACGATGTGTCTTTTTGGTCCTCGGAATAGCCCGTAAGTCCTAACTAATTTTGGGTTGAGGAATTGGTCTCAATTGAAGAGGATTCTATTTTATTTGATTTTATTTAATTTTATTCAGGAAGTCTAATTTATTATTGGACTGGAATAAAATAAATAAAAAAATTAAAATAGGAGTTGAGAGAAATTAATTATCTAATTTAATTGGTTAATTAATTATTCAGGGTTTAGGTCCAGTATGAATAATTAGGAAATTAACCTGGGCTTAAATTAGGGGAAATAATTAATGTTTAATTATTTATTGGGTTATTTATATAGGCCCAAGAAATAAATAATTAAAGATTAATTATTTTGGTTCATTTGGGCTCATTAATTATTTATTGGGTTATTTATATAAGCCCAGGAAATAAATAATTAATGTTTATTATTTTGGGCCTTTTGGGTCCAAGGAAAATAATAAATATTTTTCCAGCCCAATAGCTTGGACCTTAGGGTTTTTTTCAGATACGGTTAACAAGAGTTTAGGGTTAGGCCAAACAGATTCTCAGGATAACATCCGAGTGTTTTGAAATATGAAATCCCGGTGATATGTTTATCAGATAATGAAAGACCTAGTTTTGGCTAACCAATAAACTAGTCTCTGGTAGAAGAAAACCCTAATCCTCCTAAGCTTATCAGAGCCTCACGTGAGTCTCTCTCTCTCAACGTCTTTCTCCTTCCTCTGGGTTTACTCCTTGTTCTTTGCTAACCAATAGCAAGTGAACCAAGGAGAATTGAGACCGTTCCTCTTCACCATAGTGTTCACCGACTAGAGGTTAGGCTGAGGAATATTCCGAGGGCTGGAAAGCTTAGCGTTGATGCAAACAAGGTGGAGTAAAAGGTTAGCGGGTGTTCAACTGGAAGCTTCTTCAAGTGGGCAAAGCGAGGCGATTCCAATCGTTCAACCCACTCTTACTCAACCTAGAAGGGTTAAGGAGCGCAAAGGTATGATCCTCACACTTCCGTATAGCCTTTAAGGCTTGGTTTTATTTTTC
The DNA here is from genome assembly GCA_026120185.1 of Voacanga thouarsii. NCBI lineage: Eukaryota > Viridiplantae > Streptophyta > Magnoliopsida > Gentianales > Apocynaceae > Voacanga > Voacanga thouarsii. The sequence continues at coordinate 9,943,779 of JANUWF010001017.1, forward strand.
TCTGTGAAATTTTTAACGTACAGTGCATGCTCTCTGTTTTTCGGTTCCCTCAGCATAAAACCCTGACTTCATAAATTCTTATTTTTGTTTCTGTAGCTAGCTGGAAAACCATGTTTCTTATAACACCTATCAACTGTATGCCCTTGCAATCCACAAAAAAGTACACTACAATTTTCTATTTAAACTGCTTACCTTTCTATAACCTTCATTTGCTGCATATTGAGCATTTGATGTATTTGCAGCTAGCAAAGATGATTTGACCATAACATTTCTTGTAGCAAAAGCTTGAGGATTAATGGAATCAGAGTGTGTGGCGCTATAGTTAAGTGACCTCTCATGTGTAGAGACCATAAAAAATGCTTGGTTTACTATAGGAAAAGGTTGAGTTAACAAGATTTGAGACTTAATTCCATTAAACTCCTCTTTCAATCCTTTTATAAACATGATTACAAAATTTGCATCACTATTTGCCTTAACCTCAGGCAATACTAGACAATTACACTTCGGATCACAATAACAAATAGGAAGTGGTCTCAAATTTAACAATTCCTCCCATAATATCTTTGGATTTGTATAATATTCATTCATAGATAATGTTCCTCGTCTTATGTTATATATATCCCCCTTAAGATCAGAAATTCTGAAGGAATCTCCTTGTAAAAAATATTCACACAGATCATTCCAAAACCTCATAGGCTGTATCCATCCCAATAACACTTTAAGCTATGGAGGATGACACTGAGTTTAAAATCCAAGATAAAACCATGTTGTTATATTGTTCCCAAACTCCACAAGAATTGTATGCACGGTTTGGTGATTTGATTATATCATTGACAAATCCTAATTTGTTTTTGGAAATTAATACCATCCTCATTGATCTACACCACTGATGGTAGTTTCTCTTATTTAAAGTTGGTTGAATTGAACTAAGATCAGAGAAGGATTCTCATTCAGATGCAAGTAAAAGAGACTAGAAACTATTATCTCTTGATTAGTCATAACCAGAGAATTAGATCATAGAAATTCTCACAACAGCACAACCAGAAATCCAGGAAACACAAATTCTCACAACTTCACAACCAGAAAACCAAAAACAACATATGACTAATTTGAAGAAACGTGATGATTACCTCATGAACGTGAAAAATCAGAAATTCACCTTTATCATTTCGTTTGATTATCAACAATAAAACTTATGCTTGATCATCGAAGAACTTTCTATGCTCTGATGCCATGTAGAAAACACTTATTTTACTCTTTGAATGCTATATTTGAATAACACAGAATGAAAAATTGCAAAAAGGGAATTTTTCTTCTTCTTTATTTATCAGAGATAATCAATATATCTCAAACTATATATATACACCGACATGGAATTGAAAACTACTATGAGCTAAATTAAAATCTAATAATTAATAGCTGTCAACTAAACTACCTATTGGCACCAAATGAAAAATTAACTGGGATAAAAAAACAAAAGATTTAGACGAAGTTGTGCTGGCAACTAATCTGGCATATGTTGTTGTGGAGGCTGACATGTCAACTGAGTTGGATGCTACTATAGCTGATGTGGCTAATGTCGCATTATTTTGAACCTTAACAGCATTTGCAAGTTTGTCGGGCACGATTTTACAGAAGCTCATGAACTAAAGCTTGGAGACTTCCTATTTTTTCACTATGTTGGAAATTCAAGAGTGGATCTGTCAAAATTTCATGTTTTGCTGTATTCTACAAGTAGTTTACCGAAAGCCGCCAGTTATTGTCGGTAATTGATGTAACAACAAGACACATAAGAAGATAAAGAAGAAGAAATCACCATAATACGGTCAATAGATTTGAGTAGATCAAAAAGGAAGATCAAATCAAAGAGGAAGATCAAAGTTGAATCTGTTACTAGTGCTACACTAGTTTTGAAGAAGACCATGGCCGGCCCAAGTGTCCAAATGAACTTCTCTTTTCAATTTCTTTACCCTTATTTTCCTTTCTAACACAAACAACATTTATGGCTATAGAATGCCTTTTCTTACACCATTCTCTCTATATTTTGAATTTTCATATTCTTCTAGTAAGCTTTGTGAAGCAAATACAGCTGACTACTCAGAAAAAGTTGATCCTGGTCAATGGACATGGAAGGTAGATGACAAATCCTAATTCGGGTGCACAAGAAAGGATATCTTTTCGTGTTGGAAGCTCTTCCTTTCGTCGGGATAATGAGTTGCAGGAGCATAATGAGTACAGATTTTCATTGGTTCAGAATGAAGAAAATATGCTTCTTGTCGAAAAGGTTGGTGGGAAGTCTAACCCGTCAAGGAGAATGAGGAAAAATTAATCTTGAAGCCAACTTAGGACATTTTTAGTTGGGAAATTCTAGCGTGAATCGTAGATATGTGAATTGCATGTAATATAACTTATCAATGTATGTTGTCCATATAGATAGGATCCGTATTAGAATTTCCGTTGTTGCAATTGTCCTATGTAAGACTCTATTTTATGGTACCATGGCACCTTTTGTGCTTTGGCTTTCTCTATTTTGTGGAAGTGGCAAGAAAATTTGCATAGTTAAATGCATATTCAGTATATCTCAATTAGGTTTATCAGGAGCAATTACATTAGTTAAGAATCTTTCAATTTTAAAATTAGAACTTTTATATTCCTCTACCATAATTAATATTGGAAACTGTCAAGACTTGTAAATTTATTCCAACCATGTACGACGAGTAAGGGAATTGGGGGTAATACAATTTCAATATGAAAATAGACTATCATTTTGCAATCTAAATTAGAAAAAAAAAATAAATTTGATAATAATAAAAGTAATTATGTATTAAAAAAATCTTCGAGTGTAATGAAATTTTTACTGTATTGAAATTTATTTGTGAAATTGTGAGTAATGTTAATATAACTATGAATATCTTTATAAACCATAAATGGTATAAGGGAGGGGTTACGCTCCTCTTTGAAACACTCCTTTCCCTTTTTTTGAAACCCTAATGCTCCTCTTTCCTTTTTAAGTATCCCGCCATGGCGGTGGAGTAGCCGGCTCCTCTGCCACCGACAACTTTAGCCAATGACACATGTTGGGGTAGGGAATCCTTTTCCTCCCTTTTTACCATGCCATCTCCTATACTGTTCAAGACTCCATGCCTTCACACAGGTGAATCTACTATTCAATTTTCTACAACTAACGTTGCGTCGTTAGCGACTCCATTCAATTTTGCACTAGTCAGAGCATTCTTCCAAGGCAAGCATTTAATGGAGGTCATCAGAAAGGAATTTCACAGTGCCTTCTCTGGAAGAAGACTATCTTCAATTTGTGGCTTAAGAGCCTCTAGTATTTACTAAGATTTCCTATAAAAATATTGAAATGGATTGCAAACTTTAGAGTTTCTTCAGACCCTTCAGTAGTCCCAGTTTGGGTGGGATTTGAATATCTTCCTATATATTTTTTTTCAGTAAGTCTTCCCTATTCTCTATTGTATCGATCGTTAGCAAACCATTATAGATTGATGAGCCAATCTTTCTAGACCCAGTATGGATAAGGTGTGTATAGAGATGGACTTAGCCAAACTAGTTCCGAAAGGCATCTGGATTAGTGTTGATGATGAGGGATTCTTTAAGTCAATCTAATATGAAAATCCTCTTCTTTATTGTGCACATTTCTATCGTCTAGGGCATGCTCAGTCTACCTACACTGTATTTTCAGAAAAGACCGTTGGTGAAACTCAGCGGAGGGATACTAAAAATAAAGGAAAATCCTCTGTGGTTTCCCAGAAGCCCACCGAATGTTAGGTCATCAAAAGCAGGGTTTCCCAAAACCCTAAGGTAGCTGAGGATCATCTAAACATGTTGAAACAAGTACCCACTCCGCCTTTAAATTCAAGTTTGGGAAACAACCTACAAATCCTGAGGGCTATGGCAACATTAACAGTGGCAACAGATAAGAACACTCTGACCCAGCAATTGCCATCCGCAAGTGCATGCCTAGTTGTATTACTAGGAATTACCTCCTACTCAAACTCAAATCTAGGACTGCTACTGATATGAGTACGGAAACACCTTGATTTTTGAAGAACAAGTAACTTAGAGTTGATCACCTAACTTCCTACCAAATTCACACATACAAATGAACTAAATCCAAATGTAAATAACCCAAAGAGATTTGGTGAACTTAGCCTACTTCAAAACATTTAAACACCCTAATCTATCAAGAGATTAGAACAAAATGGATGGGATTTGAAGGCATCCAAAACTCAACCTATCAAGAATACTATGATAGTTCTTGCACCCAAGAATAGAGAAAGAGATTTAGATTATCCCTTTGAAGTTTAGAGACATTGAATCAAAGGTAGGACTAAATTCTTTGATTTGGTCTTGAAATGGAAATCATTCCTTACATACTCTCCTCTAGAAAAGATTTGGTTTGTCTACAAAAAATACACAACTTTAAAATCTGAAAATGAAAGTCCTATAATGGTATATTTATAGCCATCTTGACCTAGCAAATGGGATATTAAGTCTCAACCATTCGACCGTTAACTAAGCCTAAAATATTTTTATTACAATATAAAAGTCGTGAGAATTGAAAATGTAACAAAACAAAGCTAAAAAAAATAAATCAGCAAAACATGGCATTTGGTTCTAGTGCTAAGCTGACACTGGCTGCCTTTGCTGGGCTTACGTCGGCTGTCCCGTGTACTCCAACAGCTAGCTTTTCTCCTGTCTTCAGCCATCCCCTACATTCTTTGACCTTCCACATAAGTTGTTGGGTGAGTTTAACTTCTTTTGATCTTTTTTTTTTGCATTCATTTCTTCATATATCTCTTGGTCCTTGGTTTAGTAGCCTAGTGACATTGAAAATTTCCTTGTAATCTCTTAAAAATGTAACTAACCTAAAGAGTCATGAATGGTGGCTTGGACCTTTCTCCCCCTTCTTTGGTATGGCTTTCGTGCCCTGGATGATTCATATCAGCTACCCAACCTAAATTCTTTAGCAACATTACCTTCAGAATCTTTGATTATTCCATCAGTAATAGAAACGATCCCAATTCCTTTTGTGCCTGCACAGATTACCAAAAGAATACAACCATCGCATTTCCTCAAACTACCAGAATCAAATATTTTTTAATTGTTGAAGATATGTTGAATTAGTAGAAGCTCTACTAATTATGGATTATATGGATATCCACTATTTAGTGGAGACACCACTAATACATATTAGTGAAAGATGATGTATTTTACTAATAAGAGTTCTATAAATAAAGCTATTCTCCAAGCTTAAGATATATCATTTTTGTGAAAGAATTGTGAGAGAAAAGAAAGAGAAAAGTTTGAAGAAATTCTTTTGCAAATAATAGTTAGATATTTCTTATTGTATAGATGTTATTCTAACACTACCAAAATTTCATAACATTAGTGGAGCTTGCACTAATTATGGATTATATAGATGTCCACTATTTAGTGGAGACACCACTAATACATATTAGTGAAAAATGATATATTCCACTAATAAGAGCTCTATAAATAGAGCTATTCTCCAAGCTTAAGATATATCATTTTTGTGAAAGAATTGTTAGAGAAAAATTGTAAGAGAAAGAAAGAGAAAAATTTGAAGAAGTTCTTATACAAAGAATAGTTAAAGATTTCTTAGTGTGTAGATTTTATTCTAATACTACCAAAATTTCATAACATGTTATCAGTATGAGTCTCTGCCGTTACAGAAGCTAGAAGACTAAAGTACAAGTCTCTACCGTTACACAAGTCAGAAGACAGGTACGTATTTATTGATCCCTATGGCTAACCTTGCTAAACTCGAATTTGTAGCTCTTGATATTTCTGAAAAGAATTATATGTCATGGGTTTTCGATATAGAAATGCATCTAAATGCTGAAGGCTTTAGTAAAGCTATTCAAGAAAATAATAGTGCATCTGCATAATAAAAGGTCAAAGCTTTAATTTTTATCCGTCGTCATATCAACAAAAATTTGAAAATGGAATATCTTATTGGAAAAGATCCATATGTTCTATGGGTAAATTTAAAAGAAAGATTTGACCACATGAAGATGGTTGTACTGCCCACTGTATGGTATGAATGGTTGCACATGAGGTTGCAAGATTTTAAAACCGTGAATGAATATAACTCCACGATGTATAAAATTACATCTTAGTTAAAATTATGCGGAGAAAAAGTTACTGATGAAGATATACTGGAGAAGACATTCTCCACCTTTCATGCCTCGAATATTGTCTTGCAGCAATAATATCGAGAAAAATGGTATACAAAATTTACAGATTTAATTACTACCCTCCTCATTGCAGAAAAAAGTAATGAGTTATTATTAAAAAATTACGAAGTCAGAGCAACTGGCTCAAAAACATTCCCAGAAGTGAATGTTGTTGGCTCCAGCAGAAGCCATCGTTACAGTCGTGGTCGTGGCCGTGGCCGTGGTCATAGTTATGGTTATGGTCGTGGACATACTTGATATTTTCCTTATCACAGTAATAATCAAACTGTGAGAAATACTGGCCACCTGAAGTGGAACAGAAAAGATAATAAGGAAAAAGAAAAAGAAATGGAAGAAAATGATGAGGGTAAGTGTTATAGATGTGGCATGAAATGTCATTGGTCACGTAACTGTAGTACGACCAAGCATTTGTTGGAATTATATCAAGCTTTACTGAAAAGAAAAATAAAAATGTTGAAGCAAAATTTTCTCAACATCCAATAAATGATATTGAGGATGATGATATTGATCTTGAAGATCTTAATATCAATATTACCCATATGGATATATCTAATTTTTTCAAACACCCAGACGGTAAGTTAGACCAGTTAATTGGTGGTGGCAGTGTCTAGAAGAACTAATGTCTCACCCTGATATTTTTGAATTTTGTATTATATTTTAATAATATTTACATTTGCATATATATATATTTTTGTTCAGATGGCTATTGTTAATAATGATGTATGTATTATTGATAGTGGAACTACACACATCATACTAAAAAATGAGAAATATTTTTCTTATCTCAAAATGAGAGAAATAAATATTTATACTATAAACGGTAGTACAAATGTGATTGAAGGCTCCGGAAGAGTTAGCATATTGTTGACTGAAGGAACAACAATTACTATTGATAAAGCATTATTTCCTCAAAATTTAGAAGAAATTTATTGAGTTTTAAAGATATTCACATAAATGGGTATCATGTTAAAACAAATGAGGAAAATAGTATTGAACATCTTTATATTACTCAAATTAATTTCAGTAAGAAATCTGTATTAGAAAAACTACCGTCTTTTTCTACTGGCCTATATTTTGCAAAAATATGTATAAGTAAAATTCATCATTTAGTAAATCAGAAGTTTACTGATCCTACTACTTTTAGCATTTGGCATGACCGGTTAGGTCATTCAGGATCTACCATGATAAGAAGAATAATTGAGAATACACATGGTCATCTATTAAAAAATAAAAAGATATTGATATCAGAAAAATTCTCATGTCCTGCATATTCCCTAGGAAAATTAATTATTAGACTATCACCAGTCAAAGTAGGAGCTAAAAGTCCTACATTTCTTGAACGGATTCATGCAGACATTTGTGGACCTATTCATCCATCATGTGGACTGTTCATATATTTTATGGTCTTAATTGATACATTATCCCGATGGTCACATGTGTGTTTATTATCTACTCGCAACTTGGCGTTTGCGAGATTACTTGCACATATAATTAAATTACGAGCACAATTTCTTGACTATCACATTAAAAATATCCGTTTGGATAATACTGGTAAATTTTTATCACATACTTTTGATGCATATTGCATGTCAATTGAGATTAATGTTGAATATCATGTAACTCATATTCATACAAAAAATGATCTTACTGAATCTTTTATTAAAAGATTACAATTAATTACTAGACTATTATTAATGAAAATAAATCTCCCAATATCTGCCTGAGGACATGCTATTTTACATATTGCAACACTTGTATGTATAAGGCCAACTAATTATCATAAATTCTCTCATTTGCAATTGGCTTTTAGTTCAGGACCAAATATTACTCATTTAAAAATTTTTGGGTGTGCTGTATACGTTCTAATTACACCAAACCAACGTACAAAGATAGGTCCTCAAAGAAGAAAGGGGATATACGTTGGATATGATTCTCCCTCTATTATCAGGTATGTTGAACCCCTGACAGGAGATGTATTCATAGTAAGATTTGCTGATTATCATTTTGATGAATTATTATTCCATAAATTAGGAGGAGAATATAAATAGCATAAGAAAGATCTTGCTTGGACAACATCATTAAATTATCTTGATCCGCGCACAAGTGCATGTGACCATGAAGTTCATATGATAATTCATTTGCAAAGTATTGCAAATCAAATGCCAGATACTTTTGTTGACTCCAAAAAAGTTACAAAATCGCATATTCCAGCTATAAATACTCCTATTCGAATTGAAGTTTCAGCAGAACAAAAGATTATACTTATAGCCATTGAGTTAAAAGCACGCCAGAAGCGTAGCTGACCTCTTGGTTCTAAAGATAAAACTCCTCGAAAGAAAAGAAGATTAAATGATCCAGATGATCATATTAAAAAAAAATGATAAAGACTAAGAGAGAACTGATGACAAAGAACCAGAAGTAGATGAAAGTAACGCTGAAATTTCTATCAATTATACCACTTCTGGTAGAAATTGGAATCGGATAGAAATAATTATTGATAATATGTTTGCATACAATATATCTCTTGATGTTACACAGGATAATGATTATCCTAAACCAATATCAGTTGATGAATATCGGCATGGAAAAGATTGGCTATAATAGAAAAATGAGATTCAATCAGAGTTAAATGCACTGACAAAACGTGAAGTTTTCGGACCTACAGTCCGAACACCGAAAGGTGTTAAATCTATTGGCTGCAAATGGATATTTGTGCGAAAGCGCAATGAAAATAATAAAATCGTACGATATAAAGCACTGTTAGTAGCTCAAGGTTTTTCACAAAGACTAAGTATTGATTATGATGAAACTTATTCTCTTATTATTAATGCTATTACACTTCGAAATCTTATCAGTTTGACAGTACATGAAAAGATAGATATGCGCCTAGTAATGGCCAGTGGGCCAATTCGGCCAGTCGGGCCGGAGGCCGAACCGGCCACTGTGCACCGGGCCGGGCCTAGGTCTGGGCCCGGTTCGAGCCCGCGGCCCAGGGGGCTGGCCCACCTGAGAGAGCCGTTACCCAATGGCTCTCTCAACTTTGGTTTATTACATTTCAATCTCAAAAACGGCTGAAATGTTTTTTTTTTGTACATTTTGATTCCTAACGATTATATTCTCTATTCGAACCCCCAAAACTCTATAAATACCTTCCAATTCAACCTAAAACTCATCAAATACTCTCCAATTCTCTCAAACTCCCTCCAATTCTCCATTTTCTCTACAAAAGTATTAGAATATAATTTATTTTTGTGTTATACTTTTTCAATTCTTCAAGAAAGTCTTCATATTTTGGAAGATTGGTGAGTAGCGGAATAGTAGATACTAGAAGTAAAAAGTTCTATAAAGTATTGTTATTCTTGAATCTTGGTCATCAATGAGTTAGTATTTCTTAATCTTACATTCTTATATTTTGGCTTTATTAATTGTTTATTTGTTTTAGTTATTTATTTAATTTTAAGTTAATTTGTTTTTTATAATTTTCAATTCTCTTATTTTATTATTTGTTAATACTTTATTTTTTTGAACTTTTTTTTGAATTTTGATTGTTTGTTTTTTTTAAGAAATAATGGACCCAAATCAATATCATCATTTTTCTTCATACCAATCATCTGTGCATTTTGGTTTTAATATAGATCCAGCATTGAATTTAATAAATAATAAAATAAGTAATGAAGATGAAGGTTCTAGTAGGCTTAGCGTTAGTGTTTTACAATCACAACCAACTCCAACAATTAATCCTGACGAACCTAATATAGGTGAGGATGATGTTAAAACAACGGATGTTATAACTAAAGCAAAAATATTTATGGTTTAGAATCTTTTTAAAAAAGATAATGATAATGATAGGGCAACATGTAAAATTTGTAGGGTGGTATATGCACATAAGAAGGAATGAGGGACGGGAACATTAGTTAGACATATGAAAATGTCATATAATGATTGGTTAGAAAACCTATTTAAACAACAACAAATACGTACTATAGGAGGTCAAATTGTTGGTAATTTTTAATATGATCATAGAAAAAATAGAAGTGAATTAGCTAAAATGATTGTTCAAACTAAATTACCTTTTAATTTTACAGAAAATCCACATTATGAACAATATATGCAAAATAATTGTCTACTAGCATGGAAAAGAATTCCTAGAACAACATTAAAAAATGATATAATAAAGATATATAAAGAAATTAAAGAGTATCTAATTGCTATGTTTGATTCTTGTAATTGAAAATTTGTTCTTACTTGTGATGGTTGGACTGCAATTACTAATGAATCTTATTTGTGCATTACATGTCATTGGATAGATCATGATTGGTTAATACAAAAAAGAACTATTTGTTTTAAATTATTTGAATATCCTCATGTAAGAAGTAGTATAGCTAGAATGATTACTTAAACATGTCGTAAATATGGATTTCAAATAAAATTATTTCTATTTCTTTAGATAATGTTTCAAATAATGATTCCGCCATAGCAATTTTAAAAAATACTACGAATCCTATGTTAGATGATATTTTATTTCATACTAGGTGTGCTTGTCATATACTTAATTTGTGTGTTAAAGAAGGATATAAATAAATTGATGATATTGTTAATATAATTAGAAACATTATTTTATTTATTAAAACCTCCCCAACTAGGTAACAAAATTTTAAGGCATTATATCGAGAATACGGTGTATCTTTTAAAAAATTTAGATTAGTTTGTAAAATTAGATGAAACTCAACTTTAGATATGTTTAAAAGTGTTATACCTTTTCAAAACTAACTTATTGAATTTTGTAATAGTAATAATTTTCAACCTCCACTAACTGAAACTCATTTTGAAAATTGTACTGCACTTTCAACATTTTTATTTACTTTCAAAGAAGCTACTGAACTTTTATCAAGATCCTATTATCCCACTACTCATCATATTCTTCCAACACTTGCTAAGGTAGCACATATTTTTTGTGAGTATATGGATCATCTCCAATATGGTTATTTTATGAAAAGTATGTTTGAAAAATATAAAAAATATTATGAAGATATTCCTATTTTATATTGTATGGTATTGTTTATGGATCCTAGAGTAAAGACAATTGATTTTCATAGAATTATTGAATATTTATATGAAACATTAGATTTTGATGAATCACAAATACTTAAACAATGTATGATAAAAGATATAAAAGATAAAATAGTTAAAGCTTTATCTGACATGTATAATTTGTATGAACTTAAGTCTTCTTGTTCTAGTTCTTCTAGTTTAAGTAGGCAAGTTTCATCATTTAGTAATCACTTTCAACCTCTACGAAAATCTATCTCTTCAATTTCATCAGTATTTAATCTATGGAGTATTATGAAACGTAAAAAAAGATCGGCTGCCACCTACAACGAGATGGCAATTTATGATATACAACCCTTGATAGAAAATAAAGATCAATATTTTGATATTTCACTACAAAAAAATGGGGCAAATACGACGAAGACAAATACGACGGTCAAAAAACCTTTGTAATATGTTACTTTATGCGACGATTTTGAAACCGTCGTAATAGATAGACCTAATACGACGGTCCAATTCCAACCGTCATATTTGGTAACCAAATACGACGGTTTACACAAATTGTCGTAATAGGTAGACCAAATTCGACGGTTTAATTTAACCGTCGCAATATATTAGGCCAAATACGATGGTTTATTGTACTGTCGTAATAGAGTAGGCCAAATACGATAGTTTAATTTAACCGTCATAATATATTAAGCCAAATATGATGATTTATTATGACTGTCATAATAAAGTAGACTAAATACGACGGTTTAAAATTTTATATGATTATTTTCAAATTTAGTCACAATATTATTGGTAATGATTATAATAAATTTAACGACTGGATCGTTAATTTGATATCTTTATATTTATAAATATTAAAATATTTTTCTATTTTATAGATATTGCTATACAAATGTGATAAAACAAAACGAATGACCTTCAAATTTAGTCACTAAACTTATTTTAACTTTATATATATATATATATATATATATATTAATATATATACATGGACATACTCAACTCGTAGATACGTATAGATCACTTATATGCTATAATATTGATAAGGCCCTTCACCAAGCATTTTTTTTTTATTTAAGTATTCTTTTCTTCTTAAAATATTTGTGGTCTTTTATTATTTTTATTTTAAATTATCTATTATCTTGGGAAATAAAATATATGTTTATTGTTTTTTAATTGAGTTTTATCATTTATTATTTTATTAAATTATAACATTCTTAATTTTTAAAATAATTTAATCTTTTTTTAAAAAAATTTGTCTTCTTCCATTTGTTTTCTTCAATTTGTCTTCATCTATTTGTCTTCTTCAATTTGTCTAATGTTTGTTTCCCACGGATTTTCTTTTTCTTTTGTTGCTTTTGTTTGTTTATATATATATATATATATATATATATATATATATATATATATATTTTATAACATTTCATCACTCACTCCGTCTTTCTCAAGCTTCAAATTTTAATATAAATATTTTTATTTTTATAAAATATTATATTTTCTCTTTTTAATCAAATTTAATTATATATTTTTTTAATTTTCTTTTCAAATTTGATTCATATCATTGTAATATTTTTATATTATTTATATTATTTTCTTTTCTCTCATGAGTTAATTATGTTTTTTTCTTTTCTTATAATAAAAATAATTAATTAACTATATTTTTTAAAAAATAAAATATATAATTATTTTCTCATCTTACTTTTCTTAACTATTAATAAATAGTATAATTTTTATCTTTTCTCTCGCATGAAAATTTAAATTCAACCAAGCATTCTGCTTTCTTTCTGTCATTTGATTCCACCGTAGAACCCACAAGACAATTTGTCTAATTTGTCCGAATTTGATCTTCAATCATGTTATTGTTGAGTGAGTAAAAACAAAAAGATGACCAAAACTTCCAATTGCTTTTCTTCCTCCCGCTACCCACCAACCCCTTTCCCCCAGACGCCGATCACCCCCTGCCCCTACCCCTCGCGAGCGCATCCGCTTCACCCGCCCCCTACAGCTCCCGCCGGTCACCCCTTCCGATTTTGACGTCTTCACTTCTGATCTCCCACCCTCTGATCTTCTTCCCCATCACTGGATATGGATGGTTTATTACTAGCGCCGATCTCTTCGACCCAATTGGATCTTGATCTTGGTTTGAACGTCGAAAATTTATGTTGCTGCCTCTGCTGTTGCTTTCCCAACTTCGTCTGCATTGGGAATGGGTGTACGGCAAATGGGTCCCTCCTCTAGAAGAAGAGCCTGATTCTGTTGCTGTTCTTGCAAGCTGTGTCGTCTCCAGAAGGTTCCTCAACTTCTTCGCACTATTGCTAATTATTCTTGCTGTACTACCATCTTCAGCACGTAATTGTCTTGGTTCTTGCTTCATGAAAAATTATTCATCTGTTCTGGTTCACGTAATTCTTGTTGTACTATCATCTTCAGCACTATTGCTAATTTATTCTGGTTCTAGCCATTTTCGAATCACCAACAGTTGTCCTACTGCATCACGCAGTTTGTTGCTCAATACGATTTTGGATCTTATTGGTGAAAGAAATAAACAATTTTTTCTCCCGTCATTCCTTTTTGATAAGCACAACCTTTACATGACAAAGCAAAATGATTAGTTGTGCTGAGTCAGCTTGTGCTGTGCTTGCATTTTAGTTGATATATTGTATAATATAATATAATTAAAGCCTTAGTGGATCACCGGCTCCCAAAAAATGGCATACTTTTTCTCTTAATACAGATGCTCTTTATCCTGGCCCTGTCAATTTATATTGGCAAATATAGTGCGTTAATTACAATACGTAACATCTGCTCTGTATAACAAGACATTGGTTCATGCAGGAAAAGAACGAAATGATCCACGGGTCTTGACAGATGTTGGTGATGTTCCAGTCCAAGAGATCCGTGATTGTGGTGTGGATGATGACAGATTGATGAGCATAATAAGTGAATCTGTGAAGGCAGTGATGCAAGTAAGCAATCTTCTGCATGCCCCTGTGATTATCAAGCTTCATAAGTACTTATTTTCATTTTCCAGTTTGCTGAGTCTTGTGTGTACATGGCTGCCAATTTGACATCGTCCTGGCATTTTATAGAGTTCCTAGATCCTTCATGCAAGCTACAGGGATATGAGAAAGCCAGATATACAGCTTTGACCTAGTTATTAGTAGAGAGAGCGATATGTCCATCCATGAGTGAATAGATGAACACATAAAACTTTTCTTCTTGCTTTTCCTTCTTTATTAAGAGTTCTTAGTTTGATAGTTAGTGTTTCTTTATTAAGAGAAAGCTTCCAAAGACGTGTAATACAATTAATTGTGTAAAATAAAGATGGTTCTTGTGTATTTTTAAGAAAAGAGTGCAGTCTCCTGAAAAATAAAAGAAATTATTTGCTTCTCTTTGATTTGCTTGTCTAGCATATATTATCAGATGATAATGAGAATCTATTATCAGATTTAATGAGCATATATATTATCATTATGTGGTGATTGACCCCGATTTGGTGGAACCTGTGCTGGGTTTCAACCCATCTTTTTCTGTTTAATAAAACACACCATAAAAGTATAAAATGAAAATTAAACTAAAAGAAATAACTCCCTAGAGATCAAAGAACGTTATCCTTCATGGAATGTGGCATCAACTCAATCCAATCCTCTAAGATCCTCTCTACAATAATGATTTAGTTTTTTCTTCTTAAAGTTGGCCTTGAAGCATGGTTGTCTCAATCTTTTAGTTCGGTCCTCCAACTGCGTATCAGGGATTTTTTCCATTAATTTCTTCTCACGTTCCAATATCTCAATGGCTTCTCCCAAGTTCTTCTCAGCCATATGTCCTCCTTCTTCTTCATTTCACATCTCCTATAAATCCAAAAGTATACTCTCAAATTATTAGTTCTTTGTTATCTTGGGAGCATATAATTAACTTATTTACAAGTGTGTGTGTGAGAGAGAGAACCTGGACTTTCTTGATTAGGGTCTCCAAGCTTATCAACTTCCTACAAGGCATCGACTAATTCCCAACTCTCTGCATCTTCTCTTGAGAATGGTTAGGCCAACATTTAGTTCTTTAGCCGCTCGAGTGAGTGGCATGTAGAAATACTTTGAAATAGTTTCTTTTGATAATATCTTGGAGCTACTGCCCTTCTCCTTTCTCTGCCTCCTGATTATCTTATTCTCTACAAGAACTTCGTTTGAAGTGATACCTTCAAGGTGCATTTCATGAACCATATTTTGGGTTTGTTCAAAATCTGTTACGGAGTAAAAATGATCATGCACAAGCATATCCTCCATCAGAGGAAAAGCATAAAAAGAAGTCTCTTGAATGGCCAGATCAAATTGAAAATTTAAACAAGCAGTCTCTTGAACAGGCAGATCAAAAGGAAATGGTTGGATTGGAAAGGAAAATATATCGAAATTTACTTTGGAAACTAATTCAAAATTTGACCACCTCTCAAACGAATTACGACTATCTATTTCTGAGGGGGGGGATGACTAATAGCTGATGACTAAGGGAAGAGGGGAAGGATGACTGAGGAGAAACGGAGACTAAGGGATGGCTAATGGCTGATGACTAAGGGATATATATATCTGTGCAGGAAGAGGGGAGAAATGACTGAGGAGTGCGAGAGACAAGAGGAAGGGGTAAATGAACTGGCATTTTTAACATTTTTTTGAACTGATATTTTTCTGTTATTCTATTGCAGAAAGGGACAAGGAGGAAGGGGAAAAGACGATATTGGGAAATGAAGAGGAAGGGAAAAATGAACTGACATTTTTCTATTATTCTGTTGCAGAAAAAGACAAGAGGAAGAGGAAGGGGTAAATGAACTGACATTTTTCTAAACTAACATTTTCTGTTGTTCAGAAAGAGATAAGAGGAAGAGAAAGTGGTAAATGAACTGACATTTTTAACATTTTTCTGAACTGATATTTTTCTGTTGTTCTATTGCAGAAAGGGATAAGGAGGAAGGGGAAAAGACGATATCGAGAAATGAAGAGGAAGGGGAAAATGAACTGACATTTTTCTATTGTTCTGTTGCAGAAAGAGACAAGAGGAAGAGGAAGGGGTAAATGAACTAACATTTTCTATTGTTCAGAAAGAGATAAGAGGAAGAGAAAGTGGTAAATGAACTGACATTGTTAACATTTTTCTAAACTGATATTTTTCTGTTGTTCTATTGCAGAAAGGGACAAGGAGGAAGGGGAAAAGACGATACCGAAAAATGAAGAGGAAGGGGAAAATGAACTGACATTTTCTGAACTGACATTTTTCTGTTGTTCTGTTGCAGAAAGAGATAAGAGGAAGAGAAATGGGTAAATGAACTGACATTTTCTGTTGTTCTGTTGCAGAAAGAGATAAGAGGAAGAGGAAGGGGTAAATGAGCTATGTTGGGTAAAAACTAATATTTTGTCGAGATTGAGGAGAGGAAGAGACAAGGAGGAAGGAGAAAAGATAATACCGGGAAGAGACAAGAAGGACGGGAAAAAGATGATACTGGGGAGGATTGACGTACTCAATTTTGTTTTTTATTTTACATGTACTACTGTTTTTAATAGATTCTTTGGCACTTCCTACTTGTTATATATGTAGTATTACTTCTCTTGTGGAGTTTAAGGATTATTTATGATTTCAATGTTCAAGAGATTGATTTTGATTTGTTTGGCATTAAGCAATTCATATTTTATTGTGATTGGTGTTGAATAAGTTGAAAGGATTGTATTGGGTTTGAAATTGCAAGTGGATAGGCCTAAATTCCAATCAAGTATTTTTAAAAAAAAAAATAATGTATTTTCTTACCAACTGCGACGGTCACTGTAGGATTTCTATCATACATAATCAGATTAAGCGCAGTGGAAAACAACAAGAAATCCAAGCCATGGATCACGAGTTTGCAATAGAAACGGGGAAAATGAGAAGATTGCGTCTATTACCTCGTGAAGCCAGAATTCAAAAATTTCAGAAACAAGAATGCAGGCGCGATCCAGATTATCCAAAACCGTTCACTGCAGCTCAACTGAAGTCCAAGAAAGAACTCCCTCTAATGATAATCCACACAAGGTTGAATGCTCACAATCTCACAATTCTATGCTAGTAGAATTCGGGAGGCTAGGGTTTTGATCAAGAAGAGAGACAGCTAGGGTTTGATCAAGAGAGAGGC
Source organism: Voacanga thouarsii (assembly GCA_026120185.1). Taxonomy (NCBI): domain Eukaryota; kingdom Viridiplantae; phylum Streptophyta; class Magnoliopsida; order Gentianales; family Apocynaceae; genus Voacanga; species Voacanga thouarsii. The sequence continues at coordinate 9,961,230 of JANUWF010001017.1, forward strand.
AGAGAAACAGTTTCTCTGTTATTGCGTGAATAGTCTGTCTCAAACCCTAAGGAAACCGTTTCCTTATATTTATAGATTTATAATTACCATAAATTGCAACTTAGTCCTTCAATGTCCAATTGCCAACAAATTGGTCCTTGAAGTTTACTTAATTACAATTCGGTCCCATGAATTATAACAAACTTATAATTCACCTATAAATATATTTCCTTCTCTTAATTAACCCCACAATATTATCAAATAATATATTTGAGCATTCAAACCTTTATTGTGTGTGACCCATTAGGTTTCCTGGTCTTATTGGTAGCATAATATGAATTAATTCTAATAATATTAGAATTAATAATCCTTAATAAAATAAAGGATTAAATTTATTAATTCTATAATTAATAAATTCATATTTAGCATATCAAGAGCGACATCTAGCAATGACTCTTGACCACGCAAAAGTCCAGAAAGTCAAGTGGCTTGACATGAACCTTTCAATAGCAAATTATCAGTGCAATAAACTCCTTTCAACAAACAATATCTCATTCGGTCTAGAGTATGGAATTAGTGCCAACTCCCTCCAGAATATTATTAATTCTGGCCCGAATATTTTAGTACTTGTTCAAGAAATCCATTACTCGATATGTGTATCAATTGGAACCATTTCCATCACATAGTCGCCTTGGCCAAGGACTTCATGAGTAATGATTTCTACAAGTGGCCTTGAGATATACTCTCCTATTATTAGGAGTGGTAAATCCTTTATTGACCCTCTCAACTACTTTCGTTTACTTTACGTTATACCCAATATTCATCCCATAGGCGGTCCTAGATAAGACTCCAAAGATTAGAATCAAAGTACAACGCTCGATAAACAAAGTACCTTGGAGATCTCAAGTCTAAGGATACTTGCACACTTGCTATAATGAGATTCTATCACTGGCACTAAATAGTTATCCAAGTGATTATCTCGTAGCTAGGTCATCCAATAAACTTGTTTCAAAACAAGCATCCACACGTTAATCCTAAGTATCCCAATACCCACGGATATGAGAACCACCGCTTGATCCAATCAAGAGATATAACATGTGCCAGTCTTGGCGTATTAATAATGTCCCATCTTATTAATACTATGACTGGGGATTATTTAAGTACAAACACTGCATAGTGTAGTAGGAATCTCACATCATGATCTCTATCATGATTTCCTTAACACTGTGTTGTACTAGGGACTTTATCTAACGGTTTGTACACATATTTAGATATAACAATCAAACTGAAAGATAAAGAATGCCTCTTATTAATTTAATATGCAATATACATGGTACAAGTGATTGCCTCTAGGGCACAACACTAACAGTCACATTTTTTTTAAAAAAAAAATTAATCAAATACGACGATCACATTTGGTTAAGTATTTGCTGTCGTATTGCTCCAGGTCATAGCCGTCGTTTTGCTCTAGCCATAACCGTCGTATTTGATGAGCAAATACGATGGGTTTTTGAACCGTGTCAATAAATCTTTCGGTTGATAAAAAACGACCCCTTTGTACAACCATCGTATTAGCTTAATACGACGATTTTGTAGCCGTTGTCGATCAAAAGCGACGAAACCAAATACGAAGGCCTTATAACCATCGTTTAACTGTCGTATTTTATGCTTATTTTAGTAGTGTTTGTGGTTGGTGGAAGGCTCATGCAAGTCAACATCCCATTTTATCTAAAATGGCACGTAATCTTTTGACATCACCAGTCTCTACAGTGCCATCGGAAAGCGTCTTCAATGAGAGCGCTCGAACAAATGATGAAAGAAGATCTCGATTGGCTCCTCAAACTTTAGAAATGTTAATGTATTGTAGTAGTTAGTTTGCAGCCGAAGATAGGATGGCCAATTCGTGGATTATTGATGATAACTCAGATGATGTATGGGGTGAACCAAGTAGTTAGTTTAGTATTTTTGTAATTAAGAATTTAAGATAAGTAATATTATGTATTTAATTTTATTTTTAAGATATTTATTATATTTTTAAATTTTAATCATTATAATATTTTTAAGAGGTTTAGGCATCAAGTCCCTCTCTTATATAATCTTTATTTTATTAATAAATAAAACATGTAGGGGTCCAAGTCAAACCCCCCACCACTTAAATGTGGTTTTTTTATAATTTTAAAAAATTATGTTAAGTAGGAGAAAAAAAAAAGAATAAGCACACGGGCCCACCCGCCCCGACCCGCGGGCCTCACAAGCTAAGGTCCCGGGCTGTGCCGGTCCCAGGGCTTCTGGCCCAGGGACCGGCCCGCACACCACGGGGGCCGGTCCTCGGGCCCAGCCCGAAACCGTGTGAGCCGGCCCAGTAGCCATTGCTATATGCGCCTATTAAATGTTGTTACTACTTACTTGTATGGAAATTTAGAAAATGATATTTATATGAAAATCCCCGAAGGATTTCGCATTCCTGAAGCATATAAACATTATCCTCGTGAAAATTACTCCATCAAGTTGCAGAAATCATTATATGGCTTGAAGCAATTTGGGCACATATGGTTCAATCGTCTTAGTGAATATTTATTGAAAGCGGGATTTAACAATGACTAGGTATGTCCATGTGTTTTTATTAAGAAATCTGATTCTACATTTATGATATTAGCTATATATGTTGATGATATTAATCTTATTAGAACTCTTGAAGAGCTCCAAGAAACAATTGATTATTTAAAAAGAGAATTCGAAATCAAGGATTTTGAAAAAACTAAATTTTATCTTGGTTTACAAATTGAACATTTGGAAAGTGAAACATTTATTCATCAATCAACATATACAGTAAAAGTTCTAAAAAGATTTTACATTGACAAAATACATCCATTGAGTATTCTAATGATCGTCCGGTCATTAGATGTGAATAAAGATCCTTTCCAACCTCAAGAAGATGATGAAGAACTCCTTGGTTCTGAAGTACCATATCTCAGTGCAATTGGTACATTGATATATCTTACTAATAATACACGACCTAATATTGCCTTTACTATCAATTTATTAGTAAGATTTAGTTCTTCACCAATATGATGACATTGAAATGGAATTAAACAAGTCCTTCAATATCTCCCAGGTACAATTGATTTTGGATTATTTTATTCAAATAAAATTAGCTCAACATTAATAGGTTATGCAAATACTGGCTATTTATCTGATTCACATAAAGCACGTTCTCAAACGGGCTATCTATTTACATGTAGAAATACTGCTATATCATGGCGTTCTACAAAACAATCTATAGTAGCTACTTTTTCAAATCATGCTGAAATTATAATCATTCATGAAGTAAGTCAAGAATGTGTATGGTTAAAATTAGTGATTCATTATATCCGAGAAAGTTGTGGATTATCATCTATCAGAGATATTTCAATTCCCCTTTATGAAGATAATGCAGCTTGCATAGCTCAATTACGAGGAGGATATATTAAAGGAAATCGGACAAAACATATTTCACCAAAATTCTTCTTTACTCATGAACTCCAGAAGAAAGGTGAAATTGATGTGTTACAAATTCGATCATGTGACAACCTCGCAGATATTTTCATGAAGACTTTACCGACTGCAACATTTGAGAAGTTAAGATACAAAATCGGTATGCGTCGGTTAAAAGATTTAAATGAATCATCTCATCAGGGGGAGTAATAAACAAATTTATAGAATAATGTACTCTTTTTCCTTCACTAGATTTTTTTTTCACTGGGTTTTTATCTAGTAAGGTTTTAACGAAGTATATTCTTTATGTAATGGACATCCAATGGGCAGTGTTGTAAATATATTGAATTAGTGGAAGCTCTACTAATTATGAATTATATGGATGTCCACCATTTAGTAAAGACACTACTAATACATATTAGTGGAAAATAATGTATTCCACTAATAAGAGCTCTATAAATAGAGCTATTCTCCAAGCTTAAGATATATCATTTTTGTGAAAGAATTGTGAGAGAAAATTATGAGAGAAAAGAAAAAGAGAAATTTGAAGAAATTCTTATGCAAATAATAGTTAGAGATTTCTTATTGTGTAAATGTTATTCTAACGCTACCAAAATTTCATTACATTAATCCTTTAAAATGGCCTTTTAACTAATAATGAACAGCATATTTTTAGACAGATTTTTACCAGCATCAGAGTTAAAATATTTCTATGAGAAGAAAATTTGGGGTTGATGCTAGAAAGTTGTGCAATGTTTTGCAGTATTTCATAGAAAACTTGTTTGTAGGAGATTTTCTTAGCAAAAAGCTGTTCAAATAAGTAAATATCCATCTTTAGTTATTCTTTCTCCCTTTATAAAATTGGCTTTCAGGAAATCATTCTCTCTCTCTTCCCACCTATTTTTCCAACCAAACTGATTGTGTATCCACAACTTCTGGCTGATAGGTTACATTTCTTCGTTATACTCAACAGTGGAAGAAAAAAGTTGTGTTTGTGATGAATAAATCTGACCTTTATCAAAACAGTAGTGAGGTTGATAATCCCATCCTTTCATTTCATTCTAATGTTAAATCACAATTGATTTTTTCAGCTTAAAATAGTAAAAGGGAATCACAACTAAAAGTGAAAGTTTCTTCAATTTGAATTTTCTATGACCAATGCAGCTTGAGGAAGCTATTGCCTTTGTCGGAGAAAATGCCCGAAACCGCTCGAATGTTGAAACCGTGGCATTATATCTAGTCTCTGCACGGAGTGCTCTTGAAGCAAAACTTTCAGATTCCTTTGATGTTCTGGGCAAGTATGACGAACGATTAATGATCAACTCTGATTGGAAAATCAGCGGCTTCTATGAACTTGAAAAGTACTTGCACAGCTTTTTGGATAGTACAACAAGTACAGGGATTGAAAGAATGAAGCTTAAGCTTGGGACTCCGCTTACAATTGCTAAACAGCTGCTTTTTTTCTTGCCAAAAGCTTGTTAGAGCAAAATTCCAGAAAGCTAAACAAGACTTGTCTTCAGTGGATGAACTTCTTAGTAGTATGGAGGATTATGCCTGGAAAATGAAAAGTGAGAGCATCTCTTTGGTGAGGTAAATAATGTCTCAGGTATGAGCAAGAAATCTGGCATTGACATCTGATCTCTGTATCTGTTTTCCTTAGTTGCTATCCTATGTATATGTTCTGCAGTTCTTTACAAAACTAAGTAAAGAGCTAAAAATATAAGAGAAGTGAAAAGGCAGGGTAAAAAAGGGAATCAGATATGGAAAACTCACCGGAAGAGCAAATCTATGATAGGAAGCAGCAGATCTAGGGAACTGGAGTGCGAAAAGCTTCAGAAACGGAGAAAAGAGGCTCCATTAAAGTCTAAATCTTTCGGAGCTCCAGTGCATTTTAGGGATTATTTTTCTTCCTCTTTTTCTGCTTACAATTATCACTCTTAATACACTGAACTCTAGCGTGGATGGTAATCTAGCTTTCTGCTTCATTTGTCTAATTGTGGGTTCATTCAGAATCCAATCTTAGTTTGTTCATTTTTTACACTGGCATTTTGGTGAGTCAAACCCTTTTCCCCCCTATTGCGATGGTATAGGATCTGTATTCTATCTATTATGAGTCCTCAGTAAGATAGTTCGTCTTGTTTCTTTCTGAGGAAATTTTAAACCATCCCTCAATTTTCACCATTTCAAACAAAAAAGAGTAACCTCTATCTGTTATCAAAGGTCTTGGTGACCAAGTATTCTTGGCAATTAATGAATTGTTGATATGTCTGTGTTAAATGTTTTTGTTGGCATTATGAATTTACATATGCTTTTATCAGACTCTGGGGAGTTCATTTCACGGGGTTTAACAGATGATTTAGATCAAAGCTATGTGACGACAGGGAAGTATGGGTAGGGCACCGCACTGAGATAGTACAAATTTTTTTTTTTAATTTTTGTCATTTATTTTATCAAATTCTCATTTTTGTTAACCTTGTTTTCTTGCATTTACTTTGGTAATGAAATCCCAGAACCTTTTCCTCTTCCTACCGAAGCTTCAATTGTCAGAGCTGTTGGATGGGCACATTATGTTGCAGTTACAGGTATGCATATACATTGTTTTATAATAGCGGGAAATGAGAATTCATCTGATACATTATAATAGATTGGGTAGACAATTAGAGAGTTACCAAAAGCAATGGAAGTTTGCAGTTTTGGTCTTAGTTTCTCATCCTTGAATGCACTCACAAAGAACCACCTTTAAAACTTCTGGGCTCAACCCATTTTTTCACCCTTTAGAGATTTCATCTATGAAATTTAGAACCGAGCAAAATGTCTGTTTATCTTCCAACTTTTTTCATGGATTTAGTGGCTTTTTCGTTTTGTATTAGTTAACTTACAAATATCTTCATATAACGATTAGTCTTGCTGATTCTTGTTTACTAAGTTTTGCTTCTTGCAGGCTAGGAATCTGATAAGAATGCAAGTTGTTGAAGAGGAGTATGAGCTGAAGCAAATGAAGGATATGGCCGCTACAAAGAAGAGATGGGATGCTATGGTATTTTCAAAATCGCAAGGCACTAATAATATTTTATTATTAGAGATATCAAAATGGAATTTTATTGAAATGACTCTATGTAGTATATATTTTATTTACTGGAAGTGTTTATTTGATTAGTTTCTTTCTCTCTCTCTCTCTCTCTCTCTCTCTCTCTCTGTTTTATTATTATTATTATTTTTATTATTATTATTATTATTATTTTGGGAATGACTTTGGTATAATGTACTTAGGCATCTCTTAATTGTAATAGATACTTTGCAATACAATTGTCACCGAGAACATTTTACCTGAGTGACTGAGAGATGCAACGAATTTCACGTTTTTGGGGAATATTTGAAGGTTGAATTGAAACGGTGATTTATTTACCCTTGGTATCTAAATTCTTTGGTAATTAAATTATGTATACAAATTATGTGTAAGGATTCATAAGAATGAAAAATGCAGCACTAAACTATCACTTGGTATTACAATCTTAGTATTCTTCCCCAGAATTAAGTGCATTAAAGGTATCAGTCTTTGTTGTGAATGTTTTTGTTATATGCATGATAACTTTCAAGTTATCTATCTTTGTTGTGAAAGATTATCTACATGAGAATGATTAGATTATTGCCATGTAAATGTATGCATAAATCCAAACACGCTTATGTGACATTTTAGTACATTGACAATGCTTGAAAGTATATTAATTTTTATCTTTCTCTCTCTTTTCTCCTGGTTCTTTTAGTAAGTCCAATAGAAATTAGAAACGGAGAAAGCATTTGCTTCAACTTTAGTCAGTCCATGACTTTTATAGGGTTTAAGGTGCAGTGCACAGTATCTGGCAATATACAACTATTTCAAGAGAAGCTAGAAAATGCAATTATGTTTAGCAAGCTTTTTTGGACCGGATCGAATCGGACCGGCCGGTTCGATCGGTCAGACCGTGAACCGGTCCCTAGACCGGTCCGGTTCAATCAAACAAACCGAAAATGACAAAAACCGCAGTAAATTGTGCAAGTCGGATTGGACCAGCCGGTTGAACCATGAACCGGCCAGTCCAAATATGAACTGGGCGGTCTCTTCATAAAAAAAAAAGGGGTTTAGATTTTGCAATTTAATAAAATTTGGACCAAGATTATGCAATTCAATAAATTGTGAGGCATTTGAGTTAAAAAAAAATACAATCATCCCCAAATTGGCAAATCGGGCAATCCAATTTCAGACTCTGTTTCTCATCTTCTTCTTCGAGTTTCCATTTCTTCTTTCTTCCACACTGACACAGCTCCGTCCATCGTCCCAAATCTGCACTGCCTCTACACCGACATCCCAAATCGGCACCGCCTCTGCACTGCACTGACGTCCCACTATGAAATTTCTGTGAACTGTGAGTTTATAGGAAGTGGCTTCTGACTTCTGTTGTTGCGTCCTGCGTGCGTCTACTTGAAATTTATGCTTATTGCTATTGTTTCTTTCTGTTGTTGTGTCCCCTCTTGGATGAAAGTTTGAATGCATATTAAATGACCCAGAGTAAATTCACAAGGCTATCTTTGGACATTAGAAAATTCCCACTGTCTTAAACAGATCTCTGAAATTCTGAATCATCATCGTGATTTGTACTTTCAGATGAAACAGCTCTATATTGGGTTGTGGCTGCGAGTGAATTGTTTCGAAAATTTTTGCATTGAAAGAGATTTTTCTGATTTTATTGAAACATCTGAAAATTTTTCTTTAATAGGCTTTGCCGGTTTGCCCTGTCAAACACAAATGTTCATGTTCTAGTTTTTCTATCTCTTTGTGAACTTGATTTCTTTCTTTCCTGATATTCTCAATTATGAATTCCTGACTGTTTGGGAATTTGGCATACCAAAATGCATGGTGGTCATCGCTATTAGCCTATTACAGAAGAGCTGTATCTAACACCGTATCTTCTTTGCTTTTTGATACTGCAGTTTGAAGCTTCAGTTACAAAAGTAAATAGCCAAGGAATCCGTTTATCTTGTAAAAGCTGATCGGTGAAGCCTTAACATATAAGAGCTGGTTTGTCATGCATATTATATTATAGACGTGTGATAAAAAAAAGAGTTGGTACCTCAATGATAAAATTACCATTAAAAACTTTGACTAGTACATGCCACTTTTCAATGGCAAGCAGTGAGAGAATACTGAAATCGTCGGGATCATCCTTAACAGAATGGCTACTACGTTTAATTTTATTGTATGTTAGATTGTTAGTTATAAACTAAGAATGACTATTTTTAATCATGTATTTGAATGTTTATGTCTTTATGCACTTAAATTACACTATATTATTGATTAATTTTATTTTTAAAATAAATATATTTTTAATTTTTAAATTATAATATTACCGGTTTAATTACGGTTCAATTACGATCTAATTACGGTTGGACCATTAAACCGTGAACCAATAATTTTTCGGTTCGATGACCGGTCCGGTTCTGAAAACATTGATGTTTAGTGAAGCTTTGTGCTTTGGTAATAGGTATCTTCTGCTATTATATGTGCTTCCCTAATTTTAGTTGGGGTGAAGCATTCAAAATGCAGTTTTGTTGGATCCATCTACATTTGGATTTTTAGTTAGTAAAAGCTTTTCTTTTAGATCATTATAACAGAGGCAAAAGGCAGAGCTTGCAGTTCATATTCATTTTTTATATGGGCTGTTTTTGGGGACTCCGTTTTCTTTGTTGAGCCTTTATTTTGTCCATAGCTCTTCCTTTGTTAGGTTTAGACCCTCCCACTTTGTCTGCCTTTAAGTGGAACACATGCATTCTTGCCTGCACTTTGCAGTGTTTTCTATACTCCTATTGCATTCTTCGTGTTTATGAAGCTTTCAGTTGTTTTCTGATTCTAAAGCTGTAGAAATTATCTGAGCAGCACTGGTTCCTGATGTTACATAATTTTCCTTCATCATCTGAGTTAAGGTTTCTACAGGCCTTTCGGAGTATACTAAGCCTGTCATACATATATTTTAAATATCAAATGCCCACTCACTTCTTTTTGTAGAATCTACTTCTTATGAATCCTTAGTACTGTGTAATATTTTCACTTTCCAGAACTCAGAATGTGACTTCATATTTCTGAAATTTATTGTGATGGTGAAGTAGATTTTTCTTGAAGAACTAAACAGCAAAAAAAAAAAAAATGTGATTTTTTTTGTATGAAAGAGCTCTTCCTGATGCCCCATGATTGGAAAGCAATCACAAAAATGGATGTTAGCAAGATGACAACTGCACTTGGGAAAGTTGAAGGGGTATTTTAGCAGTTCTTATTGTCATTTACCGTGGGATATGAACCCTTTTGTGGCCTTGCCTACTGGATATTTCTAATTATGCACGACCTATGTCATGTGTTGAGTGACTTTGGTGCCTTCAAAAGCAAACGAGAAGAAAGCCCTTAAGAGTATTTGATGCCTCTGCATGTTGTTATAGATACTTTGTAATGCAATTGTCACTGAGAACATTTTACCTGAGTGATTGAGGGACCACTATTTAGGTTGTAGTGGGTGCTGGCAAAAGCATATGCAATTTTGTTATGGTTTCTACAATGCAAATGTTAACAGTTAAGTATGCTTATGGTATTCAGACTAAACATTCATAGAAGAAAGATCATACAAACCATTTTTCTTGAGAAGACAACAGTGATTGATGTTACCTTATCACAATGGTTCTTCTGATGGATATGGTCATGATGCTTCTAATTTAATTGCTGGAGTTAATCTTGAACAGACTATTCAACAAATTGTGGACATGGGAGGTGGTGATTGGGACAGACAAACAGTTACACAACCCCTTTGGGATGCTTATAACAATCTAGAACGAGCAGTGGATTACTAAAATTTTGTATGCTTCATTTCCTAAATTTTCCAAAGTCTTTATGCTCAGAAGACAGGCTGACCATGTTCATATATCAGGGAATACCAGAAACGGCAGAAGTTGCATGCCGGTGGCTTCAAGTGGAATAAATTCAACAGCTAAAACTGTTTCAAAAACTAGGTCTCTTTCTGGGCCACAGAATTTATCTCCACTAAATTTATTTCCGCAGGTGTTTTATTGGTATATGTGGGGATAGATTTGGTCTTTATTCTGATTCTCATGTATCTAATGTCTACTAAGCTGTGAGTGTTGTAGGAAAATCTTTCTGCTACTGCAGCTAATGGTACTAATAATCTTGAATCCCTTGAAGGAACAAGCCACAGGTAATATTGCTATCATATATTTCTTAGTATGTATACTATATTCAAAATAAGAAAACCCACGCAACTTCCTCAGTAAAAGCTTCTATGACAAACCAGATTCCTTTTCTTTATTTTTCTTTAAATCCTATGCCATTTAAATATCTCCTAGCTCTTTATTGATCTTGTTGGGCTTTAAATATGTGAATAATAGAGCCCTGGAAGAAAAGGAAGAACCAGATGTCAAATATCAATACATATGCCATTTGACATGCCTTCCCTGCAGAGATAATTAGCAAAATTGTGGCCCATGCCGTAGAAAGTAAAAGATATCAGCAAATTCCTCACAAGGCAAAGCATCAGCAAAAAATACAAAATTCAGAAACTTCTATCCTGTTATAGTTTGAGAATACTGGGAACGGTCTAACCAATTGGAAGAAACTCAAAAGATCTTCTAAAAACATATGTGATCTTCTCATTTATTTGAATAGCATGTGGGAAAAAGTAGACAGAGGGAAATTACTGGACTATGCTCTATATTGTCACCTTCTATTCATCATCATCATCATAAACCTCAATCAAAATCCTTATATGTAAATTCTACAGGTCAACTGCAAATTATTGAATCATGTTTAATCATTTATGTTTGGTCCTGTAAATTCTACATGTTTGAACATCTTTGTTTCCCTAAGCAGAGACCTTCTCAATTAAAGAAAAATCAATAACAAGAAATATATATATATGTATATATTTATATATATATATATATATTCCTAAAAATACAAACATTAAAATATATACATATATATATACAAGTATTAAAATATCTTTTTAACACGACGGGCAAAAACTCCACACGTAGCGTGGACACGTCAACTAGTAGACATCATGATCTGACATCATGAATATTTCAACTTCTTTATCTAGAGCTATTGCTGACTCCTTAGAATATATTAGGACTGCATCCCCAAATATTATTGCATGAATGACTTTGTTTCCTTTATTGACGTTTGTTTACTCCATAATCCTCCATTCCAGCGTAGCAGGTACATGGGTTCGTAATGGTCTTCGCCCGTGCCGAGAACGTTTAGATTGAATTTTTGTCAACACTTCTTGGGACGGATTGTTTCATTCAACCCCCGTCACACATTCAGGACGAGGGTCTTTAGATCATGCTCCATTATTAGTTACATTGAATTCGTTGGCTCCCTTTTCATCCCCTAAACCTTTTAAATTTCAAGGCATGTGGCTTCGTCACCCAGATTTTGCAAATATTGTTGCCCAGGCTTAGAGTTTCGAATGTTTTGGCAATGGGATGCAAATCTTTCAAACCAAACTCAAGGCTTTGAAAAAGGCCATTCTGGAATGGAATGCTCAGGTCTTTGGCAACATCTTTAACAATGTTAGTGAGGCGGAGGATAATTTACTCCAAGCAGAAAGCATAAATGAAACAAAAACTGAGTTAGCATATCGTCTAAAATGCGAAGAAGCCTTCTGGAGGGAAAAGAGCCGCATAAAATGGGCGAGTGAAGGGGATGCAAACATAGCTTTCTTCCATAGCTACTGCATAACGAGGAAATGGAAGCTACTGATTATCTCTATTAAAAACCACCAAGGGGTCACCTTGACCAACCAACAAGATATTAAGGATGAGGCCATCAATTTTTACTGCAACCATCTTTCTGCTTTTGACCCTGTTCATCACATCGATTCTTGGCTTTTGGATACCATCTCTGAACTGGTTATGGCTTAAGAAAATAAAAGCCTCAGGAATGCGCCAACCATTGAAGAAGTTAGAAATGCTGTTTTTGTACTAGGCATTGATAGCGCACCTGGACCTGATGGATTTTCTGGCAAATTGTATACATCCTTTTGGGATCTTATCTCAAAAGATTTACATCAAGCTATTCTGGACTTTTTTGTAGGAGTTCTATTTACTAAGGGATTTACAAACACTTTGCTTGTTCTACTCCCTAAGACATCTTCCCTTTAAGGTGGTTATTGTAATAAGCCTATGTAATTATTGTAACAAGGTGATTGTGAAGGTTATCGCTAACAGATTATGTGACATTTTGCAAAAAATCATTTCTATCAACCAATCGGGTATTGTGAAAGGGAGGGATATCTCAGATAATATTTTGTTGACCACAGAATTGGTGCACTCCCTTGATTGGAAAACACCTGGTGGTAACCTAATTCTTAGACTAAACATGACAAAAGCCTTCGACAGGGTGTCTTGGCCTACCGTATGGAAGATCTTGGCCATATTTGGATTCGACCAGCATTTCATATAGCTAATTAAGCATACACTAAACAATTGCTAGTTCTCAGTCCTTGTCAATGGAGAGCTATGTGGCTATTTTAATTCGTTAAGAGGAGTTCGCCAAGGGGACCCTTTGTCTCTTACTCTTTTTATCATAACCCAAGAATTACTAGCCAGAGGTCTAAATTTTTTTTTGCAACAAATAAATTATCAACCTTACTCTGTGCTTGCGGGGTGTCCCTAAATCATGCATCTAAGCTTTGCTGATGACACCATTATTTTTAACTCTGCCATATAGAAAACACTTAGCCTAACCTCCTTTTTTTTTTTTTTTTGTTGAAAAGATTTCTGGTCTGCAGGTTAATCAAAGTAAGAGCTCTTTTATAATTTCATCCAAGGCACCTTCTTCACATGGAATATTGGTACATACAACACTTGGCTTTGCCAAGAGATCCTTACCTTTTTCATATCTCGGCTATCCGATTTACAAAGGCATAAAGAAAAAGATGATTTTTCAATCTGTGATCGATAAGGTTCAAAATCATATCCAAGCTTGGAAATTTAAGTTGTTAAGTCATGCAGGTCATCTCCAACTTATCTCTTCGTTCCTTTTAGCTCTGCCATTCATATTATGCAAGCTTTATCCCCTCCTAATGTTGTTTTTTGAGAAATTAAATAGCTACTGGCAAGGTTTTCTGGGGATTATCTGAACATGGCTTCAAGCGACACTGGAAAAGTTGGGAGATTATAACCTTTCCCAAGTTTGAAAATGGGTTGGGCATTCACAGCTTAGTTGAATCTGCTCATACTTTCACACTGAAACTGTGGTGGAAATTTCAACAACAGGAATCCATATGGGTGGCTTTTATGCAGGATAGATACAACTCCAACTCTCAGCACCAGTCTCAACTTTCAGTAGCTTATAATGCTTCCCCTACCTGGAAAATGCTCCTCTTAATCAGGGATGAAGTTGAAAGCCACATTACTTTCCAAATGCATTCAGGCTCTTGTTGATTTTGGTTTGACAACTAGACTGGCTTGGGTCCATTAAGCTCATTCAGTGTTTATTATCTAGCCTCTGATGAAAAGGTCTTTGATTATGTTTGTTTTGGTTTCTAGAAGGTGGCAAAAGTTTGTTCTTCATTGAATTCTAGCTCCTCTCTAGTAATACTGAAAATGCTTCCACCGGATACACAATCCACCAAATATGATTCTAAAATATGGATGGCCCAACATGATGGCCAATTCACAGTAAAATCGGCTAATGAATCATCTAGGCACAGGAAGAGTGAAATTCAGGCACTCAAAGGTCTGTGGACCCTTAAGATCTCACCAAATATTCAACTCTTTATATGGTGTCTCTTAAACAACTACTTGCCTTTTGACCATATTTTACAAAGAATGGGAGTTTTCTTATGTTCTTGTCATGCCCTGTATGGTAATAGTCCAGATGAGTAGTCACGTGTGTTCATCCATTTTGATATCGTTTTAGGAATATGGAAGCAGGTTCTTAAGAGAGTGGGGCTGTTGAAAGGCTATGTCATCACCTCTTCATTCCAGGACTTCTTTTATTATTAGTGGGGTAACGAGGATCTTTGAGTGAATTCTTGAAGGCATTTTTTGCAATCTTTCTTTGGAAAACAAGGAAGCTTAGATGCTCTAGTAGAGGAGAAATTCTTACATGGACCCGGTCCACGGCCCCACCTGTGGACCGGGTCCTCCTGTGAACAACACCTGTCATGGCCCACATTTTACCTTCCAATTCCATTGTTTTCACGGTTTTTTTTTCCCCTCCTCCTGCAAAACCAAACCATGGTTAAGCAGAAGGATTCCCAAATCGTGCAAAAAGAAGACTGAAGACTCAAAATTTTGAGAAATTCCGCCAAAACACCCACGACCACTCCGTGGTCATATTTCCTTCTCGATCTACTCTTCACCACAGTCATTCTCTCTCTACTCGTTGGTCCGCTAGCAATTCCTCTCTACTCAGTCGCCGACCAGCTGTCTCTCTCTCCCTCTACCGAACAGCTACAAATGGCAATGCCATCTAGCCATCAGCAATGTCGACCAAATCTGTGACACATAGTTTATTTAACAGCAATGTCGACCAGCTCCAACACTTCCATCGGATTGAGGTTAATCTGTCCGCTTAGCATTCGAATCTGTCCTTAATTTCACGATATTATAAACCAAGTAATAATCTGCATTACTCTCCATGGTTCTGATTCCATGATATTATGTGTTCTGTCCTTGCATTTGATGCCTCTTATGTTATAAAGTTAAAATTAATTGTTATTAATATTTTTTTTGGAGGGGGGCGGGGTGGAGGGAAACTAATTGGATGACTTATTGGATGCCTCTTATTAACTGTTATTTTTTTTATGCCTCTTTTTTTTTTTTTTTTTTTTGAGTGAGTTGATAAAGATGGGGGAAACTAAAACACTCTGCTCTAATTATGACTTACCTTCAAATAATAGGAAATTTCTTGCCACTGCTCCTCAGTAGGGTCAATTCCAATTCCAGTTGGATTGTGTGCACATGGATGCAATAGGAAAAAGGAATGATTTGGAGCATTATGAAAAGATCACCAAATAAACGGAGATGAAATTTGGGATGGAATTTTCGAATGTTAAATTACAGAGTAAATGCTGCGACATACATGAGGGAAATTAAAAAATTAATAAGTTTGTGTGAATTATAGAGAGGAGAAGATGATCATCTCAGCAATCATTTTGAGGATGCATATGCATTGTTACACATCTAGCATATTTGTGCCAAAACTAAGTCACAAATCAGCATGTTTAGCTGTGCTGTCCTTATACATCTTTATACTATGTTGTCCTTATACGTTTTCAGCATTTGACATTTTCCTTTTTGATAGAAATTGTCATTCTTTGTAGTTGTCCTTATACTCTGTTGTGATTATACATTTTCAGCATTTGGCATTTTCTGGCTTACCATCAATATTTGAAAATGGAGATGAGTAGCTACGGAGATAGCATATATGCTGATGATGGCTCGAATGATGAAGTTCAGTTTGTACAACAAATTGATATTGAAGATGACACGGAAGGTGTTCAGGTATTGCATGAGACAAGGGATGAATAAAAAAATCAAGTTGATAGTCGTGATGGTATTATCGAAGAATTGGAAAGAAAACTTGTGAACACTGTTGTGGATTCACAGGAGGCAGCATATGAATTGTACTGTGAATACGCGCATGCTTGTGGCTTTAGTGTGAGGAAGGGAAAGCAATACTATATCCAAGGGACAAAGAATATTAGATCCAAAGTATTTTTTTGTTTGAAGCAAGGAATAAAAAAATATGAAAATGAGAGCGGCATTTCTCATGAAAGGTTGGAGACTAGAACTGCTTGCAAGGCCTTTGTCCAATTTGAGGTTGATTCTAATGGAAAATGGAAAGTAAATAAAATAAAAAAGGATCATATTCACGAGATGGCAAAGACATACGAACTGCATTTGCTTAGATCAGCTCGACGTATAACAGAAGCCAATGGAGACACATTGGAGTCTCTAGTTAGCTCTGGAATCAAGACTTCTAAAGCGTTCTCTTACTTGTCAAAAGAAAGTGGTGGTGTTGGAAGCATCGGCTTTTTGAAGAAGGATGCATATAATGAACTTAACAATCAAAGAAATTCAATACTTGAAAAAGGGGATGCTCAAAGTCTTGTAAATCACTTCAAACAAAAAGCAAATCAAGGGAAGATGTTTTATTAGGATGTGGAGTTGGATGACAAAGGAAGAATTCACAACTTTTTTTGGAGAGATGGAAGATCTCAAATTGATTTTGATTACTTTGGTGATGTAGTTATTTTTTATGCTACCTATAGGACCAATAGGTACAACTTGATTTGTGCACATTTCATTGGAGTGAACTATCATTGGCAAACTATAATGTTTGCATGTGCATTTTTATCGGATGAGACTTCATCTTCATTTGAGTGGGCATTTAGATCACTTTTAGAGTTGATGGACAACAAGCAACCTATCACTTTATGACGGACCAAGACTATACAATAATGAAAGCTGCCAAAACAGTGTTTCCGGATAGTCAACATAGGTTGTGTTTGTGGCATATTTGCAAAAATGCTCCATCGTACTTGGGTGGCCTCAATAATGACAATGGCTTCCAAAATTTGTTTCACAAATGTTTGACAGGGTGTGAGACAGAGGAAAAGTTTGAGCAGACATGGGCTAAAATGATTGCAGACTATAATTTGGATGGCCATAAGTGGTTGGACAGATTGTATAATTTGAGGGATAAGTGTTGCACGTGTTTTTCAAATGAAACATTCAGTGCGGAGTTCAAAACATCACAAAGAAGTGAGAGCACTAACTGTTGGGATTCGTGGACTCCTAAACGCGGAAAACATCTACGAATCCCTCCCGAGGACCCAAGTAAACGATTAAGAAGATCTAAGCTTTAAGAGTTACCTCCGGTTGCTTGTAATCGAAATCCTTCGATTACAGTTTGCGTTGTTGTACGTTCGACCCGAACAATCACCGGACGCTGCGGTATGCGAACGTCCTCTACGGATACACACCGCGAACTCACTCGATACCGGGAGTGCTAGCGCCTAGGGTTTGAGAGGTTTTTTTTCTCTACGGTAGAGAATGGCACGAATGTTCTCAACCAGAAAAATTGGACTATCGAAAGACGGCTAGGGTTTTCTTAAAAAACCCTCGAACCTCTTAGAGTCCAACCCTAATCATATCTTATCATATTCTAATTTAAATTCAAATTAAATTAAAGCTGATATGATAAGATTACGCCATTATCTCGGTAATTTAACTAATTATTTTACCGAGTCGATTCTTATAATACGGATATCATCCAGATTCATCGAACTTGGTCACCGAGAAAAATAACCTAACAAGTTCGCTTATTGTGTGACCCTATAGGTTCATTTAACAACGGCGGCGTGCCTAAATCGTATTTAAATGGCCCACAAGTTATAAGCGGTTTCTAGCAAAACATTATAACTATCCGAGGTTAAATGAAGATCGGTGATCTCTTTGAACCAAACCATAATTTTATATTTAGTCCCTTTGTCACACGATATCCAGATTAAGCATAAGGCACGGAGCATGTCATCCTTATTAAGCTTAATCAATTATTTCTTGATTTCATAGTAGATTGTTCAAACAAATGATATCAATATCTTAGATTGATATATTTGAGCACGGCCATGCATTTTTTTAACGAGTCTAACTTATCAAGGGGCCCATGGATATCTCTCCCATAATTGAGAGGGACAAATTCCTTCACAATCAATCATATTCCTCTCCTTGATTTATTTTATATCCAACAATAGTCTAATTTATTATCTGGTTAAAGACAACTTTAGACAATGTCAAAATATAGAATTTATCAAGTAAGAAACTATGATGAATTTAGGTCAAAGGACTTTCAATATTATTATGGCTAGAAAGTACTTATGACATATTCCATGAAGTACTCTCACAGTGGGTCATGTCCAATACAATGTTCTCTAACATTTATTTATGTCTTGACTCGATATCACAAATATCCATGGCCAGTAAAACATAGCCATCAAGTCACAAACATACTAATCATAATTTATTATTATTCCAATAATAATAATCGATCAGGGACAGCTTTAGAATAGTCATTGTATTCATTGTAGGGTTTTACTATCAAGTCACGTACTTGATGACCAACAAAACAAAACTCACTATTCATGGAAAGGAAAGCCTCATATTATTATATAAAACATAATGACAATTGTATAAGTACAAATTGACTCTAGGGCATATCCCCAACACTAACAGTGTATTAAATGGGATGTCGAGTAGAACATGTTCATTGACCAAATTTGTTCTTGAATTTGAGCGAAAACTTGGGGAATAGCACCAAAATGAAGCAGAAGCTGACTTTACTTGTGCACAAGGCAAGCCTCCACTTTTAATACGGTCTAGTGCAATGTTACAGCAAGCTGCCCAATTTTATACTCACAAGCTGTATAGGTTTTTCGAGAAGGAATTTATGGCCATATGTGTTTCATCATCCAAAGAAGAAGAAGTTCTTGAAGAATCAATCTATAGCTTCAAAGTGACTGTGAAGACTAAATAGGGAGATCAAACAAGTACAGTAGTTCTCAATACAAAAGATTTATCTGTCAAATGCAGCTGTAAGAAATTTGAGAGCATAGGTATACTTTGTACACATGCATTGGCAGCTTTGAAGACAAAGAATATTGCAAAAATTCCGGATTCATATTTGTTGAAAAGGTGGGGCAAAAATGCTAAAAAGTGTGTAAGTGATGTGGATCAAAATAGGATATTCAACATGCAAGGTACTGATTCAGACATTGTCTTCACAAATCGAGCCATGAAATTTGCTTTCAGTGTTGTTAGCAAATGCGGATCTCATGATGCAAGTAAGCTTATTTTATGGCAAGCACTAGAAAATGCCAATCAAAAGCTAGATGAATATTGGAAAACACATGCATTGAAAGATTCACAATCTGGAATTAGGGATAATAGAGTGCAGAACAATAGGACTTCAGCTTGTGAAGATACCAATGAGTGTGAGATTGTTGTCCAAGATCCCAATCGAATAAGAGCAAAGGGCAAATAAGGGGGTAAGAGACTAAAAGGCCATTTTGAGAAGCGTCAAAGAGGTTCTTCACTAAGGGGTGGCCATAACCAAGGTTTTGCTGTTTTTTTTTTTTTTTTTACAAAATTTAGTGTGTCTTGCTTGATTTACTAAAATTTGTGGTTTGATGCAGGAAAAAGAAAAAAGTCACAAGCTTTTACTGGGCAAGATGGAACCCAAAATACCCCCGAACAGGTTCTTTTGCCATTGAATGAAGAAACAAGCACAGCAGTCTCAAATACACCAAATGGTGGCTGGAATTATGAAGAGGTTGTCCTTCAATCGTTATTTTTAAATTTTTTAATGATAGTTTGTGATTCGTTGAAAGAATCTGACTTCATTTTATATGCTGTCTTTTCTTGAAGGTTGTTGCTTCGTATCCGTCGTTTACATCCATGTTATAAGCTTATAATGCACTTCATAGTAGTGAAATGGTAAGTAATGAGATAGCTACATTCATTTTTATTTGAGGCTGATTCGTTGAAAATTATACATCATTTAAATTATTTATTATTGACTATTAACAGGATGATACAAACGAGAGCATTTTAGATGCAACCCAAGATGATGCTGCCTAGTGCATTGATGCTACATCGTTCAAGCTAAAACAGAAATGCGATTGTCATTTGATGGTTGAAGTCCGTTGTTGTTGTGTATTTGACTAGTTTGACAATGTATTGGATACTATTAACGAATTTTGTATTGTATTGGAGTTTAGTATGGATGTTGCTACCAGTGTTGGTTGGATTTCCATTTGTTTCCATTTCCATTTAGTGCAGTGTATTTGTGTACTGTTTTTGTGAATTTTGTATTGTATTGTATTGAAGTCCATTGTTGTTGTGTATTTGTGCATTATCTGGTGCAATATTTTTGTGCTTATTTAAGCTGAATTTTTTTTTTTTTTTTGCATTTTGTGCAGTGCATTAGGCTTATTTTTGTACAATATTTGCACATTTTTGTGCATTTTTTTGGCATTTCTGTGCAGTATTTTTGCACTGTTTTTGTCTAGTAAAAATGCACTATTTTTGTGCAGTATATTTGTTTGCACTGTTTTTTGTGCAGTATTTTTTTCACTGTTTTTGGCTTATTTTTGTGCAGTATCTGTGCATTCTTGGCATTTTTGTGCAGTATATTTGTGCAGTATCTATGCTCTATTTTTGTGAATTTTTGTACAGTGCATTAGGCTTATTTCTGTGCAGTCTTTTAGGCTGATTTCTGTGCAGTATCTATGCACAATTTTTGTGTAGTATCTGTGCATTTTTGGCATTTCTGTGCTTTTAATGTGCTTTTGTGTGAAGAAAAAGAAGACATAATGTAAATCACATTACTTATACAAAACAGAACCCTACTTACACAAATACTTAAGATGCTTTTAAGTGATATGGTAAAGAAACAAAAATTGTAAAAGACAGCTACCATGACAAAAGCTGAAAATGTTACAAAGCTGAAACTAGAATAACAAAGTTGAAAATGGGACATGATGTTTGCAAGACCAAAACAAATGGACATTAAAACAAAACCAAACCAAGTGGACATTAAAACAACACCAAACCAAATGGACATGCTCCAAGAGGTCATCCAATCGAAGCCACAAATGCATTCCCCAAGAGGTCATCCAAGAAACAATACCAAACCAAAGACAATGAAACCCCAAACTCATTCTCCAATAAGTCATCCAATGAACACCACCAAACCAAGACAATCAAACTCCAAATCCATTTTCCAACAAATCATCCAATAAACACCAACAAACTAAAGACAATTAAACACCAAATCCATTCTCCAAGAAATCATCCAATAAACAACATCAAACCAAAGACAATCAAACCCCAAACTCATTCTCCAATAAGTCATCCAATGAACACCACCAAAAAATACCATGTACACAACATCAAAAAATACAATGAACTCATTCAATAAGTCATCCAATGAACTCATTCTCCAATAAATACCATGTACACAACACCAAAAAATACACAAAGAATCTGCTAAATATAAAAAAATTAATGATTCATAGCATTATCCAACTTGTTCCAATACAAACGTAGTACAATGTAAAGAAACATCCTAATTGAAATACAGCTTTGAACATCTATGACCTAAGCTGAACATATCATCACTTTTTCAACCATCTAGAAGGTGGTTGTGGGGGTAAGTGTGGATAAAAAATATGAAGAAGATGCCCCCTTCGAATAATTTTGGTTTGTTGTGCTGCTTGAAGAATCTTTGTTTGCATTTTTATAGGACAACCATGCATGCTCAGCTTCTGCAAGCGACAAAAAAGACTTGAAAAGATTTCTCTATAACCATTCGTTGCTTTATGGCAATCTACCCAATCTTCAAATATGCCTTGCTGTCTCCCTTCAAAAATGACATAGAACTTCTTTGGAGGCATGTTCTGTTTCAAAATTGAAAAAAAAGAGAAGATCATTAGCCATTTTGCAGAGTAAGGCCCTATTCTGTTTGATGAAGAGTAAGGCATGTGAACTTTTGTCATGTTTGTATAAAGTTGGAATACCCATTTTGCAGTGAATTGTCTCTAGAGAACTAAAATGCTGCCTATTTTCATGTTTGGAATCCATGCATATGGTCTTTATGCTTTTGTATTTAATAAAGAAAGCTCCACTTAATGTCAGCCCAAAATGTTGGCATATTATGAAGTACTATCAGCATTTAATTCCCAAGTATGATGTCTGCCTTCCTCTCAATAGGACTAGATTGTGAAACAAAGTATAGAAGATACCCAGAGACTTCCCACAAGTCAACACTATAAACTCAAAATGCTGGACTAAAAACCTGCAATGTGAAATATGTGATAGTAAAAAGAAACTTTGGAAGACTTGATCAAACTGCATTATTTGACCATTCAAACTCATACTATAATAGAACCAGACACACTCCCCACTGAACTTAAACATAACAGTAACAGGAACCTATATATACAATACATTCTTCATCAAGAACATGAGATTTTGCAACCAATTACAAATTTGCAATAGCTACAGGATTGAAAAGCTCAACCTTGGTTTGTATGAAGACAACAGTTCTTGAAAATAAACATGTTCAAATAATGTGAGCTAGGCTCAATGAATTCCATGAGTGCAAATCAGAATTCTTTTTATTAAAAAACTATCGTTTTATATAGATCACATATCAAACTTATGATGCATGACAAGTAAAACTGTATACCCCGCTCAGAGTAGAACTGTATACTCATATCACTGTATACTCATATAGGAAACACAACAACCAATTGCTACAGTTGTAAGCCAGAAACCATGTTTTTATTTTTTAATGAGGAATAAGATTAAGGGAAAAGATCTAATTGCTGATATGAATGATCTGTACCAAAAATGCAAAAAAGATGTAGGAAATCTCTTGGTTTTACTTTTCTATTTTAACTTGACTATCTCTCCATTGAAGCTTAATAGATGGCTATCCTATGTCATATACCCTAGTTTTCTCTTCCTTTTTTAAGATTAGTTGCAAAAACTGAGGTATATGTAATAGATGGCAGGAATCTTTTTTAAGACCAGTTTACTTTTCTATGTTGTTCACTAACTGTATAAGCATAACTTTCTTATTTAATACATAAGTAATTTTTAATCAAAATATGATTTTTTTTATTGTTAGACCACTATGGTTATACACATAATGGAATTTTTCTCATCCAAAGCACATTAGAGTTTGTCTTCTGTGTTTGTCTTAATTCATGGCTGGAAGAATGTTCTTTAGATCAAGTAAATCCTTTGCCATTAATCATCATAATTAACACATTCTCAAGTATTGTTCGTCACTGTCTTTATGACTATCTTTCTACAGGTTATCAGGTGCTATGAGAAAGGATTTGGAGCAAGAAACTATAGGTTTACAGTTGGAAATGTGGATTTCATTACTATTGACTCACAGTCAGTGGATGGTAAAACTCAGAGTTGATATCTATATTTTATATACTCTGCCGTTGTATTTATACTTGTAAAATTATACATTTCTGACGACCATATGGCTTAGAAACTTTGAGGAACATAATTAAAGAAGATAAGTTATTCCTTTTTAAAAGGGTTGGTACCATTTATCTGTATGTGATTGAACTATTTTATCTTCATTTGCAAGAGGATTGTGCAGAATAAGGTAGCACTCACATTTGAACAACAATACAGAAATCACAACAATACACTAAAAGAACAACAATACAGAACAGAAATCACCGAAATTACTAGAGTAAGGTAGCACTCACATTTGAGTTGCTCAATTCTGGGTTATAAAAGTCAAGTGCCTTTTCCATAAACAAAGGGCCAGCATGCCATGTACCACAATTCAGCTTCACAAACAGGAACAGATCCAAATGCCGCTACAGTTTCTACCAAATTTGAAAAGGTCCTTTCTACTTCTAACAGAGACCACTGCTTCAAGTTCTTCGCACTCTCTGACCACCGGCCGACAGTACCGATCTCTCTGTCTCTGTCGACATTTCTGCTGTTGTAAAAGAAAGGGAGAGAAGGGAGAACGAGGTCTGTCGGTAGAGAAAGACAGTTGGTTGCAGAGGGAGTGCGGAGAGAGAGAGCGACGAAGGGAGTGCGGAGAGAGAGTGTGTGGTAGAGGAAGTGAGGAGAGAGAGAAGCTCGAATATGATGGAATGAGTATTTGCTGCAATTTTCGAATTTTGGGAATCCTTCTGCTTAACCATGGTTTGGTTTTGTAGGAGGAGGAAAAAAAAACCGTGAAAACAATGGAATTGGAAGGTAAAATGTAGGCCATGACAGGTGTTGTTCACAGGAGGACCCGATCCACAGGTGGGGCCGTGGACCGGATCCACGTAAGAATTTCTCCTAGCAAAGAGGAAGGTGTCCACGCTACCTACATGGGAGTAGGAGGACCACGCTATCAGGCATAGGGGGAATCGTCAAGAAGTAGAACAGAGACTTTGTTATGGCTTTTGCAGAAGACATAGGCTTCACTAATCATCTCACGATAGAACTACGTGATTTGGAGAAAGGTTTGAAAATTTGAATCAACTTGGGCATCACAGACATCCATATTCAGGTAGATTCAATGCAAACCCTACATGTTTTCAATAATTGGGAGACTGCTCCATGGAAACTCTTTGAACTATGTCGTTGTATTAAGCGCCTACACTCTCGCTTCAACTATCTCTAAATCAGGCACATTTTCAAACAGGCCAACAGTGTTGCAGATACTTTAGCAAACTTAGGATGTCTCCATCAGTCTTTTACTTTTCCAACCTTTAATGATCTTCTGGCCATTGTAAAGTGTCAGTGTTGCTTAGACTAATATGTTGTACCCTTTTTTTGTTGCATCACGCAACTTGCGCGGTCATTTAACGATTTATCAAAAAGAATAAAAATTTAACGTCTAAAAAAATAATCGCGTATAAATTTTTTTTTAGTAAAACGATGTCATTTTGATTATTCAAAACGACGTCGTTTTGATATTCATGTAATTGTGTGAAATGTTCATATAATCGTGTAAAATATTTATATAATTATATGTACGTGTTTAAATGACCGCGCAAGTTACCTTACGCAACTTAAGCGACCCGAATCTTTTTTGTTGTGTTTCTATTCAAAATGTCCAAGGGTAAAGCCCCCTCTTTGTAATTTTACTATTTATAATAAACAGATAGGGATTTGCCTAGCTCCCTACCAAACACGGTGGTTATTAAATTAAAAAAAAAAGGAGAGGTTATATTCACACTATTCCAACTTAGATCCACACATTTATTTATCAATATATATTAGTTAGACAAAAGTATCATTCTCCTCTTCTAATTTTAAAATCTTATTTTATTTTTCTTTTATTTTTAACTTTTAAGCACAATTTTTTTTTTTTTTTGGAATAAATATCAAACTAATCTAAATATATGAAATTATGTACGAATTAAATTGTTAAAAAATAATAACTTATACAAAAATTGAATTTTGTATATTTGTTATATATTGAAAGTTTTATTTCTCTTTATTTCTCTTTATGTTTTGTGAAACTTGTGAAAGTATATAGTAAGAATAATTTAAGGTTCTATTTAATTAAAAATTATTAATTTATTTATTCTTAGAAATATGTATTTTATTAATATATTAAAACATTAATAAAATAGAGGACTTTTCAAAGATTAAAAGAAAAGAAAATTAGAGACTATTGAAGAGATATATTAAGAGAAAAAAATATAATTAATAATCGCTCAACTTCTTTTTAAAATAATTAGTTTACATACACAAAAAAGTACTATAATTTACTGAAAATGGGAATAAAAAAGTATTTTTATCTAATTAATAAATATTAATAAATAAATGTATGAATTTAAGTTGAAGAGATATAAATTTAATCTTATATAGTTATAATTATTATTTATATAGTCGTTCCAAGTATTTATAACAAAATATTTCTTTGAGTGGGTTGTAATAATTTTTCAATTTCATTCTAAATCAAAATTTTATTTTAATTTAAATATATTATTTTATAATTTTAATTTTTAATAATTATTATATATTTACAACTCATTATTCTATCTCAAACTCAAATATTAATAGTAACTAGGCAGGAGGCCCGAGCGTTGCTCGGGATCTATAAATTTTTTTATTGAAGTTTATTAATTTTCTTAATTTTATAACTTTTGTATTCAATTTGACTTTTGTATTTGTTAATTTCTTTATTAAAAATTTTATAGTATTGAATCTAATAATAATAATAATAATAATAATAATAATAATAATAATAATAATAATAATAATAATAACAACTACAACAATAATAAAAAATTATCTTCTTCAATCTAGCTATTTTCAAAATTTTAAAAGAATTAAACTATTATAAAAAAAAATGCATCTCCTGTACTGCTAAATTTGCAATAGTGGATTCAATAGTGGTGTACATCAATTTTCAGAAATTTCGTTAGCCCACTGTTGATGTAGAATGGTCATCTCCTGCAAAAGTACCAGTACGTTAGATATACTTCATTTACCATACCCTATGTATTACAAACCAAACATTAAACAAACTTTTTTAGCAATAAAATAGAGAGAAGGTAATATACCTTAGCAAAAATGGTTCTTTTCATGAAAGAAGAAAGGACTGAAAGAGAGAACCTAAGTTGTTGAAGTTGAAACTTCATATCCTTGAACAAAAGCATAGACTTCCTGGAGGGCACCTTAAAATCATTTTGGAATACAAATTATTCATTCTAGATAGGGATGGCAATTTCCCCACTTAAACTGGGGATCCGGCTCGGCCCGGTTGGGCCGGGGATTCCCCGATTTAAGCGGGGATGGGTCGGGGACGGGCTTCATTCCTCGGCCCGCCAACCGGGGACGGGGATTGCATGATCCCTGCCCCCGACCCAGCCCGCTTTACATATTATATATATATATATATATATATATATATATATATATATATATATATACATACACACACATATAGGTAAATTATATATGTATTGTATATGTATACATATTATATAAATTATATATATACATATATATATATTATATGTATAATATATGTATATATATACACACACACACATTATATAAATTATAGGTAGATTATAAATGTATATAAAATAAAATAGAAAAGAAGAGGAAAAAATTATTAATTATTAATTTTACTCTTACTAATCTAGTGATATGATAAATATGTGAATTATTGGAAATCACTACAAAAGTTTTCTATATTATTAAAAAATTTTGAATAAAAATATATTGGAGGTAAATTTTTTTTTTTTTAAAATCTTTATAATTATTTCCGGGCCCAAACGGGCCCCCACTTTCCCGGGGCAGGACCGGAGATTGTTTTGTCCCCGGCGGGTCGAGGGCGGGGATTCCTGCCTTTCTCTGTAGCGGGGACGGGCCGGGGATAAGAATACGGGGGCATATACGGGGACGGGGCCAGGATTTCTAGTCCCCGGCCCAGCTCAGCCCCATTGCCATCCCTAATTCTAGACTACATGTATACCAATTTTCCGTAGGTTATAGTTGTATCTCCTTGCATTCTCCAAGGTGGCAGCAAGTTCATTCTGGTCCCCCTTAGAAGCCCAACTTGTCTCTGTTATAATAACTTCCATCCTTTTATACCTAGCATCCTCCAGAGCAGCATAAGCTGCATCAATCTGAGCATCGAGCAAGTTATCATAATGAAGGTCCGTTTTCTCATCATATATT
Source organism: Voacanga thouarsii (assembly GCA_026120185.1). Taxonomy (NCBI): domain Eukaryota; kingdom Viridiplantae; phylum Streptophyta; class Magnoliopsida; order Gentianales; family Apocynaceae; genus Voacanga; species Voacanga thouarsii. Next base: position 9,988,971 of record JANUWF010001017.1, read on the forward strand.
CCTCCATTTGGCTGAAAAATGGCATAGTTTATATCAATTTTGCCTTGGCTATATGTGTAAGCCAGAAAGGGGTAAGCATGACGTAAAATATTTTATTAGGGGGTGAAAACATGGAAATTGCTCAAACCAGTTAAGGAAACATGTATTCGAAAAAGGTTTACTTGTGGGGTAGTGAGGCAGGACAAAGACAACGTGGAAAAGGAAATTATAGTAGACCTCAACCCATCAGTCATATAAATGAAAAGAACCCTTTACAGCAAAAAATTCAAAGACATGTTAGCTTTTAACTGAGAACTTCACACAACTTGATGGTTAATATTTTGTTCCTGGAATTTGTAAACATATCTAAAGCATCTGGATCCAGATTACCCAAAACACATGAAAAGAGGAAAGGGGCACGTTACATGTGCAATGATCAAACAGAGATCATTGTAGTTTCATCAAACCTTTTCAATCTAATGATTTCACATGAGTGACCCTTTAACCCAACAACATTTCCAATAAAGGAATCTAAACACTGCACATCCCAACCCCAGCAAGTTCCTGCCTCTACCCACCTCACCCTCCTCAATCTCCTTCCGTAGAGTAGCCAAGCCCTTCCCACCCTTTTTGTCTACACACCCCACATAAATTCATATGGTGAGAAGTGAGAAGTGGATCAATGAAGAGGATAGAAGTGAGGGAAAAAGGAGATTACATTCAATTCTATTCCTACGAACACTAATGAGGCCATTATGGAACATGCTAATATTTGCAGACTTTGGCATTTGAACTTATCATTGTTCTTTGATGCAAGGTTCAACCGAAAATTTGATAGCTAAACCCCAGAATTGTTCAGTTATTCCATCCAGAATTCATTGAACATAGCACTCCATTTCATGATTTATGGCACAGTATTTCTGAAAATAATCCAAATATCATAATGAAGGTCCGTTTTCAAGGAGCAGACAAAATTTGAAACCTTTAGCTAATAAACTAATTTTCCATTAGCAGCTTCCAAGATAGGGTCTATCAGATGATAAAAAAGATTAAACATGATCTCAAGAACTCAAAAGAAAACCTAAAATCATTGAACGAAACACTAATTAACAACTAAGAAGACAATCAATGAAGCCAAAATCCAATTAGAAAAGAGGAAAAGAGAGGAAGAAGCTACATAATTATATACTGAAGCATCAAGATGATGATAAATGATCTAAAAACAGTTATTGTGAAGGTACCAAAATCCCAGACAAAAAAGGGGAAAATATCTAAAATCATTTTAATCATATTTTCTTCCAAGTCTTAACAATTTCAAGTAAAGAAAATAAAACAAAACAATCAAGACAAAAGGGAATAACTATAGTACCATTTAGGCTGAGAGTGAAAAACACCCAGTAGAAAAATGAATTGGAAAGAAAATTCAAGAATCCTCATCTACTCTGGAAAGCAATCCCAAAGACGACGTCGCAGGATTCTTCTGCTATCCTTGAACTATTGCACTTCCTCCTCTCACTCAACCATGCCATAACCCACTATCGAAATTCCTTTGCTTTCTAACTTTTCTCTCCTTAAAAGGTATAACTATTAGCAACTTTTCTTAGCAGCAGGATGAGGATGAATCTGGGAATCCAGGACATTCTCATCTTGGAGCTTCTCAAATACACATCAGAAATTTTATCTAAAACCGTCAAACACCAATCCAATTCCTCATATAAACTTCCATAATCCTAACCCTTCACCAAAAACTCAACTGGAACATTAAAATCCTTAAATCTCTTTTCATTTTCCTCAATGCCATTTGACTCCAAACTCCTCTTAATACTCTCCAACACCTTTTAACTCACAATCCAAACATACAACAAAAAAATTCAGCCCTCATCTGGACAAATATATTGTTAGCAAGATTTATTAGCTAAGTGATTCCACATACACCTATGATATTATCATCTTTCATTATGTTAACCACAAAATTTATGTTAACATCGATACATATATTACCAAGCACTTTAGTTTTTAATACTTAAGTGGATGCAAAACAAAAAGCATCTAATAGACATATTTTTACCTCATGAAAAATTTCGTCTTCTGGCTTGGTGTATATTATAGCATTTTATCATTTCCACTTGATCCTCTTTTCTTGGCTGCATTTTTAAGTTATAGTACCTACTAAAAAATATATATAGAATAAATCACTGAATCATCTAAACAGTACAGATAGAATAACTTAAAAAGTAAAATGTTGAACCTGTTGCATATCTTGTAAATTTTACAGATTAGAAGGTAATATTTAAAGGAGAATGAATTTTGAATTTCCTCTTCAGCTTTAGAAAGTAGAATAGTGGGAAAAAATCAAATAAATTAAATAGAGCAAAGTGAAAATCAAGAATATAGAATACTCATCAATAGCTCATCTTCTATACCCCATAAGACGTTGTCAAAAAAAACATCATAAAGATGACACAAAAGCTGAGGAGGAAGCTTCAACACCCATTGTGAAACCAATAGCCCTAGATCATTTGCTTTATCTTCCAAGAGTGACCTCAATTTAGGTGATAAATTCTCATTTTGACACGCCTTAAGCAAGTATTCTTTTAGCTAAAAAAAAAAAAAAAATTTGTGATCCTGTTGTAAGCAAAAATAGTGGTACTAAACTCACCACACAAGACAGTACTAATAAGCATCATAGAGTTGAAATTATTTTTAATCCCCAGCATATACTTAGTAGGAGCAGACACTTAAAATGCAATGCTTTTATGGCACATTATTAGATAAATGACTACCCATTTCAACTTTCTTGGAAAGAATATCAAAAAAGTAAAAACATAAATATCTAGATACAGGTGCATGTTGCTTGTCTTATATGTTGAGAGCACTAATATTACACTACAATGGAACCAAATATTCCATTTGCACAATTTGAGGTTAGCAAAAGTATATTATTTTTGTTTAGATTTTGGAAGGGAGATTATTCTTCAAGTGATACACAACCATAAACTGTGGTTTCCATTATAGAGCACTTAAAATATTTTAATCAATCAGTTTCGTCCCTACTTCACTTCACTAAAAATGCCAAACTATGAAAAAAAAAGTAGTACATCACCAGACCATATGGTTGACGAAAATAAGGACCACATATTCTGCTTTGGGGTAAAGCATTTCAGATTGAAAAAAGGCAAAAGATATCATGATTAAATTTTGAAAAATTGGACAACTTGCAGTATCCAAATTAAATAATTCGATCATAAACTCACTTTTCAGCTTGCTAAAGGTCCGATCAAACTGAGATCTGCAAGTCTCCAACATTTCAACAACTTCCTCACCAGCAGCTGCAAACTTGTCCAAATACTCCTTAATGGCAGCCACAATTTCCACCAAATCCTTGTGCCTTACCACAATACTCATGTCAGAAACCATCTTTAAAACCAAGCCAGGTTAGAAGTCACGAAAGATTTCCATGACACTGTTTTGCCAATTCATTAAACCATCAAAAAGAAAGAGCTATCTAAGGAGAAAAAAACTCACATTGCATGTGAACAGAAGAAGAGTTTGTACAACTTCCCAGTGGCCATATCGACAAACTTGTGTCAATGTCGTCTAAAACAAAAGGCAATTAGATTAAGCATAGATCGATCGATTGAATTTATTGAAGTCCCATCCCAAGTTATGTTATATAACAACATTCACTTTTACAAACCAAAATATTGTATCATGATATCATTTAATTGCCGATAAAACAAATTGGGGAAAAACATATAATAAAGACAAATCAAAATCTGGTACCTAACCATGGTAATTCCTCGAATTCACATCAGCTCAATTCTCAAGCAATAAAGCAATAATCTAAAAACCACAAACTCGAAATTCAATATATATATATATATATATATATATATATATATATATATATATATATATATATAAGGCAAATGCCCTAAAAAATTCCTTATATTTTCATCTAATGTATTCAGTTTTTTTTATCCTTCTACATGTAAAAAGGATAATTCAAAATTATCTTCTTCTTCTAAGGGCCGAGCATTGCGAGACAAATTATTTGTTATTTTTCTGTAATTTTAATAACATATTGTGTATAAACATATCACTTTAAAATTTAAAGTATAAACATAATATGCTCTAAACAAATTGTACAATCATTTGATTCCAACGCATTTGACATACATCTCCAATTCTGTGGTCAAGAAGATTGTCCCAATTCATATCTTTAGTGCAGCTTGCATCCAACTGATAAACTGCATTAAGTAGGTGATAGTCGTCAGCATCAGACCATTTGCCTTCAGCGGTCATAGTGATGTTAATTAGTTGTACCATTTTCAAATAGCAACGTGCATCATCAAGTAAGTATATAGTCCATGGCATCATTTTCTATCTGATACTGAATATTAACCTCGTGCAAATTGTGCTTTTTTTAAAATTAAATAAAAAAGGCTCGTCGAGTAAGGAAACAACAAAGGTAGATTTGAATGTGAAAAAATAAAAGAAAATCAATCTCTTTATGCTATTGATCACTTACCATCCAGTACCAATAATAATAATAATAAATAAATAAGTAAAGAACTAATGATACAATGATATCAATATTGCTAGACTATAAGTATCCAAGTATTTCTTTTTCCTTTTTTTTTTAGGACTAATTACGCAAAACTCATTAGAAGTTGTTGAAATTACACTCAAACTATGTCTTGTAAACTTTTGCTTTTATTTTTGAAGTCACTGAATTCTTCAAGTAACTGAAGTTTTATATATAAACAGATAAAATGTCTTTGATTGAGTGCACATAGTGATAAAGGGTACAAATAAATATCCTAAATCCATGAACTAATGATTCTTCAGAAGTGAATGCCTATCCAAAATTCCCTAACGTCCTAAATTATCATCTTCTTTATCAAAGCTATTTTCAGCCTTGACCTTAAAAAATTTCACTTCTGAAGTTACAGCAATATGAAGCAATGGAGAGTGTCTTGTCACTGCTGCATAAGTTGTTTTAGTGTCAGTTGTGAGATGTAATCCCAGACTTTATGTCTCATAAGTTGCCAATAGACCATAGGATATCATGCTTTAACTTTTAATAATTTTAGCTCAAACATCCACATTATATATGTCAAAAGTCATACTTCAAATTTTCATCTTAATGCCATATTTGCCCCAATAAGTGTAGTTTTCTTTTAGTTTTTCATTGTTTCTATATCTTTCTCTACATGACTATTTCATATTATGTTTGCTTTCTTTCCTTAGTAGCACCCTTCTGCGCCCCCCACCCCCCAGAAAATCCCCATGAAACAAATTCATTAGAACTTAGACTTCAGCATAGTTTCTCCATATCTAATTTTTAAGCTTAGTCAAAGCAGAAATGCAGGGGCACCTCATAAAACTCAATGCAGATCCATGTAACGTAAGGATGTACCAAAGAAACACAGAACAGACCAATCTTTACATATGTAGAGGTCAGACTTGCAACAATGGAAACCTCACTTGGATGTGAACTTTACTTGAAAATGTTTCATTGTTCTCCATTTATTTCAATCCTGGACCCCAAGAGAAGGAAATCTAAGAAGAGGTTTTCAACTTTCTAAGCTTGAAACTGTTTGAAACAGCCATTTACATTTGTAATATAGCTTTCATTATACGATTGTGGATACTTAAGAAAATCTAAGTTCAGACAACAAATTATTCAGTACAGCGAACAATGAATGCCATATCCACAACCAAAAAAGAATAAGGGGAAAAGGGGCAACCAGCAATTGTTCCTGACGGGCACACAAATAAATAAACAAATACAACAGTTCGGAAATGAAAAGACTTTTAATTCAAAAAACTCTTTTTTCCTGCAATATTCAAAAGAAGAGAGTCTATCATGACAAAAGAGCAACAGAAAGTAGCTGCTTCTATTGTATGATTCCAGAAAGAATTCAAGAAAGCACACAGATCAAAGAACTAAGACCAGGCAATAGAAGCATTAACCCAGATGCATTCCAGTGCTTCAAAAAGTTACTTTTAACCTGCTTCATGAGCTCCAAAATATAACTACCACTCTTGTTGTACTGGCAACAATTATCCCAAATTAATTCCACATCCTTATAGACATCCTTTGAGTCAGTATACTTTATACCTTGCTCTATGCTGTTGCATATGGTACCAAGGTCCATAGGTGTATCAATTACATCAAAATAATCTTGCACAGAACACCCACCAAAAAGAATATAAGAAAAACAACAAATGGAGTAGTATGATGACGGCACTTTCAGAACTAAGACAGTAAGTTACGTATCCAACACAGGAAAAGTTGGAAAAGAAAATAAAAAGGAAGAGCAAGACTAATTCGCGGTTTTAGGTATTTTCAAAAAATATATATAGTTACAAAAAGGCAGTTTAATATTATAAAAAGAGCGTTAGATCTCATGAAAGGAGACTAATACAGTGGTGAAATAATCACATAAATTTAGCCACCCCAGGGTGATAAATATTCACCATACAATGGATGAAGTCCAATATCCAACAGAAGGATTGTAGAAAAGAAATTCCCAAGGTAAAGTCGCCATCACAGCATCAACTAAAAAACCCAACTCACATAGGAAAAAGACCATATTCAGAGAGGAAAATGCATAAAAATTAAGTTCTCACACCTTGAAAACATAAAGGAAATGTAAAAGAGAAGCTTTTGTTATTCTGATTGGAGCAAAACATACCGGAATTCCCAACGCCACAGGATCCACAGGAGCATTGAATGCTTTAGCTGCATCCATTTTCATAATCTTCTTAATCACCTGAAAATGAATGAAAACCATCACACTGACTTAAGAATGAATCGAGAGCCCAACCTTGATTTTTATCAGCAGCTATCACGAAGAAGGAAACCAAACAAAACATAAACCCCAAAACCCTAAGACGGCCTTCTTCACTATTTGCTCTTTTTCAGTCTTCCTTAGAATAGAAAGGGATGGCCTAGACCTACGCCAACTTCCACCGCCACCTTCTTTTACTCTTCCGCTGCGGAGCCATGATCAGATGAGGAAATCAAAGAGGCCGGTGTATCTCAGTAAAGCATAAAGAAGCCAAAGAAAGTCGGTAGAGTAAAAGCGTGCATAAAGAAACCGAAGCAAGTTGAATAAAGAAGCAACGAAGTAAGCCGAATGCTTCCTCAGGAATTTAGATGCTACGCATATGACAATTACAGATGACACATGTGAACACCACAACTCTCACATTTGACTTTTATATATACTAGGTTGATGTCTCGTGCGTTGCACGGGTTATTATGTTATTAAGATTTAATATATTAATATTAAATATATATTATTAATTATTTTAATTAATAATTTAATTGTTAAGATTTTAAAATAAATTTAGATAATATTCAAAGAATCACACATTTCAATGTATTAATATTAAACACACACACACACATATATATATATATATAGTATTCGAAGAATCACACATTTTAATGTATTAATTTAGATAGTATTCAAAGAATCACACATTTTAATGTATTAATATTAAATACATATATATATTATTAATTAATTTAATTAATTAAGATTTTAAATAAATTTAAATATAATTTTTATTTTTCTAAAAAATCATTTAACCACGTGTCGCCTTATAATGTTTCTATGTGTTGTAATGGTATGTTTAATATTTGGTTTATATATATATATAAATTTTTTATTAAAACTATCACACTTTAATTTTATATCTTATCAATTTACATCTTAAACTCCACCGCTATCTGAAAATAACATCGTGTCCAACCGTCTGCGTTGAGACAGATGCCGGAGCTAAACACAACCGGCTGGCGGCTGGTCTACATCACGTCAATAAGAGCTGTACTTCTTTTTCACTCGAGACCTGTGTTCATCAGTACTCAGATGAGGACTGATTTGACTTCGCCTGAACCCCCTCGCTTATCTCACAATTCTCACCCATGAAGCTTAAATAAATTCACACCAGACTGCAGAGACTCAGCTATCCTTTTCTTTGTTTTTCTCTTCTGGGGAATTAGAAGGATGGCTACGAACGTAAAAGGGGAAGGATCGTGCCGGTCCAAAATTCTGGTCCAGCCTCCACACTTTTTCAAAGTGATTATGTTTCCCTTCGATCAGGGCCTCGTAAGTATTGGGGTATTCTTATTGTTTTTGTGCAAGCTTATTAAAAATCTCGACTTTTCTTTAAATCTTCAATTCTTTTTTTGCGGCACCTTTTTCTCATCTTTTGGTTCGGGCGCCTTCTCAGAAAATTCCAGATGCATTTATGAGGAAACACGGGCGCGAATTGCGGGATATCGTGCTGCTGAAGGTTCCGACTGGAGCTTCATGGCAAGTTGAGTTGGTTCATTATGGGAATGGAACTCGGCTGCAGAAAGGATGGCCGGAATTTGCGAAGTACTACTCTATCCAAAAGCTCTACTTCTTAGTATTCAGATACGAGGGGAATTCACAATTCCATGTTTTAATATTTGATCCAACAGCTCTGGAAATTGAATATCCATTCGAGACCATTTGTGACAGGGGTGGCAGACTCGGTCGAACGTTTTCTGATGAATACGTGACTAATCCGCCAGCGAGCCAAGAAGGTAGCTTATGTGTAGGAACAGAGAAAAATCTTGGCAGTGGTGGTGAAGAAGAGAATTCCGTTGAAATTTTGAAAAATTATCCAACAACCCGAGCTTCAAATGGAAAGAGAGCACGAGTGGAGGATGCTGAGGAGGATGTTTCAATAGAAATCTTGGAGGATCTATCAGAACCCAAGCCCAGGCCGAGGCCAAGGACGAGATCTTCTCATAGACTGTTCACAGAAAAGCCATATCCTGAAAGGAAGAAGTCTGAGAATAAGAAAGCAAAGCCAAACCAAGATGAGAATGCAGGCTGCTCAAAACAAAAGATGAAGAAGGTGAGAAACTTCAATCATCTTGTGGGAGAATAGAGATTTCTATTTATAAATGATGATGCTGATACAACTAGTTTAACTTTTATTCACCAGCAGCAGAGAGTTTTGTGGGAACTAAGAGGCCCTCGCTATCCACAGCTTCCATTTCCAAAAGAAAAACGGTGATTGATAAAGAAAAGTTCAAATCATATGAAAAGGCAAATAAAGCTTTTACGTTCTTCAAAACCCTTCATTTTTCATCTCTTTCATGTACCTTCCATGTATTTTTTTTTTATCCCTTTTGTTTGGTAATTAGGCTATCAACTTCTCTTGACAGTTTCATGTGGTGGCAGCTTCTTTTCATCCATAAAATCTCAAAGATAACATAAACTACCGTTCTTTTTTCAGATTGTCCCAACTAAATTTGTGAAGGACTATCTCACTACTACTACTACGAAGAATGAATGTGATTCGTGCTTCAAATATCTGTAAAGACCAGGAAATGGCCAGTAATTTTCCAGCTCAGCGGCCTAGAAAGAAGGCTTTGTCCTTTTTTGGGCGGCGCGGGGAGGTGTGTTGGAAGAAGTTCGTGGAGGACAATGGCCTAGAGATGGGAGATGTCTGTGTGTTTGGACTTTGGACTAGTCTATGGGCACCCAAAATTCAACATCACTGTATATCGTTGTGCGGAACGTAAGTGCCGCCCAGTTGTGTACTATGGCTAAATAATAGTTTCTTTTTTATTTCTTATTTTGTTAATGTATTTGCAACAGTCTGTATATGAACTACCATGATTAGCATAATTAAAGAAGTATATGGTTTTTTAATTTTCAAAGTAACTATATAATTTAACATTTTTCTCTCAAAATTTCATTTTTTTATTTGTGTAATTTGTATAAAAATAAATATTATTTTTAACAATGAAATAATATAATAAATAAGTCAATTTTAATAAATAGTAAAGAAGAAGTACTATCTACAATTTATTTATTTTTTAATTTCTATCGTGTGCAGTTATAATTATTAAGCTTTTTTGAGAAATATTGTGCAAGATTCTTTGCTTATCAGTCTTCCACTTACCCACCAAGAAACTCCCCAAAAGAAAAAAAAAAAGAGAAAAAAAAGAGTGAGGCTAATTTGAATGTTACAATTGTAATTTCGATTAAACCTAGGGTGCTGAACTGTCATTTTAACAAACTTAAGGTAGTTGACTGTAATTTGGGGTACCGCGACTGTAATTTGGGGTACCGCGAAATCCTCAAACCCTAGTCCTTGTCCGTTTCTTTTAAACAGAAGGAGAGCGGTGTCAATCCGACGAAAGTCCAACGGTTCTCTTACCTGAGCTCCTCTTCTCCGAGGGCCGGACGCACAGAGGGACACGCACCCATTTGCAGTCGCTCTCTATCTCTGAGACAACTTCAGAGGCTTTCTGATGCAATCCGGTTTGTATGCAGTTTCCAATAGCTCTGCAAACTTCCACTTCTTGGGGGCTTCAGAAGCATACAGAATCCCCATAACCCGAACAGCCAAGACCGTCAACCCCAAAACCCCCCCTCTTAAACCCTTTATCATTTCAAACTCTCTGAAAACTTCATTCGACTTCGATAACGATTTTCACTTCAGAGAAGGAAACCTCAGGAATCCAGGAGAGGAAGATGACGAGCTCGGAATTTCTTATCGCCTTCCAATTGTTATTCGTAATTCTAGCAGGGTCTTTAGGTACTTTTGGGATGGGAATGGGTTGAAATTGGTTTCTCTTGATGGGAATTCTTTGTCGTTGTGGGATTTTTGTACTGATTTCGATGATGGGGTCCGAAAGTTGGTTAGAATTTGCGCTTCTGCTTTGAGGAATTTCTTTCTTCCGGGGGAGGTCAGCTCGAATTACTTGGAGTATGTCAAGTGGAAGTTCTTGCATAGGGTTTCCAGCTCTGCTCTTCAAGTTCTTGCTACCCAGGTAATTAATTTCTGAGTCTGAGTCGGGCTTAAAGTTTTTATTTTTGGACTAAACTTGACTATTTCTATTCAAAATGTGTAACGAAATTGAAGATGAATGATGAAACATGAGCTATGAAATGCAGGAATGAATTGCTTCTAGTAAGAGGGTTAAATATTTATGCGATCGGATGATTAACAATGCAGCTGAAATGCTGAACAACGATGAATTATCAAGGGGTAGAGCGAAGAGAGAGGAAGAAAGTAAACTCACTAGAATAGAATTAAATTAACAATTTACTGGGCTTTATCGCTTCACCACTCATCCTTTCTCCTATCTTCTGTAAAAACTACTAAAGGGAGTTCTTAGCATAACATGAGGTTTTCAGCTTCGATGTCAAATTATAAACTTTAAGGAAAAAGACTACTCTTATTTGATCTGGATCCTTACTGAAGGATATCAAACCCTTCACGATGTAGATCAGATCAAAGATGGTCATGGACTTTCTAGTAGTATTTTATTATTGGCTTGATTCACGTGATTGTGGCTTCATCATACACAAGAGAAATGGTTAATCCTAACCTGATTTTATCTATCAGTATAAGTGGTTGAGGATGGTGCTATTTGGCATATCCGTAATACTACTTCCGTTTCACAATATATGTATGTTTTAGACTTATACACAGAAATTAAGGGTCCATAAATTCCAGACAATTTTAAAATTAAACTTCAAAAAACATCCCTAATTAAGTCTTCGTCTACTTTGATAATTGAAGAGAGTTGAGTCATAATTAGTGAAAAGAGAGAGATTGCAGGGAGGGGTAGAGTCGGAAAAAATCAATATATTTTTATAAAACTTTGTAAAACGACTTATATTGTGAAAAAACTTTTAAATCTAAAGCGACTTATATTGTGAAATGGAGGTAGTATTAACTATAGATGTCCCTTGGCTTGTTGTAGTGAAGGAACTTAATAGACTTTTTATTCCATACATCTAGGCAATGTTTCGTGCAATTGGAATCGGATTCCTTCGCTCACTTCCATCAGCTGCTGCTCTAAATTGGGTAATGAAGGATGGGCTGGGACGGCTGAGTAGGTGCATCTACACTGCAAGCCTGGCTTCTGCCTTTGACACCAATTTAAAGGTACAATTCCCCACCCCACCAAAAGTCCATGTTGCAACGTGTTTGAAGTGTTTGATGAATCTCTAGTGTCATTGGGTTTCTAATCACTGATTTGTATTGTCTTGTGTCTTCTGAAAAAGATAGCTTGTATATGGTAGAAAACCTTCAGCTGAGTCAAAGAATTTTCTTTTTCTGTGATAAGCAAACTATTAGCTGAGTTTTCTGTGATAAGCGTGGAAGTAATTCTGAGGTTTAATGGATCACTAACTTTCTTTTGTCTGAAGTGAAGAGAGTCAGGTTCTCGACATCTGTACTCTTCAGTTTGAGCATTGGAGTTGAATTGTTGACACCAGCATTTCCTCAGTACTTCTTGCTGCTTGCCTCTATTGCCAATATTGCAAAGCAAATAAGCCTGGCATGCTACTTGGCTACTGGTGTAAGTTCCCAGTTCAGTGTTGCTGAATGTTTTGAACTTGTAATATCTTGTCTGTAGAATGATCTAGTTGGTATGATAACAATCTGAATTTTGTCTTTTTTGCTTGCATTGTGTTCAATGTATTTTCCCCTATAAACCTCACAGATTGAACATCTTATAGGTGGCAAAGAATATTTTTTTATGATAATTGGGATAATCAAGCTTTAAGTATTCTCTCGGAAATTTCACTGCTCTCTCATTCTTACCAGACTGCTGTTCACAGAAGCTTTGCAATTGCAGATAACCTTGGTGAAGTTTCAGCAAAGTCACAGGTTGATTTTGGTGATATGTTATGTTGGACATGGTACTTGGTGTTGTTTGATGATGAATCTGAAATTTTTGTTCGATTGCAGATACAAACAGTGTGCTTTGATAACCTTGGTCTTGTGCTCGCAGCAATGTTGAATTTTTTGATAAAAAACAACCTAAGGTTTTTCTACTGAACTTTCAGATTGTTACTTACTGCCTGATTTTTTGTGTATATGCCATCAAGGTTTTTACTTTCTTTCGTTATTGTGCATTATATTTGGAGATGAGATCTTCTCTGGCTTAAATATCCTGATGTTTCCCAGGGACAAGATACCTACAGAGCTTAATTTTATATTTACTCGGTGGTTAGGTCATCATGGTCCTGAAAAAATATTTTGATACATGCAATCTTTGCCAAAATTTGCCTGTTCTGGTATATCTAAATGTGTTTTTCCCTTTTCTACAATGTACTATTTTGTCATTTCCTGGCTACTGCAAAATTTTTCCCCCGGAAGGATTTGATCTCCCTATAATATATTAATGCGTAATGACAGAGCAAAGTATTTATCCATCAGGGGCAGATGGAATATGATTATTTTATATTAAACTCGAATATTTGTACATTTATGTATATGTGGTTTTCTTTGCATGTTTACCTGCTGATGAATTCATGCATTGTTTTGATGATATGAGTTGACTCTATGGATACCTTACCTTTGAACTATGCTAAAGATTGCAGGCTGCTCTACCATTTCTCATGTACCCAGTCTTTTCAGCATTTGACCTTTTTGGAATTTATCAAGGGCTGAAGCATGTGCATCTTCAAACTCTGACCAAGGTTGGTATATGTTATGCTACTGGGTTATAATTTGTGACCCGTGGATTGGGCATTTGAATCTCAAGCATACAAAAGACCATAATCTAGCAGCATAGATATTAAGTAGTGGTTTGCCCCTCGGATATAAGGAACAAGTGTGCTAGTAATGTTACAGCCTAGCTGCCGTCTCTAGCCAACCAATTAATTTTAATTCGTCCAATGTTCTAGGTGTGACTTAGTCATCCATCAAAAATCAAAGCTGATCAGCTTGGTCAATCAATCTTTTGCTTCTTCGTTATTGTAATCGATCATTTCTACATAAATTTTTAGACTAAGCTACTGTCGTGTCTCTATCTGGAAGGATATGAAAAACAGGTGATTTGAATTTTTTTTTTTTTTTTCCCCTTGTTCTTGGTGCTGCTTCCTCCTTGTGCTTTTTAAATTATATCTATCTTCTGACTAGCAAGATGTTTGCAATTCAACTTGCAATACGTAGTAAAAAGTCCTATTCTTCTTTTGCTTCTCCAGGATAGGCTTGAGATCATAATATGTATGTGGATTCAGGAAGGATATATTCCATCACCTGCTGAAGTCAGTAGAGAGGAAGGGATTGACTTTTGTTGGAGTAAAGGTATGTTGTCCAATCTCCATTTTCTATCAAGCTCCTCTCATGCTTCTGTATGAGCTACTCGAAGCTAGATCAAGTTACTTCGTGAATTTGAATTAGGCAGCAAAGAGTGGCCAATTAGAATTGGTTGTTTAAATCCAAGAAATCAACTACCAAAGTTGTCGATGTTGACGATGCGTGATCTGAACAATGAGGATTTTTACTTCGTATGCATGGAGAGCTTGAACAGTGGTCTGTCAAGAGTTGGTCAGGTATACCTGAAGATGAAGATTTAAGTTTGGGATTTTTTTTTTTTTCACTTATTGGCTTGAGCTTGATTCTTACGGTGTGCTTTCCCATTCATTGGCAAAAAAGTCACAGCATAGTATTGTTCTTTGTCTACGGGAAGGAGCACGCTCTTCAGATGTCCTTATGGGTTTAATGCAGGTAGGAAGATATTCCCCACTGTTTTCCTTTGCCCCTAGTAGTATTTCTTAATGCAGCTACGAAAGTTCAATTTCACTTATCTAGCATGAATACTAGTTCAGGCAATTTCATTTCTTACTATATTTTTTGCACATTTATTGAGTTCCAAAGACATAACAACCTGTGCTTCTTTTGTTCTACTTCATCCTTAACTGTTAATTTAGTGATTCTTCTGGAATATGTAGGCATGTTACATCCGGAAAGCTCTTCTGCTGAGCAGGAGCCTGTGGGAAACTAGTCTTGAAGACTATAATGTTGTTGAGGAATGGTTTAAATTGACGGAAGATAGCAAGCAGTTTGCACAAGTGAACTTACAACTGTTGAATGAAGAGATGTCAAGATTGGGGTGGGCTTGTAAGAACATTCTATTGAGTTCTAAAGAGCAAGCTCGATATAGCTTTATGGCTGACTGAGAATATTGTAGGCGTCTGCTACCAATTCTTCTGACCCTGTGAGATTTGGCGATGGGCCTTGGCAAGGCGAAGAGGAAAGGGGAAAGTTTGTCGGGATCAGAAAGTAAAGAATTTTAAAGAACTGATTTTGTGAAAAAGAAGAAAATGTTAACAAATCTAAAGAACTAAATTAGTGAACAAGAAAAATCTGGTCAATTGTAACTCAATGTTTCCTCAATAGTTTGTCTTCTCAAGTGGTTTTTTGGCCAAAATAGAAAAGGGTTGTTAAGATTCCCCAGCAATAAGCGGGTGAAGACAATCCCAAGGCCGAAAAAGAACCTTTCGTTTTGGCTGCTTTCCCATGCT
Source organism: Voacanga thouarsii (assembly GCA_026120185.1). Lineage (NCBI taxonomy): Eukaryota > Viridiplantae > Streptophyta > Magnoliopsida > Gentianales > Apocynaceae > Voacanga > Voacanga thouarsii. The sequence goes on from JANUWF010001017.1 coordinate 10,004,282, forward strand.
GTGAAAACTTGGATATCCTGTACCAAAAAGGATACTTGTAAGATCCAGTTTCTTGATTTGGTGGTATAATTATTCTCTTGGTCTGGTAGGTGGGGTTTCTGTTTTTGCCCCCATTGCTATGGCTTTTTGTCATGACTGTAAACTGTCAGAATAAGTCAGATCTGGAATAATATTGTATGCGATAGACCAGTGTCGATTCGTTCCATTCTTTTCTTTGCTATTTGTACTCAGTTTACTGAAGGTCTGAAAAAATGTAAATTTTTTAGGTTGCTCTGAATCTGAGTTTACAGGTTTAGAAATAAGCTGAAAAAAAGACAGCCTGCACCCTCAAGAAACGCATTCAATATCATCATAATCTTCGCTGCATTTGTTGACACACATTCCATCACTGATATACAAACTTGTACAAAGAGAACTGCCTAATTTTGCTTCCTTGGGTATTTCGGATCATCTATATCCAAGTGGAGTGGTAATTTCAATGTAACAACTTACTAAAATGTTAATGCATATGACACTACTATGAGAGCGGCACAGCAAGAACTAGGAGAAATCCACTTAGAAAATGTTTGTTCCTGCCAATCCAACATTCAGCAGCAGTCTAGAAGAAATGTCCCATTCATCAATGTTCACCCTCAAAATTCAGGTTGCCTTGCTGACGAGTATGCTGTTTATGTACAGTGGCTAATGTATATTCACAAAATCTCAGCAGCAACAATTTAAAAGTCTTTCGTGGCTTTTCAATGGGAGAAGGAACTGGCCTCGGTGCTATAAGCTGAGTATTCACTTAAGCTACTAAAATTAGGCCTTTCTTCATCCCACTTCACAATCTCACGTGCGTACCTGAGCGCTTGATCCACACTATTTGGTTCCAAACCATTCATTAGGGAAACATACAATTTACGATCTGTGAGAGAAGAAAAGAGCTTCTTGAATTTGACAGCAATATAATGAAAAGCCAGCTGTCCCAGAGGGGGTGAATGGCTGGAACTAGAACCATGGGAACGGTGACGGCTCATCACTGGATGAAAATCATCAAACCATTCACACCTTGTTAGAGGTATCCGATCTATCTTTTCCTCAAATAGATCAAACTTATTGAGCAGTAGTAGGAAGTCCATCTGATCAAAAGTTGGATGCATAACAATGCTTTCAAAGAACTTTCTGGTCAATATCATCTTGTTCACCAGATTACCATTTCCATCGGTAGCAAATTGGTCATAGTCACTTAAGGCCACACAAAATATGACAATTCGAACATCTTCAAACATCTCAATCCACTTGCAACTTTCTCCAAATCGTCTTGCCTGTACTCTTATCAGCTGAAACCTGTCAAACAGCAGACATGTATTTGTTTTTCATATCTTGACAATACAATTAACACACTAAAAAATGCACAAGGAACTGAAAATGTAACAGTCATTGCAAAGGTTAGACAAGAGTTCCAAGAAAACTTATTATGCTATGTTGAATGTACAAAGTGGAACCAATAAAGTACAACTAGGAATGCCAATATCTTCACTAGCCTTAGCTCAGGGGAGTCTGTACAAAAAACGTCCCTGGAATTTCAACTGTGCCACATCTAAGTAAACGATTAAGGATCCTATATTATAAAATCAATTTGACTAGTTGGACAGAGAAAGTGTATGATGATGAACAACGGGCTTTATATCACAGTTTCTAATGAGGATCAAGACAGTTGAGAAAGGGTTTGCATTGCTTGAACTTTTCCCCCCTCTTTTTTCTAGCAGTTCCATTCATAACTACTCTCAGCACCTTTACCACTTCTCCCTACTCTAAAACTTATTCCAATGAGACTCACAGGTTGACCATAGATTTAAACTTTAGCTGTTTACTTTCATAGGTAAAAGTGGCAATGGTCACAAAAGAATCTTGTTGTTTGGGTTTGGTAAACATTCTCAATACTTTTGGACAAACTCATAAACAGACAGAATAAGCTACATGTTCCCTTGGAACACAAAATCTTCAGCCCATCACTAAGGTCCACTTAGCAACATGTTCACATTATCACAATGTTAATCCAGTAGGAACGCAAGCCATGCAACAGCAGACAATTTTAATTAATAGCAGAATTGGACACAACCACAAGATCAGTTATTTTTCCATCAAAGTACAAATTGCTTCTCTTAATAGACAATACCTTACCCACTGCATATAATATTAAAATTACATCCATCTGCTATACTTCTCTTTCTTGCTTAGGTATCATTATTGTGTAATGCGCAGGTCTTCTACAATTTTTGGACTCATGAATACAAGAATGCGCAAATAAGAAATAATCAAGAGACTCAATAAACTTGGTTTCAGAAATTTCACTAATAAGAAAGTACGTAGATAAAACATAAATAAGTGACAAAAATGACCAATAACAGTTATGGCAAACAATTGTAGTTGAAGGAACCATAACTTCCAAACAACACAGGCAATTGAGTGGTTACCTTAGCAGAGAATCATGCTGATCACCACTTTCAGGACTCTCATCATATGCAGGCTCTGGGAATAAGAAGTCTACACAAGCAAGCCCATTGGATGAAGTAACACCCTCAGCATAGAGGATATCCACATCAGTTGGTTTATAATCTGATCTCATTACATCCACCACCTGAAGAGTGGGGAACAAAATTAGAGAAACCTTTAAGAACAAACAGCCAACAAAAGAACTTTTGTTTCTGAGAGAAGCAGAGATATGAAAAGTAAAAACTTTAATACTTCACAACTACTCAAGAGCAAATGTGAGACTAAAGGCTCATTGAGATATTAGACCTTTAAAAACCATACACTCTTATTTAAGAAGATGGGCTTAAAATTCTTTCAATGATATACAAACCACATCAATGGGCAAATAACCAAACCTGTACAGAAATTTAGGCACTATCTTACCCTCTCCAAAAAGTAACTGGCAACACCAGGTAGCATTTCCAGTTCACTTCGGCGATTGTAGGTGGCTTGAATGGCTGTACTGTTCCACAGCTCCTCAACCAAAGGTGAATATTCCCTAGTAGAAGCAGGAAAAACAGCTTCCAAATTACCTGACACCATAATTTTCAGAAGCCAATCGGAGAATGCCTTAAGCCTTGGACATATTGAATAGATAGTCTTTTCCTCCTTGGCATCACCATGTCCTGTGATTAACCACAAAACTCAAACCTAAATGCTACATCACAAGTAAGATCTGCATATGTCTATCTATTATTGCCAAACACATTCTCCAACAGTAGCCTCCAACACTAGCACAATTTAACATCAATAGAACTATGTGAAAAATCAAAATGTCTTTCCCATAAAATTTTCCTAAGTTTTAACTGGTATTCTTCAGACTAAAGTCCTTACTAAAGCAAGTCAGCATAGAAGTCAAACACACCATAATACATTTAATAATTGAAAATATTCCCAGCCAAATAACAACTGAAATAGATGCCAACAGTTTATGGGTGAAACAACTCATGAACAATTGTTAAATAATAAATATTAGTATATTGAACACCAAATCCATGAATGACCAATGAAATGTTAGTGGTTCAAATTAGGAAATGTAACGACGTATTGTTACAACAAATTTTACGTAGCAGGGATATAGACTTATCCAAGAACATACAAGGTGCAGTCAGTCATGATGCACAAAGTGCAACAAATTTCCTTGGCATTGTGAAGGATTTGCTTGATATCTGGCCTGAAGTAAATAGAAAGATTCATTCAATTAAGAAATTCTGAGGAAACTCGGGGTTGTGCATAAAGCTACTATAGCAGCTAGCATTTCAGCAGCAATAGAGATTGAAAATTTTGAAAATGGAATGGCCCAAGAGGCATTGCAGATTTTTTTTTTTTTTTTTTTTTCCTTCTCCTTTTCTGTTCTTCCATTTTTCCTTTGGGTCCAAGAATTGGGGTGTCCTTTTTTACCTTACACAGCAACTGCTGCCTATGAATTGAAAAAGTCATCTATGACTTATAGATTCGTGATACAGTTCCACTAGATAATAAGTTCGGATTGCATGCATGTTTAAATTCAAGAAAAGCAACAGCAAAAACGGACAGATAAATAATTACCTATAATCTTTGACTCATCAAGACACCTATCCATCCTTAACTGATTCAAACTTTCCTCTTCAAAACGTTCCCGACCCTCAAGAAGTATACCAAGGTAGCCATAAACATTGCTCTGAATCAGTGACTTTATATGCTCCCGCTCCTCTTCTGAGAAAGGAATATCCTTGTAAAGAATTTTGGCCTAATGCAGCAATTTAAACCAATTTGTTAGGTGTCATCAAAGCAGCTCAGAAAAGCCACATTCAAAAAGAGGATATTATAGTTGAAATTTTTTGGACACAAGCATAGCCTAAGGAAACCTGAAGAAAAAGGCAACAGTTCTAGTGGAGGCTTTAAAAAGTGAAACAAACAAAGCACATCTCAGCAAGACAACTAGTAAACAAATACCAATTATTTGCAATAACATCTAACATGAAAAAGCATGTGAAGCTTACAGTTTACTTTTTGGGCATGTAGTATTGTTTTATCATGTGAATGATCATCTATGCTCTTTTCAACTCCCAAATGCTGTATGTCAAAGATAGATGAAAAGCAACCACATAATCAGAATAAATTTTTTTGGTTTTGCATGGTCATTGGGCTCTGTATGCCTAGAAGGATATAGCCACTAAGGTTGATTTGCAAATTGCCATAATGCAAAATGAAAGAAAAGAAGGCAAATAAAATCCCTTAATTCTTATATTATTCCCCTCTTGCAACAACCAACAAGAGGAAAAGGACCCAGAAATGCAAACTAGTTTTCTAATATGCATAGATTTTTGGTAAAGAGGAGATACAATCTTATGTTACTCCCGCTGTCCGGATTTGAAGGTCCACATTTCTATTCAAATCCAATTAAGAAATGAGACATTCAAATCAAGATGAAGGGAGTATTTTATTACTGAAAAGAAGTGGGGAAGGGAGGTGAGTGTTGCGTGAAGCCATCTGTGTATCTTCAAAAAGGATCGTGAACTATGGCAAAATGATTGCATAACCATGCATCAAAGTAGAAGATCAAAGTAAATAGATAAAGATAAAACTTCCAAAGACTTAGTACTCCAGATGGAAATCTTACTTGCTTAAATATGGTACTTGTTCCAGATCCACCATACCCAATTAAAAGAAATTTCTGAAGTGCCTTCTGCTCAAGGTACTCTGGAACTGTTTGACTAGGCATACTATTCACTTGTTCTCCATACAAATTAGGGGATTTTGAAGGGACTGGAAGAGAGAGTACAGCACAAACCAGCTTGGTTCCAGCCTGAACAAGAACAATAAATGAGCAGAGAAAAATTTTGACCACACACTCAAAATTGCCTTTTGTGCTCGAAAGCAATATCTGTGAGCCAGGTGACATAAGAGAAAGAGAGGAAAAGAGACAGAAAATTTTAACAAAAGCATACACGTGCTTTCACAGAAAATTCTACCTTGCCCCAGATATACCCTTTGGTATTTTTTTGTCCTTCTTCTTGGTAAGAGCCATCTTCATTCACCCAAAAATGTGGGTTGCCCGCACACTGGACTCCTGCCAACTGTGTAATCAAAACAAGACTGTCAACAGCAATTCTAATAAGTGATTCTTAAAAAAAAAAAAAAGACACGAATGTAAATCTCAACCTGTAACATACGCAGTTCTACTTTTGTGATCTCACGACCATTTATGTATACTTGCGTGTTTCCATTGCTAGCATCAGCCAGGATAGGACCCCCCACATTCAGGTGGGGACTAACAATTTGAGAAGGCTTGTGTCCTTCCTGTTAAGTCAGAGAACCCCAAACTTTAACAACATTACTCAAATTAAAGAACAACACCATCAAAATGTAATGAATTAAAAATATTGTGTTCACCTTCCCCCAAAGGCCAGATACTTTGTCATACCAATAGTTTCCCGGTTTCAGCTTCTTTGGTGGATTTGGACAGCTCTGCAGGACAACCAGCTCTTCATGACAAAGAGGTCTTCCATTTACAGAAATATACTCTGGTGGCAACTGGTTCACTTCACACAATTTCTCAGCTTTCATAATCTGGTGAATCTCCAAATCATTGAGCAATCGCTTTAGCATTCTAGAGCACTTCCCCAAGTTACATCGCTTTGACTCATCAATGGGAAACCCAATGCAAGCAACACACTTTCTCCCCTCTGGCATAGATCCCATAGCTCTAAGCACACAACTGCTGCAATACTTGGCATCACAAACCAAACAGACCTCTTTTTCAGTAAACCTATTTCCTTTCAAGCATCGATAACATGCCCCTTTTTTCACCTTAACAACAGGTTCCTTCTTTACACGGATGGGCTCAGGACCAGCACGACTGAACTGTTTGTGGATGTCCTCATCCTCTGATTCAATATCACAGAAAGTCACAACGGGGGCTCGTTTTACATCACAACCAGGTTCATTATTGCCATCGGTAATCTTAAGTGAAGAAACCCGAGAAGAAGGATAATCCAAACTAACCACTGACTCATTAGAGGCCCAATCTGGCTGAGTCAACTCATTACTGAAATCTAAACTCTCTTTGCATCCAATAGAAATCCTGAATTTACGAGAACTTCCCAGTAATTCCTCTGACTTCCCCAAGCTATCAGAGCATCCCAAAGTGCCCGAATTCCCCACCCCATTTAATAACTCTTGTGACTGGTCATGGCTAATGGAGGAAGACCCTAATCCAGTAGACCTATCAATCATACCTGAAAACTCTCCAGATTCATAGTCGCCAGTAGGATGTTTAAAATCACTGGAACTACTCAACTCACCAGATGAAGCACGACCACCATTATTAGGTTCTCTTTCCTCAAATGCAATAGCCGAGCTTGGAGATACAGTAGTTTCGGACCCTACAGCTAGCTCTTTGCTAATAGGCCCATCCAAAGTAACGGCGCTATCATGCGCTTCAAAGGCAATAACAGAAGTTGGAGAAACATTTGATTCAGAAGCTAAAAATTTCATGTCCTTAGAAAACTTTTTGTTCACATTATTTGCTAATATCGGTTGTACAACTGGCAACGACAACTTCTCCGGCAATGGCACTTGAGAAACGACTGCAGCCACCGGAATCCGGTCAACATTAATGGGCACAGCCCGGGGAAGCTGGCAGGTAATTGGCGGTCCGTTATACTCCATCGCAAAAGCATATTCCACTCCCTCCTCCACCATAGTCGCCACTTCCGGCGACATCTCCGCTCCACACAAATTAAACCTTCAACAAGCCTTCACTACAAAATTACATATATGGAAACTCGAAGTCTAAAATACAAGCCCTAATACACCTCAATGAAAACATACAGGCGCATACCCAAAACCCATAAGACAAGAAAATCACCTATAGCTGAAAACCAATTACTGAAACAGACAATACGCAAATACTGGGATTTTAAGCTGGAAAAAAAAAGAAAATCCCTTACCTGTTCCTGAAGCTAATGCAAAGAAAGAACTGGGATGTAGGAGGCAGTTCTTAGAGAAAATTGAAAAAAAAAAAAAAAAAAAAGGAAATTGAAATCGTATGAGTTGAAGACTGCAGTAGTAGCTGACCAGAGGAAAGGAATCAGAGGCAGAGAGCGACACTCCGAAGAGTTCAAAGGAAAATCCAACACGAGGGAGGTGTGAATGATTGGAAATGGAGGAAAGTGCATTGGGAAAGTGAAGAGTTAGGCCCTTGCTATTCGAAGAATGGGGAAAAAGACGGGAAAATAAGAAACCAGTAGTGGTGGGCACTGTTCTGTGGGAGTGGCATCTCTTTTCTTTAGTTTTCCTTCTCCACCGTAAAAAAAAAAAGAAAGAAAATGTTATTTTCGGTTTAGTGAGAGAAACAGTGCGTGTAGTGTGTGAGAGGGAAAGGCTCGAAAGTGGTGAGTAGGCGTGTGGGGCCAAGTTATATAGGCTTATTTGTCTTTTACATCCCGATTCGCATCGAAGTTGTCGCTTTTGGACGACAACCGTGGTCCTGTTTCACGACTTCTTCGATTTTTCCATTATTTTTGCATAATAGTTTTTTTTTTTGGAGGGGGAATTTTCACCCGCTTCTTACTGTGTTTGGTTTGATCTTACTAAGAGTGAATTTGGTTCCCGAAGGAAAAAGAAGAAGGGAAGTGGAATATTTTACTTCTATCAGAGAGAAAGTAAATGTAATTACTTTCATCTTATTTAGTTAAAATGAAAGATAAGTAAATATGATTTACCTCTCATTGTTTGATGATAAGATATATGGGGAGAAAATAATTATTAAATTATTATTATACGTCTAAGATTAATTTATAAAAAATTATAAAGTATGGTAGAATTGTAATAAGATAAATATCCTAGGACAAAAGGGTCTTTTAATACTCATTTACTTCCCAACCACCCAACATAGGAAGGAAGAAAAATATGGGGTGAAAGGGATCCAATTCCCTTCCACATATACTTCCCCCTTCCAATCACTCTAACCAAACTAAGTAAATTACACATTTACTTTCTATTTTACTTCCCTTCCTCTTTTCCTTCCCACTCTCACTCCAATCAAACTCACCCTAACACCGGACTGTTTACACTAACGCCGTTTTTTCAATCTTTATATTCACTGCAAAATTCGAAGTTTATAAAATTTTTAGAATTCAATCGCTACTGTTTTTTCTTAATTTTAAGCATGAAATTTGATTTTTTTTTTTATCCATACAATTAATCGACTCTAAGAATTTATCTTATTGAATAACTTTCCTTTTTTTGCCTCCTTCAAGTTAATTTGAATATAAACTGGAAATATATACGTCACCTTGATTGCAAATTCAAAATTATGTTAATTTTGTTTCATGTTATTATCCTAAATATATTGTGTTTTATATCTTAACAATATGGAATTAAATAAATTACAAAATACTAGTAAATTAAAATAATTGTTCAATTAATAAAATATCTGTTATTAGATTAAAAAATACATTCCCAAAAATCTACAAAACATTAAATATATATTGGAAAAAGAAAAAAGGAAATATTACTATTATGATATAAATTGGCAAAAAAAAAGGAAAATATGTATCGATTACAATCAACAATGCTAAATAAATGGTTAGAAAGATTATTACATTAGCATTTTTCAAACGTCCTTGATTAGATTAAATTTTCTACTTAAAAGGGCGGCGGAGGGGTCCCGGCGGGGTAGGGGTCAAAAACTTGCTTTAAATATGGTTTTGGAAGTCAGATTGGATCGGTCGACTCAATTAATCGGATCAAAAATCGATTATTGATTCAGTCTAATTATACGTTATAAGTCGACAATAAATAAATCAATCAAAATCGGCCAAGTATAAATCGATCAATTTAAATTTAAAAAAATAATAATAATAAATTTATTTTTATATATTTAGATTTTTTTAATAAATAATTAAGTTTTTTTTATTTAAAAACTATTAGCTTTAAGAGATATTTTTTATTTTTTTTATTTTTTTGATATATATATATATATAATAATAAATACTCTCTTTGTCCCATTAAAATTGACCTACTTACTATTTTTTATTATCCTACTAAATTTGACACTTTTTTTAAAAAAAAAATTTATTATATAATTTATTATAAAATAATCAATATACTTCACATATATTATATTTATATTCTTATATTTGATATAAAATATTATGAGATTCACGTATTTTTTATTTATATTATATTATTTTATATTTTATTTTTACATAAAATATTATATTAAGTTAACTATTATCAATTTTAATAATATTTTTATTTATAAATAATATTAAAAAATATTTAATTACGTTTTATTTCTATTCGACTACTATTCAATCCAATCGAATATGTGAATTATTTAACCTTCCGAATTCAATAATCAATCCGATTTTCATTTGTAAGATTTTAAATCTTGGGCAGCAGGTTGAGGATGTGGATCAGAAAGACCGTGGCATTTTTTTGGGGGAAGTTGGGCGGAAGACCAAGAGAATTGATGGCGGGCCAACGATATGTTTTTTTTTTTTTTTTTAAAAAAAAAAGGAATAAATGGTTCACAAACGAGGGGAGGAGACGGGGACGGCGGGAGGAAAACAAACATTTATCAAATTAACTTACTTGTTTGTGATAGTAAAGGTTCGGTTGAAAGTATTAAAATGTAAATACATATGCTTTGAATTTTAAACTTTGAAAATAAATTTGACAATGAAAGGATAAATTTGTCATTTAATTACAATTTGCTCTTATAGAAGGTGGATTGCTCTAACAATATTGCTAGTCTTTTTTTTTTTTTAATAGATGAATAATTAATCATATGAGATAGAGAATTAATTACAATCGGATTATTGAGTCCCATCAAGAGTATGGCAAAATAATAATATAACGTGACAGTTAACTTTTTATTCACAACTTCTTATATACTAAATAATTATCTTAATAAGATTGGAGCATTAGTCATTTAATTGAGGAAGACAGTTCACTACAAGAAAGTCAACAAATTGCGACGGACAAAATTCGTCGCAAATTTGCGACGACTCACCGACGGAAAAAGAGATGTAGTTGACCGACCCTCGCAAATTCGTCGCAAAATTAGCGATGGATTTGCTATGGGAATTATTTGTGACGGATTTAGAGATTCCATCGCAAATCCATCTCAAAATTAGCGACGGATTTTGCGACGAAAATTAATTTTTTAATAAAAAATTGTAGAAAAAATTTTTTAAAAAATTCTCTAGCAACGGATTTAGGGATTCCGTCGCAAAATTAACTAGGGATTTGCGACGGATTTAGAGATTTCGTCGCAAATTCATCTCAAAATTAGCGACGAAAATTAATTTTTTAATAAAAAATTTGTAGAAAAAAATTTAAAAAAATGCTCAGCAAATCCATCGCAACATTAGCGACGGATTTGCGACGGGAATTATTTGCGACGGATTTAGATATTCCGTCGCAAATCCGTCTCAAAATTAGCGACGAATTTGCGACAGAAATTATTTTTTAATAAAAAAATTGAAGAAAAAATTTTTTAAAAATGTTGTAGCTAATCTGTCGCAAACTTAGCGACGGATTTGCGATGGAAATTATTTTTAAAAAAAATTGAAGAAATTTTTTTTTTAAAAAAAAAATTGCTCTAAGCTAATCCATCGCAAAATTAGAGACGGATTTGCGACGGAAATTATTTACGACTGATTGGTGTTTTCTTTAAAGTTGTGATGAATTTGCAATGGATTTGCAACTGATTGGTGTTTTCTTTAAAGTTGCGACGGATTGGTGTTTTCTATAGAATGAAGTTTAAAAAAAATTATCGTTGTAAATAATTTTAATCTAAAATATTTAAAGTTACTTATTAAGGCTTTTTTTTTTTGTATAATTTTGTATACTATATACACATGAGTGTTATTATCATAGAATATGTCCATGATTTTCTTATTAATATTGTTTATTGTATAAAATATTCTTACATGTTCTTTATAGATAATTTTATAAATTGAGTAATAAGGAGTTTCATTAATTATTAACAAAACTTCATTAATATATATATATATATATATATATGAATATATATGTATGTATATGAATATGTCTATGTGTGTGTGTGTATATATATATATATATATATATATATATATATATATATTTGTGATTATGTTTGTATATGTGTACATATTTACATATGTATATGAATATGTGTGTGTATCTATACATATAAATAAATGCTTGTGTGTGTATATATAATATGAATATATATATGTGTGTGTGTGTGTGTGTACTTTAATATATATGGTGTGTGTGTGTGTCTATGTATAAAATATGCATATGTATATATATATATATATATATATATATATATATATATATATTGTATATGTGTGTGTGTGTGTGTGTGTGTATTTGGGTTATATTGTATATGAATTTATGCGTATATTTATATACATATATACATATATATGTAAAAATCATTTAATAAAAAAGATAGTATATAAATATATAAAAATATTTTTTTTTAATTTTTGAATAATATAGTTTTATATTGAATATAAATATACAAATTTTTGTTGTGTATTCCGTGGTTAATCTGTGATTATTTGTCACGAAATCACAAAATTACTATTCATTTCTGATAAATTTGTGACATTTTTTTAAATTTTTTCCAATTTTTTAAAAATAATCTACCAAAAAATAAAATAAAATTTTGAACAACCACTTTTCTTCTTCCCCCTCCCTCCTTCCCCCCTGCCCGCCTCCCCCTACCAGATCTACAATTTCACTGCGCGCACCACCCTCCCCCGTAGCCGCCTCTCTTCAGCACTACCCCCCGCCACCCCTCCCGCCTGCACTACCCTGCGCGCCCCCACCCGCCGCCAATCCCTGCCCGCGCAACCCCCTCCCCCGATTGTCTCCCCTCCCCCGGCCGGCTCTCTCCCCTCCCTGCGACCAGTCGGCTCTCCCCCCCGAGGCCGTCCCCCTCCCCCTCCTCACCCTCCCCCCGCGGGGGCTCTCCCCCTCTCGCTCCCCGCGGGTCCCCCCCTCCCCCGCGGCTATCCCTCCCTCCACCCCAGCCCCCTTCTCCCCCTCTCTCGCCTTACGCCAACCACCCCGACCCCCTTCTCCGTTCCCCCCTCCCCACCCCATCTGCAGACAATCCCCCTTCTCCTATATTATTTTTCAATTTCTGCCCAAAATACTTAAAACCTGCTTCTTCACATTCCAAATTCGGAGCATTCTCCACGAATTGTAGAATTCAAGAAATTCAACAAGAGGAGACTAAGGTTGAATCATCATAGCATATCAGAGGCCTTAGTCATCATTCAACATCAGTCTCCAAAATAAGTAAATATCATTCTTTTTTTAAACTCTTACATCGTCTTTGATTTTGAGAACGCTAGTAGCAGGTGATATTTTGTGATGGAGAATAGAATAATATATTACATTGGTTTGTTTTCGTTCAAGGATGGGATAAAAATTGTAATGTGGAGATATATTTGGTATAATAAGTAGTTCAACATGATATGTGAGATGTTTATGTGCTTAGCAGTGAATTTTTTATGTGGTATGTTATGTGTATTACAAGTAGTGAATTTTGTTGATTGTTAACTATTATGCTCACTATTAATAGTATTTACTATTATGACAATTATTAGTTCTTATTACTTGTTGATTAATAAAACTGCTATTCCATAATATTAATACTTTTAGTCATATGTTTATCTAATATTATTATTGACTGTTTATTGGAATTGCTATTTATTAAATATTTGGGGGGCAAAAAATTATTTTCAATATTATATTAGTATTATTACTAATATTATATTAGGGGGGCAAAAAATTATTTTCAATATTATATTAGCATTACTACTAATATTTTTTTATAACATTATTTTTTAATATTAAATTGTTTGATAATAATTACTATTTAACGTTTAGTAGTATACTGCATGTCAATAATTAGTACTTACTATTTTTTAATGGCAAGTTTGCTACCAACAAATACCAATTGCATCTTTTTTTCTTTTTTTTTTTAACTTATATGAATGGATCCCCGTGAGTGATGGGTTATCATTCCCCGTGAGTGATGGGTGATCATTCCCCATGGATAATGGGTGATTACCCTTACATTAGTCATATTGAATAATTGTTTTGACAGTTAATATTTTTTCTTTCAATGTTGTTGATTTTGTGGTGGCTTGGTGCCTAAAAACGTCTAGTATATAGGGGAAACTCTATCGAAATTCCTAATGAATTTTGCACTAGTGGTTGTGTTTATGGTTGTTGGTTTAACATTAATTTTGATTGTTAGTTGGTGGCTGAGTTGGTTGATGCTTCATGGTTTAAATCTAGTTGCTTATTGACGTATTGTCAGATAAGTTAATAATTTTAATTCTGTGCTAAGTATATTGGGTGTCTACATAAACATGATTGAGAAACCGATTAGTGTTTTGCGACGATGATTCACCATCACAAGCCCACGTATGATGCACGATAAAGAAGTATATATAAATTACTAAAAAAGTATTTCATGAAACATGCAGTTGGCTATTCAGGTATTTATAATTGTTGTTTATAGTAACATGAAGATGATTATCCTTAAACTTTCCTAAACCTTTTATTGCGTACATGCATAAACTCACAGTTAAACCTCTTTGTCACATAATATGTTGAATATATAGATGGAAGATCGCGGTTGGATGTATAGAAGGCGGTTGCCCGGTAAAGGGTTTACTACTGAATTTGAGTAGGGGGTGCAGGGATTTATTGCGTTCGCTTTATCAAATTCTAAGTCTGGTAAAATCAAATGTCCTTGCACAAAATGCAAGAACATGAAATTTGACTCTCTGGACCAAGTTGAGATCCATTTGTACAGATATGAGTTTGTTAGCAATTACCATCGGTGGATTTGTTACGGTGAACCTTACTATGTAAATCAAAGCATGTCTACCTCAACATCTAGTACAGTTCAAGTTGATTCAAGTTCTAGAAATCCGTATCTGGAAATGATCATTGATGCGGCGGGCCCTAATTTTAATTTGGAAAGACCGTCGAATGAGCAAGTTGAAGAACCTCCTAACACGGAAGCTCAGAAGTTTTATGATATGCTGGGGGCAGTAGACACTCCCATATGGGAAGGGTGTACAAACCACTCGGTGCTTTCATTAGTTTCAAGGCTACTAAATGTTAAGTTTGAAAATAACGTATCTGATAAAGCTTTTAACCAAGTTGTGCAGCTTATGAAAGAGGTGGTCCCAAGTAGCAACAAGATACCTGATAACTTTTATCAAATGAAGAAGTTAGTATCTAAGTTGGGGTTACCTATTCAAAAGATAGATGTATGCAGTAATGGATGCATGCTTTATTGGAAAGATGATATCAATTTGAAAGAATGCCAATTTTGCAGACATGCTCGGTACGTGCCTAGAAAATGCCGAAAAAAAAGAAGGGTTAGGCTCGAGATCCCTATGAAAAAAATATACTACTTTCCGATTACACCAAGGCTGCGAGGTTGTATGCATCTAAAACTACAGCTGAATACATGAGTTGGCATGCAAAGGCTAAGGTCGAAGATGGAAACATGAGCCATCCGAGAGATAGTGAGGCTTGGCAGCACTTTGACCGGATTCATCCAGATTTTGCAAAGGAAGTTCGGAATGTGAGATTGGGACTTTGTACAGATGGTTTCTCGCCGTTTGGCCAGTTATTGTCACTCCTTATAACCTTCCACCATGGTTATGCATGAAAGATCCTGTGATGTTTTTAACAATTATTGTACCGGGACCAAAGAATCCGAAACATAAAATTGATGTTTATCGTCAACCATTAATAGAAGAATTGAATCATTTGTGGACTGAAGGTGTTGCTACATATGACAAAGCAAAGAAACAGAACTTCCAGATGCATGCTGCACTAATGTGGACTATTAACGACTTTCCTGCCTATAGAATGATGAGTGGATGGAGCACAGCTGGAAGATTAGTGTGTCCATATTATATGGAGAGGTCAAAGTCTTTTCATCTATAACATGGTGGTAAACACTCATGGTTTGACTGCCATCGTCGCTTCTTACCCATGGATCACCCTTTTCGACGGGATACGACATCATTTAAAAGAGATAAGGGCTCTGATATGTTCCAATCTATTCTACGTCCTACTGGGGATGACTTGTGGAGCTGTGTTTATCAGTATTCGAAAATAACAGAGTCGAGAAGAGAACTTGGGAGATCGGAAGGTAGATATGTGAGTCATAATTGGGCTAAACAGAGTATTTTTTGGGATTTGCCCTATTGGCGAACGCATTTGGTTCGTCATAATGTTGACGTAATGCATAATGAAAAGAATGTGTTCGATAATGTCTTCAATACAGTTATGGATGTGAAGGGCAAGACTAAAGACTATCTCAGGTGTACTATGCCTAATATCCAGGATGCAAAAGATCAATATCCGATTGGTTAGCTGTGTGTAAAGTAAAAGCTCGACATGTGATTTATGCACCTGTGATTAATAAAGCTTACCAAGAAGAGGTGGATATTCACAATGCAATGAGTATTTCCTTAATTGTTGATCTTGGCCCCTTAGCTCATGAAACGAGCACAAGTGATTTGTTGGACGTTCAAGAAGAAGGATTACTTAGGGATACAAATGAACTCGAAGATGAGGATGAAGACGAAGACGAAGGTAACTGGAATACAGATAGCACAACAGAGATGGAAGACAAAGAATATATATCAGAGGATGACTCGAGTGATTAAAGTACATTTATAATACGTTTGTGATGTAAAGTTTAAATAATTCATGATGGTTGATTATATTGTTGATCAATAATTTGTGTTAAAATTTCATGTTTTACTAATTTATTGGATGACCAATTATTATACCATTTTTTGTCCTTTTTATTAGCTTAAATATAGTTAAGTACGAGTCAATGCTAATTATTTTCTTTTCCACAGGTGTTCTTTGCATTTCCATAGGTATGCTTCCTTTTTTTTAAAAAAACAAAAATACAGTTAAGTGTTAGGGGAGACTCTAACTATTTTCTTTTCCACATGTGTTCTTTGCCTTTCCATAAGTATACTTTAAAAAAAAAAATACAGTTAAGCATGAGTCAATGCTAACTATTTTCAGCTCAACAGGTGTTATTTACTTTTCCAAAGGTATAATTTTTTGTCTAATATATGGACTGGATCCCCGTGAGTGATGGGTAATCACTCCCCATGAATGATGGGTGATCACTCCCTGTGAGTGATGGGTAATCACTCCTCCTGGGTAATGGGTGATTACCCTTAAGTTAATTGTTGTTGTTGACATTGACTTTTTATTATAGATGTCTTCTTTGTTAGGATATAAAACCTGTATAAAAGTTGTATAAAATAACACACATTTCTTTATCTGATGGCTTTGATCAATTGACAAAGGAAGAATCATGCACTCGCCCTTCAAAATGCTTGAAAAATGTTACAGACTTATGTGCAAGAATTAAGCCATTTTGAAAGAAAACAAAAATAACAAGCCTTTTCTTTCTCAAGTTGTATAAATGGCCAAGTTTCTACATATTCCAGTTTATCTATTGGCAGTTAATTTTTTATTATGGAGAATGTGTTCAATGGATACAGGTTTTGTTGTACATGGTTTGTGTGTTTGATGTGTTGATGATACTTGAAATATGTTTGAATATGGCATTAATGCCTGGAAAATTACCATTTTATAGGGGAGACTATGTCAAATTTTTTTATAAATTTGCATTTATAACTTGTTCTACATATATATTACAAATATGTTTGAAATTTAAATAAATTTATTTCAAAAGTAGGATGTCTGGCGATGGACAGTCTTCTGGAGGTGCTAGAACGGACCAACATACCCATCCTCCTGACACCACATCACCATCACACGCACGGTGCCTCTCCGTACCACAATCGATTTCTGGTTCACCTTCGCAATCAAGAGGTGCTTCTCCAGCAGACGCTCCTACTTCTGCATCACACCATATTGGATCACAAGCCACAGACGGCTGACCTATGATTATTCCTCGAGGAGATGGGTGTGTAATTTATAATTATTGATTGATTTCCAATTCAACATATCTTCTTTAATAATCATATTACTTTCCTTTGTGATTATACAAAATAGGTTTGCTAGTTCAGATAAATGTGTGAGAGAGATTCAAGGCATATTCAAGAAATAATTCAATGGTTCGTACGCTACATACTCACATGTTCCGATACACGTTCGGGACATGTGGTTCGAGGAGTGGGGAGTATGTTTCTTTTACTTTCTTATAAATTTAATCTCATGTATATGTTATTGAAGCTTATATGCTCAGGTGTCATTTGTTGTATTTGCAAACAAATTTATTTTAAACTGTTAATTTAAACTTTAATGGCGATGGTTTACTATATTTGCAGAAGTTATTTCGTTGGGCTCCCGAGCATGGTCCCTAGATACGAAAAAATTGGGAAAGAAAGTGTGCAAAAAGGTTTTTCGATACTTTGTCGAAGACTCGAAAGAGCACGCCTGCTAATTCATGTCCAACTTGGATTGATCTAACTCATTGGTCAGAGATGAACAAACATTGATTGGATCCCAAATATCAACGAGTCGTGCAGTCTGCAAAGCAAAATCGGTCTCGTACCGGTGTTACTCACACAGGAGGTTCCATCTCTTTCATTGAGCACGAAGAACGCATGGTAAATTCAATTTTATTAACTTTTGCATATTTCAAAATTGTCAGAATCATGCACTCGCATTCGAAATAATATTATTTTCTATTAATTAAACCACAGAGGATACTTGAAGGTGACACATTTAACTATCTGGACATGTTCAAAAAATTACATATGTTTCAAAATGGGGAAAGACAGGGTCAGTTTGTGGGCGAGCGTCCGCAGAAGATATTGGTAAAAATAATTTATTATTACATTACTTATTGTAATAGGTCTTCTTTTAATTTTTATAAACTCACGTTATTTCAGAAGGAGGCAAATGTCACTAAGGAGCGCTACTCTCAAATGGAGTCTAGCGGGTCTGTCGACTCTGTTGCTATGCCAAATGACAAGACCATTATCATTGAGTCAGTTGGCGGATTCAACAAGGGTCGTGTCTACGGGTTGGGATTAGAGGTTACTCGCATTAAGGAGCAGATGCATGCGTCTCATTTATTAGGATCATCTTCATCCACCCTGTTGATGTTGACCAGATAGTTGAGACTAGGGTTCAGCAGAGGATTCAGGAGGTTGAGGATCGATGGAGGCATCGAGAGAGGAGTCGTGAGGACAAGTACAAGCGCCGTGAGGATGGGATTAAGAAGAATTTTGAACATAAAATTGCGGGAATCACTTCTTAGATGGCAGTTATGTCCGAGAAGATGGGGGTTGCTATGCCACAGCTGTCTTCGGTATTTGAGGACGAGGACATGGATGAGGATGAGAACGAAGACGAAGACAATGATTTATTTGTTTCCCCACCTGATCATCACCCCGGTCCTAGTACTGGGTTTGATGGTCCTCCCGCTCCTCCTTCAGTTAGTGCTCCTAATCCTTTAGCTACATAATTGTATTTTGAACATTATTTATCTATTGTGATACTTATGTGTATACACATGTTTGAATTATTGTAGTTTTACTTTATGATTTGACATGCAATTTATTATTGGTTTCGAAATTTTATTTGTTTATTATATTTTATTTGTTTTATTAGTTTTACATTACAGATTTGATATTTGTGAGAAAAATTGCTTAAATATTTGTCACAGGTTTTCCAAAATTAATTTATTTAAAATTAATTTTGACAAATATTTGTCACAAGTTGCTACGGATTTGCGACGAATTTTTTATTTTTTTTAAATTGAAATTATTCCATCGCAAATCGGTAGCAAATTGCTACAGATTTGCGACGGATTTTTTTAATTTTTGAAATTGCAATTTTTCCGTAGCAAATCCGTAACAATTTGCTACGGATTTGCGACGAATTTTTTTAATTTTTTGAAATTGCAATTTTTCCGTTGTAAATCCATAGCAATTTGATACGGATTTGCGACGAATTTTTTATTTTTTTTAAATTGAAATTATTCCGTCATTTTTGAAATTGCAATTTTTCCATAGCAAATCCGTAACAATTTGCTACGGATTTGCGACGAATTTTTTTAATTTTTTGAAATTGCAATTTTTCCGTTGTAAATCCGTAGCAATTTGATACGGATTTGCGACGAATTTTTTTAATGCTTCGAAATTGTAATTTTTCAGTAGCAAATCCGTCGCAATTTGCTACGAATCGCAAATTCGTAGCAAATTGCTACGGATTTGCGACGGATTTTTTTTAATTTTTTAAAATTGCAATTTTTCCGTCGCAAATCCGTAGCAAATTGCTATGGATTTGTGACGAATTTTTTTAATTTTTTGAAATTGCAATTTTTCCGTAGCAAATCCGTATTAATTTGCTACAGATTTGCGATGGATTTTTTTTTAATTTTTTGAAATTGCAATTTTTCCGTCGCAAATCCGTAGCAATTTGCAACGGATTTTTTTCATGTTTTATTTTTTTCAATTATTACGTCGCAAATCCGTAGCAAAATTCCGTCGCAAATAGCAACGCTCTTATTTGCGTCGCAAATCCGTCGCAACACTTGATTTGCGACGGATTTCCTACGGATTTGGCCGTCGCAAATAGTGTTTTTTTTTTGTAGTGGTTAAAAGTTATCATTTTATTGATATAGCCTTTGTACTCCGAGTAGGGAGTATTTAACCTCATTTGCTTGTTTCTTCAAGTTTAAATTTCTATTCCTTCCGTTTCAAATTATCAGTTCATTTTCTAATTTAATCTTTATCCCAAATTATTTGTTCTTTTAAGAAATCAAGATTTAATATTCCAAATTTACTCTTATTTAATAGCATTCTATTTCTCAAACATATTAAAATATAGTCAAAAACTCATTTTACGAGCTCTGTTATTCATGTTTATCTTATTAATTCTCAATAAACATCAACAGTACTCAACAATATTTTGACTCATTTTCTAACAAGAATTAAATACTTAAGGGAGAGAAGTAATTTAAAATTATATTAAAATTTTAGAATTTGTATACTTATTAATATAAAGAGATATACTTATTACTATTAAATTTTAAGGGTAAAAATGAAAAAAAAAATTAATTAACTAAAAAATTTACTTTTCTTAATCCCGGCGTAATTGATTAAAGTGGACAGATAATTTGAAATGGAGAGGATATTTTTTTTTTCTTTTTTCATAGGAGCCTTTTATCTCACATGACATTTATTCCACAAATATAGCATATATTCATTAATGCACATGCGGAACTAGAGGCTTGGGTTGGCTCGCTGCTCAAATTTTTTAAAATTTGATATTTATCTTTAAAAAATAAATTTTTTTAGAAATGTCTATTTGAATTCTATCTTTTATCTCCTAATTTTTTTATAAAAAAAAATTATAATACTCTCAACACTATTATCTTTTAATATATTATTTTATTAATTTATCCTCCCAATACTAAATTATTGATTTTGTTCATGCATTAATGCATTTATTTCTATTTTTTAATAACAACAAATAATCTCATAGTATAGATAATCTTACTATCATTTAGATTGACAAAATTGTACATACCAAAGAAAATTGAGACTCATTGTTCCCCCTAATTCCCAGACCAACATAGTGGATCAATAAATCCAACTTTAAATTCTTATGGACCTAACATTTCTATTACTATGAAACAAGACAATGACTGCCAAACTAGTTAGGTCACCCGCAAAAGGTAGCTATACTTGGTGCAAGACAACAAATAATCAACAATGAAGTACTTCCATTTTTGTGATGATCTCATTTTGGTTAATTATATTTCTGCTATGAAAAAAGGTATGTTTAAAATGAAACTTATATCAAACCGAACTCTTAGTACAAAAAAAGAAGAAGGAATATTTAAATCGCTATTTATAAATATATATATATATATATATATATATATATATATATATATATATATAAAAGAAAACATTGATATGAATTATTTTCTCTATTTTTTTTTATCTGTCCATTTTAATCGATTAATAAGTTTTAAGAAAAATAAGACTTTTCAGTTAATTAATCAATATTTTCTATTTTAAAGAGTAATCAAATTTTAAAATTTTATATGTTGTAAGTATATTTAATTTACTTATATTTCCCATTACAAGTGCAGAAGTACTTACTGTATTAAAGATGATATTTGTAAAAACATAACACTTAATATAGTTTTGATTTGTTAATAGAATAGATAAATTGATACAAAAATATTGACTAAAGCAGATAAAAGGGGACGAAGGGAGTAATATCTAACAAAAATATTTTAAAATTGACTGAATTATCTATCTGTTCCGTGTTTTAAAATGGAATGCCCTTCTTTATTGGTTTAGCAAATGAATTAAGTATTACTCCATTCGTCCCTATTTATCTGTCACAATTAACTACTTCATACAACTTAAGAAAAATTAATTAGTCTTTTAAAGTCATACAAGTTTATTTATACATTTCAAAAATATATTTGAATTTAATGTTCTCTATAACTATTTCCTTGGTTGTTTACTCAACTTTTTTTCTAAAATTATTACACTTTCATTTTTTAAAATTATTTAAGACAATAGTATAATAGTAAAATTAATATTAATGATATTTAAATTTTTTTAATGTGATAGATCAAAAAAATATTAAAAATTTTCAGTTGTAATAGATAAATACGGACGGAGGAAGTAATTTTGATAATAAATTCACCAAATTTATCCGTAATTTGTTCATCTCTATGTAATTAATTTGTTCATATCTCTTAGTATTAGGACCTTATTTGCCCTTTGACTAAATCCAACGGAGAAGCTTTGTATCAAAGAGTCAAACATTTAGAAGATCCCTTTCTTTTATTAATGCCCATCCCCGTTAGAGACGACTTTTGGTGCCGTAAAAACTTTTTGGTTTGACTTGTTTGTGTATTTTTTTAAGCAAAATTTATAAATTTTCAAAATACGACAATAATTGAAGCTTTTATGGTTAGGTGCTATATTTAATTCGTTTAAAATTAAATGTTTTTATTTTTATTTTAAAATATTTATAAATAAATGTTTAGTTTTCTTTTAAATAAACATTATCTTTCTCTAAATTACAACAACTAACTTTTTCTTTGGAGAATAAAAAAAGGATGCATATGGAAAGATAAAGTAAAATTATAAGTAAATAGAAAAAAAAAAATCATGTTTGGTTTGAGATAAATAAAGAGTGAAAATAAATTAGTGGAGAAGCTAATCTCCATCCCAATCAACAATTTTTTCATTCCAATTTTAGAAAGATTGAGGTGTAAATAAAAGTAAAAAGACAACTATAACATTTCTTTTTTAATTTTTAATAATTAAAATAAAAATAATAATGAGAAATTGTTTATTCAATTTCTTCGTACTCAAATCAAACAAGATGGAAGTTAGTATATATTCCTCTCTTCTAATAGAAGTAAAAAAAAACTTATCATCCCTTTCTTCTCCTCTCTCCTTTGTGCAAACCAATTAAAGTCTGAGAAGTATAAACTTTATTAACTTATAGATCCCATCGTTAAACTTCCTAATTGATAAAGTATTATAATAATTTACTTATAGTACTCAATTACATTCTAAGTAAAGAGCAGAAAAGAAAAAGAAATGTAAGCAAATTACAGAAATAATGTCATTTGACAAATTAAAGGGATCATGTGAATACTAACAACCTTCTATATACGCATGCAATGATAATATTATAAGTATAATGCCGTGAATATTATTTACAAAGAGTTAAAAAAAAAATGAAGATCGTATTATTGCAGAAACAATGTACATCAAAATCACCTTCGAATGCACTTCCAAAGCAGACAAAAAAATTCTCAGTTTTCAGTTAAAGAACTGTTTTTTAGAAAGAATAATAGTGACAATGTCACTTTGAGGAAAACCACTAGCAAGGTCGCATTTGGCTTACTTTACTGTCTTTGGACGAGAAGCTATGAAGAGATGGAAACGTCTCCGTATGATATTCCGGCTGTGGTTGCATGTGCGTCGGCTGTCCCGATACCTTCCATATCTTCACTGACTTGTCCAGGCTGCCGCTGTAAACGATCCATTGTTTATCATCGCCTCTTGAGCGTGTTGTCCCCCGATCTTCTTCAACAGCCAAGCATTTTACCGGACCAGAATGTCCACTTAAAACGGAAAGGCACACATGGTTTTCCTCCTCCTTTTTCCAGACACAAATGTTTGTGTCAGCTGATCCGCTGAATACCAAGTTCTTGGCTGTAGCTAAGCATAAAACAGCAAGCTTGTGACCCCTCAAAACTCCACCATGTGAAAGATGCTTTTCGCGTTCCCAGAAGTTGACCAGCCCATCTGATGAACCGCAATAAAGAACGCTGGCCGAAGGATCAATGGCTAATGACGTTACTGCACATTCTTGTTTTAGTAATGTTTGTGAAAAGAAATGCTTCGTTCCCTTACCCTGTAACTCTCTTCGCCATGCTTTAACTGACCCATCAGCCGAGCCGCTGAAGACTAATCCATCGAACCCCGAAACAACGGAATTTACTGCATCGTCGTGGGCCTTTATTGATTCCAAGCACTTTGAATCTGATACTCTCCAGACCTTAATGGTTCTGTCCCAAGATGCGGAGTACAAGAAGTTCTTGTCTTCGCTCAGGCTCAAGGATGAGATGGCATCAAAGTGCTTGATCCATACAACATTACGATTTTTCCTGGCTTCAATGTAATTGCTAGGCTTCATTGAGGTCTTAATATAAGCCTTAAAGGTAGGTAGTGTTCCAATACGCTTATGAACGCTGGGATTCTTGGCGGATACCTTCCATACTCGTATTTTACCATCTTGATGTCCCGTATATATTCTATCGCCAGAGATAATAATTGCTTTCACCAATCCGCTGTTCGATTTGAATCCAGCAAATTCTTTCTGGTTCTTCCAAACCCTAATATTCTTGCTATCTGATCCCGTGTATAACAAGTCCCCAGTAGCCGCTAACGAATATATATGGCCTTCTTCACGGACAAGGGAGCCCATGAGACCCGTGTATGCATAATTCTGATCGTTTTCCGGTGCAAGATGGGTGGACCATGGAGACTTTGAAATTGGAGACGATAGGTCCGCCGGAGCTTGATCCCAGGATGATGGTGCTGTGGAATCCCAAAAAGGGTTGTTTGCAGAACTACGATCCGAGCTCAATCGAGGAGGCCCCGTGTTGGCCTCAGACGTGTTGCTGATGCGAAATGAGTGTTCTTCTTCATTTTGATCAGATTGCAACGTATTGCCGAAAGCAGGTTTTCTATGGCCACTATTTTCTGTGATCATTTGGCCTGCAGCTGAGTTTCTCATTTTGCGTTATCTTACAAAAAACAAGAAATATATAAATATGCCCTCTGTCAAAAAACCAACATCAATTAAAGAATTCAGGAAGAAAGAGGAAAACTGATCCCCAAGAAAACCGAAAGGCAAAAAGATCAATAGAAGAAAGACAAAGGCGAAGAGAGAGACAGAGAAAGAGAATGATGGGAAAAAACTTATGCGATGGGAGAGAATGATCCCTATCCAATTGTAGGTACAAGTAGGAAAGAATTAATGTACGGCCATGGAGATCTCGGGTGAAAGACTTGTCGAGGCCCCGGAAAGCAAAAAACCTATTACTAGACGACGGATACGGGACAAGGTAAAACGTAGTACAATTTGTCAAACCAAGATTGAAGCATTTTAACCAACCGACTAATCAGCTGCCGGGACAACAGCTGTTTCTATGCCCTTTGAGTGAGTCCTCGTTGTCCCTCCTCCTCGAGAAGAAAATAACTGCTGTCTTCCTCCTCGCTTCCCTCTTTTGTCAACAAAGAATTGTGTGTTGGCAAAGGATTGCAGCATTTTCTCGGGAGGAAAAGGACAGACGAAAGCAATCATACAATTTGACAGATTTTGTTTCCGACTTTCAGTAGCGGCCTTTTTGGTAAATGAGTGGTCTCCGGTAAATATCAACTCAGGTCCGTTCATTGATCTTTTGTCTGGTATAAATCTAGTTACAGTAATATTAATGGAGGTAATGGTCTTCAATGATTCATCAATCTAGGCCACCGGTGAAGATCCCGTTTAAGCATTGACATGCAAAAACGCTACAGAGTCAACTTCCAATTTCGGTTTACTCTTGCATCCGAGCAAACTTTCAATTTCTATATGGCTTAATGTTACCGGAAATTCGGAAATTCTAACATAGACTTAATTCACTAAATAAGGATTGTATTTTATACAATAAAAATTATATAATATAACTCCTCAATACATATAGTTTATAAATTTACGATCCATATAAAATTTTCCGTAAGTCTAACTTCAGTAGTTTTTACTGCTATTTCTCTACCTTTTTTAGTTTTCACCCAATGGGATTCTTGAAAAGGTCAGAAATATATTAAGGGTATAAAAGACAATAATTGAATTAAGATGAATTTATAAAAATATAATAAAAAATTATTCAATATGTGACGTCAAGTGATGTCTAAAAAGAAGGGAATATATAATATTCCATCCGTCCCTATTTATCTGTCATAATTAAAAAGTTTTAGTATTTCTTTTTATCTGTCATATTGAAAAATTTTATGCGCCATTAATGTTAATTTTTCTGTTATACCCTTATATTAAATAATTTTGAAAAATGGAAGTGTAATAAGCTTAGAGAGAGAGTTGAATAAATAAAGTAAGAAAATAGTTGTGGAGAAGATTAAATTCAATGGTACTTTTGGAATGTATAAACAAAGTTGTATGAATTTAATATACTAATTAATTTTTCTTAACCTGTGTGAAGTAATTAATTGTGATAGATAAATGGGGATAGAGAATATTTATTAAGAAATAAAATTTATTTAAATTATTATTTTAAATCAAAATAAAATTTTGATTTAAGTTTGATTGGTATCCACTCACCTAAGAAGTTTTGTGTGCGAGGGATGAGGGCAAAAAGGGTGGATACTTATTTTTAGAGAATTAAATGGACAACTAAGGAGTGTGATAAATGAAGTTTTTACAAAGATTATTTTGATTCTATAAAATGATAATAATTTAATTTGATAGAAATACTACTTATAATAAATTTTAAATTCAATTCACATATTCTCTTAAATTTTTAAAAAAAGAAAAAAAAAAAAACACTACACTAATCTATCAAGCATTCCTAATTTTGTCTCTATGTTGGGGATATAAATGAACTAAGCCCTTACTTGGTTACAGTGTTAAAGGAAAGGGAAAGAGAAAGGGAATTTACAAGAGAAGTAAATATTATTTCGTTTGATAGGGTTTATATAAATGTGGAGGTGTTTCTCTTCTCCTCTGCATTAGATTTTTGGCCCCTCCTATTTTGGGACGATTACACTAATCCTTTCACTATAAAGATGAAAATGACTTCGGGGTTTTTTTTAACTTTTACATTTTTTCTTATTAAATTTTGTATTTGTTCCTTTTATTTTTCCCAACTTATTAACTTCTATATATATATATATAATTTAAAATTTTCTCATTATTGTTATACTCTCTACCCTTTTTCACATTCTTTCTAATAATAAAGCAAATATTTTTTTATTTGTCTAATATTAATTTTTTTAAAAAATATATTAATATCTTGCCTAATAAATTACTAATAACCTGTCTAATAAATACTCCCTTCGTCCTAAAAAGGATGTTAAAAATTTTTATTTTTGTTGTACCAAAATACTTGTCAATTTTACAAATTAGGAATACATTTATTACATATTTTTCTAATTTACCCTTCCTTCAACTATTCAATAAATATTTGACTCATTAAATATGTATGTATTCTCAATCTAATTAATAAAAATTTACTTTTATTTATGGATATAATAATCATTTTCTATTATAATTATATAAATTTTAACAATTCCTTAATCGGTGTGTCATTTGCTAGATTGACATCCTTTTAGGACGAGGGGGGTAACATTTTACCTCAGTCTTATAATATAACTATTTATTTCACTTCCAATTATACCAAATAAATAAAAATAAATTAATTTACTTCTCTAGTAGTACGTGTGTAGTAGTAAATTTGATAAAATACCTTCCTGTCCCCTTTTACTTTTGAATAGAACTAAACAAGAGTAAGTATTTATCATTTACTTCCTATCTACTCTTACCAAACAAAACAAAGTTAAAAGGAAATTAACCTATTTGGTTTCTAAAGTTTAGTATTTGTAATGTTTTTATCCTTAATTTTTTTTGTCATTATAGTCCCTAATTTTTTATTTTTATGGACCATAGTAATTGATTTTTTAAGTAGAAAAATAAAATATTATGGATCATAACGGTAAAAAAAAAAATTATTAAAGAGCATAATGACAGGGAAAAGTATTAAAGACGAAATAATTACAAACTCTAAACTTTACCGACCAAATAGACTTATTTCTCCAAAAATAAATATGATTGTTTCCACTAAAAAAATAAATTAAGGTGTCTCTCCCCTTCCGCCTTCTCATTCCCCGGCCCTTCCGCAAACCAAGCAAAGCTTACGCGAACTCATGAGTAGCTTATCAGTGATTTAATATTTTGTTCAACAAGTTTAACTCGCAACAAATCTTCCCCTTCTATTGAAAGGATCGGAATGTAAATGAAAGTTGGAAGACAAATATGTCTTTTATTTCTACTGTAAATGGCCAAAGTAATAAACGTATAAACATAATACTCCCTCTATCATTTTTTATCTATTTATTTTAATTAAGATTTTTATCCTAATTTATTTGTCCCATTAATAAATTAAAACTATATTAATTGTTATTTTTTTATAAATACCCATCTTTAATACAATGAATATTGTGCACTTATAATGGAAAATGGAAGTAAATTAAATATACTTACAACATATGAAATTTTGGAATTTGATTACTATTTAATAAAGAGAGAGATTATTTATGGGTAAAATAAGGAATGTTGATTAGTTAACAAAAAAATTTTATTTTTCTTAAAACTTGTGAATCGGTTAAAATAGACAGATAAAATGAAATAGAAGGAGTAGTAAATTAGTTTGATACTCGTGTATTGTACAAAGATACGTAAAATAAAACATATTAAACAAATAATTTTTAATTAAAGTTTTATAATTTTTTAAAAGTATATAATAAGTATTAGCTTTTATTTATGATTTTAAGCTTTTTAAAAGTCTATAAAATGTTTATTTATTAGATAAACTTAACTTCATAACTTTTCATATATTTTTAAAAATATTCATTTAAATTCAATGCACTAATGTCAACATATGATATTAACACGTGTCATAATAGAAGTGGCAGACACTACCACATGTCATTACGGAACCTTTTGTAATTTTTATTTTTTATATATATATATATAGAGAAAGAGGGAGAGAGTGTGAGTGATTTAACGTATTAAGAATTTTTTAGTTAATTTATCTTATTATTCTAATCAAATAAGATGAACATTTATTTCTTTTGTTAGAAGTAAAAATGCTCTCTTCTTATTAATCCACTTTGATTTGAACTATTCAAGCTCCACTCCTATATTTGTAATTTGCATCTTCTGCGGGTAGCCTAGTTAATGTTTCATTAGATTTGGCTATAACTCTTTTAGGGGTGCTAAAAATGGGCCTATAATTAAGTTTCTCCCGATGGCTTGAGCACACTACACTGATTCCAGCTAATTTGACCCGGGCTGGTTTGGGAGTTAAAAAATAGAGGGGGAAAATTGGACTTAGGGAGAACGAATTTTTTTAAAAATGAGTTTTTTAAACAAAATTTTTAAAATGGGGCGGTGGTAGGGAAATATCTCAACCTGGAGAGATCGATCTTCAAAATGTGACATTCTTCGACTAAAAATAATTTTCTACAACTTTTGAAATTTGCAAAAAAAAAGAAAAAGAAAATATATGCATAGAGTCACATCTCAATATGAGACCGAACAAAATTTTTTGAAATGGAGCGGCCACAGGGGAGATGTTTTAAAGCTCGCATTTTCAAAATTTTTAGAATGGGTGGCCAGAAATGTTTTTTCTTTTTTTTTTTTTAAGACTCCCTTAGGTAGTAATTAGGAGCTCTGCACTATTTGACTTGAATGGAATTTTTGAATCAAATTGAATTAAATAGAAAAATTCAGTTCGATTTTTAACTATTTTAATTTGATTAAATTTTGAATTTATATTAAAATTTTAGTTTAATTTTTGAATTTTTCAAAATAAAATATTGAAGAATTGAAAAATCAATTAAAAATATAATTTTAAAATTAAAATACTATTAGTAAATTAATAATTTATTTATATATATTATGTTTTTTTTATTTCACCTAGGTTTCGATTATTTCGACTCTAATTGATTACTATTCAATTTTATAGAAATTTTAATTTGATTTTATTTTATTCAAATTTCATAAAATCGAATAGAAAATCAAAATTTGAAATCAAAACCGAACTGAAAAAACAAATGAACAGCCCGATTCTTTTTTAGATTCTTCAGTAGTATAAAGTCTTCTGGTATTTTTATTAAAAGTAAAAATGTCACTTATCTTCTGTTCTTTCCTTTTTTTTTTTTTTTTGGCTAAATGACATTTATATTTTGTTCTTCTGATCCACTTTGCAATTGCAAATAAAAGGAAGTATAACCTTAAACTATTCGGCTATACTTGTAATTTCCACTTCCGCATGTGGCCTAGTTAGTGTTTCATTAGATTAGATTGGGCTACAACACTATCTCTCAACGGGCCTATAATTTTGTTTCTGCTGAAGGCTTGAGCCCATTGTGCTAATTCCAGAAAAATTGAAAAACAAAGCTTGCGAGATCTAAAATCTTGATTGAATTTCTGTCTCAGGCTTTGGCCCGTTGTGTTCAGCTGCCCATTTACCCACATACGGTGGCCTACGTTGGACTCGAGTAAGTAGATTTCCAAAAGCCTCTTAGCTTTGGCCCAAAATGTCCAGGAGGTTGCAACGACGTCGTATTCAACCAGCTAGCCTTCGGTAGCGGTGGGGCCGGGAGTGCAGTATCCCAACAGGTTTTAATGCTAATCTTTCTTCTCCATCAACCGGTTCACTTTCTTCTTGGCAGCAATAACGCGCGAAAATCTTCTTAGCCCTTCGCTCAACTCTCTTCTTTGTGATCGTTAGCTGAAAATCAATCCAGGGTGCTATACTGAGTCTTCTTGTTTCTTCAATGGCGAAATATCCGTTAAATGCTTAGAAAGTGAAAGAGAAGCAAAGATGTTCTTTAACGATTTGATTCAGGGGAGACTCGCGTCTCTGCTACAGCCGTGGTTAAGAGACGAACCAGACCTTGAACTCAAGCTAGGGTTTCTCCGTTCTAAAGGAACGATCAACAATGTCAACTTCAACACTTCCGCTCTCAATCAATTACTGGACGATTCTACTCCCTTCCGTTTCAAGGAAGTCACTGTCCAACAGTTAAGCATCAGTGTTTCTTATTGGTCCTCCACTGCATTCACTCTCCAAGCCCACGGCCTCCATGTCACTCTATTAGTAGGGTAAGCCATATGAATGATCGTCTCACCTAGCCTTTTTTTCTTTTTTTTATATACTAAGAACCGGCTCTTTCTCGCAGGGAAGACGCGACGGAAGGAGGAAGTATGAGACAGAAAAGGAAGCCAAGGGATACGTCCCTGGAGGATAAGAGGAGGGTCTTGGCTGAAATTGATCCGCAGGTACTTCTTATTAGATTTTTCCTCCCTTATTCTTCAGTCCACTAACTAATGGCACTGAATATCTGGTGGTGAAAGAAGGCACTGAAGAGGGAACCAACTGTATGAATGACTATAATTTACACTCTGAACTATTTTGATATGTTTTGGAACTTGCCTGGGTTGCATAACAGATCTTTGTGGAAGCTTAAAACTTAAAAAACATGCATTTTCTATTTCAGGGCAGTATATTGCATGATGCTATCAAAAGGATTGCAGATGTCACTGCAGGAAGTTGGAGAACTAATTTAGTGACCACAGTACTTGGGTATTGTCAGTTACAGGTGGATGATATTCATGTCCTTGTGCTGCCTCCTAGTTCTAATGATTCATTTTCATGCTTACTGAAGTTTAAGGAGCTTGGTGCAAAATCTCGTTATGTTGGACAGACATGCTTTCTCGGAGGGGTCACACGTTCATTCTTGCTGCCTTCTCAAAACTGCTCCTTTCATGTAGATGTTAAGCATTTTGAGATTGGCTTGAGGAATAAAAGTTCTAGTAATTCTGTTGTTTCTGCAACAGATATTTCAAGTTCACTCACATTGGAAAATCTCAGATGCAAAAACTTTGTTCTTTATTTGGCATCACTAAGGCTTTCCTTCTCTCCAGCAGATCTTGCACTCATTTCCTTCTTTTATTTGTTGTCATCCAGAGATTCCACATATACTAGGAGTGGTAGACAATTATGGAGAATAGCAGCAAGCAGAATTAGTTCTCTGATTTCTAGTCCTAAGTTTTCATTGCATAAAGTTGTTAGTTATGTCTATATTTGGTTGCGTTATGTACACTCTTACAGGGACATGCTTTTACTAATTGGGTATCCTGTTTGTGACATGATTAAGAAGTCAGCCACTAAGATGTTGTCTGACAAAACATATTCAAAATCTATTAAGCACCAGTGGGATGTCATTTTTGGATTTGAGAACAATTTGACTCCCGAGGCCATTGCACTGGCAAGGCGAATAATTCGTTATAGAGTAGCCGGGAGTGCTCAGTTGGTGAAAAATCATTCTGATGAGTCACATGTCAGCAGATCTTTGTGGAGAGTTTTTCAGTTACTGTCTCTTATTTGGTCTATTATTTGCCATGGCTTACACTCAATTCTACAACTCCTCTTCTTGCAAAAGGTTCATGGCTTTTTCGCTAATCATTGGCAAATTGATCAATGCCACAAGGTTGCTTCTGATGATCCATTTCCAAGCTACTGCATCTGCCTAAATGTGGGAAAGTTTCAAATTTCAGTATCTGCAGATAATGAAGTTCTGCCGTCTGTCAATGATGAGCGAAACTCAGCATTTAGGTTCTTATTCCAGGATTTAATTGCATTTCATCTTTCATCTGATGCACTTTTCTTAAGATACATTGATAGCCTTACTGAAGATGGTTTGATGTTCTCCTGTGGATGCATAAAAGTTGTCTCTTCATCTCCTCCGGAAGATAGTTCAGATAACTTGGGTAATCTGAGAAGAGATCATCAGGAGAAGGGAGTTCCGGATTCCCAGGCTATTTTGTGGTGGGAGCCTGCACAAGTCCGCACAGCTGAAGATCATGCTAATGATACTGGAAACACATCTGCTTCACTTCTGGAATTAATTCTAGGAAGAATGTGTCTCGACTGGAAAAATTTTTGCTGTAACTTTCTTGGAAATAACAGTGAACTTTTGCAAAGTCCGTGCATTCTTCTTGAGAGTAGACACTTTTTAATAGATCCAAGCTCCAAAAACATTTCATCCGGATTTTATAAGTGGGGTATGGTGGTGGGAAGACTGAACTTTGTATTAGGATATTCATCAATAGTGTCCTTAGCTATTGTATTTGGACAGATACAGCATGCTCTTTACTCGGATGACAGCAGAACGGGGACAAATGTTGGTTTGCATACTTTGAGAACCCTTGAAGGCCTACAAGAGATTGACTTTCCTAGCAAATGCAAAGCTTTTGCTAGCAGAATTGGAGAGACAATGCTTAGGATGTGCCCAGAAAAACCTATGGAAGTTGGAGTGGTTGTTGCTGGTCCTAAAATTGAACTGTCATTGAGAAAGAAGCTTCTTAGTGGAAAAAGAGATGTGCATCCAATAACTAAGAAGGATGAGTTATTGCTTTCTGTCAATGTTGATGACTTTGAACTTCTTCTTTCACCAAATTCAGGATCAGATTTTATATCATCATGTGAACATACAGAAATTTGTGATGAGGAATTATCTGGCCTTAGATTAAAGGAGGCCCAAAATGTTGGGACTTTAAATTCAAGAAATGACACCAACACCTGTCAAGGGCAGATTTCAATTGGGGGTTACTTGAAAGTTAATGGTTTGAAAGCTTGCCTTAGCAAATTACCTCATAATTCAAGCTGCCAATTTTTCATGCTTAGTCCAGCAAGTGTACAGTTAACATCGTTGAGGTATTCAATCATCCTTATCTTTCATTTTCCCATCCTATTTGTGTCTTGATTCCCGCATGTAAAGTGAAAGAGTGACATTTAGTGCTTGTCATTTTTTTTATTTAAATAAATAACCATACTACTTCATGAGTTGGTCCAAAAATTGTTTTAGCATACTTGTTGGATTCACATGCCAGTTATCTTATCCTCCATTCAAGTAGATAGATACCTTTGATTTTTTGTAGAATGGATCGTGTTACTATGTTAATTCACTTGTAGCTAATAATCATTTAGTTTAGTCACAAGGAGTGAAAAAGGAGTTGATGCTCACCAAGCTTCTAAAAATGTTCATTATTTTAGGTCTACAAAGTTGTTTTAATGTTTTTGAACCATGAGTAGAGAAATTAAGTTTGGTTAAAAGTGGATAAGCTTTGGTTGTATCTTGTCTTTTCGCCCATGTGTCAAGCCAAGAAACTCTGCGCCTACTCTGTCTGATCTAGTGAATTGGATGGGTTACCCAAGAGGACACTTGGCCTATTCTGTCAAATGTTTTGTATTTTAATTCCCTTCGTTGATGGTTGTCCAGAACTGATCATATAGTCCGAATGCTTTTTCTTTTTCTTTTTTTTTTAATTGCCATTAGCTTTTAAAGGCATTTTTACCATTTGTGGAGGATATTATAATCTTAAGAATTTAGAGAAATAAATTATCCTCATTCCATTCTGTGCAGAAAAGATGCATAAAGTTACACTTGAAATACATTCATCAACAGGCATTTTAATATCATCGCTTTTCGTCCTGATTTTAGAGGTTTTATACAAATTGTGAAAAATATCTATGCATCTGTGGCAGGAAGGATTGTCATTCACTTGGTTCGACAATTCTTACTTTCTCAACAGGTTTGCATTGGATGGCATCTGGAATCACTGCTTTAGTATTTCTGGATGAGTTGCTTCTTTTTGTAGAGGTGTTCCATTCTTTCTATTGCCTGCCGTTTTGAATGCCTCATTTTCTCATGCTATGTATTTTCATATTTGATTTACTTTTATCTGAAAATTAAGACCCTTCACTGCTTCTTATTATTGTTTCTTTTTACTGTCTAAGCTCTGTTGTGTTCTACTTTCATTGGTTAGAGAAAGCAGCCTTTTGCGAACATGGTATTTTAACTTGGTTTTATAGCATTAGTTATCAGAGGGCTATTCTATATAGTGGTGACTTGAACAACTTAACTTTACCTTGTCTGTCCTAATTCTCCGAAATCCGAATGGCTAAGCTTGGCTCACAAGCGGATGATCATGTTTCTCTCCTCATTGTTAATTATATGGACATTATGGATCATAAAGGGAATGGTTGGACTCTTTGTTATGTTTTCATTTGTGAACAATTCCTTTTTTCAGTTAACATATCCCAGAAAGACACTTAAGTAATATGGCACTGCCAGTGCTTTCTGTACTGAAATTACAACCATTTACTAAAACAAGGAAAAAAGAACAATCTGGCAGTACTGAAAGGCAAAATGGATGCACGAGTCTTCACCTATTGCATGTTGCATGAAGGATTAGGAGTGGGTCGTCTTCCATTAATTGGTTTCCATCTCAGCATTCAGTGAAGAGACATAAAGGAGACTTTGAGTTAGGAAAAGAACTGATTTCTTAAGCAAGCAAAAGAATGGTTTCGGTTCAAGACTCCTCCTCCCCCACTGTTTTTCTTTTCTCCCTTTTTCCTCTCCTTTTTCTTTTTTTGGTGGGTGGGGGGTAGGATAAAGTCTGGTTAAACTAAGCCCATCTGAAGTTGTGAAATTTATTGATCTTTAACTATTATCAGACTCACTGGTCCTTCTGCAGTTGGAGAGTTGACATCTCTGCTAATGGTCATACAAGTAGTCAATCCATGCTGCTTATCTTTGCTAAAATTGCATTGTGTAGTCTCTGTCTCTGTCTCTCTACTTGTATGTGTGTGTATTTCTCTTATTTTACTTGTGCATTCTCTTGGCAGGTTGTTTCTAGTTTAAGCATTAATGTATTACGCGCTCTCTCATACGTTAGTTCAAATGGTAGATCAAGTTGTCAGGAATTATTTAAGCAGGATATGGTGTATGGTTGTTCTGAAAGTGATGCAATGATCTTGAATAGAGGAAAAGAGGCATCTTGCATTTGTGTAGTCACACATTTTGGTTTTAAAAGTACTTGTGAGCTGGGATCAATGGATGTAGTTCTTTGCAGTTCTAGGAAGAGCCATAACACAGAAAATTTTTTCATTCATGCTGATACGTCAAGTAAAGGAAATATGGCCATGGACACCATTTCTGATTGTGGAATTCACCTATCTGTTCAGCAAGCATGTGCAACTTCTTCTTTTGAAGGTGGAATTATCGAATTTCTTATTGATTTGACTGGAGTTAAATCCAACATAATCAAGTACACACTTGAGATTGTTGAAAGACTTGATCAGTTTGATCTCACGAATGTGCTGTCTTGTCTGAATTGCCTATGTGAAGCATCGTTTTCTCATTGCAAACTGTGTTTGCATTTGAATACATCTGGGAAAGCCTTACCATTGGGATGTTCAAGAAATGAAGGTTGTGCTTCTGCTTCTACTAATAACCCAGGCATGATGGAGGACTCTCTTATGGAAATGAACTCTGAAGGATCACCGAACCAATCTTGTCCTTGGTTATGGACAAAAGTTTCTATTACTGAAGTATATCTGGCTGAGTGCTCAGTAAAGAATATATTGGTGGAAAAACACAGGTCCAACAAACTCGATGCATCTCTTTCTGTTGGGGGACAGTTTCAGGCAATTTGTTGCCGATCAGAGGTACCCTTGTCAATGGAAAATTGATTTTTTTTCCCACTGCATCCTCTGATTCGCTGTTTCTTTTCGGCATGTCCCTATGTAGTATTCTTGCCTAGAAGTGAACATGTTCACATTTCCTGTTTATTTCTAGTGCATTCATGACATATCTATTTCCGTTACTTCTTCACACTTACCAAGACATGGAGTCCAATATTGAATAAATAATTGGAGTGACATGTGATGATATCTTACAGGGGGGTTCTGTTTTCCTCGAAACAACAGCATTTTTCATGTTTGTAAAATGCTTAATCCTGTACAATCATCAAATTAATGATATTTGGTCTTCGATATCATCATTATCTGAGAAATGCTTGGTTGCTCGAGATGGTGAGACTATGGTCTATCGTGATTGTAATACTGCACAAGATTTTCAGCAGCTTCAACAAGCTAAGTTTGACCAGCTCGAAGCATTAAGTATAAGTCTTTCACAGCTTTCTCTTGCACTTGTCACCAGAGATGAAATAGGTTTGTATTTCCTTGTGGCTTTACTTATCCTAATTGTTAGGGGCAGTTATGACTGAATGCTTCACTCTTGTGCAGGAAGACTTCAGGAAATTCTGTTTGAGGCTGATGTTCGTTTGAACCTTGAAGTGCGAAATATGCTAAGAAAAGTGTCTTTCGAAATTTCTAAATTTTCCATCCTTTCTCAGTTCCTAAGTGAAGCCTTGGTACATACATTGAAGGAAATTCAAATCCCTCATTTTTCATCTTTCACTTCTGCAAATGGAGATCATTCAGTTATTGTAGAACATAGGAATTTAATGGAACCTGTGATTGCTGATTCAAATACAAAAAATGCCTCACTGCCTCAAAATGAATTATATTCTGATAAAGCAGATAATTCAAGTGAGGATGGTGAGGGGTCTAAAATTTTAAATTCAAGCTCTCAAAAGTACATATTGAAACAGTTGTGTGCACTCATCGCTCTTGAGTGCCCTGTTGGTTATGGGATTGTTCCTGTGTACTCAAACCAGGTTTGGGTCGGCAATGGTTCTGTTTCAGGTCTTGATATGACTGTTTCCCTAAGTGAAATACAGGTGAGAAATCACACAGTGCATCCTAGCTTTCCATACAGACTAGTAATTTGTAATCTATGACAAATCTACAACAAATCATTGCCTGCATAAATGCTTTTATTTCTCTATAAAGTGTTAAAATGAAGCAACAAGTTGTAAACTCATGTTTTTTAAACAGTTCCTGAGAGAGCATAAGTCAACGGCAGACATCCCACCACTTAGTATCATCCTTCATCTATCTAGCTATTTGTTCTTTTCTTTTCGGTCAGGCCCAAAACGATGTTTCTTTTGACAAATTTCAGTTTATGAGGAAACATCAGTGAAATTTGTCTCATGTAAAGCTTGTTATGGTGTTCCACTTTTACTCTACTTGAAGAACTATAAAAAAGAAATAAAGGAGACTATCATCATTTCATTAATGTAATACAGGGTCTCTTGGAAAAAGAACTTGTAATGGGCATCTACTTTTACAGGTGGTCAGTTAATGTGGGACAAATGAAAAATGTGGCCTTTTAATATGAGACTCATTGAGTAATTTCCTGGTTTTTGAAGTTCTTGTAAGCTAATAACCTACAGTTTGTTGGTCACTTGAAGTTGCTACCTTTTATAGGTGTATAATATTACCACATTCATAGTTGACTTATCTTGAGCTTTTACCAAATCAGGCCATTATCTTTGCTGTTGAATCTTTGAATGGGGTTCTTGTTGGAGAGACAACCAATAACATGACCCAAAGTCATTTGTCCATAAACGAAGAATCTGAGGGAAGTTTGGTAGAAAAACTTCCGGATGGTAATTCAGTTTTAGCTATTGAAGAATATGTCTTTTGGATAAACTTGACACATAGAGCTTTGAAGTATTTAACACATATACAGGCACTATTGTCGCAATTGAAGATGTGTATCAGCACATGTATATTGCAGTTGAGGATTCAGAAAGCAGGTATAATTTAGTTGGCATGATGCATTATTCACTGGCCGGAGAGAGGTCTCTTTTCAGGGTAAGAAATTTCTTTGTGCATGTTTGCTTTTTGCTGTTTCCTTATGAAGAAAAACAGTTTGTTTGATTTCTATTTTAGCAGATGCTGACAGTGTTGGAATGAGTACTGGCCTACAATAACTTTCCTTTGTACAAGTAGTTGCCCTTATTTTTTAATCCAAACCTTCATGGGACGAGTTATGCTGACTTCACTATCAGTACATACTGGGCAGCATTCATGTGGTGGCCCCAAATTCAAACCCACGCACACACACACAAAATAAAAAAAAAACCATATTAGGCAATGCTGGTATCTTCCCGTAGCCCGATTTCAGTGTCATATTTACACACTGGAATTTCATGGCCTCTTCTTGGTTGGTGTATGTTACAGATTGTATATAGGCTGATTTGTAGGGATTAGATTGTTAACAAATATAGGCTGATTTGTAGGCTAACTAATAGGAATTAGAGGGCTGATTTATTGTAAATAATATAAGATATTTTACTTCCTATTATAGGATCTCTATACTTGTATATATACCCTTATAATTGATGAATAAAAGATAAGCAATTCATTCTCTTGTTCTGAAACTTACATGGTATCAGAGCCTGGTTCTGTTCATAGATATTTGAGGGAAAAAAAAAATTCTGGGTTGTTGGGTGTGAGGGAGGCTGCTGCCATATTCAAGGTACAGGCTTTGGAGGTTCCTCTATAGACACCGCCAACTCAGGAAGGTACGTCGTGTCGATTAACCAGCACCTAGTGACTCCTTGTGGGTAATCTGTTATCTTGTTGACTTTTCTTAGCAATTATATTTGACAAAAAGACTGGAATTGTTTCTGATATGGTTCCATTGGTTTCAAAAATCACGGACCATAAATTAAATGGAATTAATTTTCTTGATTGGAACCATATGATTGAATTATATCTGCTCAGTATTTCTATGGATGGTCATCTGACTGATGATCCACCTACGGATGACTCTAGATTGTCGTGGATGAGAGAAGATGCTCGTTTGAATATACAAATTCGTAATTCTATTAATAGTGAGGTGGTTGGTCTGGTTACTCATTGTAAGACAGTGAAAAACTTAATGAACTATTTGCAGTTCTTATATCCTGGAAAAGGAAATTTCTCTTGTATCTATGATGTTTGCAAGGATTTTTACAGGGCAGATAAAGGAGATAAGTCTCTCACCAGTTTTTTTATGGACTTCAAGAAAACTTATGAAGAGCTCAATATGTTGCTTCCCTCCAGTACTGATGTGGAGGAATAGCAGAATTAGCGAGAGAAGATGGCTGTTATGAGTTTTCTAGCCGGTATTCTGTCTGAATTTGAGACTGCCAAATCTCAAATTCTTTCCAGTTCAGAAATTTCCTGTCTAGAAGATGCTTTTCCGAGAGTTCTCCGTACAGAAAATACGTTACCTGTTCTATCTACTCAGCCTAATAGTGTTCTTATTAGCCGTACTACCACATCTGACTCAGGAAGACAACACTACAATAGTGGTGGCAACCGTAAGAGCATGGGGTCAGTGTCCAACAACTCTGATAAGAATGCTGGAAATCGTGGACACGAGCAAGGAGAAATGGTATGTCACTATTGTTACAAACCCGGTCATATCAAGCGGGACTGTCGGAAGCTGCACTATAAGAAAGCTCAGTCTACCTATATTGCATCCAGTTCTGAGATCTCTGAAAAGTTTGTTA
The DNA here is from genome assembly GCA_026120185.1 of Voacanga thouarsii. Taxonomy (NCBI): domain Eukaryota; kingdom Viridiplantae; phylum Streptophyta; class Magnoliopsida; order Gentianales; family Apocynaceae; genus Voacanga; species Voacanga thouarsii. Next base: position 10,044,428 of record JANUWF010001017.1, read on the forward strand.
CAATATCTGCGGATGAGTATGCCAGATTGACTCAGCTTCAAGCAACAGTGAAATAGCCATCCGGTCATGTTACTGCTCTTGTCAAGACAGGTAAACCCAATACATGTCTTGTTTCCTCTTCTTCAAAATGGGTCATTGATTCTGGTGCTACAGATCACATGACAGGCAATCCCAATTTACTTTCTAACTTTCAGCCACATCAATCTATCACTCCTGTTACTTTAGCCGATGGTTCAACATCCAGTGTTATTGGGTCTGGAACCACTAATCCCACATCATCTCTCCATTTATCATCTGTTCTGAGTCTACCACAACTATCTTTTAATTTGATTTCTGTCAGCAAACTTACTCGTGCCCTTAATAGTCGTGTCTTCTTTTTTCCTGGTTATTGTTTATTTCAAGATCTCATGACGAAGAAGATTATTGGTAAAGGACATGAGTCTGACGGTCTCTACATTCTTGATACACCGAAACCAGGGTCTATAGCATGTGCTTGAATAGTCTCTCCTTTTGAAGCATATTGTTGATTGGGTCATCCTTCGCTTTCTATGTTAAAGAAACTTTGTTCTCAGTTTTCAAATATTAATTCATTAGATTGTGAGTTTTGTCAGTTTGCTAAACACCATCGTCTTAGTTCTAGTCCTAAAGTCAATAAGCGAGCTACTGCTCCCTTTGAGTTAGTACATTCTGATGTTTGGGGTCCTTATCCAGTTACCTCTAAAACTGGATTCAAATATTTTGTTACTTTTGTTGATGATTATTCTAGGATGACATGGCTTTATTTGATGAAAAATCGCTCAGAATTATTTTGTCACTTTTCTTCCTTTTGTGCTGAAATTTGCACCCAGTTTGGTAAACTTGTACAAATCTTAAGAAGTGATAATGCAAAAGAATATGTTTCTGGCAATTTTCAAAAATACATGCTTGAGCAGGGTATTCTCCATCAGACTTCTTGTGTTGACACCCCTTCTCAAAATGGGGTTGCTGAGAGAAAGAATAGACATCTTCTTGAAACTTTTAGAGCTTTGTTATTTCAAATGCAGGTTCTTAAATGCTTCTGGGCTGATGCTATGTCTATTGCTTGTTTTCTAATCAATCGTATGCCTTCCTCTGTTTTGTTTGGTAATACTCCTTTCTCTACTCTATTTCCAAATAAACAATTGTTTCCTATAGAACCAAAGATATTCGGTTGTACTTGTTTTGTTCGGGATGTTCGTCCTCACGTTACAAAACTGGATCCTAAGTCCTTAAAGTGTATGTTTTTGGGTTATTCCCGTGTGCAAAAAGGGTATCGTTGTTATTGTCCTAGTCTCAGTAAGTATCTTGTGTCTGCTGATGTTATTTTTTTGGAACAAACACCTTTACCTTCATCTTCAGGTTCTGTGAGTCAGGGGGAGGATGATGATTTGTTAATCTATAATGCCATACCAAATTTAGGTCCACCTCCCCCTACACCAGTTAAGCCTCCCATCAAATACAGCTACTCGCGTCGCCCACATCTGCCAAGTTCTAACTTAGTTCTTTAGTCTCCAAAATCATGTCCTGATGAACCCGTATCTTCGTCATCAGATCCAACTACCAAAGATGATCTTGATCTTCCTATTGCTCAGAGAAAAGGTAAACGTGCATGTACTTACCCAATCTCTTCAGTTGTTTCTTACAATCATTTGTCTTCCTCTTCTTGTGCTTTTCTTACATCCCTAGACACTGTTTTTGTACCTAAAACTGTTCGAGAGGCATTAGCTCATCCCGGATGGCGGAATGCTATGCTTGAGGAAATGAATGCTCTAGATGTCAATGGTACATGGACTTTGGTTACCTTACCTGCAGGTAAACAAGCTATTGGATGTAAATGGGTGTTTACTGTCAAAATTAATCCTGATGGCTTCATTTCTCGATTGAAAGCTAGACTTGTTGCTAAAGGATATGCTCAGACTTATGGAGTGGACTATCATGATACTTTTTCTTCTGTTGCTAAACTTGCTTCTGTCAGGTTATTTATTTCTCTTGAAGCAACTTATGACTGGCCGCTGCATTAGTTAGACATAAAGAATGCCTTTCTCCATGGTGATCTTCAGGAGGAGGTATATATGGAGCAACCACCTGGGTTTGTTGCTCAAGGGGAGAATGGGAAAGTCTGTTGTCTGCAAAAATCTCTCTATGGCTTGAAACAAAGTCCTCGGGCTTGGTTTGGAAAATTTAGCCAGGCTATTGAGAAGTTTGGGATGCAAAAGAGCAAGTCAGATCATTCTATTTTCTATAGACAATTTGATGGAGGTATTATTCTGTTAGTTGTATATGTGGATGATATTGTAATCACAGGTAGTGACTCAAGAGGAATTTTGTCTCTGAAGTCCTTTCTTCATACTCAGTTCCATACCAAAGACTTGGGGATGTTAAAGTATTTCTTGGGAGTTGAAGTTAGTAGGAGTAAGAAGGGAACGTTCCTATCTCAGAGGAAGTATGTGCTTGATTTATTGTCAGAGTCGGGAAAGTTGGGTGCTAAACCATGTAGTACTCCAATGGTTCCTAATTTACAATTAACCAAAGAAGGAGAATTATTTGCAAATCCGGAAAGGTACAGAAGACTTATTGGCAAGTTGAATTAGCTTACTGTGACACGTCCTGATATTGCTTATTCAGTGAGTGTGCTGAGCCAGTACATGTCATCACCAACTGTTGATCATTGGAAGGCAGTAGAACAAGTTCTGCACTATTTAAAAGGTGCTCCTGGACGTGGAATCCTATATGGAAATCACGGTCATACTAGGATCGAATGTTTTTCAGATTCTGATTGGTCAGGGTGTAAGGAAGATAGGAGATCTACTGCAGGATATTGTGTCTTTGTTGGGGGAAACTTGGTTTCATGAAAGAGTAAGAAACAGAATGTAGTCTCACGATCAAGTGCGGAAGCTGAATATAGAGCTATGGCTAAGTCTGTGTGTGAAGTCATATGAGTATATCAGCTTCTCAGTGGAGTAGGAATTAAGGTCTCAGTACCTGCAAAGCTATGATGTGATAATCAAGTTGCACATCACATTGCTTCCAATCCAGTCTTTCATGAACGAACGAAACATATTGAGATTGATTGTCATTTCATTCGTGAAAAGATCCAACAAGGTTTGATCACTACAGGTCATGTGAAGACTGGAGAACAATTAGGTGATTTATTCACAAAGGCTCTTAACGGGGTCCGGATTGATTATCTATGTAACAAGCTGGGCATGATTAATATCTATGCTCCAGCTTGAGGGGGAGTGTTACAGATTGTATATACGCTGATTTGTAGGGATTAGATTGTTAACAAATATAGGCTGATTTGTAGGCTGTTACAGATTGTATATAGGCTGATTTGTAGGGATTAGATTGTTAACAAATATAGGCTGATTTGTAGGCTAACTAATAGGAATTAGAGGGCTGATTTATTGTAATTAATATAGGATATTTTACTTCCTATTATTGGATCTCTATACTTGTATATATACTCTTATAATTGATGAATAAAAGATAAGCAATTCATTCTCTTGTTCTGAAACTTACAGTGTAAAAACATTTTGCTATCAGGATATCTTCCATTTTAACCATGCTTACATGGAATGTACTTTGTCAGGCATAGTCATAGCATGACTTGCAGATTTCTACTTGTCTTGCATATGTAATCGCTGAAATGAGATTTTGGATTTTGTTGTGTTGAGGACCATTAAATGCTCCTTTTTAACTTATTAGTATTAATCATGTTTTTCCTGCCAAATGGAAGCTTTGGAGGATAGTGATGTATTTTGATATCTTTCAAGTGCATTCTTTTCAATCATATTTCGTGATTGGTCATCAAACTTATGTTCAGGTGAAACATCACAGCCGAGGGAGATGGAAGCCACAAGCTCAATATTTCTCCTTGATTTCGTTATATGCTAAAGATGGGTCTGGAGAACCTTTGAGATTGAACTCCCGGCCAAGATCTGATTTTGTTGACATTTCAGGTTCTTATGATAGTGCATGGGCATTTTGGACTATACTTCCTTACAGACCTGAGGTCTATGGTGGTGATTCAGAGTGGGAATCTCACCACCTATTGGCTAAAAATACATTTTATCTTGTTAACAAGAAGAATGGCCGAGCAGTAGCCTTTATTGATGGGGTTTTGGAATTCGTCACCAAGCCTGGAAATCCCTTTAAATTGAAAGTGTTTCATGACTTCATTCCAGCTGGTAATCATTTGTTTAGTGACAGCTGCTTAGGTGGCGCACTTGGAACCGGTTTGCCATGCAATTCACCCATAACTGATAAAAGAGGTTTGGAGAATACCACAAAGGTGAAGGGAGTCACCATTTTAATAGACAAGGTTACGCTGACAATCGTTCATGAACTAGGAGATACAGAGGAAAAGTTCCCACTCCTCCAAGGAACTATAGGTTCTTCTGAAGTCATTGTGCAGGTGTTAAACACTAAAGCTAGGTTTATGTGCAAACTAGAGGTTATGCTTCATCACTTTGATGCTCAGAGGAACCTATGGTGAGTGTTTGTCCTTGACTTTCTGTTTTATTTTTTGTTTTTACCTGGAAAGTACATCAAATTTCTTGTAACAGAATGTTTTCTGATTGTTCTCTCTTTGTTCCACATAATTGCAGGAGGGAATCAGTCCATCCACTTGATATTTTCTTTTTCTACCGCTATAGATTTCCTATTCAGGGCTCAGAAAATGTTTTGCCTGGTGTGTGTGGTCATTTGCATGTTAGAATCAGAGAGGTTAGCTTTTAAGGCTGTGCATTAAATATTCTTTTGGTTCTCACAATGTCTAATTCATGTCTACCATTGGCAGTTGGGCATATCTTTGAGTGAACTTTCACTGGACATCCTTCTCTTCGTCATTGGGAAGTTGAAGTTGGCTGGCCCTTTCGCCGTAAGAAATTCAGTGATCTTGGCCAATTGCTGCAAGGTTCTGGACCCTTCATAACCAATTCATATAAAATATCTACCAGAAACCCCCCCCCCCCCAAAAAAAAAAAGATCTGCCATTTCAACTCTGCTCATGAGTTTAAATACTATGTGGTTTTGCAAATTTATTTGTATTAGGTCTATAAGCAATACCTTTTATTTTCTTTCTTCTGCTGGAGTTGTTGTCTTGTCTGATGCATGCCTAATCTCTTAAACTTTCCTTGCTTTATTACAAGTATCAAAGATTTGAAATTGAGGATTTTTTGACCAGGTTGAGAACCAGTTGGCCTCAACCCTTCATTGTCAATTCTTTGATAACCAGTATGCATCAGTGGCTGGCCGGCAACGTACTACCATTTTCCTCAGGTTTTTCTCCTGAAAGTCTTTTACTTTTCTTTTTCTAGACAGTCAGAGCTAGCATCTGTGAAAGAAGGTATTTCTCCAACGACCTCACACAACTTGATTCACCTTGTACTACAGCCAATGCATGGATGGAAGTTTCCTAGTTGAAACTTGGGCCTTGGCAGTTTGCAAGTCATTTATAGTGTTGGTACTCTGTGCGAACTAACTTGATGCTTTTCCACTTTGTTCCTATTGGAAAATGAGAACCTTGTATTTCTAAATTAAAATTTAATTTTCCTTTTCTTTTTGAGACACAGTCCTAATTCATTTTGAACTTAACTTTGGTGGGAATTCTAATTTGTATTGTTAGTTTGTATACGAGGTTTCCAATGAAATCCCATTCTATCTTCAAGATTTTATTGACCCTAACTAATGTGGTTAACAGGCATTTAGCTTTAGCAAATCAACCTCCTGAAGCATCAGTTTTCTCGATCCGGCTTGCAGACCAAGGAGCCCTATCTACATCTCCACTTCATGTTTCGCTTCTGGAAGCCCGGGCGTTTGCTTGGAGAACACGTATAGTTTCATCACAAGGTGGGCAATCCTCTTTCCTGTTGCATAATAGAGTATTTTACCACCGCAAAAGCAATTATTTTAGGAAAAAAAACTAGAATTTTGAAATGATTAACTGGTTAAAACCTCTTAATATCTCCCTAAGAAAGATGTTATGGGCAAGATTTTGCAAAAAAGTTAACCAGTGAGAATACTGTTTTGTATAAGGATTTTTCTTCGTAGAGCTCTGTTACAACTTTAGTATTAGAAAAATATTAAATCCCTTTGGTGTTTAAATGACAAGCTGAGATATCCCAAAATAGGAAGAGAATTTTTGAAGTTTGTCAATATTATAAGTTTCCCAATTGTTTGTTGGTTTCATGGAAGGCATTGTAGCACATATAGAGGAAATTATTTGTGATTTTGGGGTGCTAGATCATTGTCATGAAAGTTGATTCAAAGTTAATAACCAGTCGTATTCTTGGCAGCTTAGTGAGACTTGAGTGATTGATCTTACATGTATCAGTCCATTACAGTACAAGTATTTAAGAAGAGGATGTAGTATAAAAGCTTCAGTGCTTTCATTGGATACCTCTTGCTAAGTTCTTAGCTTTTATCACGAGCATCTACCACTGAGATTAATATTCATGCATGAAATGCGGCAATGCTTCGCATATACCATGAAGCAACATGTCCTTGGGGAAGGAAGAATGACAATTAAACCAGCAGGAATTCAAATGGATTAGCGGAATTATGCCTATTGTGTTTTCTTTTTGTGGAATATGGCTTGATAAAGAGTACTTATATGGTGAGCCTGATGCTGGTACGTTGATTGATGGCAAGCCTGTATTTGATTACCATCAACATATTATCTTATATACCTGCAGTTAACCTCTGAACTTTCTTGCCTGAAAGTTGTTTAACATTAGTTGCTTCTAGATCTCAGTATTTAGAGTTATATTGATGGTGATAGTACAAAGCTGGTTTAATGCAATTTCTCTCTTTCTGTTGATCAGAATCAAAGACTTCCCCTGGTCCATTTATTGTAGTTGAAGTTTCACGGAGAACTGAGGTATTTTTCCGGATCATTAAAAGCAATACAGGATCTACAACAGATTTGAAAAGGTGTTCTTACCTCAGTTTCTCCTTTTCTTTCTCTTGTCTGGTCTCTGCAGGAAGGCTTGTCAATTATTGTTTCTCCTTTGTTAAGAATATGCAATGAAACTGATTTTGCAGTGGAGTTGCGTTTTCAACGGCCACAGCAAAAGGAAACTGACTTTGCTTCTTTAGTGGTGGAAGCTGGAGACACTGTCGATGATTCTATAGCTGCTTTTGGTGCCACTAACTTGTCCGGTGGATTGAAAAAGGCATTAATGTCTTTAAGTGTTGGTATGAGTTGTACTCTTTTCTCCCTCAATCTCTCTCTGCCCCCCCCCCCCCTCCCCCCCGGCCTCCTCCCTCCCTGTCTTCCACATGCTAAAGTAGAAGAAAATGTGAAAATGCACTCTCATCAAAATTAAATAACTGCATGATGAATGGTTATATGGTAGAACTTGATTAATTTTCAGACTAAATGCAAATGTTTTTTTATAATTTTATTTGATAATGTACTGTATCTGGGTCCTATGGGTCAAGCCTTTTAAAGGACCTTTTTTCCCCATTTTTTTACTAGTACTTTCTTTTGGTGTGTTATGTACTTCTTTATAGTCTGTTTTATGTTTCCCTATTGTCATGCATATTAAGATGGATGTGTTCTTTGTTCCAAGTAGCTAAAGTAGAAACTAAGCATGTAAGAGAAGGCGTAAATAAATTAATATGAGATATCCTCTTTAGACAGGTCACCAAATTTGAACCATTTAATTTCTAAATATGTTGAATTTTCAATGTTCATGTGGAGTATAACTTCTGTTGGGTTTTAAATGTGTCTGATATTGGAGTTAGTAATTATTTTTCACAAAACTTTGTCTGCTTAGCCTAACTTTCCACCTTGTGGTAGTTAGTTCCTGTCTTTATACATATTTATGCTGTAAAAATCACAAATGGATTCATTTTGTTTGAATGAGACTGTAGAAATTGACAGAGTTTGCAATTCATTTGCAGGAAACTTTTTATTTTATTTGTTTGAACGAGTATAGAAATTAACAGGGTTTCAAATTCATTTGCAGGAAACTTTTTATTTTCTTTTAGACCTAGGGTTACAGATGCACTGTTAAATTGTAAAATTTCATCAGTGGAATGGTCTGACGAACTTAAAGGGGGGAAGCCGGTGTATTTGTCCAGTCTGTTTGAGAAATTGAGTTACCAAGTACAGACAGCATTTTCTGTTGAATCATCAAAATGTGCTTTTGGCACTGCTCATTGTGCTCTCAAACTGGAAGATGGATGTATTGGTAACATGTACTTTTTGATTCAAAGCATAGGGAAAGATGTACCCATCATTCATCCTGATAACTTTGGATATGCTCCGCTAAATAAGAATCCGCCCATTGCCTTGCAAGAGCAGAAAGAAATCTTTCTCCTTCCTACAGTATGTGTCTCTAATTTATTACAGACAGAGATACATGTGAATCTCACTGATGCAGGTATTGACAACATATGTCTTTAGTATACATACATGTTGTTATTGTGGACTTATGCTCTGGTACAGATCCACAGGTCAATCTGGAATCCAGTAACATATGCAATCAGGCTACTATTCCCTGTGGAGCAGCTGTTAATCTATATGCCAACCCAGCAACTATATTCTTTATGGTCACACTGACTGCATTTGATTCAAGCTGCAAACCAGTCAACAGCAGTGAATGGGTTAAAAAATTACAAAAGGAAAAAAATAATGCTCATCATTTGGATATTGAATTGGATTTTGGTGGTGGAAAATATTTCGCACTCTTAAGATTGTCTCGGGGAGACAGAGGCACACTGGAGGTAGTTAACCAGTGGACTTTCTTATTCTTGGTGGCGGTTTTCTTCTTCTTCTTCTTCTTCTTCTTCTTCTTGGTTGCCTTTCTTGTGCTGTCAATGGGGGGTTCTTATTCTTGGTATCTGTTTGCAGGCTGCCATTTTCACTTCATACGCATTGCGAAATGATACAAATTCTTCTTTATTTTGCATTGGAGTCAATCCTAAACCTCTGTCTAGGTAGTCATGTAATCCTTTGCTCAATTATATGCCTTCTCTCGTTTGGTTGTTATTGCAAATGTGATAAATTGTATTGACATGGGCAGAGTTGAAGTTGAAAAGCTTCGTTCAAGAATTCCCCCAGAGTTGGGTGTTTATTTGGCCCCAAAATCAACACAATCATGGTTCATGAAGTAATTTTCTCCTTCTACATTCAAATGAATTCCTGTTTAGTATATCTGATTTGCAGTCTTTTCATTTTTGTCTACAATGATATGTCATTTTGTGAAATCAAGAATGTATTGATTGCTTTTTTTATATAAATTATATCCTTATCATTTATTACTTTACTAAATCATAACAATAATTGAGTTTTCAAATTTCAAACCAACTTTACGATTTCTAATAAGAGTAATTTAGGCTATAAGTGGGAACGAACTCTTTCCAATTCAAACTAAAACTTCAATTTAAATTAATATTAATTTAAATAATTTTTGTTTTTCGAGAACTCTCATATACTCACAACACATTATATTTTCTCTCTCATTAATGATTGGACCTCACATTTACCCTACATTTAATAAATTTTAACAAATTCATCTCAATCCAATCTTTATCCAAATTCAGCCTTAGTTTTTTTTCTTGTTAAACTCTATAGATGTTAAGAGCATTTTTAATATGTGTGAATTATTCAAAAGTGACACATATTAGAGAATGGATGAGTATATTACAGTAGCCATTGTTGTAATCTATGTTACACGAATTCAGCACCTTGCTTGTAAGGACCTCTATCCATATAACATGGAATGGAGATGGGTGTGGCATGCAGTTAGGGTACAGAAAGAGGACAAGAGAGGATAAGAAAAGAAATGCAAAAAAAGCCTCTAAGATTGACTTCAGATATGCTTATTGAACATATAAGTCCCTGAAGTGCCGATAGTAGTTGTAACTAGTTGCTGATGGATATGCTGGCTAGCTGAGTTGTGGTGGTGGTTTGAAGTTGTGTAGATGATAGGTGTTTTTTTTGGTTTTAGCCACTGTGGGAAACAAGACAAGGGAGAGAAGGGTAATGAGCTTTATTAGATAAGATTTAAGATACTTCTTACTGTTAAACTAATGCTCTTCAGGTTTCAAGTTGTTTCATTCGCAGCCCAAGCTTTATGGTTATTCACAAAATATCTCTCAAGCATGCTATGGCTTCATATATTTCCCATTTGTATGGAGATCTTTATATTCTACCCTCCGCTAAATGTTACTACCTCCGTTTCACAATATAAGTCGTCTTAAACATATGCACAAGAATTAAGGATCCTAAATTCTAGACAATTTTAAAACTAAACTTCCAAAAACACTCCAAATCAAGTTTTTATCTGTTTTGGTAATTGAAAAGAGTTGGGTCATAGTTAGTGGAAAGAGAGAGATTGTAGGGAGGGGTAGAATAGAAATAAAAACAATAAATACTTCTAGAATTTTGTAAAATGACCTATATTGTGAAAAAACTTTTCAAGTCTAAAACGACTTATATTGTGAAACGGAGGTAGTATGAATTTTCAATTATTCCAACTTGTACTTCCGAATCCTAAGTTTTTACCTGAGAAAGTATCCAAACTGTGTCCCTGTGCTCAATATTTTTGTTGATTAAGAAAATCAGATGCATACACATTTACCTGTTCCAGAGCCCAGCATCCATCCATACTCAAGTCTTTGTAACATAAGATTGTAATAGATGTCTATATATGTTATGCAAGTGCAGTAAAGATTTGTCTCATCTATCTTTCTTCCTATTCCAGATGCCACAAGGTGTGTGTTAAATTGGTTGAGGAGAAAACATCTGAAGCATTGTTGGACTTGGATGCTTTGTCAGGCCTCACGGAGATTGACCTGGAAATGGAAGAAAAGAATGGGGTTAGAGTTGTTACAAAGTTAGGGGTTTCTTTGAAGCCATCTTTTAGTAAATCAAACCCATCAAATATTGTATGTGTGAACCCACGACATGCTATCTTGAACCAATCAGGGGAAACCATCAATGTTCGTCAATGTTATTTAGAGGTTTGCTGCTATTCTTACATCTCTATTCCTCTTCATGTTAAATGCTGCTCATAAAATTGACTTTTCCTCTTATTTCGCCTTTTCTTTTTCTGGCGGAGAAGGATGACATGGAAGGGGTAATCACTATCAGCAGTAAGCAGAGAACAGCACTAAAGCTGCAGAAACAAACACGAAAGAAAGGAGAAATGACCATCTTTGAGAAGCTTGTCAGAAAACATACAAAAACTCTAGATGATCCACTTCTGTTTGTTCAGTTCCGGCCAAATGATTCTGACTTAGGTTGGTCAGGGCCAGTGTGTGCTGCATCTCTTGGACAATTTTTTCTGAAATTCAGGAGATTAGAACATTCTGTAAGACTATCAGATTCCATAACATCACATGATCCAAGCTTTTGTGAATTTGCCGCCGCCCATGTGGTAGAAGAAGATTCTTCTCTTGTCCTGCATTTTTACAAGCCACCTAATGTAGACCTACCTTATCGGATTGAGAATTGCTTGCGAGATGCTCCGATAACTTACTATCAGAAGGTTGAGTAATAATCTGCATTTTATCAGTGAATTCTATTGATGCCAAGCTACGAAATTATTCTCTCTTTGTTGTTTGACAATTTCCAGGGTTCATTGGAGCCAGATACTTTGGGATCTGGTGGCAGCGCTAACTATGTTTGGGATGACCTGACTCTTCCTCATAAGTTGGTTGTCCAAATAGATGGTAGCTTATGCCCTGCTTGTAACTTTTTGTTTTTCTATGATTTTTTTTTAAAATTATTTTCATGTTTTTGATATTTCCCAAATACTTTTTGGCAGCGAATTTGTTGTATATATTGTAAAATATCAGTTTACAAATCATGTCAATGCTGATTTTTTCTGGCAGATTGTATGCACGGCGTCTTACAGGAAGTGATCTTATTACTGTCTGATTTGGGTGAATTCCTTTTTCAGGAGTTTCCTAGTTGCATTATGGAACTGTCAATTGTATTGGGAGCTAGACTTTGCATTTACCATCTAAGTCGTATTGGTATCAATATGATACCTGAGGGGTTTAATGTGGTCTGTGCTTACTTTTTACAAGCTACTGGACTTAATGGAAATCTTGGTTTGCCAATTTCAGTAGCTACCTATTCAATATGGTCCTATATGCCAAAGTTGATGTTAATTTGTACGTCTTGCATGATACTGGTTTCTTAGTTTTGGCTACCTAGTCTTAGAATCTTCATTTTGTCACTCAAGGAGTATTGTAGATTATGCTTTTGAAATGCTTTCCACTCTAGGTTCGTCTAAGCCTACTAAAAGTAAGGATCTTTTTTTTCCCCTCCCCTTTCCTTTAGGAATCACTTGCAATCCCTATCTCATCTTGCAGATATCCATCTATTCCGAGAGATCAATTTGGACAAAGTACGTGCATGGAAACCATTTTATAAGACCAAACAACAAAGAGGGATGGGGTTCTTACTGTTGGATAACAAGAGAGGAGACAAGGATGGGACAAATTCTAGTCAATTAATTAGCACAGGGATAGTGAAGTTCGGTTATGAAGTATTTGCAGAAGGCCTCACTCGAGTTCTGAGAATATGTGAATTCCCGGATAGTCACAAGGGGGATACTTTGTGTTACTCCACCTCAAAGATGCGACTTAGAATCTCATATTTTTCACTGCAGTTGCTAGAATATGCTAAGCAGGTCAGTCTGGATTATCAAATCCTTATACCACGTTAATACAGTTTAAGCATCCTGTTTTCTGGTGCTGAAATTGCTCACTTTCATTTTCACAGTATCTGTATTCTAGATCCTCAAATCTTGATAGTTCTACCAGTGCTACATGATATATATGATTTCTGCAACCTGCTTTAATCTACTTGTGCTGTAAAGTTTACAGTCAAGAATTCTATTTTCCCACTATGAGTAGGATTGAACTAGAAGGTAGAAAATCTATGGCAGTGTGCTTGGTTTGTAATTTTTTTGCATTGGGATAGAAAAATAAATAAGAGGCCTTTTTAAGTTCACCACATGCCTATTTACTTGGGTAGATATACATATACCCTTTCTTCTCTTTCTTCTAAGTTTGGATGCTAGCATCTACTGTTTTTACAGATGTTACAGACATGGTAACAGGGGAGCATAAAGCTGCTCTTATGTAATACCTTCTTAGGACTCCTTATCCTCTTACGTGTGTCTTTTTTGTCCACTAATGGACTTTGTCCTTATATCTGAGAAGAAAAACTATAATTTTCCTAAAGCCAATGCTGATTTATCAATCTTTGCCCCTGTTGAGAGATTTCAATTCTGAGAATATGGTGGTCTTCCCCCTGCTACATTATCTATGGTAATCTTCCCCCTGCTAGGTTATCTAGTACAATCACATCCCAGCTTAAAAATTTTTTTGGGAAGTTTTATTCAATAAAGTTATTGGGATGTTCCTATATTAAAATTTTTGTACAAATTGCTAGGTTGTCTAAGGATTCTTTCACCAAAATGCTAGTAAAAGCTCCTGGTACAAATGCTTTGTTTGATGAAAATGTGACTTAACTGCTAATATGATTGCCGGTATGTATAGGTTGATGTTTTCACAAATAAATCTTCCAACTGCAATATCCATTTATCATCTCCAAATTTATTGTATGACTGCTTATGTGGCTGTGAGAGAGAAATATTTAGATTACCATCTTCTTAGAAAGGGAACTGTAACATTTAAAAATTTTGCATCCAGCTGGCTTAGATATAGACGGTGAGGTTGAAGTTATTGGGCTTTTAAACTGCATTTGGTTGCTTCCTGGTGGTTAATTTACTCAGAAGATTGGAAGTTTACCTCATATTTCCTTATACCTAATATCATTTATAACCTGCTGAAGGAAGAAGAGTTGCGCGAGGCATCCATCTACTTGCCGATCATCAACACAAGGCTTGAAAACTTTGATATATACTCTGTGTTCACTTATCAGCATAAGGTCAATGAAGTTAATGTACAGGTTAGTCTCTTTAGATAAGGATAATTATGTCTTGGATGTCTAGGTGCTTCAAGAATGCAGGTTTTTTTTTTTTTTGGGGGGGGGGGGGGGGGTGTTAGAACCGGAAGTTTTTATTGATGCATCTAATACCCTAACATTCCTGATGCTTCAGTCATTAGCAGTGGATCAGAAGTGGGCTGGAGCTCCTTTTTCAGCAGTGCTTCGTAGGCATCAATCTGATTGCTATGACCCGAATGACAATGCACTTCGAGTTGTGATTGTTCTGCTTTCTTCAAATTCTATGGTTAAGCAAATCAAGTACTTGTCAATTATTTTACAGGTGCATGAAACAATATGTGCTATCTTTAGGTGTTTCTTTGCTTCAATGTTCTCTTGTAGTCTTTTGCATTTAAGGTGGCATCATTGTAGTTAATATGGTGTTTGTCCCTGCCTCTCGACTGTTTGTCTTAATTGCTAATTCAGTCATGTGACTTTGGTATGTTTGCAGCCACTTGACTTGAACCTTGATGAGGAAACACTAATGAGAATTGTCCCATATTGGAGAACATCACTCAGTGACCCTAATGCTCCAAGTCAACAGTATTACTTTGACCGCTTTGAGATCCATCCTATTAAGGTTTGATATTTTATTTTTATGTTGGCCCAGTGATTCTTAATTTCATGCATTTATCTCACATTTGCGTCTGTATGTTTTTACAGATAGTGGCTAGCTTTCTTCCAAGGGACTCATATGCCAGTTACAGTTCTACCCAGGAGACGCTGAGGTCTTTGCTTCATAGTGTCATAAAGGTCTAATAAAAAACTTTCCTCACATTTCTTATCTTTTGTAACATGAATTGACATCACTATCTCTCATCACATAATGAATCCCTAAATAGGGGGGAAAGTCGCTCATTCTTCTATATTCCTGTGTTGCTCCAGATACCTACCATTAAAAATATGTCTGTGGAGCTCAATGGTGTGCTTGTCACGCATGCATTGATAACCTGGCGCCAGTTGTCTATTAAATGTGCACAACATTATTCATGGTAGGCCTATCACACTTCTTTATATTGGGGCATTAAATCTAATTTTTTCATGATTGTGGAATATTTTTGTTCTTCTAGGTATGCTTTAAGAGCAATATATATGGCAAAGGGAAGCCAATTGCTCCCACCAGCTTTTGCATCTATTTTTGATGACTTTGCTTCATCCTCTCTGGATGCATTTTTTGATCCTTCAAGCGGCCTGCTCAATTTTCCTGGCCTTACAATGGGTATCCTTTCTTTCTCTCCCCCTTGCACACTCAAATGCATGAGTTTGTATTTCTTAACAAAAAGAAAAAATATGCATGAGTTCGTGCACAATATGTGGGGCATGCAAATGAGAGCACTAGTTCTGTTCCTACACTGGTCTCATGTAGAAGTTATGAATGGCTACACCAGGAGAGTGGATACAAATTTTCATTGTATATATTATGTTATAATGTATTGTCTTTCTTTGGTGCAGCTTCTGTTCTTGCCCCATATTTCCACTATATATTATTTGTGTGGATGAAACGTACATGATCTAAGCCTTTTTTCACTCATTCTTTGCCCTTATTTTAGTGCTGACAACTATTCCTTTTGCCTTTTTTTGTCTGCGTTATTTTGTGCTTTAGTTCACGGCTGCACATGGTCTCATTATGACTGCTTCTACACCCTTTTGCTATGGTTTATGTTTACTTGAATTCCCACCAGTTGCTAAACTCATTGTAATTCTCACTTTTTTTTTTTTGGTTGATGTAGGTACATTCAAACTCATCAGTAAATGCATTGATAGTAAAGGATTCTCTGGTACAAAACGATATTTTGGTGATCTTGGAAAAACAGTAAGATTTGTTTCTTTGGACCCCAGTTTCCCATGTATTGTAGTCGCGAATTGTATGTCACTAGAAGTTTATTTTGCAGTTAAAAATGGCAGGATCAACTATAGTATTTGCTGCAATTACAGAAATATCAGACTCGGTTCTGAAGGGAGCTGAAACCAATGGTTTCAATGGAATGGTAAAATTCATTCCTTAATGATCATATAGGTTATGTTATCTTGTACAATTTTGAATATGAACAAGTAGACGATATCTTCCCACAGGTGCATGGATTTCATCAAGGAATATTGAAATTAGCAATGGAGCCATCTTTTTTGGGAAGTGCTGTTATGGAAGGTGGCCCGGATCGGAAAATCAGGCTGGATCGAACTCCTGGAGTTGATGAGGTCAATCCTTAACTCTTCAAAAATGTGATCAGGGGTGACGGTTTGTCTGTACCCGATTTTCAGAACATTTGGTTTAGATTGGTAGAAGTGTAATCTTTGTGCTGTTTTCTTTTGGTTTGTAGGATTAGTCAGCACAGTACCTAATGATTTTACTAAGACAAGCAAGATCAGAAGTTGCAAACGGAATTAATTGTGGAGTTTTACTTTCATATCGTTTTGACAGCTCTGCTTAAATTGTGTTTTGCTTACTTGCTGCGCTTTGCAGTTATACATCGAGGGATACTTGCAAGCCCTTCTGGATACGTTATACAAACAAGAATATCTTAGAGTGAGGGTCGTTGACAACCAGGTCACTTCTTGCTCAGCACTCAATATATTTTCTGGCAGTTGTAACAACTATAGCTGAATTTTCAACTCTAGAATGTACATGTTTTTCTTCCTGGTTCTATTATAAAATAATTACCCGTAATCTTTTATTCCTTCTTGCAGGTCATACTGAAGAACCTGCCTCCAAATAGTTCCATTATTAATGAAATAATGGAACGTGTAAAAGGCTTTCTTATAAGCAAGGCATTGTTGAAGGGAGATTCTTCTACTGCTTCACATTCTTTACGTCATATCCGCAGGGAAAGTGTAAGTATATCTTGGATCTAGTGCTCCCTGCATCTCTGTGTTTTATTGATCAAAGAATGATGAAAGAAAATCTTGTCTTTGCTTTGCATACTACTGTTTTCTAAGTCAACTTTGTATCGAAGAGATATGTGTACCTATGGATGTAACTAACAGGAGGAAATGCAATATCTAATTGAAAATCTCCGTTCCATGCTGCCACTCGTCTTGAAATAGTGTTTAAACCTAATTGGTGTAACCAATCTGTTTCTATTTCTATTTCAGGAATGGAAAATTGGACCAACTGTGCTTACTCTATGCGAACACCTTTTTGTGAGTTTTGCAATTCGTGCATTACGGAGGCAAGCTGGAAAGGTTATAAAGAGAGTTAAGTTGAAGGAGAAACCAGAGTCCAGTGATGAAAAAGCTCTCGTCGCTGCTTCCAGTGGCGATAAGCAGGAGGTGAAACTTAGATGGAGATGGGGAATTGGAAAGTTTGTATTGTCAGGGATAGTTGCCTATGTTGATGGACGCTTGTGTCGCTGTATTCCTAATCCTATAGCAAGAAGGGTGGTTAGTGGATTTTTGTTGAGTTTTCTTGAAGATGAAAAGGAATAAAATGTAAATTTCCATTATCTATCTTTTATCCTTATCCAATTTTATGTCGAGTTTTAAACGGAACACGGAATTTGAGTTTAGGGGAAAAAGGACAAATTAAGCATTTCTTCAATAGTGTTTGCTTGTCTCCATCTTCTTAACTTTATCCATTAAGGCTCCGTCAGGTACGGTCGTTACGTTACGATGCACTTGGTTTGGTTTTGGGACTGCTTGCAATACCGCGCCCATTGTTTCCGAACTTTTTTCTTCCATTGTTTGTGGTAAATATACTTCCGAGGGATGTCTCATTCAGAAACACGTCGGAGTGGTCCCTCCAACTGCAAAGCTTTTCAGTACTCAAGAGAAACAACACTGTTCCCTCAGGTCGGGGTTCACCGGATGAGACAAATCATTTTTAACCTCTTTACTTATCTAAGACAAGAGTTTCGACAGCACAATAATGAGAATGACCATATCATTTATATTGCTTCAGAATAAGGATACGTTCGATTTTCGAAAAACTTGAATACAAAACAATGTGTGTAACTCTCTTCTGCTCCTATAATATTTCATTGTTGTTGCTTCGTCAAGGGAGAAAATGCTCATTTTAAAATTTGCTATCGGAATGGATCATGCATGAACCAACCCTCCCCACCCCCCCCCCCCACTCCCCTTCCTCCCCCTTAGGATGGGGCAGAGGTACTTCTATGTGTAATTGACAAACTTCGAATGTTTGAATCGAACAATCTCCCGAAAAGAATTTTAAATTTGCCTGAAACTCTTCGTATATAAGCAACTGCTGATCCCATTCCCAGTAATTTCATTTTCAGCGGCAGCAGTCGTCACTATAAGCGAAGCCCGCACCTGATTGAGAGTGAAACCACTAGCTTTAAACAAAACAAACAAATTCTGTGGGACCTTACGTTTATTCAAAATTATTCAGTGAACTTTGTAAAAGGGAAATCTCAATCAAGCACACAGAAAACCTTTGCACAACTTCTATATAAATAGCTCTTATAGAGCTACTTCAGTCCTTCATCTTCATCTCCGCCATGTCCATCTCCTCAAGAAAAGAAATGGCTTTCATAATCCCCAAGAATCAGCCCTCTATTTCTGCATCCACCCCCAGTCTTTCAAACAGCAGGAACAATACTGAGTCTGTTGACAACTCAGTTACCAGCCAACTATACTTGAAGTCCTCAACGACTCGCCATTCCTCTCAAAGTCTTGATAAAGAAATCGTTCTTCGTCGCATTCGTCACCACAAGTCCGTGAACAAGGTTCGGAACACTTTCCGGTCTCTGCTGGGCAATTCGCAACCGCCTGATTATTATGAGCATAAGTGGCTGGAGCAGGGTGATAGCTTCTCCTCCCCGTAACACCCAATGGTGGCCTGTACAATCTCTGCATTAGGAGCTGTTCGTGATAGATTGTGCTGCAAAATCAAAACCGCATGGCCGTGAAATGGGAATTGTCAAATCATGTTCCAAAGTGGGTTTTGCACTTATTTATTATGCGCTTCAGGTTGGCTGCAGAATCTAATGGATAAGTTAAAAGTTTACAAAATCAGCACTTTAATTTTACGTTTTCTTTAGCTTTTCTTGGCAAATCTTTGTGTGACAAAGACGATGATGGATTTGTTAGTGTAGTACACAAGAGGGTCTTCCGGTCATTCGTTGATCACATTTAACAAATGCATTCAATCTACTTAAATACTGGGGTATAAGAGTTTTGTTGGCTTCTTTTCTAGTTTGAAAAGAAGATAGATACGTTAAGAAGCAGCTTTGTTATAGCTTCTCCTTTCTCTCGACTATTGTCCATTTAATGAAATTTCTCTTACTAATAAACTTGGAACAGAGCTAGAGGGAGAAATTAAAAGAAATGGTAGGTCTTGTTTCTCACAAATTCTAATATCAGCCTAAATCACCGACAAGAGCAGTGAAATGGACAAACCCACCGCTTCCCCCCATCCTACGTCCTCCACCTGTGCTGCATGCAGACTGCAGACCGAGATAAGGGATCTTTTCCCTTAGCTTTAGGGGAAATGACGATAAAACGCATAGACCAATGTGAACAAATTACATTTCGTTTCATATCCTGGAGAGAAGTTAATTAGTTGGAGGGCTCTGGTGTGATGCTACAAGGCTTTCTAAAGCACCAAATGCTTTCTTTCGAATCAAACACAATAAAACAATTCTTGGCAGACGAATGGAATCCTCATAGAATCTACCCACAATATCTATTGGTATCACTTTATTTTGCAACTAAGTTAAATTAATTAGAAGGGATCAGAAGGGTTTCTATCTGATTGTTCACACAATACTACTTTATAATCAACTCCACTGAACAATGATGGTTAACCTTTATTTGGTATGCCCCTTGTGGACACCCAAAGCACCAACAAGTTCAATGGAGCGGACAAAATATGGAAAAAGTAGGATTGAAAAACTCATTACCGAGCGGAAGCGAGACTACAGTTGGTTATAATGCTTGCTTTAAAAGCACCTCAAGTGGGGAGTACAATTATTCTTCATAGAGACGTTAAAGTGAGGACACACTTACAACTTAACTGAACCATCGAATAAGGGCAAGAAATTTTTTATCCCACTAGAACGATTGTGGCCTAAAATATTTTCTATAAGATGGATCAGAGGTACGCAAAATGTTATCTGAACACACAGGATGCCACAAGGTGCATTAACTTGCAAGCCAAAGACGAAAATGAACTGTGATATGCACTACAAAATACAACGGCCTATGTAAAAGTATACCCCTAAGATGAAGAATATGCAATACTATGCCAAAATAAATTATTCATTTCTTTTCAACAGCAGGATGCCAAAAGTTTAATGATTTCAGTTCTACAGAAGCAGGGTATAGAGAGAGATCGGTCATCAAATAAACGGAGTATATGCTGGGAAAAGTACTTGTCATCTTTTATTTCCTAGAAGATGAGAAGTAGAGAGTAAGCGCAATGCTTTATCTGAATTGTTCAAAACGGCTGATGATCTTGAAATCTGCATTTTTCGTTTCTTCAAAAACTCCAAAGAACTTTGCAAGCACTGCGCAGGTGGTATCTCATCTAAAATGATAGGCCCCGACCTGTAAACCAAAATGACAGTGGAAGACATGACACCATAAGCCAATCTTCTCTTTGCAGATGTTGTTATGAAGTTGACATAAAAATTTATTTAACAAGCGCTAATCAGGCATGAAATAAAAACAGAAAAATCATACCCAGATTTTTTTGTTCTTTTCTTTTTTGAGGTAGTCTTTTTCTTTGGTTTCTCTTCTTCAGAGTCCGAAGAGAACACTATTCTGCATACAACAATTGCCATCCTCAATAAGCAACTCTATTTCTAGAAAGAACAAAAGCATGAAAACACAGCCTGAGTGGAGGAAAGAGGGGAGGGAGTAACATAACATACTTCTCACGGGCTGCAAGCAGTTTGACAATTTCATCTGGAAGCATTCCCTTGTTGTCACGGGGCTCTTCTTGTGACTCAGTTTCCATGACATCTTCAATGCTTTCATCCTCTTGTGCTGGTCTTGGAGTTAACTTCTCAGCCCATTTTCTACGTCGCTCCTTTCCTTCACGGACAACTCTGCAAGAGGATCATGTATTATGAAACGTTATCAAGGATTGTTGCTGACTTGCCAAAATATTTCAAACAGTGGACAAAAATAGTATCAATTGACCAACAGTTATTTTAAAAAAAAAAAAAGGCATGAAGCATATTTTGAAAAAAAGAAAAAAAGTTATTTCTTCGGTCCCCGTGCTCTCGTGATTGACCAATTATTAAACAAGGGAAGGATTTTTGCTTCTGATGGATGTGCAGAAGAAGCATTTCTAGTGAAAGATGACTTGAAATTTTGTGGCATTAAGGCTAGTTCTGCAGCTATTCTTCCAACTGTAAAAGGGTTTTTACAACGTGTTCTAACTTCAAAGGGGCATCAACATATCCAGAAAATGTGATTCCACAGGAAAGAAAGTCCATGTGACCAGGAAGGAGTGTGGGTGTATGGAAAAAAGTGGACAAATAGGAAATTAAACAATCACTGATGATAGCTTAAATATCTAAACTTATTTCATCCAAGTAAACTCACAAACTATGCTGTCGGAATCTTTGCAGAGTGCAACAGTGCTTGGCATTCTAATTTGATCAACATTGCTCAAAGACATGTAAATAAACCGATAGAAAAGTAGCTAAAAATACACTTTGTACATAAAAACTACACATAAACATGAGATAGATGTACAGAGAGAGCTGCAAAGTGAGAGAGATCGAGAGTCAAATTGTATGGAACAAATGAACAAAATTGAGAGGCCTATACACTCTTCTTATCAGTTCACCTCTCGCACAAGCAACAAATAACCAAAGTCTTAAAATAAATCATCAAGAATGAATCCAGCGGATTTCCAATACTTCTACCACAGTCATCAAGGCCTCTGCACAACAAAATGGGTATCCATCAAAACCCTAACCATCTCATATCAAGTTTCTCAACCCAAAACACCTTAGCCAGTATGCAGAATTGTCATTGCCATGAAATTCTCCATAAATTGATATTTCCCCCCAACGAATAGGCACAAGAAAATGCCAAAATACGATCTTGATATCAGAAAATCCAACAATTTATGGAATTGGAGCACTAAAAAACATTAGCTCATAAATTTACCGCCATTCTTAAGAGGACTAGAGGAAAAAAAAAATGAATAAGATGCAGAATACCAACCTTGCCTTATTTTCATTTTGGACTCTTCTTATCTCTTCATCTTGTGAAATTCCCTGGAATAAATAATAATAATAAATAAATGAACCAAAATTATCTTGGAGCAGCACGATATCTCGATTTGATTTAAAAGCTAAGACTGAACTGACCTGTTGGGAAGTGAATTCCTCCGGCGCGTCGGAATCGCTATCTTCACCTCCTCTTCCTGACATTTAGATTATGCGCAGAATCAAAATTTGAGGAGGATGTTCTCTCGGCGTCTGGGGTGACCACCCAAATTTGGCGGGTTTTTGGGTTAGGGTTTTTGCTTCGCTTCTATTTCCGTCTGTTTCACCACTGACGAGGGTTCAAGTTTTACGTCAGAACCTGAACCACCAAAACTAGATTAATTGAACAACAGTTAAAAAATAAACTTTATTTTAAGAAACAAAAAACAAAAAGCCATAAAAATGAAATTTGTGTTATGAAATTTTGACAATGTTAGAATAAAATCTACACAATAAATCTCTAATTATTATTTGCACAATAATTTTTTCAAATTTCTCTTCTTTCTTTTTTTATAATTTTCTCTAACAATTCTCCCAATATCTTTCAAGTTTGGGAAGAGCACTATTTATAGAGATTTTATTAGTAGAATTCATCATCTTCCACTAATATGCATTAATAGTGTCTCCACTAATTTAATTTTTAATGGTGGACATCCATATCCACTAATAAAATTAATGGAGTTTTCACTAATTCACTAATAATCACAATACTCCCTCTTGGATGTCTATTACATAAAAAATATATCTCGTTAAAACCTTATTAGATTAAAATTCAGTGAAAAAAATCTAGTGAAGGAAAAAGAGTACATTATTCTATATGTATACTTATTTCTTCTCTTGATGAGATGATTCTTTTAAATTTTTTAACCAACGTATACTGATTTTATATATCAACTTCTCAAATGTTACAATTGATAAAATTTTCGTAAAAATATTTACAAAATTGTCATATAACCGAATTTGTAGCACATCAATTTCATATTTCTTCTGGAGTTTATGAGTAAATAAGAATTTTTGTAAAATATATTTTGTCCGATCTCCTTTAATATATCTTTCTCGCAATTGAGCTATGCAGTGCATTATCTTCATGAAGAGGAGTTGGAATATCTCTTATAGATGATAATCCACAACTTTCTTAAATATAATGAATTACTGATCTTAACCATACACATTCTCAACTTACTTCATGAATAACTATAATTTCAGCATGATTTGAAGAAGTAGCTTGGAGATATCGAATGACTTGTTTAATTCCATTTCAATGTTGTCGTGTTTGTGAAGAACTAAATCTTGCTAATAAATTAAAAATAAAAGCAATATCAGGTCGTGTATTATTAGCAAAATACATCAATGTATCAATTGCATTGATATATGGTACTTCAGAACTAAGGAGTTCTTCATCATCTTCTTGAGGTCAGAAATGATCTTTATTCACGTCTAATGACCGGACGATCATTTGAATATTCAATGAATATGCTTTGTCCATGTAAAATCTCTTTAGAACTTTTATTGTATATGTTGATTGATGAATAAATATGTCACTTTGCATATGTTCAATTTGTAAATTAAGGCAAAATTTAGTTTTACCAAAATTCTTGATTTCGAATTCTTTTTTTAAATAATCAATTGTTTCTTGAAGCTCTTCTGGAGTTTCAATAAAATTAATATTATCAATATATATAGTTAATATCACAAATTTAGAACCAAATTTCTTAATAAAAATACATTAACATAACTGGTCATTTTTAAATCCCGCTTTCAATAAATATTCACTAAGGCGATTGAATCACATACGCCCAAATTGCTTCAGGCCATATAATGATTTCTGCAACTTGATGAAATAATTTTTACGAGGATAATGTTTATATACTTCGGGTATGCGAAATCTTTCGGGGATTTTCATGCAAACATCATTTTCTAAATTTTCATACAAGTAAGCAGTGCTAATATTTAATATGCGCATATCTATCTTTTTATGTACTGCCAAACTGATAAGATATTGGAGTGTAATAAAATAAACAATAAGAGAATAAGTTTTATCATAATAAATACTTGGTCTTTGTGAAAAATCTTGAGCTACTAACTATGTTTTATATCGTACGATTTCATTATTGTCATTACACTTTCACACAAATATTCATTTGTAACCAAAAGGTTTTACACCTTCCGGTGTTCAGACTGCAGGTTTGAAAGCTTCACATTTTGTAAGTACATTTAACTCTGATTGAATCGCATCTTTCTATTGTAACCAATCTTTTTTATGCCGACATTCATCAATTGATATTAGTTCAAGATCATCATTATCTTGTGTAACATTAAGAGATATATTGTATGCAAATATATTATCAATAACAATTTCTATTCAATTCCAACTTCTACCGAAAATGGTATAATTGATAGAAATTTCAACGTTACTTTCATCAATTTCTGATTTTTTATCATCAGTTCTTTCTTGGTCTTTATCATTCTTTTCTTCAATATGATTATCTAAATCATTTAACCCTCTTTTCTTTTGAAGATTTTTATTTTTAGAACCAAAAAATCGGCCACGCTTCTGGCGTGCTTTTGACTCAATAATTATATGTATAATCTTTTGTTCTGCTAAAACTTCAATTCGAATAGGAGTATTCATAACTGGAATATGCGATTTTGTTACTCTTCTGGAGTCAACAAAAGTATCTGGCATTTGATTTGCAACGCTTTGTAAATGAATTATCTTTTGAACTTCAAGTTCACATACGCTTGTGCATGGATCAAGATAATTTAATGATGTTGTCCAAGTAAGATCCTTCTTATACTGTTTATATTCTCCTCTTAATTTAGGGAATAATAATTCATCAAAATGACAATCAACAAATCTTATTGTGAATACATCTCTTGTCAGGGGTTTAACATACCTGATAATAGAGGGAAAATCATATCCAACATATATCTCATTTCTTCTTTGAGGACCTTTCTTTGTACGTTGGTTTGATGCAATTGGAATATATACAATACACTAAAAAATTCTTAAATGAACAATATTTGGTTCTGAATCAAAAGTCAATTGCAAATGAAAGAATTTATGATAACTAATTGGCCTTATACGTACAAGTATTGTAATATGTAAAATAGTATGTCCCCAGACAGATGTTGGGATATTTTTTTTATTAATAATAATCTAGTAATTAAATGTAATCTTTTAATAAAAGATTCAGTAAGACCATTTTATGTATGAGTATGAGCTACAAGATATTCAACATTAATCTCAATTGGTATACAATATGCATCAAAAGCATGTGATAAAAATTCACCAGTATTATCCAAAAGGATATTTTTAATTTGATGGTCAGAAATTATACTTATAATTTAATTATTTGAACAAGTAATCTCGCAAACGCCAAATTACAAGTAGATAATAAACACACATGTGACGATCGAGATGATACATCAATTAAGACCATAAAATATCTAAACGGTCCACATGGTGGATGAATAGATCCACAAATATCTTCGTGAATCCATTCAAGAAATGTAGAATTTTCAATTCCTACTTTTACTAGTGATGGTTTAATAATTAATTTTCCTAGGGAACATGCAGCACATGAGAAATTTTCTAATGTCAATATATTTTTATTTTTTAATAGATGACTATATGCATTTTCAATTATTCTTCTTATCATGGTAGATCCCAAATGATTCAATCGGTTATGCTAAATGTTAAAAGTAGTAAGATCAGTAAACTTCTGATTTACTAAATGATGAATTTCAATTGTACGTATTTTTGCAAAATATAGGCCAACAGAAAAAAAAACGGCAGTTTTCTAATACAAATTTCTTACCCAAATTAATTTAAGTAATATAAAGATAATCAATACTATTTTTCTCATTTGTTTCAATATGATACTCATTTCTGCGGATATATTTAAAATTCAATAAATTTCTTCTGAATTTTGAGGAAAATAGTACCTTATCAATAATAATTGTTATTTCTTCAGGCAACAATATAATAGTTCTTCCGAAACATTCAATCACATTTGTACTACCGTTTATAGTATAAATATTTATTTTTCCTATTTTGAGATGAGAAAAATATTTCTCATTTTTTAGCATGATGTGTGTAGTTTCACTATCAATAATACATACATCATTATTAACAACAGCCATCTGAACAAAAATATATACATACAAACGTAAATATTATTAGAATATAATGAAATTTTAAAAATATCAGGGTAATGCATTAGTTCTTTTGGATATTGTCATCACCAATTAAATGGTCTATCCTACCATATAGGTGTTCGAAAAAATTAGATACATCCATATGGGTAGTATTTATATTAAGATTTTCTGGATCAATATCATCACCCTCAGCATCATTCACTGGATATTGAAAAATTTTGCTTCAACATTTTTATTTTTCTTTTTTAGTGAAACTTGATATAATTCCACTAAATACTTGACCGTATGATAGTTACGTGATCAATGGCCTTTCATGCCACATTTATAACATTTATTCTCATAATTTTCTTCCATTTCTTTTTCTTTTCCATTATTATCTTTTCTATTCCACTTTAGGTGGTCAGTATTTCTCACAACTTGATTATTATTGTGATAAGGGAAATATCGAGTGTATTCACGACCATAACCACGACCACAGTCATAACTACGACTATAACGATGGCTTCTGCTGGAGCTAATAGTATTCACTTTTGGGATCGCTGTTGAGCCAGTTGGTATGGCTTCATAATTTCTCAATAATAACTCATTATTTTTCTCTGTAATGAGAAGGCTAGTAATTAAATTTGTAAATTTTATATACATTTTTTCTCGATATTGTTGCTGTAGGACAATATTCGAGGCATAAAATGTGAAGAATATCTTCTCCAACATATCTTCGTCAGTAATTTTTTCTCCGCATAATTTTAATTGCGATGTAATTTTATACATCACGGAGCTATATTCATTCACAGTTTTTAAAATCTTACAACCTCAGGTGCAACCATTTATACCGTGTAGTTAGTAGTACGACCATCTTCAAGTGGTCAAATTTTTCTTTTAAATTTATCCACAGGACATATGGATCTTTTCCAGTAAAATATTCTATTTTTAAATTTTCATCGAGATGACGACGGATAAAAATCAAAGCTTTGGCCTTTTGTTGTGCAAATGCACTATTATTTTCTTGAATAGTTTCACTATAGCCTTTAGCATTTAGATGCGTTTTTGCATTAAGAACTCATGACATATAATTTTTTTCAAAAATATCAAATGTTACAAATTCAAGTTTAGTAAGATTAGCCATAGAGATCAATAAATGCGTACCTGTCTTCTGGCTTTTATAACGGTAGAGACTTGTGCTTTAGTCTTCTGGCTTTTGTAACGGTAAAGACTAGTGCTGATAACGTATTATGAAACTTTGACAGTATTAGAATAAAATCTACACAATAAATCTCTAACTATTATTTGCACAAGAATTTTTTCAAATTTTCCTTCTTTCTTTTCTCACAGTTTTCTCTAACAATTCTCTCACAAAATGATATCTTTCAAGCTTGGGAAGAGATTAGTGGAATTTATCATCTTCTACTAACATGCATATTAGTAGTGTCTCCATTAACTCTTAATGATGGACATCTATATCCACTAATGAAATTAGTGGAGTTTCCATTAATTCACTAATAATCACAACGATTTGAATATTGAAGTCTGAATATTTAACTATTAATTTCTAAAAATTGAAGTATGATGATTAAATCTGACATTTGAAGTCTGAATTTAAAGGTTAAATTAATTATAATTTATTTTTGCACTATAATTTATTATAAATTATATTAAATATAAAAAATATTAATAATTATATTAGTATTTAATATATTCAAATTTCAGACATAACTAACTTTCAATTCACTTGAAATTTATAATAAAATTTCAATATGTCTTAATTAATTAAGTGATAACAAAAATCGGTTATCAAATACACTTAATTAATTAAGCATTTAATAATAGTCGTTATCAAACGTTATATTTAATTCATTCAATTTTAAGCGTTGAATTGGATTATCCAACAGGTCTACTCTCACACTAAAAACTAAAATTCGAAAGTTAAAAGTGAGACTAAAAACTGAAGTAATTATAATTTATTTTTATATTATACTTATTATAATTTAATTTTAAAAAATAATAATTGAATAACTACTCAATATATTAACACTTTAAATTTAAATTTTAAAATAAGATTTAAATGTTTTAAATAATTAAGTAATAATAAAAATCTATTATCAAATGTAATTAAGCACTTATTTTTTTTCGTTGTCAAATATAAGAGTATTTGCTACCCGATTAGCTTTCCCAAGGTGGTAACTAATCTTCAAATCGTAATCCTTAAACAACTCTAACCACCACCTCTGCCTCATGTTAAGCTCCTTCTGTGTGAACAAATACTTTAAACTCTAATGATCGGTGAAGATCTCACACGTTTCTCCATACAAATAGTGTCGCCAAATCTTTGGTACAAACACTACTGCTGCCAACTCTAAGTCGTGAGTTAGGTAGTTTTGCTCGTAAAGTTTCAACTGTCGAGAAGTATAGGCAATCTCTTCCAGAGAGAGAAAGAAGCCTACTATGGCTGACAAGGCTTGTTAGCATTTACGAGCTAACCGGATAGAGTACGAATCAGATGCTATATGGTTGCCGTCCTATGCTCAATCGAGAGGTGATGTAAACCCGCCCGAACCTCAACGAGGTCATCTATGGATAGAGTTCTATCGGCATTGCACTTTTAGAGGTATGACATAGAGGGAAACCCACTGATGAAGTGGGGCTTTCTAGTACCCTGTCTCCTAATCAGAAGAAGAATTGGCTTTTATTCAACAAGTGGAGAACCGATCCCACATAAATAGGGGGCACAAGCAAGTTTGCCCTGATTCCCTTCTCTTTCCTTTGGTCAATGTCAATAAGAAAAGAAGACTCCAACCACCGGGCTATAAGAACGACAAATACAATTGCACCAAAATATCCGCTCTGTCATCCTTCCATAATATCCATCTTCTATGCAATATTCTATGCCTATGCCACCCTCTATCTTGCATCTCGAGAACTCAAAACCTTCGGTAATGTCCCACATTTATGTTAATGTTAGGATATCCCCCGTTCTTAGTTTGCGAAAGGCTCAACAAAGAAGTGTCCCTACCTAACTACATGGTAATGGTCTAGGGAGCGCAATTGCGAGAGCACGGGAGAATTTTTGCTTTTAACTGTGAGTTCATCCACATAACACTCTACTATTTTATGTTGTAGATCTCAGGGGCCCAGTTGAACTCTTGAGTATAGATTCCCTATGCTCATGTGAATGGTCAGGGTTGGCCGGCCCGTAGATCTAACTATCTCTAAGCCTGTGCGGAACAACAAACACCTTCGGGATAATATCATGTTGCAGTTACCCGCTTTGTTCAGATGGATGACCCCAAGGAAGAGGGACAGCCTTCGAAGTATACCTAACAAATTAGGAGGTGTAGCTGCAATAGCACTAGTTTTTATATATCTGTTGGAAGCAGGAACCAATATGTAAACAATTTCGGGGGGATTACAGATCTCTTATACTACCATCGATCAACAGAGCGGAACGACCAGATTTTTCCTTCAGTCAGTCCCTAAACCCTTGTAGTGAGGAACTCTATTTCCCTTCCATCTTCTACCATTATGCATCAACACACAGCCTAATCCGCTCTTTGAAGCATCATTGAAGATAGTAAATCCCCCTACCTTATCCGGTAATACTAACACAAGTGCCGACGTCAATAACTTTTTCAACTCCTAAAAGCTCCTCTCACAAGCTTCACTCCACTTAAACTGAACTCTCTTCTGGGTCAACTGAGTCAACAGGGTAGCGATCTTAGAGAAATCCTCCACGAACTTTCGGTAGTATCCAGCCAATCATAAGAAGCTTCTAACTTCCGACGCATTGGTTGGCTTGGGCCAATTAACTATTACTTCAATCTTTTTAGGATCAATAGAGACTCCCTCCTCAGAAATCACATGCCCCAGAAAAGTCAGCTCCTCAACCAGAGCTCACACTTGCTGAATTTAGCATACAACTTTTGTTCTCTAAGTTTTTGCAACACCACTTTTAAATGTTCCCGATGCGTTTCCTCATATGGAGAGTATATTAGAATATCATCTATGAACACTGCCACGAACCTGCCCAACTCATCCTTAAAGACTCAATTCATCAAATCCATGAAAGCTATTGGTGCGTTAGTCAATCCGAAAGGCATGACTAGAAACTCGTAGTGTCTGTACCGAGTTCGGAAGGCGCTTTTCGGTTTGTTTTCAGATTTAATCCACAACTGATGATACCCAGAACATAAATCGATCTTAGAGAATACCTTCGCTCCCTTCAACTGGTCAAATAGATCACCAATCCTAGGGAGTGGGTATTTATTTTTCACCGTGATCTTGTTCAGCTCCCTATAGTCAATGCACATCCTCATACTTCTGTCCTTCTTCTTCACAAACAAGATGGGAGCAACCCGTGGAGACACACTAGGATGTATGAACTTCTTGTCTAACAACTCCTAAAGTTACACCTTTAATTCCCGTAGCTCAACTGGTGCCATGCGATATGGTGCTTTTGAAATTGGTTCAACTCCTAGAATCAAGTTAATTTCGATGTCAACCTCTCTCTTAGGTGGTACACCTGGCAGATCTTCTGGAAATACATCCTGAAACTCATTCACTATTGGAATATTCTCAATTCGATGTTCTTGTTTCTTTGTCTCCACCACACTAGCTAAGTAAGCCTTGCATCCTTTACGCAGATTCTTGTGAGCCCTAATTACGTAAATCACTAGCATAGATCTCTTAGCCACTACTTTACTTCCACTCTGAAAATGGAAAACGGCTCTGCCTGGTCAAGCAAATTGTACCTTCTTCTCTCGACAATCCACCAAAGCATGATTATCAGTCAACCAGTCCATACTCAAAATCACGTCAAAATCGACCATATTAATCTGGATTAGGTTTGCATCAAGTTCCTCATCACTAATTGCTACCCAACATCCCTTATGTACCTAGTTAGACACCAAAACTTTTTCATTAGGTACTGCTACTCTACATGAGTCAACTAAATGGGTAGGACCTAACTTTAAGGCCTTAGCAAACCTACGGGATATAAACGAATGCGATGCTTCACAATTAAATAACACATTAGTAGGCACATAATTAATCAAAAGTGTACCTGTCACTACATCATCAGCTGTATCAGCCTCCTCATGGGTAAGAGCAAACACCCAAGCATTACTCTTCTGTCTCTACTTTCCTATCTTAGGCGCTTACGCACTAACTGCTGCTTGGGTTGGTTTTGCCACTGGCTCAAGATACTGACCAATCTTATGACCCATCTTGCCACATCTAAAACAGCTTCCAAGCGCCTATTTGCACTCCCCCAGTGTCTCCTACCATAAGTTATGATTCCTTAAATAAAGTGTTGGCATTAGAATTTGTAGATCCTACTGCATTCACTGTCGGAGCCCCTAAAATAGCTGGCCTAGACTGATTAGGAAAAGCTATCCTCTTAGCATCAAGCTAGCCCGACGATATCGATCTAAACCTCTGATCTTGGCTGAATCCTGGCGGGGTACTCTGTCCCTGACTGACCGCTGGCCTGGACCCCTGTCCCTAGCTAAACACTAATCTAGATCTCTTTCTATCCATGTCTGTATCCGATCTTCTAAACTTAACTTCAATGTCCAAGCTCCTCTGATAAACTTCCTTGTAGGTACCGGGTTTGATTGCAGATAACCTTCCACGAATCCTAACCAACAATCCATGCACAAACCGATTGGTCCTCGAAGTGGGGTCTCGAGTAACTGCAGGCACATACTTGCCCAATAAATTAAACCTGAGTGCGTAGTCAGTCACACTCGTCTGTTCTGACTGAACCAACCCAAAAAACTGGTCTCCTTCTCAATCTTGAAGGTGTTCGGGAAGTACTACACCAGAAATATTTTCCTGATTTTTTCCATTTACATTTTTTCCATGTAAACGGCTCGCTTCCCTAATAATAGATGGGTTTCACCCCTTTCTAACACTATAGCGCTTCATCAACCAAAAACGAACTTACCACATTCAGTTTGACTTCCTCAGGAACTTCCATCATCTCGAAGTGATGCTCCAATTCTTCGATCCACTCCTCAGCTCTCTCGGGCCCTCCCATACCGTTGAACGTCGGAAGTCCTATTCTCTTTATCCACTCATAAAGTGACTGAGCTCCCAAGTCATTCCTCTGGAATCGACGTTCCTGGTATCGCTGCAACTACTGCTACTCCGCCTGCAACCTGAGCTGTTCTTGCTGAACTCTGATCTGCTCTTACTGTAACAACTGCCGACTTTGCATCGCTTGAGCCATCATAGCTAATACAGTTGGCATGTCCATTGGTGTATTAGGACCAGGCACGACTGTGACTAGTGGTACCATCGTAACAGCTGGCAGCACAAATTGTGGAGGTGGGGGTAGTTCGATCCCAGCAGAATGATCCCCTACCCCACGCGGTGCTGACACAGTAGCGGATGAACTCTGACCCATGTTAGCCTAACTAGTCTGCCCTCGTGCTTGTGTAGTCGCCGGTCTATCCTTGTCACTGTCCCCAATACCCTCCTGAACAGTCCTTCTTATACCATATGCCATCACGGAAACGCCACTCGCGTGCTAAAGCAATAAAAAAAAAAGAAAATAATTTTACCAAACAATCAATATCCTTAAGGAATACAGAAAAAACTACTTATGCTACTATCTTCCTTAAATCTAAACTTATAAGTTATCACTCAATTCCATACTTATTGTCCTAAAGTTTCAGCTTAAGAAGCATAACCTTTGTCTCTAATACCACTAAATGCCACGTCCCGAATCCGAGAATGACATGGCAACACTTTAAAAAAGGAAATGTCAAACCCTTACATCCATAAATGGCCATTAACCAAGACATATCATCCATTCATAACTTAAGAGATAACAATACATAGTCTTCAATTACAAATTAAAACCAATCATAAAAACTGAATCTATGACAATAACAAATCCCAAAACAACGTGCTAAAACTAGTACAAAAATCATAACAGCTCATCACTCTAAGTCCTCATCAAACCACTCATCCAACTCATCCTCATCTAACTGATAACCTGCAAAATGGTAGATAAGAAGTGAGCTCACTAGCTCAGTAAGAAAACCTGGCTTACCTAAGATTGAGCATACTACATATACATATACATTTACAAAACGATTGTTCAAAATAGCTTACAAGTTATGATAAAACATAACTCATAGGGTTTTAGAATATCTTCCTGGTGGGTTGGTCGTACCATACGAAGATTCAGAATATCACACAACGAAAGAAGAGGGAAGAAAAAGAGGAATAATGAATTTCTTAGCTTTACTCAATATTGAATTGAGTGATACATAACCGACACCTGAATACTGAACCGATTTTTTTTATTCAATGAAAATAATGACAAATCAATCCAAGAAAAAGACCATCGCTTGTATAGAAGAAAATCAGCGTTGGAATCAAGCAGAGAAAGGCCGGCACCAGGTGGGAGAGGCGCAGCCAGCGCCAAATGCCTCCTCGGCGACACCAGTGCCGAGTAGTATGAAGCCAGCGCCCAGTGTGAAGAAGAGGCCGCCACCAAGTGTGCTCTGAGAATTGCGCGAATGTGATTTTTAGAGCACCAAAAGCCAACTTGCAACATCTTAACCCCAAGAACCAATTCAACCATCCACTTTATCAAGAAAAAATATCATTTTGTGCACCAAAAATCATTTAAACATGTATAATACATACTTAAACATAACTTAAATCATGATGATGATTTATGCTTGGAGTTTTGTTTAGCTTAATTGATCAGTCTCCTAATTATTTTATCCCATTAGGAGAATGGCCTTAATTTATCATATGTATTGTATCCCCTTAGTAGGGCCTTATGACTTATAGAGCTTTGGGAATTCTCTACCAAAGTAAATCGTACAAGCAATTCGGCATTCTCATGAGTCAAAATTAGAGCATAAATGTATAATACAACTTAAACTCATAAACTCCATTTACAACATCAAAACATAATTTAACAAGTAAACATATCATGCTCAATACCATTTTTCATATATTCAAAATAATACATTTCATAAAAAAATTAAGAACATATTTGATTTGTAAGAAACAGTAACCAGAAACCAAAACGCAAGAAATCCAAATTTCCTTACCGAAGAATTCAAACACCAAGAATCCTTCCAAAGCTTCCCTTCAAGCCACCAAACACTTATTCATCTTCAAGTGAAACCCAAACAACACAATTAATCCTCTAATCGATTTTTTTTCAATTTAGAATCCTAACACGTTAACTTCAATTCAAGAATAATAAGTCTCAATCCTATGCTATAAACACCTTAATCAACAAAAGAAAGACTAACTTACCAAGATTTTATGTCAATGACTCAAGCCCCTTCTCAGATTTTTCACCCTCTCTCCTCTCTTCTTCGCTCTTCTCTTCTGGCACTGAGGTTGAAGAAATAACATAACTAACGTTATGCCTAAGCCTCTAATAAGTAATTAACTAAAACTCCCTAATAAAATAATTGCTACTTAAACCCTTAACTTAAAATACTAATCCTATAGCCCTTTTAATACATGGATCCTAGCCCACTAATTAAAAACAACCGTAGCCCAAGAAGCCCATAAAGGGGAGGTGGTTCGTGGGCTCAAGCGTGCCCATGTATCCGGGAGCGCGACTATGAGCTTGGTAGCACCTACGGTCAATTATTTGGCCGCCGTCCTCGTTAGGTCAAAATGGATATCTCAAATTGATAATGAGTACTTAGGCCTATTCTTATATACCATTCACACTTCTCATCCCAATCCCATGTGAGATTAGGGTATCACATTCACCTCTCCTTTAAGTCCAAGCATCCTTGCTGAGCCCATACTTTAGGGGTCAAACCCAGGACCAACTAGACGGTATGAGATTCTAGAGCAGGCTCCCACTGCCCATGGTGTAGCGCTTAGTTTCTATGCCGGGGGCTGGTTACCAACTTTGATATCAAATATCACGCGCCCGTGTCCGTGAATAGCATTGGCAAGTGGGCCGGGCCGGGCCCACTTGACAGCCCGAGGATTGTTCACCGGCCTGGTCCTAGGGCCCGGCCCGGCCCGGGCTAGGGGATAAAATCCCTAGCCCGTCAGGGGCCGGCCCGCCAGCTCTCTCTGCTTTTTTTTTTTATAAATTTGATCATTTAATTTTTTTTTTCAATTTAGCCCCTAAAACGGCTGAAGTAATTTTTTTTTTTTTTTTGTAATTTGGTTCCTAACCCCCAAAACTCTATAAATACCCCTCAATTCAACCCAAAACTCATCAACACTCTCCAATTCTCTCAAACTCTCTCCAATTCTCTCTTATTTCTATTCATCTTTCTCTCATTATTCTCAAATTTATTCATTTTCTCTACAAAGAGTAATTAGAATAGAATTTATTTTTGTGTTAATACTTTTTCAATTCATCAAGAAAGCCTTCATATTTTGGAAGATTGTTGAGTAGCGGAATAGTGGATACAAGAAGTAAAAAGCTCAAGTGCTCAACAAAGTATTGTTATTCTTGAATTTTGGTCATCAACAAGTTAGTATTTCTTAATCTTACATTATTTTATTTTAGCTTTATTAGTTGTTTATTTGTCTTAATTATTTGTTTAATTTTTAAATTAATTTGTTGTTTATATTTTTCAATTCTCTTATTTCATTATTTGTTAATACTTTTTTTTTTGAACTTTTATTTGAATTTTGATTGCTTGTTTTTTTTTAAAGAAATAATGGATCCAAATCAATATCATCATTTTTTTTCATCCCAATCATCTGCACATTTTGATTTTAATATAGATCCAGCTTTGAATTTAATAAATAATGAAATATGTAATAAAGATGAAGGTCCTAGTAAGCCTAGTGTTAGTGTTTCACAATCACAACCAACTCTAATAATTAATCCCGACGTATCTAATATAGGTGAGGATGATGTTGAAACAACGGATGCTACAACTAAAGCAAAAACATCTGTGGTTTGGAATCTTTCTGAAAAAGATAATGATAGTGATAGTGCAACATGTAAAATTTGTAGAGCGGTATATGCACATAAGAAGGGAGGAGGGACGGGAACATTAGTTAGACATATGAAAAGGTCACATAATAATTGGTTAGAAAACTTACTTAAACAACAACAAATACATACTACAGGAGGTCAAATGGTTGGTAATTTTCAATATGATCATAGAAAAAATAGAAATGCATTTGCTAAAATGATTGTTTAAACTAAATTACCTTTTAATTTTGCAGAAAATCCACATTATGAACAATATATGCAAAATAATTGCCAACCAGCATGGAAAAGAATTCCTAGAACAACATTAAAAAAAATGATATAATAAAGATATATAAAAAAATGAAAGAGTATCTAATTGCTATGTTTGATTCTTGTAATTGGAAATTTGCTCTTACTTGTGATGGTTGGACTGCAATTACTAATGAATCTTATTTATGCATTACATGTCATTGGATAGATCATGATTGGTTAGTACAAAAAAGAACTATTTGTTTTAAATTATTTGAATATCCTCATGTAGGTAGTAGTATAGCTAGAATGATTACTCAAACATGTCGTGAATATAGGATTTTAAATAAAATTATTTCTATTTCTTTAGATAATGCTTCAAATAATGATTCTGCCATAACAATTTTAAAAAATACTATGAATCCTATGTTAGATGGTATTTTATTTCATACTAGGTGTGCTTGTCATATACTTAATTTATGTATTAAAGAAGGATATAAATATATTAATGATATTGTTAATATAATTAGAAATGTTGTTTTATTTATTAAAACATCCCCAACTAGGCAACAAAATTTTAAGGCATTATGCCGAGAACAAGATGTATCTTTTAAAAAATTTAGATTAGATTGTAAAACTAGATGGAACTCAACTTTAGATATATTTGAAAGTGTTATACCTTTTCAAAACTAACTTATTGAATTTTATAATAGTAATAATTTTCAACCTCTACTAACTGAAGCTCATTTTGAAAATTGTACTGCACTTTCAACATTTTTATTTACTTTCAAAGAAGTTACTGAACTTTTATCGGGATCTTATTATCCCACTACTCATCATATTCTTCCAACACTTGCTAAGGTAGCACATATTTTTGGTGAATATATGTATCATCCCCAATATGGTTTTTTTATGAGAAGTATGTTTGAAAAATATAAAAAATATTATGAAGATATTCCTATTTTATATTGTATGGCATTGTGTATGGATCCTAGAGTAAAGACGCCAGGTTTTCATAGTATTATTGAATATTTATATGAAACATTAGATTTTGATGAATCACAAGCACTTAAACAATGTATGATAAAAGACATAAAAGATAAAACAGCTAAAACTTTATCTGACATGCATCATTTGTATGAGTTTGAGTTTTCTTCTTCTAGTTCTCCTAGTTTAAGTAGGCAAGCTTCATCATCTAGTAGTTACTTTCAACCTCCGCGAAAATCTACCTCATCAATTTTATCAGTATTTAATCCATGGGGTATTATGAAACGTCAAAAAAGATAAACTACTACCTACAACGAGATGGCAATTTACGAGATGCAGCCAATGGTAGAAAATGAAGATCAGGATTTTGATATTTGTGGTTGGTGGAAGGCTCATGTAAGTTAATACCCCATTTTATCAAAAATGACACGTGATCTTTTGACACCACCAGTCTCTACAATGTCATCGGAAAGCGTCTTCAGTGAGAGCGCTCGAACAATCGATGAAAGAAGATCTCGATTGGCTCCTCAAACTTTGGAGATGTTAATGTGTTGTAGTAGTTGGTTTGCAGCCGAAGATAGGACGGCTAATTCGTGGATTATTGATAATGACTTAGATGATGAATGGGGTGAACCAAGTAGTTAGTTTAGTATTTTTGTAATTAGGAATTTAGGATAAGTAATATTATGTATTTAATTTTATTTTTAGGATATTTATTTTATTTTTAAATTTTAATCATTGTAATATTTTTAAGAGGTTTAGGCATCAAGTCCCTCTCTTATGTAATCTTTATTTTATTAATTAATAAAACAGATAGGGGTCCAAGCCAAACCCCCCACCACTTAAAGGTGGCTTTTTTATAATTTTAAAAAATTATGTTAAGTAGGGGAAAAAAAAAGAGGAATAAGCCGCGGGCCACACGGGCCTAGGTACCGGTCCAGTCCTGTCCCAGGGCCTTTGGCCCAGGGACGGCCTGGCCAGGCCCGGCCCAAAACTATGCGGGCCGGCCCAGTTGCCATTGCTATCCGTGAATCCGGAAATACGACTATGGGTCTGGTAGTACCCACGGTCAACTACTTGGCCGCCGTCCTCATTGGGCCAAAATGAATATCTCAAGTTGACAATGAGTACTTAGGCATATTCTTAAATATCATTCATACTTCTCATCTCAATTCCATGTGAAATTGGGGTATCACATGTAGCATTCAAACACTGAGTCTTTCGAGCTTCAAATCATGTAACTACAATAGTTTTTGCGATTAATGGAATGATTTGTAACTACAATCCATTCTCTTGTTGTCTATTTCACTAGACCATAGATGTGCCTTGAAACATTGACTACTATGTGCTTGAAATATACTATTTCAGCATTTTATATTTAAAGGACTCGACATATAAAAATTAGTAATGAACTTCATAGATAACTAAATGTTAGTTACACACAGAAAATGTTAAAGTTCTTAGTTTAGAACTTGTAGGAATATGTCCCTACCAAGGACTGTAACAGTTAATTGTTTTCTCCCAACTCTAAAAATATACAAAAAATAATGAAAAATAGGACAAAGATGATTTTTTTTTTAAACCAAATTTCATAGAAAATGTAACATCCCACCCTGAGCCATCTTAAAATTGGAGATTTTTACTATCTTCATAATCTTTTGAGAATTTTATTTTTAAAAAAAACTATTTATAATGCTATTATGTTCAAGAAAGTCGTTATTTAAGAAACTAGTATTTTATACATTTTATTTGATAATTTCCTATAATCTCATCCCTTATAAGAAATATCCTATATTATATATACATATACTATATATGATTAAGAAATATTATATTTGCTATAGATTATTATTATTATTATTATTAGAAATATTTTATCTATTTTATATATATATATATATATATATATATATATAATATTTTAGAAAGACAAATTCAATTTGAGTTCTTCAACTATTTTATTTTCTTATAAGAAGAACACTTAATTTGTATACTTAACTTAGGGTCCACAATCTTTAATAAAGTTTTAGATTTTTTTAGTGGAGCCCACAACTTTTATAAAATTTAGGTATTTATTTGTTAAATATTAAATGATATCTTTCATAATATTTTTATATCATTCTTTGTATTTTCCATTAGTTTTCCTAAACTTCTATAAACTTCCGTAAAGCTCTACAAGCCTGCATAATCTTCTAAAGGTTTCTAGAATTGGTCTTCTATTATGTTCTAGAGGTGCTTAGTCACATGCTGAGTAGCTTCTAACATAAGCTTCCATAACACTTATAAATAGATGAAGTAATGAGAGAATACAAGGTTAGGAGAATTAAAGGAGAGAGAGAGTGTGGGGGGGGGGGGAGGGCAAAACTTAGGAGAAAAAAAAAGAAAGAAAAGAGAGAAGAGGAAATCGGAAGAAAAAGAAAGAACATGAGAAAGGAACAAGAAAAGGAAAAACGAGAGAGAGGGAGAGAAACCGGCATCAAGGAACTAGGAGAGAAGAGGAAAGAGAAGGAAGGAAGGAGAACCAACATTTCAGTCTTGTTTGTGTCCTTACGAAGGTAAGAAAATGCTCTCCAAGAGCTAACAATTGTAGCTTGATGTTTAAAGTTGTATATATGTGGAACTTATACCAATGAAATATGAATTTGGTGGAAGAAAACATGAAGAAAATGCTGCTTTATAGAGACATGTTAGCTGGCTGGTTTGGTGTTGATTTGAGCATGATTTTCTGTTGATTTACTATGTTTTGGAGTGATGATATGCTGGAAACTTGGAAAGAAAAAGGAGAGGAATGATAAGGAAACAAGTAAAGCTATTTAGTAACGATGAATAATCTAAATGTGTTGCTTGCAAATTTTCAATTGAAAATCTGAGTATGGGTGGCTGAAAATGCAATGTGATTAACTTAAACATGTTTTGGAATGATTAGAAAGGATTTAGAATGCATTATGTGAGTGTGAATGGCTAAGAAATCATGAAGAACAAGAGTAGTGAAAGCTGCCAACAATTTATTGGTTGATAAGCTTGAAAGATTTGTCTGGTTTGGATGATAGAGAAGTGTTGGATAGAACGACAAGTTAGAACACTAATGTTGAGATTTTAACTGAGGTATGAGAAGACTTAGAAGTGGTAGGTTGTGTTGAAGAAAGCATGGAAAAGAATTAAGGAAGATTGAACATAAGTAAGGTTGTTTTAGTTCACTAAAATACAGTAATTTTACATAATAAACTGTACAACATGGGAAGAGATATTAATGCTACATGGCCTAGACCTTATAGCTAAATGTTCTATGAACGTTTTGGGACCAATTTGACATGATTTGGAGTTATAATCAGAAAGTTATGGAATAAATACCGAAGGTTGCCAAATCTGTGACGGGATTTAAAATGCTGAAACTTTACAATCAAAATTGAACAAAATAGAAGAGGGAATTGGTAT
The DNA here is from genome assembly GCA_026120185.1 of Voacanga thouarsii. Taxonomy (NCBI): domain Eukaryota; kingdom Viridiplantae; phylum Streptophyta; class Magnoliopsida; order Gentianales; family Apocynaceae; genus Voacanga; species Voacanga thouarsii. The sequence continues at coordinate 10,085,367 of JANUWF010001017.1, forward strand.
TCCATGAATTGAAAATAATCAAGAAATGTCTTAGGGACATTTTGGAATTAGTTTGACATCAATCGGACGTGTGAATAAAAAGCTAGAACAAAATAAGTGAAGTATGTCATGCCATGAAGTGGAAATACTGGAATTTTCTTAAGGAAAATGAGTTATATGTTGGTTCCATTAGCTTTAATGGATGAATGATAAATTAAAAAGGGTAAATGAAGGTCTTGTAGATATGTTGGATGAAGGAATAAGAAATGGACATATGAACTTGAATTAGTTCAAGTTATACATTTCCATAAGGAATGAGAGAAATGTGGAAATTAGTGATTCCCTAAGAATATTTTGTTAGCAATATATATTAGCTGTGAACCATAGACACTAAGTAAAAGATGGGATAATCTTTAATATAGATGCATCTACTTCAAGGACATTGTGAAGTTTTAAAGACAATACATTGCTACACTATAGTATTACGTGAGGTGAGCCCCTCTATTTCTAAACCCATTTTAGCTAAGTGTTTTTCAAATAAAACTAAATACTTTTCTGATATCACTAAGTGTTTTTCTTATATATCATAGCATGGACTATTTTAGGTAAGTGTTTTTCAGATAAAGCTAAATACTTTTCTGATATAGTTAAGTGTTTCTCTGATATATCATAGCATAGACTTTTATGCTTAATGCTTCACACTTTCTGAGTTTACTCAAAATATATAGATATGCTAAATATTTTCCATCACATTTAAATGGAAAATATTTTATTTAATATCATAAATATGTTTATGACTTAGAATCCTTCGGTTACGTCTCATGCCTGAGGACCAGGGAGGGCGCCTATTTAGAATATATAGATATGCTAAATGTTTTCCATCACATTTAAATGGAAAACATTTTATTTAATAAGATGAATACGTTTATGACTTAAAAGCCTTCTATCACGCTTCATGCCTGTGGACCCCGGAGCTCGACTATGGGTCTGGCAATATTCACGGTTATGATACAAAATGTCACACCTTGTGTCTACGGGCCTGGAGACACGATTATGAATTTGGTAGCACCTACGGTCAACTACTTGACTACAGTCCTTATTGGGGCTAAAATGGATATCCCAAGTTGACAATGAGTACTTAGTCTCATCCTTATATACCATTCACACTTCTCATCCCAATCCGATGTGGGATTGAAGTATCACATTCAGTCCTTCTTTAGGCCCAAGCATTCTCACTGGGCCCACACTTATGGGCCAAATTCAGGACCAACCAGGTGGTATAGAATTCTAGAGGTGGCTCTCACCGCACACAGTATAGCAATTAATTCTCATACCGGGGGCTAGTTACCCACTCTGATACCAAATGTCACGCCCCATGCCGTGAACCCGGGAGGGCGACTATGGGTCTGACAGCACCCATGATCAGTTACTTAACCGTTGTCCTCGTTAGGCTAAAATGAATATCCCAAATTGATAATGTGTATTTAGTCTCATCCTTATATACTATTCATACTTCTTATCACAATCTCATCGGAATTGAGGTATCACACATTCTTTTAAAATGGTATGAAGTTTTATGATAATTGTTGAGTTACTTTCAAAACACTCTGTGCATTATATAAAAGGCATGTTTCTTTCTATGTTCATTGAACTACAGAAATTATCACATGGAATATAACAAACGTTTTAACCCCAAGAATACTTTTCTTTTGCTCAGAAATGAATTGAAATTTTTGGGAAAGAAAATTTTTGGGAAACGAATTTCGATTTGAGAAAAGTATTTAGCGATGTTGGGGTGTTACTTTGATCTCTGTCATTGTGCTATGTGATTCTTGAGTGCTGAAAGGGACTATGCACTTGTACTAACTTGCGTGGGTTTGAGAACGCTGTCTGGTTGGTAGCCACCTCTGGATGTAATCTCTTTTTGCACAAGGTGTCAGTATTTGGTGTTTAGTCATCCTTAATCAACAACACGTTTTTCCAAAGTAGGAACAGAGAATGGGCATGGGACACTCAAGCCGTAGGGTAAGCCATGACAATGGCTATCGTATGTTTAATTGCGGCATACGCGCTGATTTATTCATACCAGTCTATCAGTTGGACTAATATTCCTTCCAAATGAAATTAATGTTATTGGTTGGACTAATGTTCCTTCTGAAGGAAATTAATATTATTGGTTTTACCAATGTTACTTCTAAATGAAATTACAATGTGAATTTGGAAATTAAAATGTATTTTGAAAATACGATATTGTTTATAATTAAAAGCTCAATACTATTATTATAAATGATACCAAGCTAATATGTATTATCGTAGTGGTACATTTTTTTGAAAAGAGAATAGTCATACTTTCTTCAAGTGTAGGGCATCGGTTTTCATTAAACCATGATTTTAAAACGTGCATGAACTTTTTTGACAACAGTCAATAAGTTTTCCCTCTCCAAAGATTAAAGAGTTTTTTTAATGGAAAATACTATGAAACTCTGTTATATATTTTTAAAGAAGAATACTAACACCTACGGGACTCGCTAAGTATTTTTTACTTATACGTTTTTTCTCTATTTTTCTTTTTAGTGATCAAAGTTGCGTAGCCAAAGCATGATGAAGTAGAAACAAGTAAGTTGATATATTGAAACATTCTTAGTTGGAATTTATGTGTTAGAGATTGTACCCCATGCACTACTTAGGTTTCAATGTAAAGTTATATAATGATTTCACTGTGTATTAATTTATAAGTCGTTATAAAGACTCTTTATTTGGGAGATCAGACGGGGCAACATCCCACGAAAGCAAGGCCTACTATGACATGGATATGTAGGGTGTTGTAGGAAATGTCATCCTCAAAATGCCTTATAAGACTTATCTAACAATATAATCACCATTCTGAATGAAAAGATAAGTTGATCTTATTGATTCCACATAGTATTTTTAGTAGAAATAATAAAACTCATCATCTTTTTTAACTATAATTTCTTCAAGCTAAAGTTACATATCGTTCCGGTTACAAGGAGACCAAATATAATAGTAAAAATTTAAACATCAAATTTTCACTTATTCAAGACTTGCACAATAATATGATTCTTACAAACTTCTCATGTAGTTTATGAGTTATTAAATAGACATATGGGACACAACTTCCTTAACTATGTATTTCTAAATATTATAGATCATCATTGCTTCTCTTTATTCGCGCTAATTATGATGTCCTGTTACTCCCAATACTTCCTATATTTCCTTATAACTAAAATATACAATTAACTTGAAAAGAAAAACAAAAGAAAATATCTTAAAATTGACAAGAGCATCAAAATAATAGTTAGTATAGTGATTGTGGTTTTAAAAATAGTATGTAAAAGGGAATAACAATATTTAACAAGGGGACACTGAGTATCAATTCAAAAGCCCATGAGTTACCAAGTCATTTAGACCAAATAATTGACAAAAAGAGATGCAACTGGAACATGCAGCACCACTCTTAAGGAAGCAAATGGAACAATTAATCCCATGCTAATGCAAATAATAATGTAAATAACTTTTTCATTTTTTACTTAACCTCCACTAAATGCGAAAATATTTTGGAAAATAAAATAACACAAATGTATGCCTCCTTAGATAGAAGCCTAAATTCCTAGGATTGAGGCTTCCTTTCTACGTAAGGAGGAGATGGCAAATTAAATTCTAGAAAACACAACAAATAATCTTTCGCACAAGATAATAGTTAACCTAGTGAAGACGAATTCAAAATTCTTGAGTCATGAGCTGAAAATCCACCATCATTTTACAAGCACAAATGCAAATAAGAAGCAAATCAAATATTAGGACTTTAGAACAAGTAGAAGGGAAGGAGGTGGCCAGAATCACAAAGTAAATAAATGCACTCTGACTGATCATCCAAGAGTGCATGGAGATAAAAGTAATTGATATGAGTCAAAAGGGCCAGAAGGAACTTGCAAGGAAAACTGTTTAAAAAGCGAAAACAAATTAGATGTCCAAAGAAAATGAACTCACCTCTAGTTGTGTGCTACAAGGGGTATCATGTTTATGCTAGTTCTGGGATCCACCATAGGAAGAAAGCAATTTTCCATTATTGAAAGTGCAGTGGCTAACTTTGAGTTGCATTTAGCCTTTAAAGCAACAAAGTGCTGAGTAGAATGAACTTTTTTATTACCATGAATGCACTTAAAAAAAGACCAATTGAAGCCATCAAAAAGAGAATTCAGGAACTCCAATTCGAGATTGAAGACCTAAATAGACCTGCAAGACATGGTACATTGAGCACTCCACTAATGAATAAAAATATGCTGTAAAAGATAGTCACTTTCATATAAGCTTCAACAATGAAAATAGCTATCCAAATAACAAAAGCACAAAGCCAAAAATATCATATATACGTAAATCATTAATCTGGGTTCAAGGACATTTTTCTATGCAGTGACAGATATAACAGTGAACTATGGCCAAAACATAGTTGAAGCTTGAATATGAGAATCTTTCATCTTATACCTATTGATTCCCTTTACATTAAAAAGGACCGGAGAAGGTACAGAAGATGATATTCCTATTGCAAGATCATATGTTAGATGTAGGGAGCAAAATGAGGAAGCCATTATTCAAATTATTTTACTGGAATTCAATTCCTAAATGCTTCAGATGAGAAAGGCAGATTGATCATATCGTTGAATTGCCAAATAAAGAAGGCATAAGTTGGTTTATGGTCTAAAAGCATGGAATTGTTCATCATTTTGAATGGGCAGATTAGTAAGGATTTTAATGGTTATCTTCCTTACCTATCTTGCCCAAGTATGAATAGGCTATAAGCTATTGACAGCTGTGTACTTGTTGAAATATTGTGGTATGGATAATCCAATGAAAAAAGAGCATCCTAAAATGAACTTTAAATTGTACAAAATGTGTTCAAATTGTAGAATTGCATGAAGCCTAGTCCTGCTTAACTTGCTCACACAAATGTAAAAATAGTAATTATATATTGAAACGGTATTTATAGTGGCCTGTAACACCAACATAGACAAAGAAGAGGCAGTATAAAGGTGCAATAATTTGTTCTAGAATCGAAGCAAATACTGCTCCAAATTTCCCTAAACAATAGATAGTGTATCAGTCCAAATGATTTTGTAATTGATCCAAAGAGGTGTAAATAAGTTATTCTAAGATGAATAAAAAAGAACTACTGTAATTGGATTGCATACCAAGTATGGAAAAGAATATCGTGAAATCAACAAATATCTGCAGCACTTTCCAATTTAAAATATTACTACATAATCTATCTTCACCCAAAAAAGACAAAAAGTGATATAAAACTGACAATACATTAACTTATTAGACACACTAAAACAAGTACCATGTTCAACACCAAGTTAAAGTTTCACTATAATATTCAGCAATCCACTGGTAAAAGACCATATGTAAGTAAAACATAAAGATTTCAAGTAATTATTAATTCAAATTGCAGTAATTTTTATCTAACTACCCTCATATGCTACCATATGGTAGCGTATTCTGCTTCCTAAGACATCTAAAAATTGATGCATGTCATAAATGATCAGTTAATGACTCTTTTTTACATGCTAATATACAAAAAATAGTATGCTCAACAAAAAGACGTGAAACTCATTACCATCCTCAACTAACCTTTACAATAACAAATTCATAATTCTCTTTCAGTTCCCATAATAGTCCAAACTACCTAACTCAAATGGGCTTTACTCGTAAACCTTCACCAATTAAAAGCCAACTAAGATATTTTAAATTGCTCCGTGACAAACACAAACAAATAGCATTTATGAAAAGTCATCTAAATATAATTATCAACAGTACCATCTTTCGTAGCATAAGGCATATGACAACCTTGGATGGAAAAAAGCTATGTCAAAAATAAAGAAATATGTACAATTTAAGAATGTAGGAATATACATTTTAGACAACTATCCTAGAATACATGACAATGAATCATTTAGAAAATATCTCAATTAATTATCATTTTGGCATCATGAAGGAATATAAATTAAACTTCAATTATTTCCTAAGTCATGAATCCACTTATATAGACTCCACTTCTTTTTCAATTCATAAAATCACCATCTCTTGATTAAATTAGCAGCTTTCCCAATCAAACCAATATAACCAAAAAAATACATTAAACTTAATTCCTCATAAATCATCCATATGCTCTAGGTGATAATAAACATGAAATTATTCAATAACCCTGTACTCTAGGAAAAATCAACCAATCTTTGATTATTTCGGTTCTTTGCCTTAACTTTGTTTTCCCAATCCATTAAGATCTAACAAATATGAAATCATCGTTTCCCAAGTCAATTAGAAGAAAATGCATCAATAATCAATAATAACAAGTAATCAAATACCAAGGATGATAGAAATTTGATCAAATAGTTAAATTAATACAAAAATCATGAAGCAAAAAAAGATAAAAAGTCCTTTTCGTATGATAAAATAAGTTTCTAAGGGTGTTTTCGTCATTTGAAGAATACCCGATTTCAAAAGAGTATTATTCAAGAATTCCATAATTCTAATCCAAAAGGAAGAATTGAGTTCAAGAAATTCCATTATGATTCCATAATATTCATAAGTCACATTTTCTCAAAATCCTTTTCATAAAAAGGAAAATATTTATGTTTTCCCAAAATAAAATATAATTTCGTCTCATAATTAATTAGAAGAAAGACTTTCAAGTATACATCCATATCTAGGAAATATTCATAGTTCAAGTAAACCAAAATTCTTTATAGAAAACACCATTTCCAAAGTCTTCAATAATTTTCCGTTCGGATAAACCCTATTTTCTCAAAAAAAGCACAAAGGTACATTAACCTTGTCATGAAAAACTTTAGGTAAATTATTAACTGATTATGAATAGTTTCGTTTAACAAAAAGTTCACATTTTCCATTCGAGTCTAACATGACATGATAGTAGGTTCTTCCTCAGAAAAACCATAAGATTGTTCAAAGAAACCAAAAATGATTCATGGAATATTTCTTCAATAAAATATAATTTCACTAGCATAAAATAGGATTTGTAAAACAAGTAAGACCTACCTCGTGTCCTACAATATAGCTAACTAGATATTGTATCTAATTGGTCACCAAACGCTTAATGTGAACAACTTATGTTAAGCGTTATTTCACGTTTAGTTTAATATACCAAAGCTTAGCTCAATATTCAACTAGTACCAACGTAAGGAAATCACTCATTTCCTATATCTTTATTCACTTTGTAGAATAAGCATAGTTAAAGAACCAGAAAGGCTACCGAAGAAAACATCAAGAAGAAGAAAGAAAATTATATTTTTTAAAAAAATTGTATATTACCCCAACCGCAAAATACCTTGCTAAAGTATCCAGAAAGCAATGCACTATGAGGGCGGTTTACTTGTAGAAAAGAGAATAGCAAATCCATTAGTTGTAACTAAAAAAGAACAAATAAAACTCTAAGTATAAGAATGCCTACGGCTACAGTAGCTTTCAAAACCGCCATAGTCAACACCAATTACGAAAACCACCTTGGGATGAACTTAAGTGTAATCTAACTACAATCTTTCTCGGATGATCACAGGTTGCTCCACCCAAAATTGCACCATCCCAACTCCTAATATAAAGGACACAACTAAAAGAACCATAAAAAATATGCAAATATAGACAGCCGCAAGAAAACGTGCCCACACCTTGTTGAGCAAGAGGCTACTTCCATGGACTACCTTGAAAGGGAATTTGGCGGCTGTCTACACCACCCATTCGACATTTTCTCTACATAGAAGGACCCACAAAACAGGGTAGTTTCTTTGTTCTACTATATAGCATAAAAATGAATCATTTTGAAGTTGGAATTAATGAAAGAAAACGTTTTTCCTTTAAATAGACAAGGGGAACAAAAGAAGGGTAGAGAAACATAGGTAACGAGTAGTGGAAGAAGAAGTCAAAAAAACAAAGGATAGGGAGCTTAGAACAGTAAGAAAAGGAAGACAGAGAGGCAAATGATGGGGAACAAATTTTCCTCAAATCTAAGCCACATATACCAAATTTAAATATACCTCAACCATTAAAATTCATACTAAGATTGAAGGAATAAATAAAAATAATAATAAAATGTCTAAAATATCCATGACGACCAAATAAAACTAAACCTTATAAAGAATAATTTGAAGTTATTGATGAAATCTAACCCATCCAATGTGAGATAATAAAATTTAGACTATTAAATTTTAAAAATCTCGAAGGAAAAATAAATAAAAATTTATTTTAAATAATATTTTATGATTATTTTATCCCATTTTTACTTTTAATATATACATTTAGATAATTATGAATAAAAGAAATATCATGGTACTTTAATGATAATAAAATTCTTTAATTAATCTCACAGCTATTAATATAGGTTATTAGTGCCTCTCTCTCACTATGCCATTAGTTAAACTACTATATTGCTACAAAAATAATAATAGAGAGATAGAAGTGGATTGGAGAGCCTTTTCCATTATTGAGGAAGGTAAATCTTTAGTGTCTAAATATCACAAATGGAAAATTACATGTAGTCTTAGATATTGTAATAGGACTGCTGATAGGAATGGAAATAGGCTAGGCCTTTTTAGGGGTCTACGGCTTAGTCAAGGCCTGTATAGAAAATAGGCTAAATTTGGATTTAAAATCAGGCATGTTTAACTAAATAGATTAGGCCTCTTTAGTTAAAACCTAACCTGAAGCCTACCAAGCCTGGCCTATTTATATACAATATTATATATTATATAATTATTATGTATTATATAGTAATTATAATATATATTATATTTATATATATCTTATATAATAATTATTTTATACATATAAAATATAATATATATATATATATATTATTAACTTTAGCATATATTTTTTAAATATAAAATATCTAAACTAAAATGAGATAAAAAAAAAAGAAAAGAATTCAAAACAATTTTTTAAATAGGCCAGGTCTGAGCCTAAAAAAAAAAACCTTATGTAAGCTAACATGTTAGAATTAGGTCTTAAGCCAACAACAGGTCTGGGCCTATTTGGCCAAAGTCTGACCTGACCTAATCTATTTCCATTGCTAACTACTGATATATTGGCAAAATGGGCTAGGTTTTTAAACTGTTTTGGCAAAATCCCTACCAAAATTTTGTCAATTCTCACTAAGGTTGATGCCGATTCCAATGGTACATTTGGATGTAATGGCCCAGGTTAGGATGATTCCATCAATAATTAACTATCAACCAAAATATTAAAAAAATATATATATTGCTATAAATTATCTATCTTTTCGTGAAATTAAGATTTAATATTTTAAATTTATTTCTATTTAATAGTACTTTATTTTTTAAATATATTAAATAATTTTTTTCCCAATAATTTGATTCCATTTAAATAACAAGAGAGAGAAGCAATGTGAGGTGTATATAAAAAATTTGAAATTTGAATACTTCTTAATAAAGAGAGAGAAAAAGTTGAATTTTAAAAGTAAAAATAAAAAAATATTTAATTAACTAAAAATATATTTATTTTAATACCCACATAATCGATTAAATAAGAGAGATATTTTAAAATGGAAGGAGGATATCTATGCCAAGTCACAAGGCTCACAACCACCTATGATTTCTTCATCGTTTGCTCTCAATCTCAATCTTGTATTAGTGATTGCCATCCACCTCATTCCTGCGTTACCATACGGGAAAGGGAAATCATTTAATGGTCAATAACCAAGCCACTACGGAAAGACTACACCTTGATAGGAATGGCGACCAGGTAGTAATGAGTTAGTCCTTGCTCAAAATCAGACTATTTCAGAGTAGAGTTAATGCTGGTCAATTTTTTCAAATGTATTGCAATTTAAAATTTTATTTTAATTCAAAATTTATTACTTCTTCAATCGTTTAACTTAAATTTACATATATTAAAATTTCAAAAAACAATATGACGTTATATTTTTTCTTCTTAAAACACCTCTATTTAAATGTCTTGGAAACAAGAAAAGAGAAGAGGGAGAAAGGGAGAGAAAGAAAATAATAAATAAGGATAAAAATAGCTTTAAAACCTTATTGAAAAGTCTCCAATGATTTATAATTTGAAATAACAAAAATAGTCTCTAACGACTTATATTATGAGACGAAAAAAGTATTTTATATATTTTTATTTATTGAAATATATAATATATGTACAATACATTATAATCTTTTTTTTTAATTTTATTTTAAATCTGATCGACTCTATCTATTTAATAAAATTTTATTATATTTAAATAAATTTATCTCATTCAATCGCAATCTAATTGCAGTATAAACGAATTAGTATAGTCTATAGAGTTGGAATGGAATTATATCTCTATAAATTTCAGGCAGGGAATCTATAACGACCGGCATCTCCCTCTAGTCTCTTCCCTTGGGAATGAACTGCTACTCTGATAGGAATCATAGGATGGCAGTATTGTTTGTACGCTAAATGGCTGTACTGCTGTTTGTCTTGCTTTCACAGAATAGCCCATGAAATGGTTGTTGAGATTCTTCCACCTTTATCAAAATCGTCGTTCTGTTTAGGTTTTTTTTTTTTTTTTTTGACTTAGTCAATTTATTTAGTTTATGTATCTTCTCTAATATTCAAAGTTAAGGTCACATGTACGGTCGGAAATGTCGTTTTCTGCTTTATCTAGAATCGATTTCTTTTTCTAAAATTTATCAAAAAGTCATGCATAGCACAGTTTCTTGGATTGAATTTTCATACTTATTTTTGCATAAAAGTTTAATAGAAATTTGATAAAAATACAAGTTATCTTTTTTTCTTTATTAATTAAGCATGTTATGATACCATGCACATATTAATAACACTTTTTTTTAAAATTTTATATTCTTTAGTAATAGAAGTTTAGGTGTAAAATATATACTTGTTTTCAAGTAAATAGATGAATAAATATCAATTTATTATTTAGTATCGAATTCAATACTCACGAGCATTCAATATAAAGCCGATAATTTAATTTATAAAATTTTCCAACCTATTTAGTATCGATTGCAATACTCATGAGCATATTTTTAACTACATCTCTTCTTGTATATTTTTTGTAATATTTTTTAATATACTACTAAAAATTATAACACTTATGTATTGATTTAATATATAAATAATTTATTTTTATCTAATACGGTACATTAATAGACACACATAATTAATAATAATATTCTTTCCGTAACTTTTTTTTATCTATTTTAATTAAAATTTTTATCTTAATTTATCTGTTCTATTAACAAACTAATATTGTATTAATTACTATTTTTTCACAAATACTCATCTTAATAAAATGAATATTGTGCACTTGTAGTAGGAAAATGAAGTAAATTAAATATACTTATAACATATAAAATTTTGAAATTTGATTACTTCTTAATAAAGAGAGATTCTTTGATGGTAAAATAGAAAATATTAATTAATTAATCGAAAAATTTTATTTATATATTACGAAAAAATATTAAATAATAATAAATGATTAACAGTATATATGCATTTTTAATAATACATTATTTGTTTAAGTAATAGTATCCCTAAAAAAACCTATCTATTAATGAAAATTATATATATATAAATATATATATATATATATAAAAGTAAAAAATAAAGCAAACCATTACGACACGTGAAAGCATCATAAGATAATACGTGGCTAAATAATTTTTTAAATAAAAATCATATTTAAATTCATTTAAAATATTAATTAATTAAATTAATTAATAAAAATATATGTATTTAATATTAATATATTAAAATGTGTGATTCTTTGAATATTATCTAAATTAATATATTAAAATGTATAATTTTTTGAATATTATATATATATTTAATATTAATACATTAAAATGTGTATTTAAATTTATTTTTAAAATCTTAATTAATTAAATTATTAATTAAATTAATTAATAATATATATTTAATATTAATATATTAAATTTTAATAACATAACAATCCATGCAGACATCAACATGGTATTATTGATAACGTAGGAGGCTGACATTGTTGACTGAAACTTTCTCAAATATATATATATATATATATATATATATATATATATATATATATATATATATATTTGTATGACTGATGCGCTTTTAATGTCTCTCCATGCGCCATTTATTTTGAAATTTCGTCTCAAAATTTATGATTATTCTATCGAAAAGTAAATAAACAAAAGAGAAAGGGACAAAGAAAAGAAGACCAATAGAAGAACCAAAATTTTAATTCTACACCGAATTGTACCAAATTGTACCAGCCAAAGTATTCAAAGCCTCTACCATTTCTTTAATCTAATACCAAAACTAGCTGAAAATTACCTAATATAAATGGATCTGTTAAATTTGCATATTTGAGAGCCTTCTTATTTTCCTAAAAAAAAAACGAGTTTTTATTCATAATATTTTAAATTTAAGTGGTCCATTTTAACTTGATATAAAAATCACTCTATCCTCAGTAATGAGACTCATAAGTGTATATTTTTTGAATAGGAAAGGCTAGTTATAAAGTTTAGAGAAATTTTTATGTTTATTTAAAAAAATTTAACATATAAGAAATAAGATAAATATAAAGTAAAAATTAAACACAATGATTTAACATGTTTTTTAAACATTCTAGTATTTTAGTACTTTTAATTTTATTATATTGTTAGTTTCAAACTTAGAAGCTACTACAAAATCAAACAAAGATATCAGACAAATTATTACAAATGAATTACCAGAGATTTTGTCTAACCTAACAATTTGTCTAATTTATAATATTGAATTTCCGTGAATTTAGATGTTTATATACTCTTTTGTATTGATAAAATTATGATGATTTAATTGAGTTTAGTTTCTGTACATCTATAAATGAATAGAATATTTTATAATAATAAATTTTTATTAATAAAATAATTATATTAAATTTAATCCGACCTAACTTTGTTATTCGAAAAACAATGCATGTGTTGTGAAGTTTTGGATGAAAAGTCATCGAGTCAGTAGAAACGATGGTTTGCGCCGCACCGCCTTTCATTTTCTCCCTTCTCATTCAAGTCTTCTAGTCCAGGAATTTTCTTTTTTTTTTTTTTTGTGTGTGGGTACGGGGGAAGGAGCCGGGAGGGGAGGGGCGGGGGGGTGGGGGAGCAGGGTTGGGGGAACTGAATTTCCATCCGGGTTAGGTTTCTCCTTTAACCAAGGTTAGCATTGTAGTGGCTTCACACCTAATAAATTAGAGTCAGATGTTGAAAACGTCTTTCTACCATCTTTGTCTAAAATAAATATATGTATCTAAGGTTTGACTATTAATATCCCTAGGGTGTATTTGATTCCAATCCAAAATTATTTTAATTTAAAAATTATTATTTTATATATTTTCATTTTACGAAAATTATCATACACTTATAATATATCATATTATTTCCTTTTGTATTTCATTTTATATATTTAATAATTTTTGTTATATTTCCTACTTAACTTTATATATTTAGTACTCCCTCCGTCCCTATTTATATGTCACAACAGAAAAATTTTAATATCTTTTTTAATCTACTATATTAAAAAAATTTAAGTACCATTAATATTAATTTTATTATTATACCCTTGTATTAAATAGTTTTAAAAAGTGAAAGTGTAATAACTTCGAGAGAGAATTGAGCAAATAAAGTAAGAAAATAGCTGTGGAGAACATTAAATCTAGTACTTTTGAAATGTATAAACAAAGTTGTATTAAGTTAAGAGACTAATTAATTTTTCTTAAATTATGTAAAGTAATTAATTGTGACAGATAAATAGAGAAAAAAGAGTAATTTTTTTTATATTTTTACAAACTTAACTTAAATAAGTTGTTATCCACGCATACGATTTTATTTTCACCTACACATGGGGTCTAATAACTATCCTTCTTAGGTTTGAATGGTGAGATATTCCTAAAAAAATGGAGTTAAGAGTAAAATATTAAGGTTATCCTTTATTCATTTGAAAGTACTTACAACTCATCTATAAAATTATAGCAATTTAAATACCAATGAATATTTTCTTAAATCTTGATACAAGTCAAATAAGGTGTACTTAGATTTGCAACTTAATCCAATAAAAGCTTCAATTTAATTTAAAAAATTAAATATAAATAATTTTTATTTGTTCAGAACTTTTTTTACTTACATAACATTATATTCTCATTCCTTAATCCCTCACATATATTTTGATTTTGTTTTTCAATTCAAACAAATTATTCTCAAAAGAATTACAATTTACATTCAAACTCAATTCTAAATGACATTTTGATTCAACAGTTAATACCAAGACCATGGGCTATTATTATTATTATTAATTAGATAAGTTAATAGTAAAATTTACATATTAACAAATATATATATATATATTAAATTAAAGAAGTTAGTTATAAAAATCTAAAAATAAAATATATTTATTATTGAATATTATAAAATAAAAATATTTAATTTCTAATGAAAATAATAGTAAACAAGATGATGATTTTCCTAAATACAATTAGATTTCAGATCCTGTATTAGACCCATATACCACTCTTTAATATATTAAACGCGATACATAATATAAATTTAATATATAGTACTTTTTTTATTCTTTATCTAATATTAATACTAATTATGTATATACTTTAACTTTCCAAAAGTAGAAGGATACAAGAAGTATGACCTGGAGACAGGGGGCTCAGGTGATCGTATCAAAAGGTCGGCCGCAACTGACTCATTCACAAACAATCATCCCATATTTTCGACATACCGCGTAGAAAAAGATAAGGCACCCTATCCCAATTCTTAGTCAAAAATCAAATTTGTAGACTTTGGATTGAGGAGAAGCATCGAAGGCGAAGGCGAATTTTTCTCATTCGAGCATCGAAACTACACGATTGGATGGGATATAAATCGAAATATATATTAGTGATAAATATTCGAGAGAAAATATTTGTGAATTCAATTTTAAAAAATGTCAAACTCGCAACGTAATTAATTCATTATAAACATATCATTTTAGATCTTGCCAACTGACTTATACTTCGAGACTCAATTCTGTAGATTATTCTTACTCTGCACCCCTATCGAATGGTTAGTACAATACAATCCACCTCAATTGAATTGACAAACCTTGGTTTTTTTTTTGAAAATGACACAAGTTTTTTTCATTGCTCGGTATTATATTTTAATAATTTAATTTTTTATTTAAATAAAAAATTATTTTGTAAAATTAAATCAAATTAGAGTCCTTGTCCTATTTATTAGTAAGTCAATTAAATTTATTATATTTATTGCACGTCTTTGTCGTGTTAATATAAAAAGTTGTAAAAATTGGACTGCTTCTTCCCGTCATTATTTGTTGATTTGGTACCGTTTTGTGTTTATCTAAAGAGAAATTTCATTGTCCTTTCTTGGACGAATACTCTCTTAACCAATTCAATAAACTGGCATGTGTGTGTGTGTTTTTTTGTGTGTGGGGCGAGTCGGGGCGGGGTTGTTCTGTAATATTCTCTTCGTCTTAATTAAATTAATAATAATTGATTTGATACGATATTTTATATAAAAAATAAAATTATAATATAATAATATAATATAATAAAAATAAAAAATATATAAATTTTAAAATATTTAATATTAAAATTGATAATAATTTTTTAAAAGTTTAATTTTATACATCATTAATTTTTATACATAAATCTAAAACGATTTATATTATGAAATAAAAATAATACTATATTTAAACAATTTAAATAATTTATTTAATATTAATTTAAATAATATTTATTTTTTAAAAATAATGATATATTTATAATTTATTATAATTTTTTTCTTTTATTAATAAGTAGACTCTACATATTTTTTATTTAATAATATTTTATTAAATTTTTACAATTAAATCTAGGGGTGGCAATCGTGTCGTGTTCGGGTTGGCGGGTCGTGTCAACTTGAGATAATTACACTTGATAGGCCAACCCGAACACGACCCGATTAATAAACGTGTCGTGTCGTGTCAACCCATTTATTTCCGTGTCGTGTTCGTGTTATAAAACGGGTTGACACGACATGACATAATTAGACACAAAAATTAAATAGATAATTACTAAATTCGTCAACTCGAATACCTACTAAACCCGCCAATCTGTGCACCATTACACAAAAAAATTGAAAAAATCAAATCAAATTATATAAAATTAAAAAACTAATAAAATAGTCCGTAAAATCATAAATAACCAATAAAATAACAAACCATCCCGCTAAATATTTAGAGATCTTAATAAATTCATAAGATTTAATCTTAAAAATCTAAACAAATGTAATTTTGCAATAAAATTGGATTATTCAAGAAATTATTTTCTATAGATATTTAGAACAACAATTTTGTCGTAGCATGGCAGGAATTTTAAAGAGCAAATGGAGAGCAAAAAACGAGCACGAAATGAAGGCTTGTCCTTGTAGGGTGTAATTCAAATTGTTTTTATCTCAATGTCAGAAATAACATAGTATACGAACTGGTCAATCGATGCAGAGTGAACCTTACCCTCTGGTAAATGCACCACACGAGCTTCTTTTCATTCTATATTCGATTCGGCCTGTAGGCATATTACATATGTTATTTCTTAAAGGTCTAAAGTCTAACCTTCCCCTTTAGACTCGCGTAAGGTCGTTGCTTACCAACTCGTACTAATATTATTATTATAGACACTAAATAATAATTAATTAAGAATGATTCATTTACTATATATCAAGCAAATAACCACATTAACATCATTTATTTTCTTTAAGATGTCTCATATAATTAAACAAAATAGACACGCAAATAATTTAATTAATTCATATAATAAAATTTAATTCAATTAATTCATGTAAAAAATTAAATTATCTAATTTTCTATAGTAAAATTTGTAGGGTATTACAAAAAGTATTAAATATAAATATTAAAAAAAGTTAAACGGGTTCGCGAGTTGAAACGGGTTAAAACAGGTTGAACCCGTTTATGACCTGTACACGTTTAAAGTTAAACGGGTCGACCTGTTTCGACCCGAACCCGCGAAACCCCAACCCTAACCCGCTATAACCGTGTCGTGTTCGTGTCGTGTTGACATGTCGTGTTCAATATTACCGCCCCTAATTAAATCTTTACCTACGTATAGCTTAAATAAATTGTTAAAGCAAATGAAAAAAATATATGGTCATCATCAGCCGCACACAAACACACGCAACGCCGCACCAAATCCAATATCCAATTGAGAAACGGGGAATAAATTTGGGCCCACAATTGCCCATGAAGTGGTCCCGTGTTTAGTCCCCGCCCTTCAACAAAGTCTCCTAGCTAAAAGATGTCCAGGGACACGATTTATATGGTTTTTGCTCTCTCTCTCACTTTTGCTCTCGTTGAATTTGTTCCGGTCAAACCATTCCATCATTGCCCTTTCGAAATTTAACCCGCCATCTTATATCCGTGCAATTATATTATGAAATTGAATGTACTCTAAACCATAATAAAACCATTACATTTACAAAATGTATATTTAATACTCTTTTTGTCCCATAATATATGTAGTTAAAGATTATTTTTATTATTTTAAATTATAAATTATTAGAGACTTTTTAAAAAAGTTTTAAAATTATTTTTATATTTTTATCCTTATTTATTATTTTATTTTTTCATATTTCTCTCTCATGTCTTCTTTTATTTTCAAAATATTTAAATAGAGGTATTTTTTTAAAAAATATAAAATTACTTTATTTTTAAAAATTTTAATATATATAAAATTAAGTTAAACGATTTATATTATGAGATTTTACTACAATAAATATATTGTTTTAAAATTATATAACTCTAATAATTTCACTATTGACTTTTTTAATTGATAAAAATAATGTGGAACTTTTCTAATTAATAAAAATACATGATAACTTAGTTATAGTTATGTATTCTTTTAAATTTTTTGTTAAAATTAAAACAAAATATTTAAATTTAAATAGATAAAGTAATTAATTGTTTTGTTTGAAATTTAAGATGCATTTATTGTAAAAATCCAAATCGTGATTCGATGACTATTTTATCTACAAAGATATACTATGAAATAATGTTAGAATAATTTTATCACTTAATTGTTTGAGTTTGTATAAAAATTGGGGGAAAAAAAAAGAAGGTCAAGGTTATGTTTGTCATTTCAATCCAAACAATTGGCACTCTTGCATCCAGAAAATCAGAGTCCTGCAGCTCCGAGGAAGCATTTCTCTTCTTCTCCTCCTCGGAAATTCACGTCATCTCTTCGATGAACCTTTGACGCATAAAAAAATTGGAAACGGAATTTCCCCAAACAAGGCCTTGTTATTGCATCAACAAGTTCAAATAGAGCGTTGGAAGCCGGCAACGGTGAATTGATAGATTTAAAACTCTCTGTGGGAGCAATTACTGTCTCCCTCGCCTGTCGATGGAAAAAAGAAGGCATTTATTGAGAATCATGACCAGCTCAACAACATCAACTGCTCACCTTTAATTTTCCGCCATTAATGGTTACCTCAAGTCAACGTTGCTCGCATCCCCTTGGTTCCGTAGCTGATGCCTGATGATTGCTTTGCTCAATTTCTACTCCACCCCTCTTTGTTTTCTTCTGAGGCTGTTCATTTTGTTCTGTGTGAATAGGAGACTGTGATTATGATTGTTCGCCAGTTATTTCTGTTTGTAATTCTTATTTTTGCATTTTCACCTGGGGTGTTTTCATCCTCTTTCTCCTCCCCATCACCGTTATCTGTAGGAGACAGCTCGGGGAATTGTGTGAGGAGTTGTCCAGCTGGCGATCGCAATGGCCGAAGCTTTTCATATCCTTTTGGTTTCTCGCCTGGCTGTGAGATTCAGTTAAACTGTAGCAAGACTGGGGAGGTTAAAATCGGTGAATTTCTTGTTCAGAATGTGACGTCGGACAGCATATTAATCGATCTTCCGGTGAATTGTAGCCGTCCGATTGGGAACCTTCATCAACTATTGGGCCCAAACTACGGGATAACGTCGCGCAATGGCCTTTTGTTGCAGCACTGTCACACGCCAATTAATGGATGTTCAATACCTATTGACGTGTTCCACTCCCGGCTGCGAAACGACAGCTGTGATTCCGCGAGGGACAGCAACACCACGAGCTGCTATTCGGAAGCCAATAGCAATGTCTCGTTTTTGGACCTTGATAGGTTAAACAATACCACTTGCCGTACAGTATTCTCTTCTATTGCTATCGATTTGGATAATGAAATTAGTGATAATTCGACTCGGACCACGGCGCTGTCGCTGGAGTTTCAGACTCTAGAGTTAGGGTGGTGGATGGGTGAAAACTCTACCTGTGACGAGAAGGCAAAACGCATTAATGTTTCCCTTGTTGATGGAAGCATGGGGTATCGGTGCCAATGCCTCGAAGGATACGTCGGATACGGCTTCAAAGCTGGTAACGGTTGCCGGAAAGGTGAGGACAATCTTTATTACAATTTTTTTTTTTTTTAAATGGAATTTGGTTGGCTTACTTATTATTTTTTTCCCTTTTTTTCCCTATTAAGTTCTTACGGAATTGTAGTATTTTTTATTTAAAAAACGAAAATTTTAGTATCGTTATGTATTTTCTTTACTTTCGGCGTATAGACTAAACTTCATCGTTCCGGACTCCATAGGGCAGTCACAGTTCATATGCAAAAGATATTTTTGTATTTTGTTGACATATCGGATCAACCTTTTGGGAGGGCTGTTGAACCCCTGTTCTTTCGTTTGAATGGTTATTGCGCGTCTCTTTTCTTTTTTGGTGGGTTTTACGTGTCTTACTGGTGTGGTGATGTCCCAACCTAATCCTCAAGTCTGACCTTTGCTTCTCTTTCCTCCACACGTTTTAGGATTGTCTTTTGATCCGATGAAACTTAGCTGCGTTCTATTAAATTTTAGGTGGATCCGAAATTAAAGAAAAAAGTTTCAATGAATAACTAGATAAGGTAGAGAGGTTAGTGTTTGACATGGGAATTAAACCATTTGAGTTTGTCCACTCCTATGTAGTTTTAAAGTGAAATCCCTGCCTTGGAATGCGGATAAAATATATTCTGGACTGAGCTTTGGTAGAAATTTTCAAAGTGTTGCATGCTGAACCATTCATGCTCAAGTTAGGCATGATAGTCAAAGGATGAGGGATTTGTTTGGTTTGACTTTTGGCCATGTTTGATGGTTTTGATGTGCCGTATGTAATTGCTGACGAGGTCCAGAAGTTACTATATTTATTTGTTATTCTCAGCATGGCAATCGTATAATGTTTTGGATAATCGCTAAAGTCAATGAGTTCAATTCAGTTAATTTATTTAATGATCGTTTGTTGAGAAGGAGCACATGATCATTGGAGTATAATGTTTGTGAATGAGCTTGGTCAGATGTTGAAGAAGATTTAGAACTCTACAACAACCTTCTTGTGATTGATGCTGGCTCACACATGACCATGAGTTTGAGAATAGAGCAATGACTGGTCTTCGATTTACTTTTCATTTTTTTCTTGCTGATCCCCAGATTTTGTTGTGAGACTTGACACGGAAGCGCCCGTAGTTAGCATGCTTTTTTTGATTCATTGAGGATGAGTGAAATATTATATTGCAACTGTGTTTGATAGACTTATCACTTATGATACTAATTGCCACTGCGGAATTGGGGTCCTTCATTCTTTTTTTGTGTGAACTGGCATTAACACCACTTACCTTTGAGGCATGAAACATTTGGATAGAACACAATAGAATGTTTTACTATTGAAACCTAATAAGTTAAAATAGGTTAAGGAAAGAGACAAGAAGTGTGATATTTCTTTCTCTGTTAACTGCTTGAAAATGTTGACTGTATCCCTAGACATTCTGAATTGGAAGTACGCTACCACCTGTTCTGATCAAATTCTGTTTCTAAAATGCAAAATTAGTGTGCACTAAGGCATTACCTATTGAAGCAATAGCATTCTAGAAGTCAACTTTCCTAATAATATTATTTTTTATCTTAACTAATTTCCTTCATTCTCTGTTGGTTGCATCAGTTCCTGCTTGCAGTCCTTCAAATTACTTTAAAGGTCGATGTGGTAGAACTACAAGAGTTGGCATTCTTATTGCAGGTGATTTCTTATTTATTGATTCTTTCTTGATACTCCATTGTTAGTTACCAAACGTTTTTGAGTTCTTAATGTTGCAGTTGTGACTGTGAAATTGTTTCTTTCAGCACTAAATTTCACATTGATAGTGAACTTGTGAGTTCACTGTTCTTCACCATCTGTGCCTTAGTGCATCCACATGATGGGTTTACATGTTTTTATTCCATAAATGGTGTCCTACACCATAGATTAAATTATGCTTCAAACTCTGCTGTTAGTGTCAAAAGGTATCAAGCATGTCCGTATGCTATTTAATATAGCCTTGAGATTCAAGATGCATTACAGAAGACTCCCAGACAGATCTTGATCACTTTCCATTTTAGCTGCAGTTCATCATGCACAAAGTGTTCCCCTGTGATTAACAATTTCTTCTATGTTGCATCATATTGTTTCCCTGAAACATGTTCATATGACCTACTATGATGTGACGTGTACCTGATCACCAATCACTCAAGGCAGCTTTGATAACTTTTAAAAGAATCGATCCTTTGATGATATCTGTGAATGTTTTGTGTATAAATCCTTTAGCATGCATTTGCCAACTATATTTTTAATTCCCAAGGACAAGAATAGTCAATGCAAGCATGTATTAATAGTGACCAGAACTTAATATCCTTTCCAACTGATGGTACTTTGCTTTTATTTATAGGGATAATTGCTGGAGCATGTCTAATGATTGTTCTAGGTCTTGTCTACCACTGCATTCGAAAACGATCGAAATCATTGAAGAATCGATCAAGTGCAAGGCGTTTTTTATCCGAAGCTGCAGGGAGCTCTAGCATTCTTTTCTATCCTTACAAAGAAATTCAAAGAGCCACAAACAGCTTTGCGGAAAAGCAAAGGCTGGGAACAGGAGCGTATGGTACAGTTTATGCTGGAAAACTTCACAGTAATGAGTGGGTTGCAATTAAGAAAATAAAAAATCATGATCCAGAGAGCATTGAACAAGTCATGAATGAAGTCAAGCTTCTCTCTTCTGTAAGCCATCCTAATCTGGTCCGCCTCTTAGGTTGCTGTATAGAGAATGGCGAACACATTCTTGTTTATGAATTCATGCAAAATGGAACACTATCTCAGCATCTACAGAGAGAGAGGGGTTCAGGGCTTCCATGGACAATACGCCTAACAATTGCCACTGAAACTGCTCATGCAATTGCCCACCTTCACTCAGCAATGAATCCACCAATATACCATAGAGATATTAAATCTAGCAATATACTCTTGGACTATAACTTCAAGTCAAAGGTTGCAGACTTTGGCCTTTCAAGATTTGGCATGACAGATGATTCCCACATTTCCACGGCTCCGCAAGGAACTCCTGGCTATGTTGATCCACAGTATCATCAGAATTTCCATCTTTCTGATAAGAGTGACGTTTACAGTTTTGGTGTTGTTCTTGTAGAGATCATCACAGCATTGAAAGTGGTTGACTTTTCACGACCTCACAGTGAGATTAATTTAGCTGCACTTGCTATCGAAAGGATTGGGAAAGGTCAGCTTGATGAGATAATTGATCCTTTCCTTGAGCCAAACAGGGATGCTTGGACAGTATCATCTATACATAAAGTGGCTGAGCTGGCTTTTAGATGCCTTGCTTTTCATCGGGATATGAGGCCATCTATGATGGAAGTGGCAGAGGAACTAGAACAGATTAGGCTTAGTGGTTGGGCACCAATGGAAGAGAATATGTGCGTGGGATCTGTAGCATCATCTTGTTCGTCTCCATTTAATGGGAGTGAGAAATCATTTAATAGCAAGACAACAAAGAAGGCAGGGCCCGGAAGTAGGAGATTGAATGTTTCACAGAGAGCTGTCGATTGCCTCTCCAAAATGGAGAAGATAAAGGATGGTTCCCCGGTCTCTGTTCAGGATCCTTGGTTAAGTGAACAAAGTTCACCATCAACAAACAGCTTGTTGAATAACATAGTTCATTGAACCCATAGGCCGAGCATTTTGCATATAGTATATTGTAGATGTGAAAGTGGCGCCTGACAATTTTCTGCTATTAATTAATGTTGTCAATACCATAGAGGTAACTCACAGTTTTCTTTTTACACTTTTAAGACTTTTTTACATATATACATTTATATAGTGTTCTGGGGATATAATTCTCTATGTTGAACAACTTGACCCTTCTTTCCCTTTGGTAACTACTTCCTTTCAGAATGTGGTTCTTCAGTAGAAATACTCTCTTAATTTGCATAAACCACATATATCAAAAGATGGTGTATTAGACGGGGAAATAGGAGCTATAAATATTAGCAGAAAGAGGCAATTCAGGGCTAATGCATTTGCACATTCCTATTTTTCACCACAGCACCTTGAAAAGTAGCAATAGTGTTTACTTTCTAGGTCAGGGTTAAGTTTCAGATTTTGAGAAATGAAGGGACTTGGGCAATGCTGTTATGTTTAGCAGCTGGTGATGAAATTGATTGGGCAAATGTGTTAAAATCAAGAAGAAAACACGGAGGATGCTTAATTGCTTACATTTGCTAACAGAGCAGTGGATTAAGCAATGAGTTTAAACTATTGAAACCTTGCACTTTTTTCCCACAGAAAGAAAATGTAATTCGTCGTAAACATTCCTCTCTTCGATATTTAATCTATATGATTTCCCACGCCCCCCCCCCTTTTTTTTGAGGGGCGTTCTCCAATTAGAATCTTATTCTTAATTTTCTTAGTTAAAGTAATACGTTTTAAACTGAAAGTAACAGAATCTAATTGCAATTTAAATGAAAGGCTAAAAAAAAAAAAAGAAGGGAGTCGAAACTTTTCTGGCAGAAATTTGAATATTCAAATAATCTTTTGTAAAATATATGAAAAACCTGCCGCTTGTATCGAGCCGGGACTCAGGAGGGCAAGATACGAGTGAAGAAAATTTGGCATAATATGTTGTACTTTGGAAATTAACCAAGTAAACAGAAAAAATGCATTTCAAAATTTTAAGTGCACATCCAACACCACGTTAGTTGGCATTTGGGCATACCTAGTTGCACTAAAGATATGTCATACAATAGAAACAGCAAAACTAGAATAGAACAACTATCAGAGGACCAAGCAAATCTTCAAGAAAACTGATATTTCATTCTGTGTACATTCTGGAAAATGTTTCTGTACAAAGATTGAAGAGTATTATCATCTATGTGCCAGAACTACAATCCATATTACCAGATATGCGTGGGGTTTCAAGTACAGAGGTCTATCCATGACTTCTGGGATCAACCACTTGATGCAGCTTCCGTGATTCAGCACTTGAATATTGTCCCACGACACGAGCATGCGGTACTGATGCTTCACCGCGAGCAAGAGCATCCACATTCTCAAGTAGATATTTTTTTGGAAGCCGCCCAACAACATTACCTTCCTCATTACCATCTCGATCTAGGAATGCAAAATGAGGAATACCCTCAACACCAAACTCATCAAGTTCTTGTTCCCACTTTGTGTTATCTACATTCAGCATGACGAAGTTTACGCGGTCCCTGAATTAAATTTCAAAGATTAAAACTTTTTCAATACACAGTGCGAATCCTACCAACTACAGAATGAAAATTCACAGGAGCACTTTCAATTATTAAACAGACATAAGCAATATCAATATGTAGACAGAACATAGATGCATACTTGTACTGCTGCTCAACCTTGAAGACATCGGGAGCTAATTCTCTGCATACTTCACACCAATCAGCATAAAATTCTACAACGGTAGGCTTCCCATTTGATAGAGCCTACACGAGTAAAGAGCCATTACCTGACAATCAAATTGTACTAATCCAAGAAAAGCCGTTAGCTGACAACCAATATGTTTGCTCTCCTAATATCCAAACAGATCTTAGCTAGATATAAACTATATTGGCACATAGCGGAAACATGGGTAGTCTGTACCCTCTCTCGGCCACATTGGAAGGGCACCCGTAAAATATTCACTTATGGTCATTACAGTGTCGCCAAAACATGGCAAATGAACTTGAACTCTACAGAAGATGCTCCTTTTTGTACTTGCTTAACCTAGCCTTCTATTAGGCTAAAAGCTAAGCCAAAGATGGAAAGGGCTGGGTGTACCAACAAAATTTGCAGGAGTGGACTGCTAGACTGGAAAACCATTTTGGCCTTGTCTTATTGGAGTACATTTTCATTAAAAATAGCCAGTATATAACTTTTATTAAGACCTAGAATACTAGATACCTCCTATTCAGGCCCTCAAGGTACAAAATGCACACTAATAACTGACAATGAGAACTCAACAAGAAGTAGATTAATGTACATTGAGCAAACCTCTTCATAGGGTAATGCCATAGCAGAGAGGTCTTTCAGTGAAACACCAAAATCCAGCCTGGTTGACAAGAAAAGTCCTACCGCTGCAAGTGTAGAAACCAATGCTATTTGCTTGTTGAGAGTTTTGGTTGGATATTCAGGAATTCCATTCTCTGTTGAGGAAGCCTCCATTTGCGAAGTTTTACTAGCAACATCAGAAGCAGGCTCTACAAAAGCCTTTTCCTGCACTAACATATATATATATATATATTAGACTGATCATCAGTTCAAAGGCTTCATACATATAACATGGGTACAGAGGAGAAATCTTTGACAAAAGGAGTACATGACAATCAACAAAACTAGCTATACAAGAGAATATCAAAGAAACTAAAAATGCAAAACACAAACCCTGATAATTTGAGTAACAATCACACCCATTACGTTCTTTACACAGGCTTCTCCAAGAAATGTCCACCCCTTAGCAAAAAGCTAAAGAGAAGTATTTAAAATTATAAAGACCCTCAGCAATCTACATGAAAAACAAATCCATCCTAATACTAGTATACTACCACATTAACTCTCAGTCAACAAGCATATCAGCGAGTATAAGAGAAATTAGCCTTTGATATAGATGATTAAGGAGGAGAAGACGGGCATTTACCCCTGCGGCGGAAGCAGATTCAGTAGGATTAGGGCTCGTTTGGCAACAAGAAATTTTCTGATACCTACGAAATTTAATTGGGGGCTGACGCGAGGGTCTTACGACTTGAAGAGATTGATGGAAACGGGTAGGATGTGGCCGGAATCTATGGAGACCGAGAGGACTTGAAGCAACGCGAGCCATGGAGTTCCGGTGAAGGGCTTGCTGCTACTTTGTGTGGTTAGCCCAACGACTCGAAGCAGAATTTTGTTCAGTTTTCAGTTTTTTGTCGTTGGTGTTAGGCAGGCGGGCGCTGGGGCTTCGGCGGTCTGGAATTTTTCTTTTTCTTCCCCCCGCCCCCTTTTTTTTTCCTAATTTTATTAAAAGAAAATAAAATTATGATAAATTATTTGAAGAATATAAATATATAATTAAAGATTAATTATTCTTATTAAAAATTAATTTAATAAATAATAATCTAATTAATATAATTTATTTATTGTATAAAAATGACAAATAATTTATAAAAAATTCTAAAAAAGAATGAATGGAGTATCTAATTTAATTTTTTGCAAAGGAAAGTGCAGGAGGATTAAGGGGCATCGATGAATTGAAATTAATTATCAGTGCTCACTTATTTTTTTTGTCTATAAATGGATAAAAACATAAAAAGAAAAGAACAAAAAGATTAATAATTTTTTTTTTCAAAATCTTATAGCTTAAAAATTCTCATGCTCACTAATATATTACAGCAATTTTTATTTTTCAAGCATGGTTTTAGTTTGATCCATTTTTTAGTATTAAAAGAACATATTTGTCAATATAATTCAAATTTTATTATTTACTAAAAATATTTTTTTCTAATCAATTAAACCACATTTTATCATTATATTCATCAACTAAAACATACTTTACTTCAGAGTCCACAATTTTATTTTTTTTATTGTTGATAAATAGCATTGAGTTTTTAAGCCACAGAAAACAAAAAAAAAGAAAAATCAAGCAGTCGAGAAATGATTAAAAAGAATTCAACATCTCAAGAAGAATCTGGAAATGACAAATTTCAAGTTGAGATTACATTATACACTCGGGGAAAGAACACAAACGCTGTCATGAGCCACAAAAAAATTAAAAACAAAAAAAAGGGGGAAAATGCTGCTATACAGATTACATTAGAGACTGGGCTCACGATTTTTGAGCTTCGGGCCCTAATATCGCGTTCACAATAGACGTGGCAATCAGAATGCCAAGCACTTCAGCTCCCGCCACCGCTCCCGCCTGAGCCAACCCTCCGAAACTCAATGCCGTCTCAATCTCTTTCTCCGCCGCCTCTATCTCCTTCTCTGCCGTTTCTAGTCCTTTTCCCGCAGCTGCGACTCCTTTACCCGCTGCTTCGAGTCCTTTATCTGCGGCCTCGAACCCTTCCTTCACTATCTCCTCGGCTTCCTCTTCTACCTTCCTCAGCTTCTTTCTCAACCCGAATAACGGAATGTCCTGCGCCCTAGACGGCAATTCAGCAGCCTTCACTGCTGTTGTCGCCGTCAGCAGTAAAAGCAACTGCCTCCGACCTGGAATACGCACCGGCGAAAGTTTAGAAACATGCACCTTCTGTGGAGCTGAACGCAGGTTTCCGGCGCAGCCGACTGCTAGTCTCTGGGGTACGACTGAGCTGGTGGAAGCCATTGTCTCTCGCTCTCTCTCTCTAGCACAATAATGCAGCTGATCCTCACAATTCACGAGGCATAACCACTTCATATGTCGATGAAAAGACGAAAAAACCCCTCACTACTTATTTTACCATAAAACGAAATTTCCCCCTTTTTTTTTCTCTGTCCCACAAGAACTTGTTAACACTTACACTTTATGGATTTCATCTATCTTCCTCCCTCCATTCTTAAATAAATATTTTTTAAAAAATTATATAAATTTAAGAAATTTGAATTATTTTTAAAATTAAAAATTATTAACATTATGATTTAATTATATAATAATTTATAAAGATACAATTAAAAACAAATAAAAATGATAGATAATTATAAATAAAAATTTAAAATGTGATAAATATTAAATAATGGATGAAGAATTATGTTTATGACAGCGCCATGCTTCTATTCATATAATGGTAAATTACATAAACATTCATATGTGGGGTGATTTTGTTATTATTTTCTTGTTTGCTACTTTCTTTATTTTGTTTCATTTTTTATAACAATGAGCTATATCCCCCCCCCCTTTTTAATATATAGGCTTAATTACATTAATGGAATTTAGAAATGGAAATAATTTGAGCTAATTTATGAGTAATTCATGATTCTATTAAATATTTTGTGTAATAAGTTCAATTCATAAACTAAATAGGTTATACATAATTCAAGATTTTTGACTTGTTTAAAATATGAATTGAGCCTAAAATAAGAGAGGTTCAACTCAGTTGATTTATGAGTTAGCCCGATAAATAAATAAATAAAGTTTAAATTTAAAAAAATCATATATATAAATATATTATGTTCACAAAAAAGTCTAAATATATAGTTATATGTTGCCCTTATAATTGACAAGCCTTATTATATACAATTATACTCTAACTTAATTTTAATATTTATAGATAGATGGGGAAAAAAGTTACATGTATTATATTATTTATATGAAGACATTACTAAAGATGTGTTGTGAATTTAAACATTATACTTCTTGTTAATTGGATTTTTACTGACTAATTTTAGTTTTACTTCGAATTATGATTAAGAATATTATATTTTTTAAATAAGTATAACATTTGAATATTTTATAATTTATAATATTGATTATTTTTAAGTTAGTTTAATGGTTATATTTTATTTTTAAATATTTATTAATTGTTTAAATTTTTATTTAAATAAGTATGATAGATTTTGTAAATTTATTATTTAACTTTATATAAATAAATCAAGTTATTTGTGAGTTATACACAAATTTTGAGTAAATTGGCTCACATAGAATATGAGTTGCATTATGAGTAGAATTAAATTTGATTGAGTTGAATGTTCAACTCAACTTGGCTTATTTTTCGAGTGACAAATAACATTAAGTACGAAGAGATAATTATATAATACTTCATCCGTTTTAAAATAATTGTTCATAAAGCTTTTTTGTTTTGTTTCAGAATATTTGTTTATGTACATATTTCTAGAACTAAGTATTAGTTTTTTCCTATTTTACCCTTATTTATTCTAAATCAACTACATAACTTTCTAAAACTTTTCTTTCTTCTTGAAAATTTTCACCAATCAATAACTATCATGTTTTTAATATGGGTAGAATAGGAATTTTATTTAAATTGTTGTATTGTTTTCAACTCTTAATTTGTGTGCAAAACGCTTCATGAACAAGTATTTTAAAACGGAAGGAGTAACATTTAAAATCGAGGAAGTTACTCCTAATTACTAAAAGAAACGATACCAAATAAGGGATTATTAGAAATAAATGAATACGCTAATATCAAATATTATAATATGAAAACTAAGAAAAAAAAGATATTTAATCATACCTCATAATATAAATTGTCTTATTAAATAATATTGAATCATATTATCTATAATTCAAGGGGTAGACTACTTGATATTCTATTTCTGAACTCTTCATATGTTTATATGTAGTGATGGAATAACACACAAATTTAGATGAGTGCAGATAAGGGTAGCAGGAAAGGTTTTTAAGGAAGCTTATTCGGTCTAGTGGGCCAAGTTATAAAAGAATTAGAGTAACTGTTCTCATCATAAGTTATTTTTAGGGACTTTTTTAATTTTTTAATATTTTTTCTTATAATTATTCGTGACCCAAAGATAGACGAATTTGGGAGATTGCACAAGTTGTATATGAAACTTGTAAAGTAATTTAATGACTTAAATTAAAAATTATAAGAATATGACGTTGAAAAAAGTAGTCGCATATCAAAAAAATCTTGTCATTAATTTAATTATTCTAAATATTTATTTTTCAAATCGTATATAATATTTATATAATAATACGTAATATTTCAAATCGTATATAATATTTATAATTTATCGGGCAAATTTCGTACACCAACTTGCGTACCCCAAACCAAGGTACTTGATCTTCTATCTCACAACTTTCTATATGTGTGGCAGAGGGGGACCAATGACGTTCTTGTAATTCATGTAACATAATTTCCAGATTTGACAAATCATCACCATCCAAGTGTCCGAGTATATTTGAGAGAGAGAAACCAATGGCCCTTCTTATAATTCATGTAACATACGCTTCATATTATCATCTTATGAATACGCTATAATGAAGATAGTGGGTTTTTTTTATTTTTATTTTTTTTATTATAAACAATTCGAGTGTTCAAGTTAATCTAATAAAATAGGAATCTTAGTGTCAGGATGGGGTTCGAACCCGATCTAATTTCTAAAGGTCATTTTATTTTATCAAACGAGTTATTCTACAGAATTGAAAATAGTAATTTTTTAATTTTAATTGTAACACTCTAATACTGTATTTTCATAATTCTTATATAGATTATTATAATTAATAGTAGCCATGAAAACTATATTTTCAATAGAGATTTGGAGCCCAAATGGGAGAATAAATTGAAGGCTAGCAAATTATTTTGGCTAGATCAAGAGTTGAAGATTCGTCATGATATTAATGTATGCTATTAGACTACATTTTGAGCTCTTGGTTTGCATATATATTTTTGTAAAATTTATATATTCTTTTGTAAATTATATATAATTTTTTGTAATATCTGTAAGATAATTTGGGATGCACAAAATGGGTAATCCCAAAATTGCAAACGACAAATATCTACCCTTTTCAATTCTTTTTCCCTTTTTGCATCAAGAGAGAAATTTGAGAATTAATTGTAATTGTAATGGTCATTTTTCTTTAACTGGTAATATTTCATTTAGTATTAAAAAAAATAATTAAACTTAGACATGTCGTCACTATGGAGGTCCGTGTTAGAGGAAAGAAAATTGAGAACTAATTCTAATGGTAATGACCATTTTTCCTTTAAGGATAATATCTTATCTAGTAAAAAGATAAAAAAAAAAAATTAAGATGTGTCATCTCGTTACAGAGATCACGAGATATTAAAAGCGTATTTAGATTATAATTAGTTTGATTCCTTGTATGTTACACGGGTTGTTATAACTTATATTTGAATTTAATGAATTTAAATAATCTTTATATTTCATTTAAAAAAAAAATAATCTTATTTTATTTTAGAAAAAAAAGTATTTTAAATTAGATACCATGAACGTAGAATAATTTGTATCCAATTAAGTGAGATGACATTTTATTTGATTAAGAGAAGTATTAATTTACGGTAATTTAAATTAGTAGATAAGTATTGATTTATAGATAAATTAACTTAATTTAATTAAAAGAATACATCCTCTTGTCCTTCATATAAATTTAATATGATCAAATATCAATATATGATCGTATTAAGTGTCACATTAAAAGTCTTTCGTAACGCATTTTATATATATATATATATATATATATATTCATAAGAATAACTTGTTTAAATAAAAAATTATAAAAAATAATATATAAGACAAAAAAAATTTGTATGCAAATAATAAGTCTTCGAAATAAAAATTATTTATATTCAAAATTTCTTTCATTGTATGCAATTTGGATTGGATTGTAATTTGCAATCCAACTACGCTGAGTTACCGAATCTGAAATTACACATAACGGTGTCGTCCCGAGTTGTACTCCCGCCGTGTCAACTGCACGCGAAGTGAAATTTCGTTTTTCCGCCAGAAATAAAGGGTTTTTATTCAAAGTGGAGGAAGGGGATAAACTAGGGCTTTGCAAATTGATCTCCATTTCGCGGATTAATGGCTGACGAAGTTGTGAATTCAGAGATCGAAGGCGACCAAAATCAAAATTCAGTTGAAGCCACCATTGAATCTGAGGTACAAGGAGGAGGCATGGAATCTACTTGCAATAATTTCAACAACAATTCCGAGAGTTCCTCCGTGAAGTCCCACGAGCAGCTTGAGAAGGATCTGCAGTACGCCGAAGAGTTGATAGAGCATGGCTCCAAAGCTGCAAAGGAGCAAGATTATGGTGAGGCCACGGACTGCTTCAGCCGTGCCCTAGAAATCAGGTTGGGGCTTGTGAGATAATTCCATTTTTTTCTTGTTATCTTTTGGTTGTTGGTCAGTGAATGAGTATTTTAAACTGTGTACGGTATTGCAGGGTTGCACATTTTGGTGAACTTGCACCGGAGTGCGTTAAGGCTTATTACAAGTATGGGTGTGCGCTTTTATACAAAGCACAAGATGAGGCCGATCCCCTGGCTGCTGTTCCGAAAAAGGAGAGCGAAGCGCAGAGGGACCCTGATAAAGATGGATCTGTTAGGAGCACTGCAACGGCTGAATCTGCTTCTACTTCTGTTTCAATTAACGTAGACGAAGGTGGGGTTTCAAGTGATCAGGGAAAAGAAAAAGCTCCTGGCAGCGGTAAGTATTTCTTGACATGACATTAAGTGATCTTGGGCACATGGTTGATTGGCAGTAGGTGAATTTTAAGCTGATTCATTCATATGGAAATTGGCTGATTAATTTACATTACAGTTATCCTCATTATCTGGGTTGGCTTTTTCTCAGCATTCTTTTCTGTCATATTTCTCTGAGATATGAACACACTTGTATTAGCAGTAGGTGAAGCTTAAGCCGATCCATTGGAATGGAAATTGGCTGATTACATGTCCATTCTAGTTCTCCTCATGTCCTGTTTTGGCTCTTCTTAGCAATACCAATACTTGATCTCAGCATTCCTTTTCTGACATAATTCTCTGAGATGTGAACAGATGCTAATGGCAAACCTTGCATGTTTCTTTTACATAAATTGCTAAAACAATTAGTGGACTCTAAATAGTTGCAAAATGCCTCATTGGGCCACATCTTATGGAAAAAATTTGAAATTCTCTTACTGTTGTCAAATACAAAGAAATAATACTAGCCAAAAAAGACATACAGGACAGAACAGTTGTTTTAGGCTTTGGACAGGCTCTATCATGGTATTGAATAGTTTAACATTGTGGTCGTGCATGAGACGGTTTGAAGTTGCGATCATTCCCCAAGCTACTGAATTCCCTTTAGTAGCCACATATCAGAAGCATATGGCATTGGTGAGCTGTAATCTTTTCACTTGGTTCTTCCATTGCAATAAAGTTTTTTGTAAGCTAAGTCCGAGTTAACAACCACCTAAATTTGGGTTACATACTCTAAAATATTCTGTTTAGATATCAATGACAAATTTGAGCATTAACTTTTGGTGCTTTTGCTTCTAGTTATTCAGATATTCAAAGAACCTTGAATATTGCTTAAAGAAAACTGCTGTATACAAATTAAATGCAATTTTTGAGCCAATTCCCTTCACTTGGAGGATCATTCATGGTGAAGATCCCTGGGAGCTTTGAATGGGTGAGGTGGTAGCAAGATACATGAAATTATTTTACGTCTCGCAAAAGGGGACTTGCATTTTGAATGGCTTCCATAGGTTTGATTTTCATAGTGGCAGAATTAGAAGGGTCAGAGTAGTAATTATGGAATGATTAAGTTGCCATGGAGTGGGTTGTCTGCTTATTGTAGGCCAGGTTAGGTATCCATATCATCTTTTGTTGAAAATGTGAGAATTTTAACATTCCTCTTCACCATCCAGAAGCAGATGCTGAAGGGAAAGAGGTGGAAGAAGATGAAGAGGAGAGTGATGGTGAAGATCTGGCTGAAGGTGATGAAGATGAATCTGACTTGGATTTGGCATGGAAAATGCTTGATGTTGCAAGGGCGATTGTTGAGAAGCACTCAGAAGATACAATGGAGAAGGTGGACATACTGTCAGCTTTGGCTGAGGTAGCATTGGAAAGAGGTCTGTTTTCTTCATTGCTAATCATCACCCCACCTTCCCCTTTCTTTTACTTTCTTTTCTTTTGGGCATTGGTTCTTGCTTTAGTAGATAAGGACTTTGCAACTTGTCTGCTTGCTTGTTTAGCAGCATTTATTTAATTAGTGATTTCATCTTGGTTTAACTCTTGTAGAGGATGTTGAAACTTCCCTTAGTGATTACCTTAAGGCCCTGTCCATCCTGGAGCGGTTGGTTGAACCAGACAGTCGACACATAGCTGAACTGTATCCTTATTTTACATTTGTCCAAGCTGAGGCGAAGATTATACCATTGTTAAGTGGTTTTTTATTATTTGAAAAATAAGCAATGTAGTTTTGCTCTCCATCTTTTTGACATCTATAAACTTGCCTTTACTGGAGAATATAGAAATTTCAGGATATGCTTGTGTTTGGAAATTGGTTCTAAATCTCAGGAAGCTATACCTTACTGTGAGAAGGCGCTCTGTGTGTGCAAGAATAGAGTGGACAGGCTTAAAAATGAGGTCAAGAATATATCAGATTCAAGTGTAACAGTGACTGAATCTGAACAAGACCAGACTCTTCAACAGTCTTCCAGCACAACCAACTCACTTGTCTCTGTCGCGGAGAAAGAAGCAGAGATTGAAACACTCAGTGGTCTCTCTGTTGAACTGGAAAAGAAGGCAAGTCTAAATGTTACTACTAATGACTACAGTTACCTAGAGCAATTATTTTCCTGCACGTTGTAACTGTGATTTCTCTGGTCTGCAGCTTGAAGATTTACAGCAGCTTGTCTCAAACCCAAAATCATTTCTGTCGGATATATTGGAGATGGTGTCTGCAAAGGCAAGAGGTGGCGAAAAAGCTGCTGCTTCAGTTGGAATGAACTCTTCACAGATTGGAACTGTCAACAGCAATGGAGGTTTTGACTCTCCAACTGTTTCCACCGCTCACACCAACGGCAATTCTGGAGTAACCCATCTTGGCGTGGTGGGAAGAGGAGTTAAGCGAGTGCTAATGAACTCCAACACAGCTGAGTCTAATCCCCAAAAAAAACCTTCCACAGAGCCTTCACCAAATAATGGTGGCGGCAGTGCTTCTTAAAGATTTTCTAGTTTTTGCATCTCTGCATTCGGAAAATCTAGTGATAAAAATCTGTCAGTCAAAGTTTTAGCTGGTTCAGTATTGCTGCAATTTATCATTTGAAGATAGGTTTCATCTGTGACCTTGTCTGATGTAACTAAGCTGTAACCAAAACTATACAATTTGGTCCTTCTGCGGCATGTTAGTGTCTAAATAGAAGTCTGCTAAAACGTGTTTCAAACTGCATTATTGAAATGGTCGCAACCCTTAGAAAAATCCCTGATCCAAACTTTTTGCTATATTCATTTGTTCATCAATTTCCCCGCCAAGATGTTTTTAGTATTCAGTTTCACACTGCCATATCTCTTGCTATGTAATACAATGTGTGACATTTACGATGATATGGTACTAAAACCATGCAAAAACAAGAACTTACCCGCCGGTTTGCATTTTATTTGCCATCACGGGTCACGGCAATGAACGTTACTTGTGTTTTGATAATTCTATCACAAACTTTCCTGTGATAGTCAGTGAATGGTAGCGGCTGGTTATTGTTTTGTCCTTTCTAAATGTATTTAGAATATTTCTACGAGGATTTGAAACAATGTAACGGAAGCAGGTCGAAATGGGACCGTTTACTTTGTTTGATAACGTTTTGTCTGATGATGATGTTTGTTTTTGATGGATTTTCCCGAAATGCTTTCTATCTTGCGGTTTCAAGAAAATACGGCCGAGGCCGAGGGTGCAGAAAGGAATATTAGGTGAATTCCTATGCAGAGGGATGCGGTCAACACCAATGCATTTCACAATCCACATGGTTTGTCACGCATTGGGCTGGCTTAGAGATCATTCGATGCGATCGAAGTGAGTGGCATTCTATATATGATGCTGCCCACTGGGACAAGAAGAGTAAAGTGGCATCAAAATCATTCCAATCTTAGAGGCCGAGAGCTATTAAGCATTAACACAATGTGTTATCGGGTAAACTGCAAGCAATGTGGGAAGCTCTCATGGCGTGGTTGCGGCAAGCACTTGACCACCCTCTATTCTAGCATCGATAAGGGGCAACATTGCATGTGCCGCCCTTGGCCTGGGATTGTCATTCCATCTGAATCCAAGTCGGAAGCTTCTGTTTCCACCAGTTCAGGTACAATTTACAATGTACCTAAAATGATTATTTAATATATGTAATTTATAAAGACACGAGAAATATTCAAATATTTTTGTTAATTTATGCTCCTATCGATAATTAACCTATCAATTTATGTTCTCATGAGAATAATGTGCACTCAACGGCAACACTTATTCGAAAAGAATATCATTGACGGATTGAGAAGCAGAAAGGGTAGCTTAATGGACAAATGAAATTTATAAATGATAAGGCCCTGAATACCAAATTGAATACTACTAGTAGTATAACTTTTGTTCTTATTGATACTGCCCGCAGCTGCATATTCTAGGGGATATAAGTTTCAATGGCCAAGTTGCAAGTAACACGAAAGAGGGTACGCGTTCTAGGAGTGGTTCAGAAGCCTGAAGCATCACATGAAAACGAGCAGGACATAAAGACTGTAATAACTGTGCATTGTTTTGTTTCTATTTTGTGCAGTAAGCTAAAGATTGGTATGGTTTCCAATCAATGACACGAGAAGCCACATTGAGTTCGAATGGCTACAAGACAATCACGCCTCATGCCTCTAT
Source organism: Voacanga thouarsii (assembly GCA_026120185.1). Lineage (NCBI taxonomy): Eukaryota > Viridiplantae > Streptophyta > Magnoliopsida > Gentianales > Apocynaceae > Voacanga > Voacanga thouarsii. Next base: position 10,122,088 of record JANUWF010001017.1, read on the forward strand.
GTAGACAATGGCCTACTTAGTTTATTCTGAATCCGTTGGCTTGACTCTTCGGCTGTTTTTTTGGCAGAAAACACGAAGTCTTAATGATGCCTTTGGATGTTGCTTACATAGGCAACTATCAAACCACGGTGGGGCTTCTTAGTTCTTATCAATAATAATGGAAAGAGAGAAGAATAGTTGGATACAACGGCAGTCTTCTTCGTCTTTTCTTGGCTGTTAGATTTTCTTTTCTTCATAGATTTGGCCATTTGGGTTTGTAGAAGTAGGACTGAGAAGTTACGTAAAAGAAAAGGGGTTAAAAAATGTGTAAAACAAGACTAGGTCTTGGTAGGAAACGAAGTCAATTAGCATTGACCAAAGCCATGGTCATTGGATGGAGTTCATCAAAGCTCGAGTAAATAATTGAAGCAGCAGCTCTTTTTAGCTTTTTTTTCACCTTGTGCAGGGTGCCAAAGTTTTCTAAAAAACTTGGCACCGAGTAGGGTAGTTCGTTCACTTTTGGCTTGTTTTTGTGATGGGTCTATGTGCTCTCTCTTCTTTCCACCTCACTTTTAAGCTGTTAAACATTAATTAAAGGACCACATTAATGACTCGCAAAGACACAGAAGCACACAGATCAATGAAACAGAGAGAGGAACACAATCGGGGCCGTGATTATTGTGCCAAATTTAAGTATACTATATCCAAGTGGTGGGGAAAGAGACACAATAAAAACTCATTAGAGCCCCAAAACCACTGTCTTCTCGCGGCTTTAATTTGGCATTTCATTTGTCTCCTTTGCTTTCAGGACAAGTACTCTATTAACCACGTACGATGGCTCAAAAATAAATGCTACTGTCATTTTTTTCTGTTTTTTTTGGTAAACTTGTGTCTAATAATGATGACTGGGTAAAAGAGTCATGAATAATGATGAAGTGATTCTGGGAATTATTGGTTTCTTTTTCTAATTGAATCTTGCCTTTCAATTCTTAGCTTGTACGTACTTCTACTTATTAAAGAAATCCATGGCCGTCATCAAATTGGGTCATGGGTGTCTGTGTCTCTACTCTTGCACCCTTTCGTGATCTGGAGGTAAAGATTTGGGTGGTTTCCGTTTCAACAACAGTAGTAATAAAGCTCTCGTGACTTCTCATTTTCAGACTTTCAAAAAGCCTTCATAAATAAATAGTGACCTACCTTCCTGCCAATTATTAACCACATTCCATTAATATGTGCAAACTAATGGCTCTTGAAATTAGGGTCGTTCTGTACTCGATTCTAATCGAATTGAATTTTAACTATTTCAATTTAATTTATATTAAAATTTCAGTTTAATTTTCATCACAATTCTGCATTGCTATATAAAACGCGCAATCCCGGAATCTTCTTTGAAAGTTTGTACTAAGAAAACTTGAAGTCTTTGGTTGAGCATTAAATGGTTCACCATACCAAGATGATTCAATAAGTTTGAATTAATCTTCCCCCTTCGCTTTCATTTATGTCAATTTCAAACTTGGGGGTAGTGCGGGTCATGGTTTGCGCGTGGACATTCTTACACTCGGCCCAGAATTTTGGCAGCCCTAGTTCTTCATTTAAGTTGCAGATAGCTGGAATCTGGGCTTTATGTCTGTGCCTTAATTAAGTCTTACTTAATCCAGCTTGTGGGATCATCCAAATCCTCTAGATGGATCCAACAATCTAACATTATTTTTGTGGGCCATTATGTATTTTTCTTTAATTTCTTTTGCATTTTGGTTATTAATACAATTCAATTCAGACTCGTTTAATAAAATTCAAATAGTCTTCAAATAATTTTGATATGTAAATGTGGTTGTTACGATTTCAATGTTAAAAGATGTTATTGGAATCAAAATCTTTAAGACATGATATTTTCTTCCATTTATAGTTATTGTTTTTGCATATGCCTTTACATTCCATAATAGGAAAGGAAGAGGGATGTATATATTGTCACATGAGGAACATACTTTGCAATCTTTAAGTTTACTTAAAATTATAATTTAATTGAAAAAATTAATTTAAATGATTCTCATCTTTCAAAAACTATCACTTATTAAAATAAAAAATCATATTTTTTTCTTTTTAATTCATAATCTATTTTTATCAATATAAAAAATTGATAGCAATACAAGTTGGCTTAAAATATTGAAGCTGTACTAAGGGTGAGAAGAGAAGGGGAAGAGCAACAAAAGCAGTCGTCAAGAGATGCGTGTTTTGGGTGTCTGCAGACTTGCAGATAAAATCATGATGACAATAATCATAATTATAATATCCCTGTGACCTCTTTTTCAGAATTATAATTTGCTTACTGAGCCAAAGCATATTATGCAAAATTCAAAGTCACACTTTCTGAAACCCCACCTTTTCTTCTCTTCGTCTTGACGATCTAAAGTTGTAATAACGGGGAGAAGAAATTGAAAAAAGAAGAAGACGAAGAACCCAGCAAGAAGATTCTCAGTTCTGATCTGTTGTTGTTTTAAAGTAGAAGAAAAGAGATTTTGGAAAAGAAACCATCTCGCAACCATCCTTCTCCTCCTACGCCCTTTTTCGATATTTGTTCAAGCCCCATTTGTCCGTTCTTGAGTTTCATGATTCCAATAATTCATTCCCTAACAACTCTTGCCCTTTACCCTTTTATTACTCTCTGCTTTTCCGCAAACATAATCATTCCACAAGACTCAATCTCCATCCGTTTACAAACTACCTCCTTTGAGACTAACAGTGGAAAAGAAGGTTTTTTTTATGAGTTTCTTTTGCTCCCAGCCACCAATTTTACTCTTTCTTCCATTTTCCTTTTCCCCCTTTTCTGTGTTAGGTTTTCTCCAAGGCCTTCTCCCCGTGTTCATGGATCTGGTCTGGCTTTTCCCTTTTTAACAAGTTTGGTTCTATCAAGTTCAGTTTTTACTCGCAGAAATGTCCGCCGAGAAACCCACTTCCAAAGGCCAAGCATGGTAACTGAGAATCAAGCTTCTAGATATATAGCTTCGTATTTTCTACGATTTCACTCGGGTTCAGAGAATTTCTTTCCTTTTTCAGGTTTTGCACTACGGGGTTGCCCAGCGACGTTGTAATTGAAGTGGAAGATATGACCTTCCATCTCCACAAGGTCGGAACAGCCGTGACATGGTTTCTGGATTTTCATATGCTAATTTTGGTAGACGAATTTCTTGTGTAGTACTGCTGTAACATTCTGTTCAAATTTTTTTCTTCCTTTTCAGTTTCCTTTGGTGTCAAAAAGCCTGAAGCTTCACGAGCTCATTACTGAGCAAGAGGAAAAGTCAAAAACAAACACAACTAAAATCCAAAAACCAACTGGAGAAGAGAAGGACCGCGATGCTGAAGAAATTGAAGAGGAAGCCGAGGAAGACGATGAGAATGACCACTACTGTCACATCACACTCCCAGATTTCCCGGGTGGTTCCGAGGCTTTCGAGACCGCTGCTAAATTCTGTTACGGTGTAAAAATAGAGCTGTCGCCATCAAACGTAGCTCCTCTCCGCTGTGCTGGAGATTTTCTCCAGATGACTGAAGAATACTCCGAAGACAATCTCATTTCAAAAACTGAGAGGTACCTTTCCCAGACCATTCTCAAAGTCATCAAAGACTCTACTCAAACACTACACTCTTGCGAGAAGCTCCTACCTTTAGCGGAAAATCTAGGCATTGTCCAGAGATGCATCGACGCCATTGCCGCCAAAGCTTCTTCCACGGATCCGTCACTGTTCGGATGGCCAGTGAACGACGGAGCAGCCAAAGGCGTCGAGAGTTCGAAAATTGCTAATGCTCGTAGGAAACTCACTGCTGGTACTGCTAGAGGTGCTGCTGGCACCGGTTCCGATTTGTGGGTTGAAGAACTGACAATGTTGAGCTTGCAATTTTTCAAGCGATTAATTTCTGCAATGAAAGAACGAGATTTGACTCCTGAGATTATAGAGAACTGTCTTATCTACTACGCCAAGAAGTACATTCCAGGAATTTCGCGTGCAAATCGCAAGTCATCTTCATCTTCATCTTCTTACGTTCCTTCAGAATCTCAGCAAAGAGAACTGTTGGAAACCATAGCCGCTAATCTTCCGAAGGAGAAAAGCTCCAGCTCTTCAACTGCAACTAGATTGATCTTTGGATTGTTAAGAACAGCAAATATATTGAATGCTTCGGAAGGTTGCCGAGCTACGCTTGAGAAGAAAATCGGGTCACACCTGGATCAATCAACATTAGACGATCTCCTCGTTCCGAGCTATTCATATTTGAATGAAACATTATATGATGTAGACTGTGTAGAAAGAATCTTGAGATATTTTCTCGAAGGATTAGAAGAGAGATCAGCAAGTAGAATCGAAGGAGAGGAGGAAAACAGCAGTGTTAGATCGGCTGCGCTAATGCTCGTCGGAAAATTAATAGACGGTTACTTATCAGAGATTGCTTCTGATGCTAACTTGAAGCCTGATAGATTTTACCAGCTCGCCATTTCTTTGCCTGAGCACGCTAGACTCTTCGACGACGGCCTTTATAGAGCCGTCGATGTCTATCTCAAGGTAACCATAATCAAAGAGAAATTACTTTTACTGTGAATTAATTCATGTACGGAAGTATCGTTGTAATCTGAATTGCATGTGACGCAGGCTCATCCATGGATATCAGAGGAGGAAAGAGAGAAAATTTCCGGCATTTTGGACTGCCAGAAGCTGACATTGGAGGCGTGCACTCATGCTGCGCAAAACGAGCGTCTGCCGTTGAGAGCGGTGGTTCAAGTTTTATTTTTCGAGCAATTGCAGCTTCGACACGCCATCGCCGGGACACTGATGGTAGCAGATGTGGCGCCGACGGAGACAGGGCGGCAGTCGGGGCTCGGTGGTGTGGAGGAGGAGGAAGAAGAGGTGGTTGAGCTTGGTTCGGCACGTGCAGATGAGGGGAGTAGGAGCACAAGCACGTGGCGGGCTGCTGTGAGGGAGAATCAGGTACTTCGGCTGCACATGGACAGCATAAGGACCCGGGTGCATGAGTTAGAGCGCGAATGCACTACCATGAAGAACGCCATTGAGAAGATTGACAAGACCCGCCCACGTAGTGAAAGAGGAGGGTGGAAGAGCAAGCTCGGTTGCAAGTTCAAGACACAGGTTTGTGATTCTCAGCAGCCCGCCACCACCATTGTGGAGGCCAGAAAAGGGCGGAGCCACCGTCATCAGTAGCCCTGAAAATTTTATGTGAAGTACACTATTTCTTTTCACGAATTTCCCTTCTCTTTTAATCTTATCTTATTCATTTGTTCATTCTGTAATTGATTATCTGGTGACATTGTGAATGCTGGGATTAGTACATTATCAAATGCCAGCAAAGTTTTCTTCTTGGTTTGGTGGTTGGATCATAGATTAATGGCTATCTCCATGTATTTGCATCGGAAAAGCCTGAATAAAAAGGGGCTATTATTACTGTGCTGTAGAATTCTTTATGAATGGAATTTGGCTGTCAGTTGAAGTGGGTGGATTCTTCTTTTTAGATTAGAGGACCGGCAAGAAAATGTTGTCCCCAATTGAAGACAGAAAAAGCATGAGTGGAAATGGGAGTGGGAAGGCTGTCTGCAGATTTTTTTGGAACTGAAAAGCATTATTGCATGGGACTCTCCGTAGATGGCAAGTTCCTTTCTTCTTTAGCTGTCGTAGACGACCATGGATGGCATAACATTTTGTCCAAGAAGCTTTGAGAGGTCTCCATCCTCCTCCACATATGGTCATACTTATACGTTTTGTTGAGGAGTTGTGTACTGGGTTACATGTGCTTTTAGTTGTTTCCTTATTGAGGATACGAAAGATAAGCCAAATGCAGATTCTAATTGTCACATTGTTCTTCGTCTCTTATCTTTTCTATACAATGGACACAGAATTTTGTGGATGATCAAAGTTTAAACATCCTTGCGTTCTCTTGGGGGAAAAAGGACGGCTTGTCTTGGCTTGGCTTTGCCCTAAATGATGAATGAATATATATCAATGGACACAGCACTTTGTGGTCCAAGGTGGTTGTACTGATGTTTGACACTCTGAATCCGCATTGGAGATTTAAATTGTACAATAATTTATGTACATATTCTTTTTTTTGCTTTTGTTTTTACCTAACTGTCGTTGTTATATAGATTAAAAAATTTTAATATTTACAGAGTGTAATTTTTTTAAAAAGACTTGAATTTAATAAATGTTAAAATGAATAAAGTATAAATGATATTTTTTCATTAAAAAATTTATTAACAAACAGTAGCGGTTACCGATTTTTTTTGTAAGAAAAAAAAATATGGTGCTAAGGAAGGGAGAAAATACGCGTCAAATTCTTGAGATATTTGCAGTCTATGCTTCTTCTATGTCCATATGAAACTCTCATCACTAGGAAATATTCAGATTATTCTTTTTGACTTTTTTTTAGAAGAATATTTTTTTTTACTTCTTTTATGTTCATACAATTTTGAATTTTTTTTAGTAGAAAATAGAAAATACATTTAGTAGTGAAATTGGAAAAGCTGGATAATTCCGATATAAATTGGACCAAATTCCACAGGTCCAGGCCCAATCACTGTAAGAATATAAAAGCCCAATAAAGTGAGATTAACGGAGGATGACATGGAGGTCAAACTGCCACCTCACTAGGAAAGGATCACGAAAGGTGAGGGAAGGAAAACGAACAGTGCAAGTTGGTCTTCCTCTTCCTCATTCGGGGGCGTCCACGTATTGCCGCCATGGTCAAACTAGGCCCGAAAAACAGCCTTGATCTGCACTCTTTCGAGTATCTTGACCACATAACGCTACAATTAAGGAGACCCACTTGAAACCAATAGTATTTAATGTTCACTAATCATTCCTTAAACTCATTGGCCAATTTAGTTAATATACAGTGTAGTGAGCCTGTCCAAATTCTTTGAGAAGAAGAAGAATTATCAGGAACATCAACGGATTTGAGTGAGGAAAATGGGGAGGCGACCAGTAGATTATTTGGCTATGAAGACAGACGGGAATCAAGTGACTGCAGAAATGATCAATTCCGACATCAATGACCTGAAGGTGGCAGCCAAGAAGCTCATGACCCATGCCACCAAGCTGGGTGGTCTGGGTTTTGGCACTTCTTTTCTCGCATGGATTGCCTCTTTCGCTGCCATGTAAGCTCCTCCATTATGTTATTCAGTGTTTGAATTTGCAGTCAACCGTTAGAAATTAATCACTCATTCCACTATTTTTTTGTCTTAAATTATAAATTATCAAAGATTTTTCAAGAAAATTTTAAAATTGTTTTTATATTTTTATCTTTATTTATTATTTTCTTTCTTTTTTTTTTTCATCTCTTTTCTTATTTTCAAAACATTTAAATAGAGATGTTTTAAGAATAAAAAATATAAAATTATTTTATCCTTAAAAATTTTAATATATTTAAAATTAAATCAAATGACTTAAATTATGGGATGAAAGAAGTAAACGATGAGCCTGCATGATTCGTTGAAATTTGTGTGTGATCATATCAGGACATTAAGTGATATGCTGCCTAATTCGCATGCAAAATGAGTAGAGTAAGTACCTCATGTTCTTTTGTGTCAAAAATTGTAAGGGTGAGATGGGATAAATCGTTTAGCGACCATATATTAATGAGCAAAGAATAAACCAATAATTGAATTCTAGACAAATCGTGTACGAGTTGATTATGAAGTCAAATTTTGTTTGGACTTTTCTCTCAACCTAATCTCTTTTTACCCGCTGAATCCTCATTGCGCTTGACTTTTGTATGGGAAACGGTGAAATTCTGTAGCTTCAGAGCTGCAAAATGATTTCGCAGAAAAGGCATTGACATGCATAAATGAGTCGGTTGGTTTGGTAACTGGTCAATTTTGTGAGACAGTAGGTTTTGCATTCACACGATGAAAGAAATGCTCATTCTTGAAGGAAAATTCATCAGATACATCAGTGGAGACTTGCCCAAGAGTTAAGGAGCGCTAGATGTTTGCTAATTGGTCAGGTTGATAGCTTTTTGAAAGACGTTTTTGATTGAGGCCAGTTGGAACTTTAAAGTTATGAAAGCTTTAAGGGGGAGGAGAAAAAAAAAAGAAAAAGAGGTGGTATGAGGGGGAAAAGAAAGAACTTGGCCACCTAGCCGAAAATTTCTGTGCTTGCCGTCCTTCTGAAACGTAAACTGTTCTCCAAAAGTAACTGTAAATTACCACAAACTGATGAGAGTTGTCAATGAGTGATATTTCACAGTATTTCAGATGCTTGAACTTAATAATTTATTCTGTTCCGTTTTTGCTATTAGGCAGAAGAAGATCTTAACGTGTTCATTATTTCCTGTATTGGAGACTGAGTGTGAGGTGGGAGTAGGCAAATGTAAAATCAAGCAGAATCAGAGCATCTAATTAAATGAATAACATAGGCCTTATGCTCCTGAACCCTGATAAACATGCTCACAATTAATCTCTTCAGCTATGTTTGCAATTATATTATGTGCTGATCATACTGACTCTTCAGAAGCATTTTGTCACCTGCATCATTTAGGCAAAAGACTTGCAGCTCAGGTGATTTGCTGTTCACTAAACTTCCTGTGTGGCTTCATCTTGAGCAGATTTTGTTTTTTGTTTCTTTTTTCTTTTTTTTTTTTTTTTGGTTTAGAATCATTTGTTCTTCCTCTAAAATCCTGGATTTTGTAGGTTCAGATAATATAATATTGGTCACAATATTTTGTTGAAGAGTTGCTTCTTTCCTCTTGTCAGTAGTATCCAGTGGCCTCATTTCCCCCCTATTGGGTCATGGTTATCGTGTTGGTTTGCTGACAGAACATTTGCACTGACTTCTGCTTTTTATTTCTGCACAGCTATTTGTTAATATTGGATCGAACAAACTGGAGAACGAACATGCTCACTTCCCTCTTAGTCCCTTACATTTTCTTCAGTTTACCTTCAGTTCTTTTCCACTTCTTGAGGTGACACTTTCATTCTTTTCCTTTTTCTTTCCCATTCTCATTTTTTGTAAGTGTTAAATTTACTGAACTAGGTCCTCTACATTGTTAATTGTGACTTAGGGGAGAGTTTGGAAAATGGATTTCTTTTATTGCGGTTATCTTAAGGCTTTTCTTCCCAGGACATTTCCCAGGTATGGACAGTAATATTGCTTCAGAATGGTACTGTGAACATATAATTTTGTTTGTATTATTTGCCTCTTTGCTGCAGTTTAGTTTTCTCTGTTGTACTCCTTTTTCATCCTCTTGTATATGTTGCTTCCAAGTGAAAATTTCAGTTGCTTTCGCCTTGAACCGCCATAATTGTTAATTTTGATGCTTGGAGTAGGGGAGTGGGAAGAGAGCAAGGGCACGTTGTGGAAGAGATGATGAATGGACTCTTATCATTAAATTGCTTTAATCCATACCTATCCTGCTTTACTTCTACTAGTATTATCTTTTGAGAATAGCAAAGCACCAATTGGATCGAGTACAAAAGGATTATGAATACAAAATTGGGTGTGGGACTAGGAGACCTATGTTTGAGAACCATTTATGGAATCAGTTTCCAATGGACTCTTGTTTCTCACTAGACATCATTAGACAAGTCATTTTCTTTCTTTCGAGGCTTGTTGATCCCTTGTTGATACTAAGGGATGGAATGCATTATTATTAACCGTTAAGATGACCTTTGGGTAGATCAAGATTTCTTGGTGGAAAGACCAAATGTTTATCACTTTTTGAGAGTTTTAGGTCGACTTACATGTAGTCTCAAAGCAAATAAAACGACGCAGATTTTTTGTCGGGCAACATTTTAGCTGAATACAGTGGTGTCTTTAGCCTGAGGCTCCATATACACAAAATGCATATCCTAGTAAACATTCACTGCAATTGCTGCTAGGTCCAATTTTGGATGTCTGATAACGTTTCCACTTTGTGTTTTGTATTGCCACCCATAAATTAATAAGCACAAGTCTTTTGCTTCCGAAAGCCCCTCATGGGTTTTGCTTTTCAGAAGTATTCATCATCTAATATGACCACAACCATTTTTTCACTTGCTATAACAGTAACTGAAGGGATATCCATTCTTCTTACTGTTTACTTAATTCAACTTGCAAGTTATTCAATTTTTCAGAGCCTAAGGGCTTTAATTTGTCTGTGTATAGACTGGCTAGAGATGCCTGGTTCATTGATCCTTCTCCTGGTAGTTTCTCCCGGCTTCTTTGCTCATACTCTAAGAGGCAGCTGGCCTGGCACTGCAATATGCCTTCTCATTGGCTGTTACCTCCTGCAAGAGCACATCCGCGCCTCAGGAGGATTCCGCAATTCCTTCACACGAAGTCATGGTATATCAAACACTATTGGCATCCTCCTCTTGTTGGTCTTTCCAATTTGGACCATGGTAGTTCACTTCATCTAGTCATATGCTTCAATATTGCTGCTTGCAAAGTGTCATTTAGCCAACAGCTTGATCATTCATTGATTAATTGACCGGATCAGCTATTATGAATATCTAATGATTTGTATTATTTTTGTATTTTTTTTAAAGAAAATACATTATAATTCGCAAAGAAAAGATGATTTATAAGACCTCTAAAATGAGGTACTGGGATCCATTAATTTCTTGATTAATTTTTATTTATTATTTAAGTTATATATCACTTAAAAATTGAAATATTTAAATTCGAATGAAAGAAATATTATATTTTTATAATTTTAGATATTCGTTCACTTGAGATGTCCAAGGCAAGTAAGCAGCCCAATAAAGAAGCCCAAAAGAATGGAAAGATCCGAGACAAACTTGCACGGCGAGCACTGTCGGCCGAGTGGTTGGCCCAACTAGTATATGTTTGAAAGGTAAAGTTGGCCTTAGTTAATGTGGTGGCGAGTCAGTTCAAGCAAACCCTAACCCTAATAAGGTTCAACGCACCTATATAACACAGAAAGAAGTAGAGGATCCCGTTGAGTTCCGTTGTCACAGTACCGTAGAACGCAAGTACGGCTCACTTCTTCATTTCAGCCATTGCATTTGCTAACTGAGGAAACCATTTTTAGGGCTATCATTCTCTGTTCAAGTTTTTGCTTTTTCTTTTACTTTTTCCTTTTTGCAAGTCTGAAGAAAGAGATGATTGGTGCCTGTTTCTCAGTGATGAAGAAATTAAGATGACGAGTCTGATCGAAATCCATTCGTTTAAATCGTGAAGACGAATCGAGGCATTTGTCTGAGAGAAACTCTATCTTCTTTCTTCATTTCTTCAACCTCAATATTGATTCTGAATCCTTCCCTTTCTTTTCACTTTTCACTCTCAATCAAAATCTGGGCTTTTACTTTCTTTAAAGTGAATACATTGTTCATGTGGGTTGGGGTTAAAGATTTCATAGTTGTTGAAGGATAGAGTACAGAGTAAGCCAATGATCTCTGCTTTGAGCCCTGAACTGGAATTCTCCTCCACTGCCTACCTACCTACCTACCTACCTACCTGTTCTGTCATTCTGCTGCTAGTGTCATTAAATTAATAATTTTCCTGTGAATGGTTTTGCTGAAACTCACTAATTATTGGTGTTTGAACATAAAGATTCTTCTTTTTTAAATTAGTATGTTGAGGTGATGATGAGTGTGGCAATGATGAGAAAAGTCTCTTATGCAATGAGGTACCCTCTCCATGTTTAGTGATAGGGGGCTGCCATGATTATTTTTCAAGCACTTTTGAGCCACATCTTCTTTCTTTCATCAAAATTTTAACCAAATAAGTGATCAATAATTAGAATCTCAAAAAAAGAGTTCAATGGTTGAGGCCTTGTCTGCCATCAAGTGGTTCATGATTGGATTCTCAAATGTAGGAAAGGTAGATTGGTAGAGGCATATGAAAGTTGGAGTTCAATTGATTAAAAACACATTTGCCCAATCGGTATCTCCTATTGGAGTCTTTTCTGAAAATTTTTGTTGGGATAATCAACCATTTAGATTGACCTTTTTTTTTTATTTTTTTTTTTTTCTCTCCTCTCTTTTGAAAAATGATTTTTTTAACTTTTTTTTTTATTTGAATATCAACTCTCCATAAGCTTCCTCAATGAAAAAGCTCTCTTATAAGTGCACCAACGACCTTTCCCAATTGAAGAAAGTCGGCGTTGTTGATAATTTGGGCCATCATCACACTCATTTTCCACTTAGAAATTTATTATTATAAGACTTCAATTACAAGAATTGAAATTCATCACGCAATCAACTACATAGGACACTGTTGAAATTTCAAAGAGGGTTTGATTTTGTTTAGATTAATTAATGTAATTTCTATAGTTTAAGTACTTGTTAGAGACTTTCTTAAATACTGACTAATAATACAAATAAAAACAGACATGATACATATGTTTTTTTTTCATATTTTTGAAAATTAATTTAGTTGTAAATTTTATGTAGTTTAAATTGAATGGGATTAGTTATATAATTTATTTTTATTAAAATTATTAATATTTAATTGATCAATATTGGTATATTGTTGATTTTAGTAAAATAAAAAAAACATAATATTCATTAGAAAATAGAAAATAGGGTATAACATATAACTTCCCTTAAAGAAATATAATTACAATTTGTTTTAAAATGTGAAAATTAGTTTCGTTATAAACAGTTGGCCTATTAGCTCAGTTGGTTAGAGCGTCGTGCTAATAACGCGAAGGTCGCAGGTTCGAGACCTGCATGGGCCATTTCATAATTTATTTCTAATTTTGGACTTTACGATTACGATATTGTTGAGGTTCATTGTTGGGCCATTTTGTTTATTGAATGATTTTGGGCCATGATCCATTTCCGGAATTTTCTTTTTTTGGGGGGGTCCACTTCTTTCTTTACTAAGACACCTTTTTTGGTTACACCATGGTATGGCTTTGCTAATCTTCGTGCCCTAAATTGATACAGTAAAGAAGGAATATGCTAATCCCTGCATTTTAATATTCAGCTACACCCGGCTGGCTTTGCTAACTTTTTCCTGCTTCTAGTGCCTCGTATCAACCTATTGTAGTGAAAAAAGCTAACTTTTTCCTGCTTCTAGTGCCTCGTATCAACCTATTGTAGTGAAAAAATGAATTGAATTACTCCATCTTTGGGCATAAGATTCCAAACAAGTCATTCCACACAACTAATACAAAAACATGTTGTTGAGAGCCTTTTTAAAACACAGATTGAGTGAAAGTCAAGGGTGGATATACTCTCCCCCCAAATGTTTTCAACAATTTCAGGATTTGTTTGCTTAGAATGGTTGTTCTTAATCTCTGTTGTATACCTTTGGAGAAAGCCTTAACAAAGTACTATCAGAGGATACATAAAATGAAATATCACTACCACTACTACTACTACTCTTTCTTCTCCTTGGTGGCTCCGTTCCACACACACCCCCACTCCCCCCGGGGGGCCATTTTTTTTGTGGGTTTTAAGAGCAAGAGCAAAAAATCTAGTAAATTGTCCTGCCTGATTGCAGGAGCTAGAATCTTTATCCTATACAATGTATTTGTCACGTGGCAAGCCATGAAGCCAGAAACATTAGCTCTGATCAACCAATGAAAGAAGACCTTATCCTATCCCTTATCTTACTTACACCAATGCCACCAAAATAGTTTGTCCTCCTCCTCCACACAAATCATTTCCTACTGATACTGCTTTGTAAACACATAGAAACACTGAGGGAGCAGCAAAGCAAAGAGAAAGACAGAGTATTCAAGAAAGAAAAAATGGCAGCCTCATTACAAGCAGCTGCTACCCTCATGCAACCAACTAAGGTTGGTGTTGCACCCCGAAGCAACGTCCAGCTCAGGTCTACTCAAAGCGTTGCCAAGGCATTTGGTGTTGAACAGACTACAGCTAGGCTCACTTGCTCTCTTCAAGCTGATCTCAAGGATTTTGCTCAGAAGTGCACTGATGCTGCCAAAGTTGCTGGCTTTGCTCTCGCCACTTCTGCCCTTGTGGTCTCGGTATGTAGGCTTTACTAAATTGGAGTGATTCTATTCTGTTATGACAACATTAAACTTCATCTTTTTTGGCAAATGGCAAAAATTTAGAGAAGTCCGATTATGCAGCAATGTATATATTTCATCATCATCATCATCATCATCATCATCATCATGTGCACTATTTCCTATTTGGTTTTCAAGTTTAAGTGCTTCATATAAGTTTTGAGTGTGATTCGCTTCAGCACAAATTAGATCATCAAGAGAACTAAGTGTTTGGTTGGCTAGCAATCGATCATGACACCATATGCACTCCCTTCACCAACTTGGTTAAAAGAGTTTGCTTTGAGTATGTGCAGCAAATAGTATTTATGCACTTCGCATGTGGCTACAGCAAGAAATTACTATTTATGTTCGCCTCAATGGCTAGTCTTCTATCGTAATGGGTAGAAAAACAAAATCCAAACAACATTTCAGTCTAGATGAGCGTAGACTATGAATAATCAGTATTACGAGTACTAAAAGAATAGAAGTAGCTACTGGGTTTGATGCTATGGAAACAATCTCTTCTTGGTTTGGAAGGGAAAGTGTAACAGTGTCTTTAGCCAGTAAAACTGGAAGTGAATGAGACATAGTTTGAAACCTCATATTAGTTTGCTGGATTACTAACCAGAATTCCACACCAAATTGAAATATTGTAAGAGTTCAAAAATGCAAATTTCATTTTTAGAAGAGTGTTATTCTTTACTCTGGTTCAAGAGATAGCTCTCTAAATGTCATGCCATGCCTTCTGTCTTCTACCTTCCATTGTCATTTGATTTCTAGCTGGAATCCAGAAAAAAAAAAAATCTGAATTGTGAATGGTCATGTCTTTTATAGGGAGCAAATGCTGAAGGAGTTCCAAAGCGGTTAACTTTTGATGAAATCCAGAGCAAAACATACCTAGAGGTAAAGGGAACTGGAACTGCTAACCAGTGCCCAACCATTGAAGGTGGTGTAGATAAGTTTGCCTTCAAGGCCGGTAAATACAATGCTAAGAAATTGTGCTTGGAGCCAACATCCTTCACAGTTAAGGCTGAGGGTCCAAACAAAAATTCACCGCCAGAGTTCCAAAAGACAAAACTCATGACTCGTCTAACCTACACCCTTGATGAGATTGAGGGACCCTTTGAAGTAAACGCTGATGGCACAGTCAAGTTTGAGGAAAAGGATGGAATTGACTATGCTGCTGTAACTGTTCAGCTTCCAGGCGGTGAGCGTGTGCCTTTTCTCTTCACCATCAAGCAACTAGTTGCTTCAGGCAAACCTGATAGCTTCGGTGGTCCGTTTCTTGTGCCATCATACAGAGGTTCATCTTTCCTTGACCCAAAAGGAAGAGGTGGATCTACTGGTTATGACAATGCAGTTGCTTTGCCTGCCGGGGGCAGAGGAGATGAGGAAGAACTTCAGAAAGAGAACATTAAGAATACTGCATCTTCATCAGGAAATATCACCTTGAGCGTTACCAAGAGCAAGCCTGAAACTGGAGAAGTGATTGGTACATTTGAAAGTGTTCAGCCATCTGACACTGACATGGGTGCAAAGGTCCCCAAGGAAGTAAAAATTCAAGGAATCTGGTACGCTCAGCTGGATTAATAGAGATTTTTAGCATTTATTTACCCGCTTCTTGGTTTGAATTTTGTTGTACCTCAAACAATATCCCGTGCTTTCCTGTAAAACCATTGGAGAAACTTTGAGATTAGTCATCTTTCTTGTATATTACAATGGCTTTTTATAATGATCATTTCCTATTCATTCTGCTGTTAAATGAAAAAAATTATAAGATCTCCAGAAGTGCAAGCCTGTATGCTGTAGCTACGTCCTATTTGTTACGGAGAGTCCACGGAAGGAGGGAAAAGAAATAAAAAGCACAGTTAAGGGCCTCAAGAATTCAGGTTCCAAATAGCAGCTAGATCAAATTTTATGAACTCGAGGTCATTCGTTGCATTTTGTCAAGTTTCTTGATACAAACAGATGCCATTCAAATCAGTCTTGAAAGCAAAAGCAAGCATCTCACTCTCGTCGCAAAAATTTTATTCTCTTCCATTCATCAACTTTCATATGCTGTGGAACTTATGATGCCTACGTGTGGAAATCAAATTTAGAGATGTTTAGAAGAATCAAATTTAGGATCAGTTTTCTTCCAAATTTTATTAGAAACATCTCAAAACTGTACTGGTTTTGCACAATCAAATTTAGAAGAAAGCTTCAATTTAAATCCCTTTGATTTTCAAGGATTTTGTCTGGGAGGTCGGAGGTCCCTAGCTAGCTCCTGTATGAGTAGCCATGGCAGAGCATAAACTTTAGCTTGAAAGGTAATCAGAAATTTCTGAAAATTCTCAAAACCAGAGGACATCTTCCATGTAATTGGCTGAAATTTCAATAAGGGCGGTCATTTCAACAATTGATTCATGGTTTTATGGTGCTATAGAAGCTGGTATAATAGATTTCTTTTAATGATCGTTGGTGATTTTCATGATAGTGGTGTCCCATGGTGGCTTTTGGTCATGGATTTCTAGTTCTTGAGGGAATACCCTTGGATTTCTTATGACATCAAAGTTGGTAACACCGTTGCCGACAACGTGTCTGGGACTCTGGTGAGGACGTGTTATTAAAGAAAATATTGGTCTAGTGTTGTGTTATATGAATCATCGCTTTAAAGTATTGTACATTTTAAAAAGTGTACAATTCACAAAATATATAACACAACATTCAAAGTATGTGGTCTACGATGAACCAGGTCCATATAAAAATTTCCTCTGGTGGAGGTCTTATTAGTCTCAAATGGCCAATTAAAGTGAAGGATATATTTCTTTATTCCCTTAGTTCAGAATTGAATATTTATCATTTTAATACAGTTTATAATTGACTATTTATCATTTTATTTTGAAATATTAATAAATTAATACTCTTTTATTTTAAAATAATTATAAATATTGCACAAATCATACAAATTAAAAAAAAATTTCTATAGAATTTTTAGAGAAAAATAATAATTTTATTAAACATTATAGAGTTATTTTAAAATTAAAAAATTAATTAATATTATGATTTAATAAAGTAATAAATGATAAGGGTACAAGTAGAAAAAAATAATAAATATATATTTTTTATTTTCCACCAATCTCTCTAATTATATTTTAAAATTGTGGTGTTATGTCAAATTAGATAATCAAATCTAGATGGAAGAGGTATTTTATAAAATGTAAACGAAAAGGCAAAAGTTGATTTTTTGAAACGTTAAAAAAATCTCTTAAAATTTTCATCTTAGACATTTTTACCTCCATTAACAAATAATTATCATTTCTATAATTTTTTCAATAATTATATATTATTTCGTAAAATCAAGAATATATTTATTATTTTTTAATTATATTGTTATCGTATATTATTTTATTAAATTATAATATTAATTAATTTTTAATTTTCAAACTAACTCTATCAAATAATTCAATATTTTTCTTTTAAAATTATATATATTAAAATAAAATTCATAATTAATTAAGAAAAAAAATGGAGTATTAACTTATAGGGCATAGCTCCTTGATTAGACCTATAATCCTAGGAGAACAAACATGGACAATTGGAAAGACATAAAATTAAAGTGGGAGATAAGAATTTGACAGAAAGCAAAAAGAATTGTGTGCCTCAGCCATTGATTAGTATAACGGCATCTTTTTGAAACTTTGAATTACTAAATTTTATTTCCCAAAGTAAAAGGTTTGGTTCCCAAGTAAAGTGCGCTTTGATAAACTGCGTACCGCACATTGTCGGAAGATTCTGCAATATTTACTTCCTTTTGGACTATGCAAATCCACAAAAACCAACACTCTTTTTTTTTTTTTTTTCCAAAGAAAATGTTAATAACATGTGAATCTTTTTGAGTTTTGGATAGTAATTAAATAAAAACTCATTGTGGTAACATCTTTTCAATATATAATCATACAATAATAAACAAAATTAAGTCTTTGTATTAACAATTTTAGAATTAATTATATGAACTAATATAAAATTACGTGTGATCATTCACATCAAGACTTCACATCTATTTTTTTCTATCAACGGTCATATTTATATTTAAATTTATCAGAGATATATTTTTTCTAATCATTTTCATTCATATCGTTTTAGGCATATTTTTACTTCTATCCAACTTATCATGTATCTATCTCTCAATTCTCCTAATATGAGTATCATTCAGTCTTCTCTATATATGTCCAAATTAACGGAATCAGTTTTCTTCTTCCTCTTCTTCTTCTTCCCATTGTCTCCACCAACCTTTTCATTATATTACATTCGTTTCACAATATAAATCATTTTAAATTTGAATTTTTTTTTCACAATATAGGTCATTTTACAAAATTTTATTGTTTTGTCCAACTCTATCCCTCCCTACAATCTCTTTATTTTCACTAATTATAACCCAATTCTAGAGCTATATTCAAACACGAACGAACCGAGTATCACATTTTTTAGCTCGAGTTCGAATATAATCGAATGTTATTCGAGTTCGTTCGTTTATTATTCGAATTCGAGTTCATGTTCGAGTTCGTTCGATTATTGTTTGATAATGTTCGAGTTCGTTTAAGTTCGTATTCGAAAAACTCGATTAACGTTCGAGTTCGAATTGTTTGAATTCACTTATTTTATATTTTATATTTTAAAATGTATAAAAATAATAATTTAAATTTTAATTAAAAATAATTAAATATTATAATATTAAATAAACATATAATAATATTATTAATATTATAATTATAATATAAGATTTATTAAGAGTAAATCTTAATATTATAAAATATAAATAAAATAATTAATATAATTAATTTTAAAAAATATATAATATGTTGACGAACGTTCGAATATGTTCGTAACATGTTCGAGTTCGTTCGTTTATTAAACAAACGAGCATTATTCAAATACGAACGAATTCGAACGAGTTTTTATTCACGAACGTTCGATTCGTTTACAGCTCTACCCAATTCTCTTCAATTACCAAAGTAGACAAAGATTTAATTATGGGTGTTTTTGCAAGTTTAGTTTTAAAATTATTTAGAATTTATGAATTATTAATTTTTGTGTATAAATCTAAAACGATTTATATTGTGAAATGGATGTAGTATAATCAAAATGCCATTATATTTGACAACTCTTAATTAATTGTCAAACACTCATCCAAATAATTAATTTGGACCAAGAGCCTCTTTTTTACTAATTTTGTTATTATGACATTTTAATTCCACACGAGATTGGGATAAGAGTTTGATTAGTATATAAAGATAAATTTAAATATTTATTATCAACCTGCGTATTTTTTTTAGTCTAGTAAAGATGATTCACAAATAAATTATTTTTTAACTTTTTAAATATTATTCCAAAAAATCCCTTAATTAACTTTTTATAAAACAAAATTTCGATTCTAACATCTCCTTTGCTTCCGAAGCCTTAATCACTCCTCCTCCTCCTCCTCCTTCTTCTTCCCTTATTAGGTTGATATCCCGTACATTACATAGGTTGTTATATTATTAAAAATCAATATATTAATATTAAATATATATATATCTTATTAATTAATTATTTAATTAGTTAAGATTTTAAATATATTTAAATAATATTCAGATAATATTTAAAGAATTATATATTTCAATGTATTAATATTAAATACATATATATATTATTAGTTAATTTAATTAATTACTTAATTAATTAAGATTTTAAATAAATTTAAATATAATTTTTATTTTAAAAAAAATCGTTTTGACATGTATCACCTTATAATATTTTCATATATTGTAACAATAAATTTATTTTATAATATAATATAATATAGAGAGAGAGATAGATATAGATATTCTCTACTCTTCTGCCACTGCCATCATCATACCTACTTCCTTGTTGCGGAGTCAGGACCTCAATATTAGTTTGATTACATAATTTGCATAATTCTATAGTATTTGTTTAATAAAACAATATCAAAATATACTTTAATTTTATCATAAAGATTAAGCATATTTTTTTTAACTTCAACTTTTTATAATAAGAAGAAGAATTAGATAAGTATTATGAATTATTGGAATCTTTATTAATTAGTGGAGGCTCCACTAATTATGGATTTATGTGAATTATTATAGAAGATTTTTATGGATGTCCACCATTTAGTGGAGACACCACTAATTAAGATTAGTGGAAGATGATGTATGCCATGATGTAATCCACTAATTAGAGCTCTATAAATAGAGCTATTCTCTAAGCTTGTAATACACCATTATTTTGTGAAAGAAAGATTAGTGAAAGAAAGATTAGAGAAAATTGTGAGAGAAAAGAAAGAGAGAAATTCTTGTGCAAAATAGTTAGACTTTTATTAGTGTGTAGTGTGAAGATTTTATTCTAACACTACCCTAATTTTATAACACGTTATCAGCACGAGTCTCTGCCATTATTAAAGCCAGAAGACAGGTACGCATTTATTGATCTCGCTAAATTCGAATTTGTAACCCTTGATATTTCTGAAAAAAAAAATTTTATATGTCATACAAAAATGCATCTAAATGCTAAAAAAAAGGGAGATCCATATGTCATGTGGATAAAAAGAAAGATTTGACCACCTGAAGATGGTCGTACTACCCACTTGCACGGTATGAATGGTTGCACCTGAAGTTGCAAGATTGTAAAACCGTGAACTCCGTGATGTATAAAACTACATCTTAGTTAAAAATTTTACGGAGAAAAAGTTACTGATGAAGTTATATTGGAGAAGACATTCTCTATTTTTCATGTTCTACAGTAACAATATCGAGAAAAAGGGTATCCAAAATTGACAGCTTTAACATGAGTTATTATTGAGAAATCATGAAGCCAGATGAACTGGCTCAACAACACTCCCAGAAGTGAATGTTGTTGGCTCCAGTAGAAGCCATCGTTATAGTCGTAGTTGTGGCAGTGGCCGTGGTTATGGTCATGGACACACTCGATATTTCCCTTATCACAGAGAAATACTGGCTACCTGAAGTGGAACAGAAAAGATAATAAGGGAAAAAGATATTTCCATTAATAATAAGTATCACATCTTTTATTCATAGCACTAGTATTCATATGAACTTGATGATACATGCTTATAGTTGCTCTTTTGTAATTGAGTCGACAAATGTAAGATGAAGGTTTGTAATTGTTCTTTTTCAATATTTACATTAGAGGACGACAAACAATTAGTAATTATGGACTTCAGCTCCTCTTTTTCGACATCCTCCTCCTTTTCTTTCCCTTTTGAGCCAGCATCGAGACTAGCAGCAGAAGTAGCCGTAAAATTACTGCGAAATGAGTCTTGAGATTTTATGATCTCCTTAAGTTTATTATATTTCTTATTATATTTGGCCTTGAAGCATGCTTGTCTCAATTTACGTGTTTGGTCTTCTAACTGCATATTAGGACTTTCTTCCACCAACTCGTTTTTCACATTCCGATATCGCAATGGCTTCTTGTAATTTCTTCTCGACCATATGTCCTCCTTCTTATTTATTTTGCATATCCTGTAAATCGAAGTGATATCATCGGTTATTTACTTATAAATCTTTCATAGTTTCATACTTACAAATTATAAGTATGTATGAGAGAGAACTCGAACATTCTTGATTATGGTCTCCAAGCTCACCAATTTCTGTGAGGCCATCGACGAATTCCTAACTCCCTACATCTTTTCTTGAGACGGGTTATGCCAATATTCGGTTCTTTGGTTGCGCTCATGATTGGTAGGTAAAAGTACTTGCGAAATTGTTTCTCTTGATAGTGTTTGAGAGTTATTGCCCTTCTTCTCTCTCTCGCCTCTTAATCATCTTCTTCTCCCCAGGAATTTTGTCTGCAATAATATCTTGAACTTCGATATTATGCATTTCATGAGTACTTACTCCGACTTCGTTGCCAAGACCACTCATTATTTCTCCTAGAAAAAGAAAATAATATCGGTAAAGGTAATACCATTCAAAATCCATGTTTAAATGTATAATAACTCGGAAACATATTCGACTTTGTTCAAAATCCATTAGAGAGTAGAAAGGATCATGCACAAGCATATCCTCATTCAAAGGAATAGTATCAAGAGGAACAGATATCAAAAGCGAGTCTCTTGTAGGAGCGAGATCAACTTGGTCCAAAGCGAGTATGTTCAAAACTTCCATCGATTTACATAAAAAAACAAACCAAAAGAGAGTTTAATTTCATTATCAAGCACACTAAAAACAAATGGAAGCCATCAAAGGTATCTCACCTGAAATTAGGAGGAAGTGGTTGGTTTGGAAAGGAAAACATATCAAAATCTTCTGCGTTCGAATTAGACAGAAGCGGTTGGTTTGAAAAGAAAAACATATCAAAATCTTCTGCGTTCGAATTAGGCAGAAGCGGTTGGTTTGGAAAGGAAAATATATCAAAATCTTCTGTGTTCGAATTAGGCAGAAGCGGTTGGTTTGGAAATGAAAATACATCAACATCTCGCTGCGAAACTAAGTCAAAATTTGACCATGTCTCACATGAATTACGAGTCTCCATATCTGCTTTGTGATTTTTGTTTTTTATGTTTACTAATGACTGATAACTGAGATATATATCGATACATATATATATATATATATATATATATCTGTATGAGGAAGAAGAAGAGGTAGATGGTAGGTAGAGGGTCGGAGGAGAAGAAAAGACAAGAGAGGAAGAGGAAAAGTCGGTACCGGGAAGAGTGAAAAAAAAAAGGGAGATATTTTTCTTGGCATTTCCTACTTGTCATCATTTTTTTATATTTCTTTTCTTATTCTCTTGTGAAATCATTATTCCCTAAATTAGGGGGAGAATAGAAACAGTACAAGAAAGATCGTGATTGGACAACATTATTAAATTATCTTGATCCACATACAAGCGCGTGTGAACTTGAAGTTCAAAAGATAATTCATTTGTAAAGCATTGCAAATCAAATGCCAGACGCTTTTGTTGACTCCAGAAGAGTTACAAAATCGCATATTCCAGCTATAAATGCTCCTATTCGAATTGAAGTTCCAGCAGAACAAAATATTATACCTATAGCTGCTGAGTCAAAAACACGCCAGAAGCGTGGCCGACCTCTTGGTTCTAAAGATAAAAATCCTCGAAAGAAAAGAGGATTAAATGATCCAGAAGATCATATTGAAGAAAAGAATGATAAGGACCAAGAGAGAACTGATGACAAAGAACCAGAAGTTGATGAAAGTAACACTGAAATTTCTATCCATTATACCACTTCCGGTAGAAGTTGGAATCGGATAGAAACTGTTATTGATAATATATTTGCATACAATATATCTCTTGATGTTACACGGGATAATGATGATCCCGAACCAATATCGATTGATGAATGTCGGCATAGAAAAGATTGGCTGCAATGGAAAGATGCGATTCAATCGGAGTTAAATGCACCGGCAAAACGTGAAGTCTTCGGACCTGCGGTCCGAACACCGGAAGGTGTAAAACACTGTTGGCTACAAATGGATATTTGTGCGAAAGCGCAATGAAAAGAGTGAAATCGTTCGATATAAAGCGCGATTAGTAGCCCAAGGTTTTTCACAAAGACCAGGTATTGATTATGATGAAACTTATTCTCCTGTTGTTGATGCTATTACACTCCGATATCTTATCGGTTTGGCGAGTACATGAAAAGATAGATATGCGCCTATTAGATGTTGTCACTGCTTACTTGTATGGAAATTTAGAAAATGATGTTTACATGAAAATCCTCGAAGGATTTCATATGCCTGAAGCATATAAACATTATCCTCGTGAAAATTACTCCATCAAGTTGCAGAAATCATTATATGGTCCGAAGCAATCAGGCGCATGTGGTTCACACGTCTTAGTGAATATTTATTGAAAGTGGGATTTAAAAATGACCAGGTATGTCCATGCGTTTTTATTAAGAAATTTGGTTCTAAATTTGTGATATTAGCTATATATGTTGATGATATTAATCTTATTGGAACTCCTGAAGAGCTCCAAGAAACAATTGATCATTTAAAAAGAGAATTCGAAATCAAGGATTTTGGTAAAACCAAATTTTGCCTTGGTTTACAAATTGAACATCTGGAGAGTGGAACATTTATTCATCAATCAACATATACAACAAAAGTGCTAAAAAGATTTTACATGGACAAAGCACATCCATTGAGTATTCCAATGATCGTGCGATCATTAAATGTGGATAAAGATCCTTTCCGACCTCAAGAAAATGATGAAGAACTCCTTGGTTCTGAAGTACTATATCTCAGTGCAATTGGTGTATTGATGTATCTTGCTAATAATACACGACACGATATTGCTTTTCTTTGTCAATTTATTAGCAAGATTTAGTTCTTCACCAACACGACGACATTGGAATGAAATTAAACAAGTCCTTCGATATCTCCAAGGTACAATTGATCTCGGATTATTTTATTCAAATAAAACCAGTCCAACATTGATAGGTTATGCGAGATCGTTGGTTATTTATCCGATCCACATAAAGCACGTTCTCAAACGGGCTATCTATTTACATGTGGAAATACTTGCTATATCATGGCGTTCTACGAAACAATCTATAGCGACTACTTCTTCAAATCATGCTTGAAATTATAGCCATTCATGAAGCAAGTCGAGAATGTGTATGGCTAAGATCCATGATTCATTATATCCGAGAAAGTTGTGGATTATCATTAATCAAAGGTATTCCAACTCCTCTTTATGAAGACAATGCAGCTTGCATAGCTCAATTACGAGGAGGATATATTAAAGGAGATCGGACAAAACATATTTCACCAAAATTCTTCTTTACTCATGAACTCCAGAAGAAATGTGAAATTGATGTGCTACAAATTCGGTCATGTGATAACCTCGTGAGATATTTTCACGAAGACTTTACCGATCGCAACATTTGAAAAGTTGAGATATAAAATCGGTATGCGTCGGTTTAAAGATTTAAAGGAATCATCTCATCAGGGGGAGTAATAAATGGACATATAGAATAGTGTACTCTTTTTCCTTCACTAGATTTTTTTTCCCACTGGGTTTTTATCTAGTAAGGTTTTAACGAGGCATATTCTTTATATAATGGATGGACATCCAAGGGGGAGTATTATGAATTATTGAAATCTTTATTAATTAGTGGATGCTCCACTAATTATGGATTTATGTGAATTATTATAGAAGATTTTTATGGATGTCCACCATTTAGTGGAGACACCACTAATTAATATTAGTGGAAGATGATGTATGCCATGATGTAATCCACTAATTAGAGCTCTATAAATAGAGCTATTCTCTAAGCTTGTAATACACCATTATTTTGTGAAAGAAAGATTAGTGAAAGAAAGATTAGAGAAAATTGTGAGAGAAAAGAAAGAGAGAAATTCTTGTGCAAAATAGTTAGACTTTTATTAGTGTGTAGTGTGAAGATTTTATTCTAACACTACCCTAATTTTATAATAATAAGTATATAAATAATTAATAGACTACAAAACAAAATTTTTATTAAATATAAAATCAAATGTAAAATGTAATACATTTGTTAAATGGACTGTTAAATTTTCTTAGGGTCATATTTCTATACGAGGATGTGGGTGCACTCTCAAAACAATACAACTTTTCCATTTCAGATGAGTCCTCCTTTACCCCACCAATTAGTTGGGGTTCTGCCATTGTTCCCAGCACACTTTCCCTTCGCTCCTCCCCCCCTTACCACTCCGCAACTCTTCCTTCTTCCTCTTGCTCTACGTCTCTTCTCCTTCCCACCGGCCACAACCCCTTTGAACTTCCTCCCCAACTTGCAATCTCTCCACCCTCTGATCTCGCCTCCGTGGCCTCTCAAGCTCTGGTTGGAACCTGGAAGCTTCGGATTCCAGACCTTTGTGGCTTTCCCACTTATACTCTAAATACGGAATACGTAGTTCAAATTAATTAGTTATGTAGAAATGTGACAATTAACTAAGAATTCAATATCGATTTTTGTATTAACCCTTTTTGTTAGGGAGCAAGAAAATTCACAGAAGATTAAGCAAAAAAAAAAAAAAAAAAGGGAAAATTTACAGACGAAGAGGTGTTTGATAAAAGCATTCATCATTCTGGTTAGTGTCAGCAGCAAATTCACGCTATTTGGCACATAATAAATTTAAAGTTCAGTTTCTTTTGCCACAGAGGCAGCAGTAACTAACATTAGGTGGATCCCGCATAAGTGGCCCCACTTATGACTTGTCAAGCTCAACGACCGCCACCGGCAAAATGGTAGGCACTTTTTGGCGCGTGCAATTCCCCGCAGCTTTGGGAGAAGAAGTGATATGTTTCCAAATAAAATAATAAAAAAACAAAGGTTAATGGCAATGTAGTCCTTCGAAATAACATGATGTGTCAATGTGGTCCTTATCTTTTTAAATGTTTTAGAATCTAGTCCAATGTAGTTCTCTTATTTATCTCTATTGTCAAACTAATAAAAAATGTACACCGAGAAGAATTATATGCGAATATAATAGATTTTGATGGACTTATTAAAAGAAAAGGAAGGGGGAAGAGAAAGAAGAGTTCGGATGCAATAATAATTGTAACTAAAAGAAATTAAAGTAAAAATAAAGTAAAAATAATATTAACACTATATTAATATTTTATTTTTTATTTTTTAATTTAAACATATTATTTTAAAAAAAAATTGTAATCTAAGTACACCCTTATTGCCTTTGCACAGAAGCCCTTCTTGATTTGGATCTTTCGTTAGATTGGAAACATTGGAAATAGAGATTATATCTTAAAGGGATGAAATTGGCTCATTTTGAAAGATAGGGACGAATTGATAGATGTTAATATTTTTGAGGACTAAAATATCATTAACGCTAAAAGGAAAGAGGAATATTGACGGCAATAAAGCGTGGTTAATTCAAAAGGAATTGAGAAACTAAACCAAGGGAAAGAAAGAAAAGGTCTCCCCCCACAGCCATTACCACCGCGTCCACCTCATCTCCATTCTCCTCCCTGAACTCTCACCACCGTTTCCTTTTCATTCCGACTGGTTTCGTTTTCAGTTCAATTCTACATCCAAGAAAACCCCCGGAAGGAAAAGGCGATTGGCCCAAAGTTTCTGAGCAAGATTGTGTTTTGTTTTCTTGTGTAAATTGATGAAAACTGCCGAAGTCTATGCAGAGAATTCAGTATGTCTCTGAGAATTATTTGTGATCGTATTCATTGGCGTCAGAATTACGATCATATCATATCATATGGATGAATTGCCAGGGGCTCTGGGCACGAGTGCGAGCTTGGCTTTGAGATTGGGACAGGCAGTCTTCTCTATTGCTTCTCTACTTTTCATGTGTTTAGATGTTGAGTTCTACAGCTACACTGCCTTCTGGTAAATCTTACTTATTACCGTTCTTTGCTGGAGTTCCTCATCTGGGTTGTTTTTTATTTCTTTTATTGTGAATGTGTAATCATTTATCTGCATCTTGAATTTTTTTTCTCTTCTTTCTAGTCAAAGAAAAATTGTTTGATCAATTATTCATCTGAAAATTTCGGACCTTAGAGTATTTTTCGAATACGAATTGTGATTATCATAAGAATTGCAATTTCTGTTGGTACAAGGAACAGATTTTGATTTTGAGTTTGGTGTTGCTCGTGACAATTCACGTTTATTGTTTTTCGGTTTTCTCATGGGCGGACAGCATGTCTCTGTTGACAGCTCAACTTTGACGCCTTTGAGTTATTGAGTGGCACTATTTTGAAGTCAGAACACGATGTTATTAGCAAAAGACAAAGCCCATATAGCCCCAGCGGCACTTCCTCCTGCCTCCTAGCCGCACAGAAGAAAAAGCAAAAGATAATTCTAGCTAAAGGGAACATTCGCAATGGGTCTAATTTATTGACTAGACGTTCTAGTCAATTAGCGTAGCAGTTTGCATTGCAACATGCTTTTTCCATTTTAAAGTAAGTAGCCAAGATGAACGACACTAACACAAGATTTGCTTGTTTAGTTAGTATTTTATTAGTCCAAAATCAATTTTATACAATGGGTTGCCATAGCTGTGTGCAGAAGTGATAAATGAATTTAGCGTTGAAACGACCTCAAAAGTTAGACTCACGGGTTTGCTTAACCTTTCAGGGAAGATGAGTGAGCTTCAGTTATCCAGTCCTTGCAGAAGTTCTCAGCTTTGATTTTTCAATAAATGGCTATAGATCAGTTGCTTTTGCTTGCATATAAGAGCCACTTGTTTGGCATTTGGTTTTTCCTTCTACTACATGTTCTGTGCTTGACCATTAGAACCAGACCCCCTTAGAATTTTGTAATTTTCTCTATAAAAATTAAAAATTTTTATGAATATCTTTTAAAATTTTGTATTTCATCTCCAAAATGTTTTTAAAATTATAATATTATCTTCCACCATATCCTTTCATATAACTCTCCCTCCACCCTAACCAATTTCAAGTTCCTAGTTTTATCCGGGATTAGAACTGTATAATTTTGTTGTAGTTTCATTTCTTAGCAGAGTCAGGATCACTTGATGACTGGAGTAGAGTTTAGGTCGTATAATTGGCTGTCTGAAGATTAAAGCTAGTCATTGTCCAGGGCAAAGCTTTCTGAGCTTTAAGCTAGCCTGGAAAAGCACAGCATTTGGATTTAGAGGAAAAAAGAAAAAAAGTTTGACAGAATTCCTTGATTAATGGCCAAACTAGTAGCTTTTCTTGTTATTAATCTGTCTTTGTTGTCCTGGCCATTAATTCTACTATCTGTGTCCATTTGGATGCTAGAGTTTACGCATAGGGAATACAATCTTTAGTTGTTTGTTATGTATGACAGGGCCTTACTAGTAAACTGCTAATCTGTTGTGAGTTTATGGTCATGCTGCTTTTTGACCTGAGGATTGTCTAATACTTGAGGGTAACAAGGTACATGCACACCCTTGTTTTGGATATTTCTTTTTTGTTTTTTTCTTTATTAGAGTTTGGCTTGGATAAAATAATAAGTGAAGCTCACTGTTTTGCGTGTGTCTTCTGATCCCATAATCCACAAGTATCTCTCTTCTCTTCTTTTGAATTCTTGAAACAGAGTTTGGAAAACCATTTCATATCTGCAAGATTTGAGCTATGACCGTATAAAAGGAAAAATAGTATCTACTTATCATATCCACAAAATGCTCTATGAAATCAGATCTGTAGTTGCGCATTAAGCTTTTGTCGTGGCCATGAAGAGATTGTATTCATAGCTGCAACGATCGGCGTCATATTTTTGTAGCTTTTTGCTTTTGGTAGCATTAGCAAAGAACCTTGTGATGCATGATTGGTTTTGTTAACAAAAGACTACTAAATGCCTTGTAGAGAGGCATGAGATATGATTGAATTTTTACTTCATTCTTGCTATCCTGTTTTTCAGCTTCCTGGTAACAATCATGGGCTTAGTCATTCCATGGAGTTTAACGTTGGCGATGGTGGATGGGTTCTCTGTTTTTGTGAAACGTCCTGCTCGTCAACCAGGAATACTGTCAATTGTTGTAATGGGAGATTGGGTATGATATTTTCTTCATTCATTGCAAGTATTTGGCCCTGTATTAGCTTTACTAAATAAAACATACGCTATCCTTTTACAGGCTCTATCTTTCTTATCCCTAGCTGCATCCTGTTCAACTGCTAGTGTGACAGATATCTTGATGGCTTCTGGTGGCTCATTCTGCAATTCTAACTTATGTGGTCGGTATCAGTTGTCTGCTGCCATGGCCTTCTTGTCTTGGTTTCTGTCATTAGCCTCTTCTCTATTCAATCTCTGGCTTCTTGCTTCATTGTCGTTCGTACATATATAAATCCAAGAATATAGATAGGCACAGCCATCTTGTAGAAATTACATGTGCCATAAATCCTGGGAAAATTTTGGTGTTTTATAATCCTCGTGATTCATTCATGTGTAAACTCTCCAAATGTACAGTTTATCTTTAGTTCGTAATAAAAGATGGCAAATTGTTGTTCAGAGTTTTTGTTCATTTGGTGTCTTCACTTGCAAAGATAAGAAAAAAATCTCTACTTTGCAACTCCAAGACATGTCAGTATTTTCCAAGTCCTGGTACAAAGCCATGTTTCCAGAGGATGGCTCATTCTGCAAGGCTCACGATGACTCAAGCCTGTACAGCAAGTGCTTGCCTGAAACTTTCCAAACATCAAATCTCAGAAAGCAACGATGAATGATGATTGCACATGTTTAAATCCCTCGTAAATGAACCTTAATTAGTTCTTGGGAAAAAATTAACTTGTTCAGACACTTTCCATATTCGTTTCCATCAGACCTAATCCTCACAGATGTATGATCTTTTCTCCATTCATTACAGGAAAAGGAAAGTGTAAACCTTCTTAGTAAAGAACTCGGACGTCTAATCCTTTTCAATATAGGAAAAGAAATAAAATTACCTTATATCTATAATTACGCGAGCATGATTACCTGCTGCAATTGTTTCCTCCTTTCCCTTCAAGATTTGATGATCAGTATGGCATCCTTAAGCACAAAAAGGAAGGACATGAAGTTGCAACAAGCAAAGAATCCAGCGTGGTTGACGAACTTACTGAAGATTAACTTCTACGGCGATGAAAAGAGTGAATGCAAGAGACACCGAAAAAAGTACAAGACTAGCTTTTGCATAGACTGCATCTCTGAACCCTTCTGTGATAGTTGCCGCTTGGAAGCTTTGTGGCACTCCGAGCATCAGGTTTTGCAGGCAAGCTCTCTCTCTCTCCCTCTGTTTTTTTCCTTTAAAACCAATAAAGATAGAACCTTGAATCTCCTATCAGAAAAGGAGTCATGGTCGCCTAGCCCCGATAACTTCTGGGATTTTTGTTTTGGAAAGAAATCTTAATTAAGAAAACTTTGTAAGAAGTAAATATTTAAGATAGATAGATAATTTTAACCCCTCAAGAAAAAGATAAATAATTTTATCAATTCAGTAATCAAACTATCGCCTAGAGTACTATATAATTACAGTATATAATTTTCCCAGATTATATCATATTTCTTTCTTGATTACTTCTTTAAATTTTTTTAATTCTTTTTATATTTAAAATACTCTTGTATTTTAAGTGTCGTTTTAGAATTTTTTTTAATTATAATTAATTGTCATTTAAAAAATAGAAAATATATATTCTTTTAACTATACTCTTTTTCTTTATTTCTATTTTTATTTCATCATTAAAGATTTTAAAAAAACAAAATACTTTATAAACCAAACTATTTAAAATATAATTCATCAAACTATCTAGAAAACTAAAGAATATAATCTTTAAGGATGTGTGTTTAAGATAGGAAGACGAGTACGATTAAATAACACACGATAGTATTAAAAAATATTATTAATGTAATAATATTTATTAATATTTTTGAAAAATTATATTTTGAGAAGAGAAACTTAATCCAAAAAACTTATATTATCAAATGGTTGTAATAATTATGACATCAAAATTTTTAATTTTTCTAGACAATCCTACTATTTCAAAGAGGGTTTTTTTTTTTAATTTAGATTTT
Organism: Voacanga thouarsii; assembly: GCA_026120185.1. Taxonomy (NCBI): domain Eukaryota; kingdom Viridiplantae; phylum Streptophyta; class Magnoliopsida; order Gentianales; family Apocynaceae; genus Voacanga; species Voacanga thouarsii. The sequence goes on from JANUWF010001017.1 coordinate 10,153,541, forward strand.
TTTAAAAAAATAAACGACACATAAAAAATAATGACTATAACTATTGACAACTTATTGACCATTCCATTCCATTAAAATTAATACAATTGCGATCCAAAAAATTATGATATAATTTTTATATTTTATTATCTTATTATTTAAATATTTGTATTCACTTTTTCTTTTTGTTCATTCTCTTATTAGGTTGTGAGGTGCTCGACAAGAGCAGCCATAAGAATCAAGGACATAGAGAAACTGGTGACGGTGACTCAAATTCAACCTTTCGTAATTAACAATCACAGAATCGTCTTTCTTCAACAAAGAAACACCAAAGGGAGACCCATGTGTAAGAACTGCGGAGGACGTATGCTCGAATCCAACTACAACTTTTGTTCCATAGCCTGCCAAATCGAAGCTCAAAATGAAGCCAATGCTGCTGTCCAATCTTGTGCCACCCGAGAAGCAATGGAAAACCATCTTGTTAGGAGGACGAGGAAAGGGATCCCTTTTAGATCACCGTTGTTTTGAGCCTTTTTGTTTTGGTTGAACTGGTTTTCATCGTGTATCATATTAGGGAGGTGAAAACTGAATTCTTGCATATAGTAATGAATATGTTCTTCAAGTGTAAATATTTAACTGTTGTTTCCCGCTATAAAGCTATAGTCTTTCCTCTCCATTTTCCCTACTCTACTACTCCTGCTACTTTCGTTGCCGGCAATGTGCTACCCATACTGCGCAAAACCCTCCAATCCCTTGATGAAAAATGCTTATCCATGAAGGATCTCAAACAGTTACATGCTCAAATCATCCGCAATGGCCTCAGCCAACATACCGTAGCTCTAAGTAAACTTCTTTCTTTCTGTGCGGTCGGAAAATCTGGCGATATTCAATATGCACGGTTACTGTTTGATAGAGTATCGCAGCCAAATTGTCACATGTATAACAGTTTAATAAGAGGTTATTCGACTTGCGAAGACCCGGATGAGGCTATTTTGTTGTACAAACAGATGATTCTTTCAGGTATTTTGCCGAATGAATTTACATTCCCTTTTGTCCTCAAGGCATGCGCCACTAAAGCTGCATATGGTGATGGGACTTTAATTCATGCTATGGTTATAAAGTTAGGTTACGAGAGCCAGATCTTTGTGCAAAATGGTCTCATAAACCTATATGTTGGTAGTGGAGAAATTCGTGAAGCTAAAAAAGTGTTCGATGGAATGAAGCAAAGGAGCTTGATATCATGGAATTCAATGATAAGTGGATATTCAAGAATGAGATTTTGGCATGGAGCGTTTTTGCTGTTTCAGAGAATGAGAAAAAAGGGCATTGCACCTGATGATTTCACCCTTGTCAGTTTGCTTAGAATCTCTTCTCAAGAACGTAATCTAGATTTTGGCAGATTTTTGCATTTCTACATTGTGATAAATGGGCGTAGTGTTGATATTCATGTGCAAAATTCACTCCTTGACATGTATGCAAAGGGTGGAGATCTTCATTCAGCTCAAACAGTTTTTGATCAAATGGCGGACACAACTGTGGTTTCTTGGACTTCCTTGCTTAGTGCCTATGCTAAACACGGGTTCTTGGAATTTGCTAAAAATATTTTTAGCCGAATGCCAGAGAAAAATGTGGTTTCTTGGAATGCGATGATTTCATCTTATCTCCAAGAAGGTTGCTGGCAGGAAGCTTTGAATCATTTCTTCGAGATGCTCAACTCTGGATTGAAGCCTGATGAGACCACATTGGCTAGCATTCTTTCAGCTTGTGGTCAACTTGGTGACTTGGTTTTGGGAAGTAAAATCCATGACTACATTTCTTTTAACTGCGTAAAAAAAACTGTTACGCTGTATAACGCCCTAACAGACATGTACGCAAAATGTGGTTCTGTTGGAAAGGCATTTGATCTCTTTCTTGAGATGCCAGAAAAGAATATTGTCTCCTGGAATATCATGATTGGAGCACTTGCATTACACGGGGATGGTTATAAAGCCGTTCAGCTGTTTGAGGAGATGCAAGCGGAGGGAATACGGCCTGACAGAATCACTTTTACTGGTTTGCTTTCTGCTTGTTGTCACAGTGGTCTCATAGATATTGGAAGGTATTACTTTGAGAAAGTGGGACAAGAATATGGATTACGGTATGAAATTGAGCACTATGCTTCAATGGTGGATATTCTTGGCCGTGGAGGCCTATTAGATGCAGCAGTGAAGCTGATCAGTGGAATGCCAATGAAGCCAGATGCTATAATCTGGAGTGCTTTACTAGGTGCTTGTAGGATTCATAGGAATATTTCTTTTGCAAAGCAGATCTTAAAGCAATTGCTGGAATTGAATATGTACACTGGGGGGCTTTATGTACTCATGGCAAATATATTTTGTGAAGCTCGAAGATGGGAAGACATGAAAAAGATGAGACAGCTCATGAAGGACCATGGTATCAAGAAGCATAATGCGGTAAGCTCTATTGAAATAAGTGGCTGCATCCATGAATTCATGGTTGATGACAAGAGGCATGAAGCTTCAAATCCAATTTATATGGTGCTTGATCAATTAATGGATCATTTAAAATCTGAAGGGTACTTGAGTAATCTTTCTACTATGTTCTTGGATGCTGAGTTATTTTAGTGCTGTTTCATCCTAAGAGAATCGATACTGCTTAATAGGTAGCTAAGTTGAGCAGCTTGTTTTACCCTGGGTTGCCAGAACTCTATTCGTGTTGCCTGTCAGCAAATTGCAAAATTTTTACAAATGCCAATGCTGCAGGATGGAAAGTTCTAGCGGATTCATCAAATAGAATTGGGGTCAGCTAATGGATCCCAATTGAGAAGATAGGAAATGCAGATGTGTAACCTGATAAGACTAAGCTATGGTTGTGACTTCTTCCGTCCCTAGTTATGGGACAACATTCAAATTTTCTTTGGTATAGGTGGTAAAAGCTTGTTGCAGGTTCCAAGGAAGGAAGTGAAGCTTGGATTTGAGAATTATGCCTCTTGCCCACCAACTTTGAACAATGACAATCCTTTAGATTTCATGTGTAGTTGCACTTGGCCCTGCATCACAAGAGGTTATATTGTGAACTGTGGATGAGTTACAATAAGATTGACAGAACGGTACTAGTTCCCTGAAACTTCAGTGCCTGGATAATTTGTTGGGAGCTTGAAGAGGACTCTCTTTATGGTATAGAAACTAGCCTGAAGTTTTCATTCTTTGGATGTTGAAATCTGGAATTAGATGAATATATGCGCTTGAAACAGATTTCAGTATGCACAAACAGCATTACCTCTGGTCATGTATTGTAATGAAAACCATTGTAAATCAAAAGGATTCCACATCACCACCCCCCCCCGCCTTTTTGGTGCAAGAAATAAATGTTTTGTTTTCACCTTTCTGTTTAAATTTGGTATAATGTTTGTCAAACATTTTTGCTAAGATATCCTACACTATGTTATATTGTCAAATACACTACTTACGATTCTATTATTTCAATTGGAAAAGAAAATGAAATAACTAATTTAAAAAATTAAAAGTTAGTATTAAGAAAAAAAAAATCAAGAAGAACGGCTACAAGATAAGCCAAAGGGGCACAAAATGGACGGGCCCATTGCCTAGAAAAAAAAAATGAAATCTTTCATTTTGCTCATTTAGGTTTCTGAGTACTAGATTTTATCCAAAAAGGGGGAAAAAATTATGGCAAAGTTGAATATCTCACTACCAAAACAAAGTTCCTGATCCTAAGTCCAACAAAATAAGGCACCTGCACTTCCAAACGGGAGAAACACACCACCTCATAGATCTCCTACTTCTAAACTATACTGCCTCAACTTCAATGACATTAAAGACAAGACTCCATGTATCTCGTGTGCATGCTTTGATGCATTTTTACCCCCAGTTACAAAACATTACAGCGATATACAGTTACGGTCAGATCAATTAGTGATACGAATCATTTGAAATGTGAATAGTTAAAATATGCCAATGAAATATTTATAACATAAAAGCTATTTCAATCATCAACACTCATGTGATGTGGAGCCCTAAGTGACCTAGTCTTGGGTGCAAATACATCTGGGGAGCATTAATCTCTTCCTATGAAAATTGGGTCCAAAAAGTAGTATTATACTAGGCTTCAGTTCATGTGATTAGTACAATGCCAATGCCCATCTGGAGAGTTCAATGTCATGAAGAATTGTTGTTTAGCAGTATACTTGTGACAAGTTTTCTTAATGAATAGTTCCCTGTCTGGAATCTGGATCGACGAGAAGGGTCTTGGTCGTGGATGGTAAGATAAGAACAAACATAAATGTTAGTAGTATGAACAAGGCATGGAGGAAACTTCGAAGAGATGGTCATCTGTTGTCCTTTGCAATCCTTGCAAACGAGATCCGATCATAGCATACGACAATGGCAGTGGCAATGGCATGGTAAACGAGACAAAGTCTTGAGAATTATGAGTATTATAATGAGAAAAAGATCCTCAACTAGATGTCCTAATCTGTATTGTCCCAAGTAATTGGCAGCAGGATGTAGTTTTGCCGGTTGGTGCAATCGCCAGCAACCATGCCAATGTGAGACTATTCGTACCTTAATTCCACTCAGATTTAGCAAAGAAATTTCCATGAAAGATGGTTAGATTAGATCGCTTTCCTAAGACTGAATCAAGAACATCTAAGTCTGAGATACGTTTGAGCGTACAAAATCTGCAAATGCATGTATACATGAAAATTAATGAAGAACTAGGATGGATCTGCACACACATCTAGTGCCCACAAATTGAAAATCTGGGACAATAATTGACCAATCCTGTTCATGACAGCTCTAAATTGGCAGAAGTGCAGCATCTGCATGATCCTGAATAAGGAATTCTTTGAACAGTCTATCCTTTTCTTTTAAGTCCTTCGAAGAAATTTTTCTTTCTGGGTGGGAAATTTTTGTTCTCTTTTAAAAACACACCTCCTGGCTGCTCTCCAAATGGAAAAAAGAAAAGGGCTAGATAGGAAACTTGCTTAATTCCCAGCCAGCATCATATTGCAGGCAATAGAATTTGAATCAAGAAAACTGAGGGTAGCTATTCATTTGAAAATCTTGGTGAAGCAAAAAGGAAAAAATGACTTTTTCTAATATAGAATGAGAAGGTGGTTAATTATCCATATACAACCCTGGTGAAGATGGAGATTTTAATCCTTTTAGATTCATATATCAATCATCAACAGGCAAACAAAAGAACTCATGAAAAGATTGATCTCTTCATTCATCCATGGCTGCCGGGAACTTTCTCCTGCACTTTTTTAAATTGTATTGGCATTTTATAATGGATTTGACACGGTTCGTGGGCTCGGCGAATCCATTTCCTTCTTTATTTTTAGGCCCTTTTGGGGTTAACTGATAAGACAAAAGCAAAGATTGATTCTCAAGAGCCGGTGGATCTTCTTCAGGAGCCCACCTCTAAGCGCTGCTTAAAGTTCAATGGACAAAACTGGAAGAAGGGAGATTGGGTTCAGGCTGTTCAGCATGTGCGGCCAATGTAATCATTTAAAATGGAATAGGAAAAAATTACAATAAACTATGAAATTCATCTTCCCCGACTACAAAACTGTCGGTTTTAATATGAAATTCATCTTCACACAAACATGGCAAGTTACAAAAGGTGAGTATGTAGACCACGATTCGATTATAACTCTATATTATATCTTATGATTTATTTTCTTTGTAAAGCTTCAAGATGGGATAGTGGACATTATCCAAAGTGTTGATTTTAATATATACATGTGCCTAACATAACGTGAAAAAAAAACAATAATCAGTACTAATAAATTAAAAAAAAAGATGGTCCAGAGCAGTGTTTCTTAGCTGTTTCTTCTCTAAGCGACGAAGAATGCGTAGAAATGAAGGAGAAACAAATGCCATATTTCTGAAGCGATTCCATATGTCGGAATTGTGCAAGCAGGCTATACGATTTCCTCGGCCAGCTTCCCAAGGATTTATCCTCAAGTAACGCTTACTGTCTGCTTAATTTCTTGTCTCGATATTTAGCATTAAACTATGAGATGATTCCGAACTCACAATCCAAAATATCATGCTGGGGATTAATTATTCTTGCATGCCTTTATAATATAGTAAGTATCTAACAATTTCTCTTCTCCTCGTTAATCCTATCTAGGCAATTACTGAATATCAATTTGACTAACTTTAAGAAAGTGGGGCGGGAAATGAGAACTTTTACTTCAATTATGAAAAGTCTGTTTTGTTTAGTTGGAATGGAAAAGAAATAAATAATAAATACTATCTTGATTTACGTTCTAATTCTTTTAATTTTAAACAGATTATTTTTTTAACATAAAAAAAAGTTCTTATTTTTCAATTTATATTTATTTTTAACTAAATGATATAAATTATTTATTTATATTTAAATTTATATTTTTTATCCGTCTTTCTTTTTTTTTTTACCCAAACCAAATATAATTGTTGACGTCAGCTTTGCCGAGTCGACGTAACGGTTACTTTGGACTGTTGTCGATTCGATAAGTTTTGTTTCAAGCAGTCGATAGTCATGGTCAACATTAGCATCACGAAGCCGATAAGAAGAACAACAAATTCCTGATCTTTCGGTGCAAGAATTCTGCAGGACCGTTGGGAGCGTTCTTTGGCTGGAAGAAATTCCACGATCTGTTAGTAGCTCAATTGCAGCAAGTATAAAATGGGAGTATTGCCCAGAACCCAAAAGGAGTGACAATCATCAACCAACAGCATCAACTTTCAATTTCTTCTATTTCATTGTCATTTACAACTTTGTAGTCTAGGAGTTCAATTCCTTACAGCTTTCTTACCGTTTTATTACAGCTTTCCTTTACAGTTTTGTTTCTAGCTTTTTTTACAGCTTTCCATTCTTCTTTCAAAATTTAAGACTTTTCTGTACTTTCTTTGAAGTAAATCAATACACGTATATGTTTGTTGTTACGAAAAGTCCTTCCGTTGTACATTTTTAGCTGACTTTCTTGAACCCTTTCTATAGTAAGTTCAAGGAACCCAATCCTTGATTCAAAAAAGATCTGATACCATTTTCTGTTTCACCATATCGGATCGTTTGTATTTATCGGAAGAGTAGCCGATACCTGGTTACATCGGCTCATTATTTTGACAGCAACACAGATTGGCATGCCCAATGGGACCTAAGGTCAGTTTTCGCATGCAATTGCGGTCAGGACATTTGATAGCGAACAATTCACAGCAGCCGCCTGCACTAGAGTCATCTAAACGACTCCCAATCCGTGCTCTCCGGGGAGTTTTTGATCCTTCTGTTACTACTTCCAATCATACTCAGGTTACTCCTCCGGAGCAAGGGGGTCAGTCTTCGTCCCCACCACAGATGTCTCAGTTGGCATCTACCTCTCTGACTGCCATCCGACATATTATGGAACAATGTACTGGTGAGCTCTTACAGGGTCCGGGGGTAGTGGCCCAGGGCACTATGCCAGCAGAAGTGTTCCTAGGAAGGAGTCCTGCCTCGATGACAGGGTTACCTGCAACTTATGAAGCAGTCCCAACCTTTGTTAGAGGAAACATGCCACTCTTCGGGGGCAGCCGAATTACTCTACTCCTTATCCTCTTGTATATTCGACAACGACAACGGCTTATCCAGGGCAGGGGGTCGGAAGTGCTGAGCCTTTCATGGGGTAAGTTTCCCGACCTGTCATGCAAAGTCCTTCACCATATATTCAACAGTCATACCAGCCGGCTGATATAATGACGGAAGTATTTCGTCGGCAGTCATGGGATCGGCTCGTATACAAAAAACCTTACTCTGATTGGGTGGATGCCATGGCAGTACTCCCTCGAGGTTTTAAGCTATCAGAGTTTACTACATTCTCTGGTGAAGATAATAAGTCCACCATAGAACACATCGGAAGGTTCACAGCACAATGTGGTGAGTTGGGAAATAATGAATGGTATAAATTACAATTGTTTTCGTTGTCTTTAACAGGGGTAGCATTCACATGGTATGCCAATCTAGCTCCTAACTCTGTATACTCATGGGCTGACATGGAAAGAATTTTTTACCAACGGTTCTTTAAACCTGCACCGGAAGTTTCCATTGCCGATCTTTTAGCAATAAAACAGAAGGAATCAGAATATGTTGCGGATTTTATTGAGCGTTTCTGGCAGACTAAGTCCAAATACACAACCTAGTTACCCGAAACAGAATGTGCGAGAATTGCTATCAGCAGGATGCATCTGCAACTCAAAGAACGACTCATTCTCCAAGATTTCTCGGACTTCTCCCATTTATTATCTCGGGCTGTCAGAATAGAAGAGATGATCAAGGAGAAAGCGAAGAGGCGTTCCGTTAAATTCTCTCATAGCTAGACAATGATATCAGTCATAGACGATACCAATGAGGACGATGAAGAGCAAGCTATAGAGGTTATGGCGGCAGAGTTGGTAAAGGGTTCCTCCTATACGTGCCCACATCTGAAGCCCGGCAAAGGGAAGGAGGAAGTTGTCACGTCAGGACCATCTTACTCTTTTGATATCTCAAAAGCTAAACAGATCTTTGACCAACGAGTGGCAGATAAACAAATCCGTCTGGCTTATGGACACAGGATCCCGAGCCAAGAAGATTTGAAAGGAAAAAGGTACTGTAAATGGCATAATTCTTTTTCTCATAGTACTAACAGTTGTGTTGTTTTCAGAAATACCATTCAGAAGGCTATCCAGGACGGAAGATTGAAGTTTGCGGATAAAAAGGAAGAGACTTTGGTAGACACGGATCCGTTTCCGTTAGCTGATGCACACATGCTGCAAACAGAGGCGGATAGGAATTATGAAGAATATACAGAAAACAACAAGCCTGAGGGGATAGGGAAAGGATTCCAAATATTGGATGTAAACTATCTGTTTTTACCCATTTATCTCCTCCCTCATTTGTAGCACATTTCCATGGCAAAGGAGAGAAACTAACAGTGCAGGTGCCCCAAGAGAGGCCATTTCTGCCTGGCCGTTGTTCCCGACCATCAAAGTCCCAATAAAGACGAGAACAATGGAAGCAAACATAACAAAGGCAGTTCCTTGATGCTTAGGTTGGAGAACAATTATCCCCTGATAATGGCCAAAATATGCTCAGCATCCTGCAGTCGAGTTTTTGAGCTACCTCTGGTCAAGAGTCCATGGAGGAAGATTTTCATACGAAAGAAAAAGCTGCAGTAGAATTGATTGATGTCAAAGTCCCACCAGAAGGGATGCTCTTTCCAATTCCAACGGCCTAGAGTGTCAACTACCTCAAGCCCTTACACATCAAAGCACATATCAACGGCAAGCCTTTTACTCGGGTTTTTGTTGATGGTGGAGCTGTTTTGAACGTAATGCCTTTCTTTACCTTGAGAAGATTGGGAAAAGATAAGACGGATTTGTCCCCTACCGATGTGCAAATAGTTAACTTCACTGGAGAAGCAGCTGCAGCAAAAGGCGTTATCACCTTTGAAGTCACAGTCGGGTCCAAGACTAGTAAAACGGTCTTTTTTATAATTAATGCAAAGCCATCTTATTCTATTTTATTGGGTAGGAATTGGATTCATGCAAATCGTTACGTACCGTCCACTTTACATTAAATGATGCTGATCTGGGATGGGGAATGAGTAAAGCAAATCCGAGCCGATCCCAATCCATTTTCAGCAGAAATTCACATGAACGAAGCTCTATTTTATCACCCGACCTTTAATCCAAACTAGTACGCCAAGCTAACTATGGCTCATAACCTGATCACCACTGAGGAGCCAAGGGGAAACGGTTTACGACTTGAGGATCCAGAGGTCCGACGAGCTCTTGGTTTTGTTGCTCAAGATCTATTAAGAGAAGTAGACATAGGAGAACCTGGGGAAAACAGAACAATCAAGGTTAGCCTACAGTTGTCTATTGTGCAGAGAGATAAGTTGACTTGTCTAATCCGCAGGTATAAAGATTGCTTTGCGTGGGACTATCATGAGATGCCAGGATTGGACAGAAGCATTGTGGAGCATCGTCTACCTGTCAAAGAGGGCTTTAAGCCTCATAAACACCTGGTAAGACGTTTTAATCCCGCGTTGTTGCCCAAGATTAAAGAGGAGATAGAAAGGCTTCTTCGGTGTGGATTCATCTGTACGTGCCGATATGCAGATTGGATATCTAACATTGTGCCGGTCATTAAGAAGAATGGTCAACTACGTATCTGCATAGACTTCAAAAACATAAACTTGGCTACTCTGAAAGACGAGTATGCTATGCCGATGGCAGATATGTTGATGAATTCCGCTATAGGTAACCAGTTTTTAAGTTTCATAGATGGCTATTCAGAGTATAACCAGATATTCATAGCTGAGGAGGATACGCATAAAATAGCATTCCGTTGCCCAGGTCCATCGGTTTGTTCAAGTAAGTAGTTATGCCATTTGGTTTGAAGAACGCCGGGGCCACTTTTCAGCGGGCTATGAACCTCATCTTTCATGATCTTATCGGCAGCACAATGGAGGTCTACATAGATGACTTGATCGTAAAGTCCTCCGATTTCTTACAACATTTAACTGATTTGGAGCAAGTGTTCCTTCGAATACGCAAGCACCATTTGAAGATCAATCCCATTAAGTGTGCATTTGGAGTTACTGCTGAGAATTTCCTTGATTTTTTAGTACATCAGAGGGAAATTGAAATAGACCAGAACAAAGCCAGGGACATTTTACAAGCAAGACCTCCTCAGACGAAGAAGGAGCTTCAGAGTTTTCTGGGGAAGGTAAACAGAAGACTTTTTCCTCTTTATTTCGATTAAAGTTGTCTCAAAATTTTATTTGGCAGCCTGAGCATCAGGAAGCATTTGAGCAAATAAAGATAGCTTTGTCATATCCACCGGTGTTAGCACCTCCTCACAACCGGTCTCCCATAAAGCTATACATTTCAGCTGCGCAAGAATCCATCGGTAGCTTATTAGCTCTGGATGACCAATAAGGGATTGAAAGAGCAGTATACTATCTTAGTCGAAATCTATCGGACATAGAGACCAGATACACCCCTATTGAAAAATTGTGCTTATCTCTCCACTATGCATGCACAAAGTTGGAACATTACTTGTTATTTAGGGAAGTACATGTCTTGTGTAAGGTAGATTTAGTTAAATTTTTGCTCAATCGTCCTCTGTTAAATGGACGGCTTATGAAATGAGCAGTTAAATTACATGTTTTTTCCCTAACTCATGTGCCATTGAGGGCAGTCAAAAGACAGTCTATTGCGGATTTTTTAGCTAAACACCCTTCTTTAGAAGTACCACAAACAGAAGGAAGTTCAACACAGAGGTACATTTCTTTGAAATCTTGGGTTTTGCAGTTTGACGGCTCAAGCACCCAACGAAAAGCCGAATCGTCCCTTAGGCTTTGCATTGGTTTGGTTATCGAATCTCCAAATAGACACCAGGGTAAGATCCGCTTTGAGCTAAAAAAAGGAATAACCAATTATCAGGCGGAATATGATGCCCTTTTGTTAGGATTACGGATTCTGAAGGCATTGGAGGCCCCAGTAGTCGAAATTTTAGGAGATTCACAGGTGGTTGTTAGACAGGTATTAGGAGAGTATAAATGTGCTAACTCGTTTCTGTCAGACAGGTTGCAGGAGGTAAAAATGTTACTTCAGCATTTTCAGGAGGTTGTTCTGGTTCATGTTCCCAGGTCAGAAAATCAAGGTGCTAATGATCTAGCTCAGATGGCCTCAGGTTTCAAGAAAGCCGCAATGTGCCAACAGATTGCGGAGATGGAATATCGGGATGATTAGCGACAGGAGATTGTTTCTTACCTACGAAACCCGACTGGTCAAGCGTCTCGCGACTTAAAATGGAAGGCCCTCAATTTTACCTTGATAAACAATAATCTGTTTCGACAGAGTCACACCGGGGTTCTTTTAAAGTGTCTCTCAAAAGAAGAAGCATTGCGGGCTATGACAGAAGTATATGAAGGCCTATGCGGAGCGTATCAGGCGGGCCCAAAACTGAAATGAATGCTTCAACTCCATGGTTTCTTTTGGTCATCAATGACCACAGATTGTAATGCTTATGCTATGGGCTGTGAAGCCTGCCAAAAGCATGGCCCTTTATTACACACACCTTCCACGGAATTGCATCCGATTATTAAACCGTGGCATTTCCGCGGATGGGCTCTGGACATTATCGGAAAGATTTATCCACCTTCAGTAAAAAGACACAAATTCATACTGGTGGCAACAGATTACTTCACCAAGTGGGTGGAGGTGCAACCATTGATCAAGGTGACACAACGGTAGTCATCAACTTTCTCTGGCAGAGTATTCTCTTCCGTTTCGGAATCCCAGAGACAGTGACAACGGATCAAGGAACGGTGTTTACAGGGGATCAGGTACGTAACTTTCTAACCCAATTCAAAGTTAAGTTACTTCACTCTTCTCTTTATTATGCACAGGCTAACGGACAAGCAGAGGCAATGAATAAAATTTTAATCAGCATAATCCGTAAAGCAGTAGAAGACAATCCAAGGAAATGGCATGAGACATTACAGGAAGTATTATGGGCCCATCGAAATGCTACTAAGACTACTACTGGCTTTACCCCGTTCAGACTAACGTATGGGCAGGATGTTGTGTTACATGTGGAGTTATCGTTACAATCAGTCCGGATAGCCTATTAGCATGGTTTAACAACTGAAGAATATCAGATAGCATTGGCCCTGAGTTTAGATCAAGTTGAGGAGGATCATTGGGTTGCCTTGGAGAACATAAAGCAACACAAGGAAAAGGTAGTAAGGGCGTACAATCGGAAAGTCCATGAAAGAAGCTTTTCAAGAAGGGGACATGGTGTGGAAGACTATTTTTCCCCTAGCACCAAAAGATCCGAGGTATGGCAAGTGGTTTGCTTCATGGGAAGATCCATTCTTAATAACTCAAGTCTTTGATGGAGGGGCTTATCGCGTGATGGCGCCCGACGGAAAAGAAGCAGGCAAGGCGATTAACGGTAAGTTCTTAAAACATTATTATCTGGCATTTTAGGAAGGAACTAAAATATAATAAATAAATAAATAAAATAAAATAAAATAAAATATGTTTGAACAGAAAGTTCTGTTAAAGGAGTTTTGATATATTGATAAGCTGATCACAAGAAGCCGATCAGATAGCCATAAGCGTCGTTACAAAAAAAGATCAGCTAGCATCAGAAGGGAAGTTAGGCAGCAGTATCGGCCGATACAGAACGATCGTCAGCCAATTAGGATCTTCTGATTCGAAATCTTGGTTAGCCACCATGTCAGTTCCCGTTGGCTGCGGATCGGGAACTAGAAGCTTTACCTCAGTCATTTCGGGCTCAGTCTCTGTTTCCCTCTTAGGGGGCAAGTCGACTTCATTGGTGGGTGCCTTTAGAGCCTCTATTTCGCCCGCCGTGATGACAGTTTCTTCAATTTGAGTTCTAGAAGGACCGGCTTCATCAGTCGTCGAAGGATGAACAACCTTGGTCAGTTCAGCCACGAAGCGGTCCCACCTGGACTTTATCTCATTCAGTAGAACGGTTGAGCTTGTCAGTTCAGCTTCAAGAAATTCCTCTTCCACTTCCAGCATTAGCCGTTCATCATTATGCTTGAGGTTGGAGTCATCAATGGCCTTGACTGTTTCCTGGAGCCCTTTTTCTAATTCAAACCATTGCTCTAAGGCCTTTTTTCTCAGAGTCAAGTTCTTCCTGGAGTTCCAATAACCGACGCTCGAGCTGTTCAATCTTCCTTATTCTCTCGGTAATATCAGCTCGCAGAAGCGTAAGACGATTAATAGACTCCCGGCGGTCCCTCTCTGCAAATGCTGCATTTTCTCGGTGCAGTTTCAGAAGCTCTAACTGATCATGGGCTTCATCTCGACGGTGTTGCGTGCTTAAGAAGAAGCGTCCCGTGAAGCTCATTTGCCCTAAACACCCAATTGCCAAGTCCCAAAGCGTAGGAGGTATGTCCGTGTCGGCTGATTGTACAATCCGCAAAAGGGCGCGACTCACGTTGTCAATGGTGGACTTCTCAGTAGGCAAAGAGGTCCCAATGAGACCATCAAGAAAGTCCAGCGCTGAGGTTAACGTCGTCATCGGCAAAGAAGCAGCAGCCTTTTCAGTTCCCTGACTGGGGGGAGGTGGAATTGTTTCTGTAACAACGGCCACTGGTTCCTTTTCAGGCCTTGGCAGAACAGGGGATGGACTTTTTGGAGCCGGTGCCTCAGCCAACGGAAGGTCTACCGCTGGTGGGAAAGCCGATACGTCAGCCGTTGGAAGAGGAGCCATAGCTTCCACCGATGAGGTATCTGTCATCGAAAAAATAGCTCTTTCAACTACCCTTTCGGTTAGAGATTGGAGCAGAATATCTTCCTTTGAGTCAGAAGAAGTGTCAATGATAACAGGATGACCTATCCCTTGTTTACGCTTCTGCAAAAAAGTTTAAACTGGTAGTTAGACAAATTGAATATTGGGGAAGCTAAGCAAAACAAGAATTGACAGAATTCTTGTCAGGGACGGCGGGAGTTTCATGCTTCTTTTTTTATCGCCGGAGCAGGGACGGGATCTCTACCTCTTCTTCCTCTTCCTTCGGGACGGCGGGAGCAGCAGCAGTAGTTTTCTACACCAAGGGAGTACGTAAAGCCGACATTATTATAGGACTTATAGGATGTTTTACCTATTTTCCTTTCTTGGCAGATGATGTCTCAGACAAAATGGTGGTCGGCCCAGGAATTCGCAAAAGCCAGACACCTACGAGGTCGGAAAACAGGGCCCCACTCAACAGTCTCCACCATGAATTGAAGTTTCTAACACCACATGGAAGGATTTGAATTCGAAGGATCACAAGATGGCCTGGGTGCTATCAGCTAAGGTTTGTACATCCTCAGCCGATAGCACTGGCTTCACAGAGAAGGAAGAAAAATGCCCCGCATCTACAGGGATGTCTTGTATTAGCCCAAATTGGAGAGAGAAGCAGTGGGGATTGCACCTCTCACAGGAGGTCTTAGCACTTCGGGCTCCAGGCTTGGCCCCCAGAAGAATTTCTCGAGAGCACAGAATTTGGACCCATAAAGTCTCTTGTGTTGTTTCGGGGCTTTCTGACAGGGACTTCAACCAGAGGGGACCTTCTTGGCGAGCAGTATACGGAAAGAAGATAGCAACATGGAAGTCTCGACATTGCTAGAGGTACGAGACGATGGTTTCGGCTGAGACAGTGTTTAGGGGGACCCGGAGCAGCCGATAGCCGGTCGCTTGTTCAGAAGGGCTCGCGTGGGCTCCTGAGATTCGGCTGACACCAAAGTTGGGCAGATATTGGTACAGTCAAAGTTGGGCGATCCAGAGCGGGCCTCCAAGATTAGTCGGATCCTCTCCAGTGGAAAGGGCAGTCATCAACTGGTTAATAGTACGGTAGACCAGGGCGAGGACCAGAGAAGTAAGGTCGCAACGCCTTTTGCTTCGTAAGGGGGCCGATACGTAGTATCGGTACTCATGGCTAACACCGGCAGAATGGGAGTAGATAATGTACTTACACAACCAGAGCCATAGGAAGGACGCTTGCTCTTGGTTTGAAGGAGTGTCATCCACCCCTCTCTGAGTGGCTATGAAGTTGCCGTAGGAAGAGGAGGCCTTGTCCAGACGAGCCTAAATAGCTGGTAGATTGTCTTTATCATGGAGCCTCGGAATCTCGTCGCCATCGCATCGGAAGTCGAGGATGGTATAGATGTCAAGAATGGTAGGGGAAAACATCCCATGTGGAAAGATGAAGCCATTAATCGCCGATGACCAAAAGGGAAGAACGGCAATGAACAGGTTGCGGTCAAACGCCATCTCGAAGTCAATCATCCTGATGGCATCCGAAATTCCCCACTGTGCCTAGATGGCCCCAAATCGGGCATAGCAGCGGTCCCGCCATTCTCCGTAATTCTTAAGCTTGCGGGGCCAATGACAGAAGGAAATGGGGAGATTGGCGGTTGTAAAAGTGTTCTGTTGCAGAGGGAAGGTAAAATCGGTAGGCAGGACAAACCGCAAGTGTTCAGCGGTAACCTCTGCAGGTAAGAGACGAGGGCTCAAGGTAAACAGGTTAGCATCGGCTTGGACCAGGGACAGGATGTTCTTATCAATAGGGGTTACCATCGCAGTATTGTCTTTTTACGGAAAGGAAATTTACAGATCAAGGAATAATCGCAAGAAAATAAAGGATCGATGAATCACTTAAGCAATAGAATTCTGAAGAAGATAGAAGTCGTAGGAAGTAAGGAGTTCCGATTGGGGACCACTGCTATTTATAAGGGAATTTGAAATTGAGCCGTTCGCAGGTTCCAAAGACGAGGTGTCGCAAATGTTCCACAATGTTTGGGACGTTTCGTTTTTTGTCAGAAAAGGAATGGCTGCTATTAATGACTGTACAATTCCCATCGTTTCACTGACTCGCGGCCGCTGAAACAACGGGACTCGGGGGGCATGTGTTGACGTCAGCTTTGCCGAGTTAACGCAACGGTTACTTTGGGCCGTTACCGATTCGGTAAGTTTTGTTTCAAGTAGCTAATAGTCATGGTCAATATCGGCACCACAAAACCAATAAGAAGAAAAATAAATTCCTAATCTTTCGGCACAAGAATTCTGCACGACTGTTGGGAGCGTTCTTTGGCCGGAAAAAACTCCACGATCTGTTAGTAGCTCGATTGCAGCAAGTATAAAATTGGAGCATTGTCCAGAACCCAAAAGGAGTGACAATCATCAACCAACAGCATCAACTTTCAATTTCTTTTATTTCATTGTTATTTACAGCTTTTTAGTCTAGGAGTTTAATTCCTTACCGCTTTCTTACCTTTTATTACAGTTTCCCTTTACAGCTTTGTTTTCAACTTTCTTTACATTTTTGTTCTTCTTTCAAAATTTAAGACTTTTCTGTACTTTCTTTGAAGTAAATCAATACACGTATATGCTTGTTGTTATGAAAAGTCTTTCTGTTGTACATTTTCAACTGACTTTTTTAAACCCTTTCTATAGTAAGTTTAAGGAATTCAGTCCCTGATTCAAAAAAGATCTAATATCGTTTTTTATTTCACCATATCGGATCGTTTGTATTTATCGGAAGAGTTGTCGATACCTGGTTACATCGGCTCGTTATTTTAACAGCAACAATAATATAAAGGAAAACCAAGGGAACAAGAGCTTTGTTGTAACATCCAATTTGAAATCCTTTAAGAAGAAGTCAAAAGAAAACCACTCATGTAAGTAGATAAAGATTATTTTAAGGTGAGTAATGTAAAAATATTATTAAATATATGAAGTCAAGTGAGGTTTAAAGATATATATATAATGTATCATAAATAAATAATAGTTATTGATAATTAAAAATTATATAAAATAATAATATAGTTAAATTAAAATAAAAATAAAATATTACAAATCTAAATAAACACACGATGTTACATGTAATTTATCGTACCGTATCTTCATCTACCACAGATTGCTAGTACGAGCAGCCAACATACGAGGAAGATTACAGAGAGCTATTGAAACAATCATTAATAGATCCCAAATCAGATTGGGGAAAAGCAAAAGCAGCTTCAGGCAGTACGATTTGCATATTTATGTTATATTCACTTTGTATCCAATCAAATATCGTATTGGTATAAAAAAAATTAAAAAACTTAAATTGTTTTTATTACATCACATTAATAATTTCACATTTATATTTTTCTCTCAATGCAAAATTAATAATAAAAATATACATGTTTAAAAAAATTAATTTTATTATAATATTAAAATAGAAGAAAAAAATAAAATAAAAATGTATAGAGCTGGTGGATGCATTTGAGCTGGAATAATTGCATTGTGCCCAAATCTCATTAATGTTGAGAGCTTAGCTAAGACGTACCCTGCACCTATGATTTGTCCATGTACAACAACATGTGGTCTAAGGTACATAAATTGTCTACATATTAATTTTTTAAGGAAAAAAATTATATTAATATGGTACAATTGGACCGTAATCGAAGATAAAATTTAAATTTAAAAAGAATTATTAGTATAAGATTATTTTTTTTTAAGACGTGTTTGCACATATAAAAAGGGGGGATTTGGAAGTCTAACAGTACTAGATCATTATATGTAAGCAATTGTCGGGTTGTTGGGAAATCTGGTCTCTTGAAGGCCCGCCCCCTCATCCTCCTTCTACAGCGTAGCATCCCAAGCTGCCACGTAGTATAATTCTCCACTTCCTCAAAATTCACTGCCCCGTGCCATTTGCTTACGTCACTCACTCTTCGTCCGGTCTTTTTACTGATTTTCACTACTGATTTTTTTTATTTTAAAATATTTATTTATAATTTTTTTTATTTTATTTCAAAATAAAATTTCACAAATACTCTCTCTTTTAAAAATAGCATCAAAATTTTTTATTTTTATTATATTAAAATATTTATTAATTTTATAAATAAAGAATGTATTTATTACGTATATTCTTAATTTATTTTTTTAATTACTCATTAAATATTTGTGTATTTTTAATTTAATTAATAAAATTTTATTTTTATTTAAAGATATAATAATCTTTTTTATTATAATTATATAAGTTTTAGTAATTAATTAATTTATGTGCCATCTGATGGATTGACATCTTTTTTTAGACGAAAGAAGTATATTTTAAAAATTAATTATTAATTTCTTTCTATTTTATTATATTTATTTTAAATCAATTATATAATTTTTCAAAATTTTTTTTCTTCTTATTTCTTAAAAATTAATAACTAATAGCTATTGTATTTTTAATACGAATAAAATAAAAATTTTATTTAAATTATAATATTATTTTCAATATTTTTAATTTATATATAAAAAATTTTATAAATAAATATTTTAAAACGACAAGAATAATAACTTTCTATATTCTCCGATTGAGAACTTTTTCGGAGTCATCAATATTCGTGCCCTGCCTCGGCCTTAAAAGGCTCAAAATATTTCTATTACTGCTAGCACTTCCAACACCAACAGAATTAGAATAAGTTATATTAAAAAAAATAATATAATAGTTTTAAAAAATAAAAAATAGAATTTTATAAGTTTTGGAAGGGACAGCGCCGCTCGTCGCCCCCTCTCCTCTAAATCCGCGAAAATATGTCCAGATTTTCACCGTTTATCATCACAATAGTCAACCTAATATATTTATAAATAAATAAATATGTTTGGGTACTAAAGCAAAATCTAAGCTTAGTATTAATGGGCTATAATTGAATTTAAACGAATTTGGGGCCGCGCAATTTTTGCGGTCGCGATTCAAGAACCCAGCAATGGACAACACAGAAGAGGCTACGTTTTTTAACTTAAAAGCAAATTTGGCTTTGGCTCTACAGCGGCTGAAGCCAAGCCGGGCTTTGGTTTCGAGGACGAAAAGTGCAAATGAGACGTTTGGCAGTGTGACTTGATGTTTTCCCTATTACCAATACGAACTGTTTCGGTTTCTTCATGCCACCATCTTGCCTTACTCTTTCATATCCTTCAACGAAAAAACCATTGCCATTGTTGAAGTTTTTGCTGCCCATTCACCTCTCCCGTCGCCGAAAAACCATCGTGTTTTTCCACTCCGAGTTGCTCATTCGCTCCATCAGTGACAACCTCTTTCTCCTTCTGTCCCTTCACCATTTGCGGATACTCTCAGTCAATGTCGAGTACCGTATTTTGCCTCTCTCTTATCACTGTAAAGAACACTTTACCTTCCCTCACTGTCAACCTCTTTTGAAGCCTAGGATAAAAAAAAAGAAGTGGCAAGTGAGTGAGAATGAAGAAGAAGAAGGGAGTTCTGCAACTTTTGAATCTTGGGATAGCTTCAAAGCTCAGGTAAGATCATTTCCCTTAGAACAAAAAAGTATTCGGGGCATCACAAGGTTTCATTTAATACAAGTGTTGTTTGGGGTTGGGATATTAACCGTTAAAGTCCCTGAAAAAATTTTTCTATTTACACATTGTTTGGGGTTGGGATGTTAACCGTTTTGCTTAAAGATGTTTCGGTGAAATTTTGCTGTTCATTTTATATGAATGAAATGCAGTGAAACGAAAGGCAAAAATAGGTCACACAAAAGTTATGTAAAGTAAGAAGATAAGTTGAAAATGGAATAAAAGAAATGCTGGAAACAATTTTTGTGTCAGGTGTGGCAAGAGCATGAGTCTCTCTTTGTTTTGACTGGGTTTTAGTTGACCTGGAAAGCTCTTAAGAGCACCATGGTCTACAGAAAGGAAGTAAGTTCTGGATAATAGAAGAGTGGCCTAGTTGGATGGATTTCTGCATCACTATTATCAAATGAGTGGTTGCATTTGATGAATACTAAAAACTGATGGTGTAGATGAAAGTTGAGATGGACAACATCTGATGTAGCTTAATTGACAAATCGAAAATATTAGCCAACTGGAGAAAGTATCAATTCACATTCCTTTATCAGGGCAATTTTGTTAGATACTGTTATGGGAGGATGCTCCCCCCCCGCCCCAAATGTTGTTCTTACAAATTTTCTTCAGCAATAGATATTCTAATCATGAAAGTTCTCTGCATATATATAGTTTTCTCCAGAGTGTGCACTTGATGTTCTCTTTTGGTTTTTGCTTATGGTAACTATTCAAAGACATATAATAGTTTCTTTATTGTCTGATTCTGCCTGTATATTGTCCGCCTTTATCTTATGCATCTGTATCTATGACATTTCAGATTAATGGCTTCAGGAACAACAATAGTATCTTGGATTAATTGAAACTGTATGATGAACCTCTTGTAGTTTTTTGTCACTCAAGCATTTTACTTGCTGTCTAATGCTTATAGACAAAGACCCTTTGCTTCTTTGTTAGTTTATTTAACTTTTACTTGCTTCTTTGCTTCTTATAGACTAAACATGTCTATTGCAAAACTAGCTATTCCAGTCATGTTTCATCACTTTTGCCTATTATGTAGTAGGTCTGGTATTACTTTGGACATTAACTTTAACGATTTTTTTTTTAACTCTCTCTGGCATCGTTTGAAGCAATAGGCAAAAGTTTTTTTCATATTCTGAAATTATTCAAACAATATTTCTACTTCCTGGGTCGTTTGGTAGTTTATGTCCATTTAATGATTCAGCTAGAAAATATTTATATCAAATGGAAAGGAAAAGTAAAGATTCAGGCAGAAAAGTAAATCCAAACAACATAACCAACACCTCCTCGTCTTTAGGTGCATTTACGTGCTTGTAATATATTTTGTGCTTTAGCTTTTGACTTTTGGGTTATGCTTAACTACCAAAAGACTAGATGGGGGTCATTTGTAAGTAGAGAATGTCCTCTTTTTCTGCATTTTCATTTCAATCCTTCTTTGGGAATAATAACAAACATGAAATGGTTGAATTTGCTGGTCTTGTTTGATTTTTCTTTCCTTTTTGCAAATTATGATACAATTGGAAAAGTAAATCTCACATGCAAAAAACTGAATTTAATGTGTTTTAGGTGGAATTATGTATGCAGTCACTTTGGCATTGTTTTGGGCTTCTTTAGCATAAGATTCACTTTGAGTTTTCTCTAATCTTGTGTATCATTTATGAATTTGATCAGTGTTATATAAATGGTGAGGAGTTCAGTTTGCTAAAAATGTTCTCACTCTACTCAACACCAGTAATGGCAACTCTACTTGTAAATGATTCAGTCCCGTATGATTGCTACAGTGCTTATTAATTTTATTGCTATGAGGTTTTTATTTTCCTATTCTTCTCATCTTTCTTGGATGTTTAGATTATATTTAGGATGCAACACTGTGTTAAATATTTAGATTATATTTTGGTGACCAAAGGTCACGAGTTCGAATAACCGTGGAAACAGTCTCTTGGCAAAAAGTCAGGGGAAAGCTGCGTACATATCGGTTCCCTCCCCCTACCCCCGCATGGCGGGGAGCGCTTGGTGTACCGGGGCTAGCCCTAACAAAAAAAAATCTCTTGGTTTTCATTAATACCTGCTCTTTGTGTAGTGTGGTCTAGGTGATGCTTTTCACTGCAGTACATGTCCTTATAATTTTGGTTCATTAGTTATAGCTATGGAATTGTTGTGATTGCAGGGTATTAAACTCAAATGGTTGAACCAAAGCATGCCATAATATATTATAAGAGTTGTGAAGCTGATTTTGGGTGGTTTTGAATGCAAACAAAGCTACAAAAATTAAATGAACTAAAGCTGGTTGCATAATGGTCCTGAAAATACGGTTTTGTTATATTCAATATGTAACACCCCACCTTTTTACTTTCGGTTGGTTACTACTTGTAATAGGATGAGAATTTATATCAACGGCCAGAACAAAAGTTGATCGGTGTATTGAGATAAACACTCTGGAGAAATAAAATTTTGTCGGGACTTGGATGTAATTATTGAATTTGTTTTACCCGAACCCTAAATTTTTGGAAGGCTATTAAGATTAAAAGAATAAGAATTTTAGGGTACTTTAGAAAGAGAAATTGATCAGTGCAATGAGACGCACGTTTTGGTGCGAATTATACTACCCGGGGTATCGGGGGCATTTTCGTCATTTTGACCGCACTCGCGACTTTGACCTCAAATTTGACCAAGTATTGAGGGAATTGAAGAATTTAAGTATTACCAATGGATTCAGTGGAATTTTTGGAGTTGGGTAGTGAAATAAAATATTTTTCATTACGGACCCGATTTTGGTCATTTCTGAAAAAAATGAAAAATTACGGTTGGAAATGGGACGTGTGGCTTCTTATAATTGGTGGGTGAAAATAAGTGTCGTTTAGTGATTGGTTAATGAGGCCAAGTGTTTTTATTTGATTGGTTGTGATAAAAAAAAAAGGAAGAAGAAATAAAGAAGAATGGCCCACAAGAAATAAATAAGAATGGTTCACAAGAAATACATAAGGATGGCCACAATCATGAAAAGTTTGACCAAGTTGGACCACCTTTTGACTTCATTTGACCAAGCTTAATTAAGTTAATCTTGATTTGAGTAAGTTAATTAAGGTTGATTATGTATGGCCATTCAAGATTAGAAAATATCTATAATGTTTTAAGAGTTTCTACCTTTTTCTATAAATTTCTTTAAGGTTCTAGAGCATTCTAAAGTTTTCCATAAGTTTCTACAAGTGATGAGTCATCACCTAAAGCTTTCTAGAAATTGTGGTTCATCATTCCATGTGTACCAATTACATTTCAAAGCTTCCTAGTCATGAGTCCTACATAAGCCATGACAACAACATGTGATGTAAGGCATTACATAAGCAAAGCTTCCTATACAAGCCTTCTAACATCTATAAATAGGCCATGAAGGCCAACTAAAATGGCTTTAGATAGCCAGAATTTCGGAGCAAACAAGAGAGAAAAGGGAGAAGAGAAAAGAAAAGGAAATAGAGAAGAAAGAGAGTGAGAAACCGAAAATAGAGATGAGAGAAAGAGAGAGAGAAAAGCAAGAAGATGCTTGGACTGTCCAGCCTCCAAACGCAGCAAAGAAAAGGTAAAGATCTACCTTACTTGAAGAAAAGTTATTATATAAAGCATGGAGTGTTATAAAATTAGGGTAGTGTTAGAATAAAATCTACACACTACACACTAATAAAACTCTAACTATTCTTTGCACAAGAATTTCTCTTCAAACTTCTCTCTTTCTTTCTCTCACAATTCTTTCTCTAATCTTTCTTTCACTAATCTTTCTTTCACAAAATGATGGTGTATTACAAGCTTAGAGAATAGCTCTATTTATAGAGCTCTAATTAGTGAAATACATCATGGCATACATCATCTTCAACTAATCTCAATTAATGGTGTCTTCACTAAATGGTGGACATCCATAAAAATCTTCTAATAATTCACATAAATCCATAATTAGTGGAGCCTCCACTAATTAATGGAGATTCCAATAATTCATAACACTCCCCCTTGGATGTCCATCCATACATAAAGAATATGCCTCGTTAAAACCTTACTAGATAAAAACCCAGTGGGAAAAAAATCTAGTGAAGGAAAAAGAGTACACTATTCTATATGTATGTTTATTACTCCCCCTGATGAGATGATTCCTTTAAATCTTTAAACCGACGCATACCGATTTTATATCTCAACTTTTCAAATGTTGCCGTCGGTAAAGTCTTCGTGAAAATATCTGCGAGGTTATCACATGACCGAATTTGTAGCACATCAATTTCACCTTTCTTCTGAAGTTCATGAGTAAAGAAGAATTTTGGTGAAATATGTTTTGTCCGATCTCCTTTAATATATCCTCCTCGTAATTGAGTTATGCAAGCTGCATTGTCTTCATAAAGAGGAGTTGGAATATCTTTGATTGATGATAATCCACAACTTTCTCGGATATAATGAATCATGGATCTTAGCCATACACATTCTCGACTTGCTTCATGAATGGCTATAATTTCAGCATGATTTGAAGAAGTAGCTGCTATAGATTGTTTCGTAGAACGCCATGATATAGCAGTATTTTCACACGTAAATAGATAGCCCGTTTGAGAACGTGCTTTATGTGGATCAGATAAATAACCAGCATCTGCATAACCAATCAATGTTGGACTGGTTTTATTTGAATAAAATAATCCGAGATCAATTGTACCTTGGAGATATCGAAGGACTTGTTTAATTCCATTCCAATGTCGTCGTGTTGGTGAAGAAGTAAATCTTGCTAATAAATTGAGAGTAAAAGCAATATCAGGTCTTGTATTATTAGCAAGATACATCAATGCACTAATTGCACTGAGATATGGTACTTCAGGACCAAGGAGTTCTTCATCATTTTCTTGAGGTCGGAAAGGATTTTTATCCACATTTAATGATCGGACGATCATTGGAATACTCAATGGATGTGTTTTGTCCATGTAAAATCTTTTTAGCACTTTTGCTGTATATGTTGATTGATGAATAAATGTTCCACTCTCCAAATGTTCAATTTTTAAACCAAGGCAAAATTTGGTTTTACCAAAATCCTTGATTTCGAATTCTCTTTTTAAATAATCAATTGTTTCTTGGAGCTCTTCAGGAGTTCCAATAAGATTAATATCATCAACATATATAGCTAATATCACAAATTTAGAACCAGATTTCTTAATAAAAACACATGGACATACCTGGTCATTTTTAAATCCCGCTTTCAATAAATATTCACTAAGACGTGTGAACCACATGCACCCAGTTGCTTCGAGGCCATATAATGATTTTTGCAACTTGATGGAGTAATTTTCACGAGGATAATGTTTATATGCTTCGGGCATATGAAATCCTTCGGGGATTTTCATGTAAACATCATTTTCTAAATTTCCATACAAGTAAGCGAGTGACAACATCTAATAGGTGCATATCTATCTTTTCATGTCTTGCCAAGCTGATAAGATATCGGAGTGTAATAGCATCAACAACGGGAGAATAAGTTTCATCATAATCAATACCTGGTCTTTGTGAAAAACCTTGGGCTACTAATCGCGCTTTATATCGAACGATTTCACTCTTTTCATTGCGCTTTCGCACAAATATCCATTTGTAGCCAACGGGTTTTACACCTTCTAGTGTTCGGACTGCGAGTCCGAAGATTTCACGTTTGCGGTGCATTTAACTCCGATTGAATCGCATCTTTCCATTGCAACCAATCTTTTCTATGCCGACATTCATCAAGCGATATTGGTTCGGGATCATCATTATCTGTGTAACATCAAGAGATATATTGTATGCAAATATATTATCAATAACGGTTTCTATCCGATTCCAACTTCTACTGGAAGTGGTATAATTGATAGAAATTTCGGTGTTACTTTCATCAACTTACGGTTCTTTGTCATCGGTTCTCTCTTGGTCTTTATTATTCTTTTCTTCAATATGATCTTACGGATCATTTAATCCTCTTTTCTTTCGAGGATTTTTATCTTTAGAACCAAGAGGTCGGCCATGCTTACGGCATGCTTTTAACTCGACGACTATAGGTATAATATTTTGTTCTGCTTTGGAACTTCAATTCGAATAGGAGCATTTATAGGCTGGAATATGCGATTTTGTAACTCTTACGGAGTCAACAAAAGCGTACGGCATTTGATTTGCAATGCTTTGCAAATGAATTATCTTTTGAACTTCAAGTTCACATGCGCTTGTGCGTGGATCAAGATAATTTAATGATGTTGTCCAAGCAAGATCCTTTTTATCTTTGTTTTGGTTCTCCCCTAATTTAGGGAATAATGATTCATCAAAATGACAATCAACAAATCTTGCTTGTGAATACATCTCTGTCGGGGGTTCAACATACACGATAATAGAGGGAGAATCATATCCAACGTATATCCCCTTTCTTCTTTGAGGACCCATCTTTGTACGTTGGTTTGGTGCAATTGGAATATATACTGACACACCCAAAAATTCTTAAATGAGCAATATTTGGTTTCGACCCAAAAGCCAATTGCAAAGGAGAGAATTTATGATAACTATCTGATCTTATACGTACAAGTGTTGCGGCATGTAGAATAGCATGTCCCCGAGGCGAGATGTTGGGAGATTTGTTTTCATTAATAATGGTCTAGCAATTAATTGTAATCGTTTAATCAAAGATTCAGCAAGACCATTACGTGTGTGAACATGAGCTACGGGATGTTCAACATTAATCCCAATTGACATGCAATATGCATCAAAAGCATGTGATGAAAATTCACCGACATTATCCAAACGGATATTTTTAATGTGATGGTCGGAAATTGTGCTCGTAATTTAATTATTTGAGCAAGTAATCTCATAAACGCCGGAGTTGCGAGTAGATAATAAACATACATGTGACCATCGGGATGATGCATCAATTAAGACCATAAAATATTTGAACGGTCCACATGGTGGATCAATAGGTCCACAAATATCTCCGTGAATCCGTTCGAGAAATGTAGGACTTTCAGCTCCTACTTTTACTGGTGATGGTTTAACAATTAATTTTCCTAGGGAACATGCGGTACATGCGAATTTTTCTGATGTTAATATCCTTTTATTTTTAAAGGATGACCATGTGTATTCTCAATGATTCTTCTCATCATGGTAGATCCCGGATGACCCAACCGGTCATGCCAAATGCTAAAAGTAATAGGATCAGTAAACTTCTGGTTTACTAGATGATGAATTTCAATTGTACGTATTTTTACAAAATATAGACCAGTAGAAAAAGACGGCAGTTTTTCTAATACCGATTTCTTACCCAAATGCATTTGAGTAATAAAAAGATGCTCAATCCCATTTTCCTCATTTGTTTCAACATGATACCCATTTACTGCGGATATCTTTAAAACTCAATAAATTTCTTACGGATTTTGAGGAAAATAGTGCCTTATCAATAATAATTGTTGTTCCTTTAGGCAACAATATACTAGCTCTTCCGGAGCCCTCAATTACATTTGCACTACCGTTTATCGTATAAATATTTATTTCTCCCATTTTGAGATCAGAAAAATATTTCTCATTTTTTAGTATGGTGTGTGTAGTTCCACTATCAATTAGGCATATATCTTCAATGCCATTTGTGTATCCGGTAAGCGGAATAATAGCCATCTTGGCATAATAAAACATTTATAAATGTAAATACTCAAATAATAAAAACCTTAAACGATAAGTACTATTACAATGCAAAAAATATAAAATATAAAAGAAACATATTAAAAGTAAACTTTTAATTATTTTGAACACTTCCATCACCAATCAAATGCTCAATTACAAAAGAGCAACTATAAGCATGTATCCTCAAGTTCATATGAACACTAGTGATATGAATAAAAGATGTGATGCTTATTATTAATAGAAATATCTTTTTCTCTTATTATCTTTTCTGTTCCACTTCAGGTGGCCAGTATTTCTCTGTGATAAGGGAAATATCGAGTGTGTCCATGACCATAACCACGGCCACTGCCACAACTACGACTATAACGATGGCTTCTGCTGGAGCCAACAACATTCACTTCTGGGAGTCCTGTTGAGCCAGTTCATCTGGCTTCATGATTTTTCAATAATAACTCATGTTAAATTTGTCAATTTGGGATACCATTTTTCTCGATATTGTTACTGCAGGACAATATTCGAGGTATGAAAAGTGGAGAATGTCTTCTCCAATATAACTTCATCAGTAACTTTTTCTCCGCAAAATTTTTTAACTAAGATGTAGTTTTATACATCACGGAGTTCACGGTTTTACAATCTTGCAACTTCAGGTGCAACCATTCATACCGTGCAGTGGGTAGTACGACCATCTTCAGGTGGTCAAATCTTTCTTTTTATCCACATGACATATGGATCTCCTTTTTTTTTTTAGCATTTAGATACATTTCTGTATGACATATAATTTTTTTTTCAGAAATATCAAGGGCTACAAATTCGAATTTAGCAAGATCAATAAATGCGTACCTGTCTTCTGGCTTTAATAACGGTAGAGACTCGTGCTGATAACGTGTTATAAAATTAGGGTAGTGTTAGAATAAAATCTACACACTACACACTAATAAAACTCTAACTATTCTTTGCACAAGAATTTCTCTTCAAACTTCTCTCTTTCTTTCTCTCACAATTCTTTCTCTAATCTTTCTTTCACTAATATTTCTTTCACAAAATGATGGTGTATTACAAGCTTAGAGAATAGCTCTATTTATAGAGCTCTAATTAGTGAAATACATCATGGCATACATCATCTTCAACTAATCTCAATTAATGGTGTCTCCACTAAATGGTGGACATCCATAAAAATCTTCTAATAATTCACATAAATCCATAATTAGTGGAGCCTCCACTAATTAATGGAGATTCCAATAATTCATAACATGGATATCATTTTGGTATATATATTGTAAGAAGTTTATGTGTGATAGTTAGGTGAAGTTGTATGAAAGCTGTCCTTGTGTGCAGAAAATTCTGGAAGGTTTTATGTTCAGTAAATATGTAATGTTTCTGGATTTGAATAAAGCAGGCATATATATTTGTAGCTAAGGATCATAGAGACATTTTAGAATAAGTTTGACGTTAATCGGATTTACGGATCAAAAGTTATGGTGAAAATAGTAAAAGGTACCAAATCAGTGATGGGATTTTTACTACTAGAAATTTGTGTGCAAAACTGAATAGAATGGACAATAGAATTGGTACTCCATGAATAGGAACTAGTAAAGGAATTTCTTAAGGATATTTTACAATTGGTTTGACATCATTTGGATTTGTGGATTAAAAGTTATGGGCAAAACAAGTTAGGGTGTCAAACTGGAAAATTTCAGAATGTTAAGGAAAGAATAAATAGTGAAACTAAGTCAAAACTATTGAGGCTGTTTTTGCCCAGTACCATGATGCTAGAACCAGAAACCTAAAAACGGCCTATACTGAATTAAATTTAAGAGTCTCACGGTCATTTTGGTATATCATAAAGCCAAATCGGAGCTATAAATTAAAAGTTATGTGCAAAACAAAATGGTGTATCAAATCAGTGAAATACTAGAAAAGTAGTCCGAAAATGAATGGACTTAAGAGTGATTAATTATGTGATTTTAGACAAAACAATTAGGGAAACATGAAGTGAATCCCTTTTTTATGAAGTGAGGAAGGATGTGGAAAAATTAAAATGAAAGAATTGATCAAACGATGGAAAAACGATACGAACGAAAGTTGAACATTTTTCTTAAGCATCGGCTAACCGTCGGCCCCAACAGCTAAACGACGGTTGAACGTCGGCTAACCGTCCGGCACGTCGGCCGGACGTCGGCTACCCGACGGCTATTTTTTGGCCAAACACCAATTGACCCGAAAACAATGTTTGGTGTAGGTTTAGCGACAAACAGCTAACGAAATGTCAAAAACGGTAGGAATGGAGGTTAGACGGTCGTGAACGGAATGAGAGGCTTAGGACATGAGGTGAGTCCCATTGATTTCTAAACCTTTTTAAAGGCTAGTGTGCTTTGATTTTTTATGAAATGTTATGTTTTATGCCATTTTGAAAATCCTTGAATATGTTTAAGGTTTACATAAGCAACATTTGCTTTTATGCTATTTTGGACTCGAATAAATTTCATATTCAGCTTGGAAACCTTCCTGGATGTTTAAAACACGAATTTTGTGAATTTAGTCATTTTCGGACTAAATATTTGGGATTTTTGAAAAATGGTAATTTTTGGAATCGGGTATTTGGAGAATAATCCAAGTATTCTTATTGGAATATTTTATGAAAACTCTTGGAACTCGGTATTCGGTAAATGACCGAAATATCCTTATTGGAGCTTTTATGAATATTTTTCAAATCGGGTAAGGGTAAAATGACCCGGATACCCTCAAAAAGTCTTTTGGAATCTAGCATGGGTGAAATGATCCAAATACCCTTGGAAAAATGACTTTTGTGATCAAGTACGGCCCTAGAAAATAAGAAATGTTTTGATTTGGAAATCTTGAGGGATCAGATGGCCCTCTGGCCTGATCAGTCAGATGGGGTTGGTATTGTTGCGTTGAGTACTCAACATGGACTTTGATCTTTGTACTAGCCCATGTTAGAGATAGACGACCCCAAGTAACCTGATCAATTTTGGGGATTGTCTTACTCTAAAAAGGGCGACAAGACATTGTGACAAGTCGTCCCTGGCTAGCCATTGTGAGCCTGACAATTGCCTATTGATTATGATTGGTGGGTTGTTCACATGAGACCGAGCGGGGACACTCGGTGTATTCAAACCCTTGCCACCTCGATGGTGATTGACGTCAGGATTGGAACCCCTGGCTTATGGTGGCAAGTAAAAGATCCTTAAGTGCACGGTAAGGTACATTGGTACGTTGCTCACCCTTCCGGCATGACACGGGTGACGTGCTGTAAGGCATAGTCCCTGGCACAAGAGACCATGTAGCCGAAGGCAAAGTTCTTTGAACTTTGCACGTAGGTCGTACTTCTAGATGGGGAAGAATCCGCATTTATTGAATTGGGGGCCGTGTGTTTGAAAATTACTGGTTTTCGAACGCATATGATAAAATGACCTGAATTTATCAATTATTACTATTTTTCCTGTTATATAATTTACTTCAGCAAAGATTTTGAAAATCGACTCTCTTTTAAGGGAAACACTGGCACACACACGAGACTCACTGGGTGATTTTTCACTCACACATGTCTTTTATCTTACTTTTTTTTTTGTAGGATCCGGAATTGGAAGAACCTACGGATAGAGGACGATACCACAGTGACAGCAGAATAGGTCCGGATGTCTCCTCTTTGGACCTTATATACTCTGTTGATTATTCGTTATAAAGACCCCTTGTCTGGGTATTTGGACGGGGCAACACCCAATATTGGTATGCTTCCGCTGTTACCTTCAGTAGGGGTATTACACATACCATGAACTATTTGGAAGCTTTTAAGGGAGCTAGGTTGAAGGGGTGAATGAAACTCTTTTACTGAAATAATGTTTTAGAAAGCTTAGAGTTTACAGGTTACATGGAAAAAGTCATAGAAATTTCCTAGGTAAAATTTCTTCTAAAACTGGAATACTGTTTAAGCAGTTTGTGTACGCTGTTTGTTTGCTAATTTAACCATATGAAATGGACTTAATTCTGGAACCTTGTGAGTTGAAATTTGTAGATAAATGTTTTAGGAACATTTTAAGGTATATTTGACTTGATTTGGATAAGTGGATAAAACGTTATAAAGTATATAATGAAGGTTGCCACAGTATGATTGCTGAGAATGGTGTTTTTGCTTAATTGAAGAAGGTTGGTTGTTTTACCTTATTTTAACCTATGGGATTGTTATAAACCTTGAGAGATTGAATATATACCTGAAGCCTTTGATGTGAAAAAGAAAATGTTCATGTGATTTGTAGGATATTTGATACTTGCTTTGTCTCACCAAAGCAAAATATCTATATAGCCTAAAGTAACCATATAGAAATGGAATAGTGGTTATATTTTCATTTTTTGTTTCTACTTAGTTGAGTTAGATGCTTTGTTTCACCATGGAATATTGTAACACTTTATTGTAGGTGATCTTAATTGGAGGGGACGATAAACCTTGGGAAGTATTGAATCCAAAAACTTTCAAATACAAGGTGAGTTCTTGTTAGCCGAAAAAACATGTTCTGCAAGTGGTTTTTAAAAAATTCATGGTCACAATATCACAATGTGTAATATTTCCTTTTTTTAACCTGTCCTATGTAGTGTGTGAATGACTTTCGAACTAACTCCATAAATTTTTCCTTTACAGGAGTCTAACAACTCATAGATATTTGTAAGTTCGTCCGTTTTATATATGCTTTCTTAAAGCATTATTTTGCCATGTTTAAATATGAACAAGATCTATACTTTGCTTATCAACTTTTAGATATTAATGAATCTCTTAAATCCTTTTCTCTTCTTAAGAAATCCACCTCTTTTGAACCTCTTTACTCCCTCACTGTCAACCTCTTCCTCAAACCTCTCCCTTCATCCTTTGTTGCTGCTATCGAAGAGGTGTCATTAGCTGCTTTCTGCTTCCCTCATCTCACTACGGGACGGTGTTTTCAGAGTGGGGACCCTTCTACAAATAACATTATACTAGTTTAAAGGTGTCTTCTTTTAATTAAATGTCTGTTATTTTTTAGTTTCCTGTCTTTGTTGTCTATATAATGCCTTAATTCGAACCCAATATGGAGCTTTTATTGTGATTTTTCTCTGTTTCTTGATTTACACTTGGTTTATGTTTCTCTACTTTCCAACAGCTTGTGTTTTATATTTTCTACTACTTTTTTAGAGTTCTACCATTTTCTGTGAAATATTTGATTTTGTGGTTGCAATGGAAAAAAAAATATGGTTAGAATGCGATTTAGAAATATTGAAGTGAAGTTTTGTAGTTGTAGTGATTACCCATTTTGAAATAGTAATTGCAGTCGTATAATAAGTTGAAAATTACTATCTTGAAAGTGACACGAATATCATCACAAGTTACATTAAACATACATTTTATACTAACAGGCCGGTTTTATTGTCATTGCGTTATGTCATCAAGGAGGATGCATCTCAATAATGCAGCTACATTCTGAACAACTTTGTACTTGACCTGTGCTGTGTCTTTTCAGCGGTTGTGTATTCATTAGATGCATTAACATCTCATTTCTGTTAAGGATTATTGAACTTTTCTCTTTACTTGGGAGTGAGATTATTACTGGACAGAGAAACTACTATTGGGCATGTGTTTTGCGTGGAAAACATCCATGACTACTTCTATAGCTCAAAGGCTTCTGAAAGCTCACGTATAATGCACAATAACTTAAATGTGTTTTTAATTACGGATAAATTGCTTCATGAAAATTTGCTTTTTGTAATTCTACGTGGTGTTTTTGTTTGATAAAGAAGAGGCATTTTGTTTAACTTTTTTTAACAAAAATGTGCTAGCTGTTAGTGATTGTAGCGATACACTTGCAAAAGAATGTAGTAATGGTTGGTATATGTGCTAAGTATATGGGGCGTCAATATGAGCATGATTGGGGAACCTTTCGGTGCTTTACGACGATAGTTTACCATCAGAAGCCCACGTATGATGCACAATAACTTAACCGTGTTTTTTTCTTTACACAGAAAAAGTTTTTTGTAATTCTAGGTATTGAGTTAGTGTTTGATAAAGAAGAGGCATTTTGTTTAACTTTTTTTTAACAAAAATGTGCTAACTGTTAGTCATTGTAGCGATACAGTTGCAAAAGAATGTAGTAATGGTTGGTATATGTGCTAAGTATATGGGGCGTCAATATGAGCATGATTGGGGAACCTTTCGGTGCTTTGCGACGATAGTTTACCATCAGAAGCCCACGTATGATGCACAATAACTTAACCGTGTTTTTTTCTTTACACAGAAAAAGTTTTTTGTAATTCTAGGTATTGAGTTAGTGTTTGATAAAGAAGAGGCATTTTGTTTAACTTTTTTTAACAAAAATGTGCTAGCTGTTAGTGATTGTAGCGATACAGTTGCAAAAGAATGTAGTAATGGTTGGTATTTGTGCTAAGTATATGGGGCGTCAATATGAGCATGATTGGGGAACCTTTCGATGCTTTGCGACGATGGTTTACCATCAAAAGCCCACGTATGATGCACAATAACTTAACCGTGTTTTTTTCTTTGCACATAAATTTTTTTTTTGTAATTTTAGGTATTGAGTTATTGTTTGATAAAGAAGAGGCATTTTGTTTAACTTTTTTTAACAAAAATGTGCTAACTGTTAGTCATTGTAGCGATACAGTTGCAAAAGAATGTAGTAATGATTGGTATATGTGCTAAGTATATGGGGCGTCAATATGAGCATGATTGGGGAACCTTTTGGTACTTTGCGACGATGGTTTACCATCAAAAGCCCACGTATGATACACAATAACTTAACCGTATTTTTTCTTTGCACAGAAAAAGTTTTTTTGTAATTTTAGGTATTGAGTTATTGTTTGATAAAGAAGAGGCATTTTGTTTAACTTTTTTTAACAAAAATGTGCTAATTGTTAGTCATTGTAGCGATACAGTTGCAAAAGAATGTAGTAATGGTTGGTATATGTACTAAGTATATGGGGCGTCAATATGAACATGATTGGGGAACCTTCCGGTGCTTTGTGACGATGGTTTATCATTAGAAGCCCACGTATGATGCACAATAACTTAACCGTATTTTTTTCTTTGCACAGAAAAAGTTTTTTGTAATTGTAGGTATTGAGTTATTGTTTGATAAAGAAGAGGCATTTTGTAGCAAGTTCTTGGTTCATTCTACATCCCTTTCCCCTTGATGTATTGGACAGATCAAAGAGAATAATATATTAGTTATCATTTTTTCCCTCCCTTCTTGTTGTCTTCCAATAGATTTTTTATCTACTAATTTTATCATTGTCACTTGTAGTCATGAGCAATTAAGATTCCAAGAAAACCTTCTTTCGGTGATGGTTAATAAGATATAGCGAGATCATATTAACATTGTAGTCGAGATCATACAAAGTGAGATCTGGGGCCGCGCAATCCTTGATGACGGTAAATTTTAATTTTTGCATTTCCTGACTTCTATGTTTCCATGTACAGTGGAGTGGAATCGTTGGTAGAAAAAGGTAGAGGCAACTATTGATCTCCGGGTGACTACTATAATCAGTAAGCCAATGAGCCTGAGTGGTGGCTCCCAGTAGACCTGGGTGGTGGTCTTTTTTGTGTATTCTATAATATATAGTTAGTATGTGCATATGTTACATTGGGATTTGTGTTTCCATTGGCATTGGATTTCAGAAGAATTTTTTTAATTGTTTCGGTGTTCACAAAATGTCATCTTTTAAGATAACATTTGTCAATTACATCTTGAAAAAAATTTGAAGGTGAAAGTGATTTTTCATTCGAAATTACCTATGTATGTTATTTTAATAGATCGTTATTATTATATACACACGATACCTTTGTATTTGAATAATTTAACTCAAATACAAGTGACATAACTTCATTTTCAACGTGTTGTGGGCTTCCTGTATGTATGGTCATTGGACAGCTTTGGAGAAGGAAACCTAAGGAGGATATACAGCCTTCATTGCTGGTAAAGAATCTTAATGATGATTACTGAGTAAATATGCTGTGATTGACTAGCAGAAAGCATGAGTATCTAGTCTTCAATAAAATAATAATTGTAGTAGAAAACATATTAACCAGTGTACTGCTATCATATGCTTAGGGCTTGTGTTCATGTGAACGTGTAAGGTGATCATACATTTGTGTCAAGTGTGCATGTGTTTATGTGGCAATGGCCTATGTAGTAAGTATGACGATATATAGTGTGGTTCGTGTTAATATAGTTGTGATAGGTGTTCATCTATTCATGTCACGTGTGTATGTGTTTGTGTACGATGTTCATGTGTAGTAACTAGTACAAATTCATTTTGGGCTTGTATCTTCGCCGTATAAAGTGTTCATGTGCCTGCGATTAATAGTTCATGTGTTTGTGTGGCAATGTCCAGGTAGTTCATGTGTTTCTGTGGCTATTGCAATGCATTGTGGTTCTTGATCCATCGTAGCAAGCTAAGCACATTGCCAACAATGCCAAGAAGAGTACTATTAGATTGATAATTTTTTGATAAAAGGATGTACAGTGACATTATTTTTTTCCCCTTCTTCCACTGTATTCTTTTATCATTCGGAGCTTAATTAGATAGTGTATTGATCTCCTGTCTGGTATACCCTCAATAGAGACAGATAGGAGCGGAGAAGGGAATATGATAGGTTCCTTAGTATTCTGCAATGTTGTATAATGAAAGGTTGATGCAACAATTTTTTTTGTGTTCTGCTATCTTCTCCAATGTTGTACAATGAACTATGATAGGGTAATGAAATTTTGATGCAAAAAACATGTAACACGTAGTAAAAGATAATCCCGTCTCGCTCAGCTTTTTTTTCATCTCAAACTTCTATCTCTACTACACCCACTATTTTTAACTTTTCTTTTCCTTTTCCCCTCAGCACTATTCATATCTCGTTTAGCACAATTTATGTCTTTTACTTTTTGATATATTATATCACTGATTATGCCTTGATCCTTCATTGCTGTTTTTTTCTTTGCAATCTTCTTCCATTATTTATATGTTATATATAGAAAATACATGCTTAGAGCTTGTGTTCATGTGATTGTATAAGGTGTTGATGTAATTGTGTCAGTTGTTCATATGTTGTCATGTCTAGTTCATATGGTTGCATAAGTTTTTCATATATTTATAACATGTATTCATGTGTTTGTGTGACTTGTTCCTATAGTAAGTGGTGCAGAATGAGGTTTTGTAAGGTGTTTATGTAGTTATATCAGGTGTTCATGTGTTTGTGTGCCAATGTCCATGTAGTGTGGTAAAGAGGTGCAGGTTTATGCTAAAGTAGTTTCATGCGTTGTTCATGTGTTTGTGTGGCTAATTCGTGTAGCAACTAGTACATATTGAGCAAAGGTTACTTTGGTATGTGGTTGTGTAAAGTATTCATGTATTTGTGAACATGAATACTTGTATTTTGTCATGTTTATATAGTAACCAGTACAGGTTTACGATATATCTGGGGAATATGTTCATGTTATTATGTATTCCGTTCATGTGTTTGTGTTATGTGTTCATGCTGTAACCAGTTTATATTGACTTAGGGCTAGTCTCATGTGTTCATGTGATAATTTATATTCTAAGAAATTAAAGGTTTGCAGTACTCATC
This sequence comes from Voacanga thouarsii, assembly GCA_026120185.1. Taxonomy (NCBI): domain Eukaryota; kingdom Viridiplantae; phylum Streptophyta; class Magnoliopsida; order Gentianales; family Apocynaceae; genus Voacanga; species Voacanga thouarsii. Next base: position 10,190,670 of record JANUWF010001017.1, read on the forward strand.
ATTTCGGTATATGTTAACTAAAATGATAATAGTTTTTGTCGCAGTAGAAGATCAAGAAGTATAGACTCAAAGTTTGTGCTCCGTATGCGCTACCCTTTCTTGATCCCCACTAACACTTGGGGTTTTATTTGATGTCTGTCCTACAACATCATGACAAAGAAAAGAAGAACTGGATCACAACAAGCTTTTTGGCGATTGGCACCGTTCACAAGCGCTCAAGAAGCTGGACCATCAGGGAGTGGCCAGATAGTCGAAGAGCCGCATGTCTTACCGAGGAGGCCACCGGGGGCATACTTTATGTATTTGTAAGTAGATATCTGAGGGACTTATTAAATTTATTTATTAGTCTGTGAGCATTATTTGCAAGAAAAAATTAAATCCTTTTTTTGAGAAGGCCTTACGAGGACATTTGACATTTCAGGAGAGACTATATGGAGAGGAGCCAAGCATCTAGCAGCCAGGGTGGTAGAGCTTGGCGTGCACGAGAAAGAATTTGGCTACATCCAGACCATGCTTACCTTTCTTAGGCTTAGTTGACAATACTATTATTAATGTTCATGGTTTATGTGCCTTTATGGTTACTAAAAAAATAATGTGGTTCGGCAGGCTCGCATAGAAGCCAAAGCTATATGGCAGGGTATGGGGACTGGATAGAGACGGGAGTGGGAAGAGAGACGGAAAGCGGCCTTCTAGCAGTACAAGGAAGCTACGGGTAGTTCAAGTACTTAGCGGAGACCTAGTGCACACCAGGTAAGACGCATGTTAATATGACATGAGATGTACGATAATTATTTTTTGTTGGACCTTATCACAGTATTAGTGCTTCTGAATCATAACAATCAATTACTATTATTTTTACAGCAGCAGGCCACAATTCGATGATTAGCGACGATGCTGAAAGCCTTAGTAGCAAACCTGAGTGATGCCAAGCACCGAGCTGTCGAAGAGATTGGATTTGAAGGCCTGCTGCAGCTAAATTGCAGCAAGACTCGGTACGACTTGTGCTTCTGGCTGATTGACCACTTCAAGCCAAATGCTTCCGCGATTGAATTAGAAGGAGGACGGCGACTGGTCATTACAGCCAGGGATATACAAGCTTGCCTAGGTATTCCGGGTAATGGCAGAGTGTCGGGGCTTGCCGCATTTGATGAGCATTAAGAAGCCATCATTGTAGAGCTGCCTGATAACTACACGATGCTATTTGCTGAGTTGATTGCTATGGAGGCCGGGGACGACTTTAAGATAAAATTTGTCGTACTCGCGGTCTCCACATTCCTCGCGCCAAAGGGATGGGCCCAACTGAACAAGGAGGTTGTCTGTTATATGGTTGATGCAGCAAGTATCAGGACCTTGAATTGGGCTGAGTATGTGCGCTAGCGATTGTGCGCCAAAATTCATTCAGCCCAAGCAAGCAGAAAGAGATGTGTGGGGGGATGCCTATATTTTTTTAATGGTAATTATTTTATTTTTCTTTTTTTTACATAAATAAATTCGTATTTATTAAATTTGCTTAAATGAGCAAGACATTCATTCACTACATAGCTGACTATATGGTTATGTTCGATTTGTAGCTACATTATCTTGATCGGGTGAGGGTCATCTACCATCAGTTGCCAAAGACTATTCTCAGGGTTGCAGCATGGTCCGACACAGAAGTGTGGACTAGAATTGAAAGAGAACTAACACAAGGGGGGATTTGGGAGAGGAGAGGTAAGAGATAATTCATAGGCATGAATTATGTATTCCGTTGATAATGTTCTTGTGATGTTGTGTCAGTAGTTTTTTACTCCGTTGTATACTGTCATTTTTTATAGATCGACTTCGGGGGCATGTTTGAGGCCCAGACACATGAGCGCGTGCATCCAGATGCTGGCCATATTTTTGAGGAGGTCGCGAATGTTGTTGGCCCTGTTGCAGCTGTAAGTTTTATTGTTTAATATTTCTTATTTTGTTTACACAAACTGATTGTCTTTTCAATTTTTGCAGAAACAGTTCGAAACCCTGTACATGCAGTGCTTGGCAGAGACAGATAGTGTCTTACAGACTATGTGGAGTCTGTGCACTATGACTACTACCCCCGCAACGAGTACCCCTTCTAATATGGTACCCCGAGTAAACGTTCCTGTACAGTCTGATAGGGTTGGGGCAGATGCAAGAGGGGGGGATCCCCCCGGGCCGGGGCAGAGACGGCAGGCCCCTCCAATAGGTTTGGTGGTGTGCCGTTCGATTCAGTCTTTGGGGCAGATGCGAGAGGGGACGGATCCCCCCAGGATTTGATAGAGATGGCAGGCCAGAAGGAGGAGGAGGAGGAGGAGGACGATGATGACGATGATGATGACAGCCCCACACAGCCTCCGGAGGTGGGGGAGGACGATGATAATGATGACAGCCCCCACAAGAATAGCCCCCGCAAGAACGGCGCTCTTCCCGAAGAGTTGGGGCATCTAGAAGGCCCCGAGAAAGGCATACAGGGCCTTCAACCTCTCTCCGTAGAAGCAACAGGATTAGAGGTCGGGTCGGCAGAAGAGAAGTAGCAGCAGGCCAGATGAGCGCAGCAGCCCCGATAGTTATTAATGCTCCAACGACTTTGGAGGATAAGCAGACGATTTCCACTCCCTCTGTCCGAAAGAGTACTCGGAGTAAAGATGGCACTCAAGATGTTCCATATAGCTCCCCAAAACCTCCTGTTGTCACCAGGCAGTCCGATATAGCAACATTGATAATGCCTCCACCACTTAGAAGGACAAGAAGGAGTAAAATTTTAGATTCAAATGAGTTTGTTAAGGCAGTCGGTGGAAAGTTGCTTGACATTGAAAAAAAACTGGCAAAATATGCCTGGGATCCAAGCCGTGAGCCAATGTTGTTTTTAATTCCAATATTATAATTGTTGTTAACATTGTATTTCACTCATTCGTGTCAACCCAAAAAATGGACTGGCATAATTTTCTGTTTCATTTTTTAAGCGAGATCCTTGTTCGTATATATGGCCACGTGCTAAATCGCGGTGATCTTGCTTGTCTCTACAAGGGAGAGCACGTGACGAGGAAAGTACTTCGTATGATATTCAATGTGTCTCTTTCCACGTGTAGTTTATTACTAAAGACTTATACTAGTTTTATTTTTTATTTATGGCCAGCTAATGGGCTGCTGTGTGGACATGCTTAATCAAACTTCATGGCATGGGATGCGCCTGAGATACATCTTTAGCTATGTGACTGCGGTGAGCAAATAATCTATTTTGCAATATAAGTTTACACTTTAACTATGCAAAATAAAATTGAGTAGTTCGTTGTATACCATTAAACGTTATACAACCAGGATAAGCTGATGTCGACATTAACTAAGAGGATGGCAACATCTGCCCTTGTCAAAGAATTCAGAGAGTGCTTCGATTCTGCTAAGTTGGGGTTTGATTTCACTCGACGTGATTTGGTATATCCGTTATCTGTTCTTGTTTTTTAGTCGTATTTCATTGCCCTAACACATTTTCAGTATGTGGCTGAATTTCGTGTTCAAGAGGCATGATTTGAATCCAAATCTTAATATGCAGTTTTTAATTCCGTTCAAGGTGAATACCATGTGGTTTGTTCTATCAATTGATGTTACCCAGAGGCGTATCGATATTCTTGACCCTACCCCCGGGACTTCACCAGTGTTTATTTCATCACTGGCAGAATATGTGGTTGGTTCTCCCAATTTCATCTCAATCATCACCCCAATCATTAAATTATATCGTCTTACAATTGATCATTTGTTACATAAACAACAATTAAAAAAGATTTAAAAAGATGTTATTTTTCTTATTAATGTTCATTGTAGGGATACGTCTTTGACATGGTACCAAAACTGGTATACCCATTCGCTTGTCCGTTGTCTACACCATTTAAAATTTATACAGCCGGTGTATCCCGATGTGGCAAAAACATGGAGTAAGCATTCAATTAAGTTATCCACAGTTGAGAAAGAATTTAATTTGATGCATTTGTCTACAAAACTTAACATGCTATTTGTTGATACTCGTTATTAGGTGTGATACAGGGAGTATGGCTATACAATTCTTAGAGCGGTGGTGGGGTCGAATGGACCCATTTGTGACCAAGGTAATCCAAGACGAAAGCATTAATCCCAGATTTCAATTTTATATCTTTTACTTACATAGATCTAATTATGTGTGCTGTTGAAACACAACTTAACAGGTTAATGCCGATCAGTACCGTGTACAATCCTGCGAGGCATTAATGAGAGCCAATGCGAATGAGGAGCGAGAACGGATACGCCACAAGCTGAAGTTGCCTAGCTAGGTTGCTAAGCACTGGAAACGATGGTGGAAGCAAACATGAGGTGTGGGAGATGCTCGAACGCGGAGAACTAAATTTAGTGGGAGGGACGCATGTGTTCGAGTGGTGCCAGAGGTTTCTGAATCAGTCTAGCGTGCTGTAACTGAGGAGCAGCAACACAAATGACTATCGGAGCTAACATAAGAAAGCCTGCCAATTTTTGGAATTCTACTGAGCCCCTTTAGTAGAAAATAATTTCATGTTGGATGTTTAATGGATATTAAACAAGGATAAACAGTTGTTTATCGAGTATATGTTATATAGTATTATTATTGGTATATGGGAGTAATGGTGATACATTGCCATCTATGTTTGATGGATAGCATATGATCTTCATCAGACTTGTGGTGTTTGTGCTTCAACCTTAATGTATGATATATAAATTGTGAAGATTTAAGATTTTATGTTTCAGTGGTTAGTTCACGAGATAACATAGTGAAGGTTTGTCTGTGTTCATGTAGTTGTGAAAGGTCTGGAATATATTGAGGATTGTGGTTATGTAGTTGATGATCATGTTTTTTGCCAGGAGGTTGTTCATATGTTTGTGTGGCTTGTTAGTGCGGTTGTGAAAGCTTGGCTATATGTTTGGCAGGTTTTTACTATTATTTCATCTTAGGATGTTCATGTACATGATGATGATGTTTGTGTTTTTGTGGCTGTATTAAAGTGATTGTGAAAGGCTGGCTATATTGAGGATTGTGTTCATATTGTTATGCAGGATATTCATGTATTTGTGGTAGGTATTCATGTGTTTGTGTGGCTGTGTTAGTGTGGTTGTGAAATGTGCTATATGGTTAACTGGTGTTCATATGGTTATGTAGGGCGTTGGCAGGTGTTTGTGTGGCTATATGGTAGGCAGGTGTTGTATAGTATATTTACGTATTTATGGCCTGTGTTCATGTATTTGTGCTAGTTGTTTATGTGTTTGTGTAGCTGTGTTCATGTGGTTATGAAAGGTTGCCTGTATGATTGGCATGTGCTCATGTAGTTATGTAGGATGTTCAAGTATTTGTGACAGGTGTTCATGTGATTGTGAAACTTATGCTCATGTAGTTATATAGAATGTTCATGTATTTGTGGCAGGTATTCATGTGGTTATGTAGGATGCTCATGTGTTTGTGTATGTGTGCATATGTTTGTGTGGCTATGGTTAGTGTGGTTGTGAATGGTGTTGTATGGTTGACTAGTGTTCATGTGGTTATGTAGGATGTTGGCAGGTGTTTGTGTGGTTGTGTTCATGTGGTTGTGCAAGGTTGGCAATATGGTAGGCAGGTGTTTGTGTGGCTATATGGTTGGCAGGTGTTGTATAGGGTGTTTATGTATTTGTGGCCTGTGTTCATGTAGTAATGGTAGATGTTCATGTGTGAGTGTGGCTGTGTTGATGTGGTTGGGAAATGTGCTATATGGTTGGCAGGTGCTCATGTAGTTATATAGGATGTTCATGTATTTGTGGCAGGTGTTCATGTGTTTGTGTGGCTGTGTTCATGTGATTGGAATTCTACTTATGCTCATGTAGTTATATATGATGTTCATGTATTTGTAGCAGGTGTTCATGTGGTTATGTAGGATGTTCATATGTTTGTGGTAGGTGTTCATGTGTGAGTGTAGTTGTGTTGGTGTGGTTGGGAAAGGTGCTATATGGTTGGTAGGTGTTCATGTAGTTATATAGGATGTTCATGTATTTGTGGCAGGTATTCATGTGTTTGTGTGGCTGTGTTCTTGGAATTGTGAAACTTATGCTCATGTAATTATATAGGATGTTCATGTATTTGTGGCAGGTGTTCATGTGATTATGTAGGATGTTCATGTGTTTGTGGTAGGTGTTCATGTGTGAGTGTGGCTGTGTTGGTGTGGTTAGGAAAGGTGCTACATGGTTGGCAGGTGCTCATGTAGTTATATAGGATGTTCATGTATTTGTGGCAGGTATTCATGTGTTTATGTGGCTGTGTTCATGTGATTGGAATTCTACTTATGCTCATGTAATTATATAGGATGTTCATGTATTTGTGGCAGGTGTTCATGTGGTTATGTAGGATGTTCATATGTTTGTGGTAGGTGTTCATGTATGAGTGTGGTTGTGTTGGTGTGGTTGGGAAAGGTGCTATATGGTTGGCAGGTGTTCATGTAGTTATATAGGATGTTCATGCATTTGTGGCAGGTGTTCATGTGTTTGTGTGGCTGTGTTCTTGTGATTGTGAAACATATGTTCATGTAGTTATATAGGATGTTCATGTATTTGTGGCAGGTGTTCATGTGGTTATGTAGGATGTTCATGTGTTTGTGGTAGGTGTTCATGTGTGAGTATGGCTGTGTTGGTGTGGTTGGGAAAGGTGCTATATGGTTGGCAGGTGCTCATGTAGTTATATAGGATGTTCATGTATTTGTGGCAGGTGTTCATGTGTTTGTATGGCTGTGTTCATGTGATTGGAATTCTACTTATGCTCATATAGTTATCTAGGATGTTTATGTGTTTGTGGCAGGTGTTCATGTGTTTGTGGTAGGTGTTCATATGTGAGTGTGGTTGTGTTGGTGTGGTTGGGAAATGTGCTATATGGTTGGCAAGTGTTCATGTAATTATATAGGATGTTCATGTATTTGTGATAGGTGTTTGGTGCTTTGCGGCTGTGTTCATATGATTGTGAAACTTATGCTCATGTAGTTATATAGGATGTTCATGTATTTGTGGCAGGTGTTCATGTGGTTATGTAGGATGTTCATGTGTTTGTGGTAGGTGTTCATGTGTGAGTGTGGCTGTGTTGGTGTGATTGTGAAAGGTGCTATATGGTTGGCAGGTGTTTATGTAGTTATATTAGGATGCTCATGTATTTGTGACAGGTGTTCATGTTTGTGCGGCTGTGTTCATGTGATCGTGAAACTTGATGCTCAATACAGAGGGCTACATCTGTGTTAATGTGATTGATTTTAGTGTTCATTAAAAGATAAGCAGTATGGAAATCAGGGGTTAAAAAATATAAAAGGATTCAAACCATGCTCAATACAGAGGGCTACATCTATTCTAACCTTGGAGGGCAAAAGCAATTGTTAGAATTATAAGATTAGGGGCGTACAAGAAATTGCCTAAGTAAATGCTAAGAGATATAAAATTTGGATTTATCCCATTTAGTCAGATACCAAAACAATCCTCCATGCTTTAACGAGCACTTCGTGTGTATCAAATGGAGAGAAATAAATATTCAGAAATAAATATTTAGAAAGTAACTATAAAATTCATTGCCAAGTTAAAAGTGTGGTTGATATATCTCAATCTTAAATTGGCCAAATTGGGAAATGAATTTATATCAGGCAAACGGATTTGAGGGTGCAAAAAAAAAAATAAGAAAAAAATAATAACAGCAATGCTAATCTCCCACTCTTGCTAACTATGAATTCCTTCATGCATGAGGGCCAACTTTCATCTTCTCAATGGCATCACAAAGAGGAATGGGAGGCGATTAATATTAGTAAAGATCAGTGAGCATAAAACTTTACAAATGAGCAGGACTGAGGTGCTTCAAAACAGGGGAGTGAGGCCAGAGCCAAACCGGCGCCGGCATTGAAAGATGGAACCCGCGTCAGCCCGGGCTGTATGATGTTCATGTGGTCATGTATGCTGTTCATATATTTGTTGCGAGTGTTCAAGTTTTTGTGTGGCATGTTCATGCACTAACTAGTACAGAATAGAAGTCGGGAATTCTTAGAACGGCGATTGTGTAAGGTGTTCGGCTATTGGTTTGCATGCTGCTAGTAACAATATATTTTTAACTTTTTGTTAGATCACTAGGCTGTAAAACTTAGGATTACCATTAATATTCAAATATAATGTTTGTCATTGCATAGCCAATGCCGAAGACCATTCCAGATAAGGAATGTATTGGAAAAAAAAAACAGCAACAGAAGGATTATGATAAAACTAAACAGGCCAAGCATGAGAACAGAGAAAATAAAAAGGGTAATAAGCAGCCTTCAAGAGGAAGATTCCGTCTAGGAAACAACCCATCTAAGAAATGGACGCCTATCATCCAGACATGTTCATCTGTGTGCCTATCCTCTCAGAGGGGAGAGGCTCCTCCAGTACCGCATAGGTTGGAAAAGCAAAAATGGACTCTCTTTGTTTTGCAGTAAGAGTCCATTCATTGTCATCACAGAAATTAGCACATATATTTAGCATCGCACAGCGTTGTAGCCTTTTTGCCAGGAGGTTATTCTCTTCTCGATATCGACGAAGTGCAAACTCATGATCGGCAAGACTGTGGAGGGGCAACAAAGGAGCGGTCAGATGTGGGATGACTTCCCGCATCAACTCAAATTCAGTTAGGAGTTGCTTCTGTTCAACAAGCTTCAGTTCGATGTCTTGGTGTAGGAAGCTAAGGTACATTGTTGGATTGGCACGCCGTGCACGTTCATGGTAATTACAAGGATGCATGAGCAGAAGTCGGGTCACGGACCCGAGATAATAGATACCGGCACTCTCAAGACTTGTCACAGGCTCCATTGGATCTAAGTGATCGATTCTGCAGATAATCAATGTTCTCCAATAACATTTGTGGCATTTGTTGTCCGGGAAATACAGTAATTCTTATAGCAGTCAAAGATGATCTGCCAACAACCAAATGTTAATGCTGTCAGTATGATATTCAATTCAATTTAATTCAACCACCAAATATTTGGTGGTACAACAAATCTCCCAAACTGCACAATATTTACTGCTTGATCGTTGATGGAGTGCCAGGCAGTATGAATTAGAACTACATTTAGATTTGCTCTGGATTTGGCGGCACGATAAGAAGAAGGCTTGGCATCCAATAGCTAGTAGCCGTCACTGCAGGGTGTTCACGCATATATTGCTAGTAGTTTAACATTTTTCACAGCTGTATTCATGATTCATTTCTGCCGCCAAGAAGAGTCGTTTCAAATTCAACTCCCAGTCACTTCAAGATTAACCTCTGGTTTTGATAGTTGTGAGTGGGCAACTAAGTGCTGAAACCTCTATATATGTATCGGTGGATTGAAGAAATCTAAGGAATTGAGTTTGGCACATACTCCATCGGTCGCCAAAGGAGTTCTTACTAAAATCCCGTGTTTAGGTATTCAGTAAAAATAATAAGTTCATCTGATCACTGTTTTTTAGACAGGACCGGACCGGCCGATCGGACCGGTGGGACTGTGAACTGGTCCCTCAACTGGTCCGGTTCAATCTAATAAACCGGACAACTCAAAAATCGCACAGGATCATTCAAACCGGTTTGGACCGACCGGTCGGATCGGTTGGACCGGTCATTTATATAAAAAAAAAAATGAGTCAAATTTTATAATTTTGGGGGGTAAATTAAATCATGTAATTCAATAAACTAATTTAATATGTTAGATTGTTGGTTATAAAGTAAAAATGATTACTTTTAATCATGAATTTGAATATTTATGTCTTTATGAACTTAAATTACACTATATTATTGATCAATTTTAAAAAAAAATAATTATATTTTTAATTTTTAAATTATAATATTACCGGTTCAATTACGGTCTAATTACGGTTGGACCATTAAACCGTAAACCAGTAACTTTTTCGGTTCGATGACCGGTCCGGTTCTGAAAACATTGCATCTGATTGCATATATTGTTAATGTACTTGTTGTGTGTGTTCATTGCTTTATTACATAACAGTTCATGTAGTAACTGGTTGTTCACTTAGCTCTCAGGTTCATGGCTTCCTCAAGCTCCTTTTCCCGTGAAAATTCGCCTGTCTTTCTGCCACAATATACACCCCCATATGATATACCAATGGATGGGAAGGCGCTGGGCATTGGAGACAACGAGAGAATTTTGGTATGACATGCAGCCGTCCTCATTCCAAAGCCAGAAAAATTATTCTACAATGCAACTGGAGTGGCAACACCGTGTGAACAAATCCTTGAATCTCCGTCGTCAATTAGCCTCAATGGACTTTCGTACTCCAAAGAAATAAGCAGAACAACTACAACGTGGTGACTTCAAATCATTGTCTAAGGCCCTGAACAGGATTTATGAGGAGAATAATGTAATGGCAAAGCGCATTCTCATATTTGAGCACATGAGACGCCTGGAGTGTACGCAGACTACAACTGTGCATGGACAATCCACTACAGAGCGAATCCACATCTCTGATATGCTCACCCACATATGCCGAGAGGACCAGCTTCACTCCGATGCGTGGGTTTCGGAAGAGGACAGCAGTAGGGGGAAAGCGACTGATTCAGCGGATTTGTGGCAGGTGAAAGAACAGTATGCGGTTGGTGCAAGACAACGTGGATGAATGGGATTTTTTTTTTTTTTTTTTTGCTTCTGTATTTTGAAACTTCATGTTTTTAGGAAGTATGTTACTTTCAATGTTTTATGTTGTCACATCATTTCCAGTTCTTGGATCAATGTTTTGTTGTTATGTGATGAAAGTCTATTTTTTAATCATGTGATTAAATGCTTTTCATCGCTGTTTGTCTAGACTGATCGCAGTAATTATAATATATGCTATTGTTCAAAATTTTTCATCTCTACTTGTTAAAGAAAAAAACATGGAGTAAGCATTACATCTGACTTAAACATAACCAATCCAACAAGAACACAAGACTTAAGGATTTGGACTAATATCAACATGTAGAAAGTTACTACATGAACATGCCCCACAAACACAGGAACATATTAGACAATCACTTGAACATAATCCCAGGGATATGTTAACATCCACTCGTTAACTCCAACATGTCACAAGAGTTGGCATTTCAGCATAAGTACTAGTGTACCGGCTTTCATTTTTTCCATTGAGACTAGTACCTATTCGAGACTCGTCCCTCTACATGATCATAAACTGCACTATACACTTCGCTCACGAAATGGGAGATCCATGTTCATTCAAACTGCTTTACAAAATTTAGTTTGCTCCTACAGAGAAAACAAACTCTATAAAATGTCTCTAACATCGAAAATGTGACAATTAACATCATATTAAACCCTGTAACTCCAAACTATCATAAGAATGAACTCCACACACATGGACAAGCTACACAAAGACATGACCACCTGAAACAAATACATGAACACGTTGCACAACCACATCAACAGCAATGTTCTGCAATGTGGTCAACCTTGCGCTAATTACTTCTTGAATATGTCACGCAGATATATGATCAGATTGCACAAAATTCATCTAAACTGCAATAGTTAGTATCCACTTCCATCACAAGGTATACACTTTTCTTTTAGGAGTCTTCTAATTTCTGGGTAGCAGGCTTGAAAGTGCCACATTGTTTATCAAGATCTTAAACGATAGCTTCAGCATAGGCGCGGCTCTACTCAAAATTTTCCTTGTAACAGCATCTGCTAAAACACACTTGGAAATCCAACTTGATGGTACATCGAGCCTAAATTAGTATCTACAAGCATGGTATTCAAGAGGAGAATTACTCATTGATGCTTCTAAAGCACAACCACATAAGTCAAGCAAGTGCCCATCAAGCAACAAACTAACCTGAAACATGTGAATATATAGAATATAGATTGCGGTCTCTATTGATTTGTACAGGCATTTCTCTAAGCACATTGATCTCCAGATTGTCATCCATAGATATACACATAGGAGGTTATTCTTTTTTTTCCAGAAAAACAAAATAAGAAAGAAAACATAAGAAGAATCCTAAAAACTTCAAGAAGTAACTTCTTTATCGAAAATTCTGAAAAAAGAAAAGGATTTAAGACATCATGATCTGGTACAGATTAAAGCCTTCGTTTGGTGAGTATCAAAAGTCATACAGAGTACCTATGAGAAAATTGGAACAAAGAGGTGCGCACAAAATATGTAACACGTACCACCTTCTCTTATCTATAGCTGCAAGTCTTCGACTTGATTCATCAAAAGAGGACCGTTCTGCTGTATGAAATGGGGAATAGAGAGGTGCGGCGTCTGTCCAAAACACTACTATATGTTAGGGTATCTCGTAATTATGGCCATTATAGCTTAAGGAAAATGTGCTAAGTAAATTTAAGCTGCGAAATGTACCATTTCCATGAGCAGAAAATTTGTTAGAGAAGCTGGTTGAATGCTAGTCGTGCTGCACTGTATAAGTACAGATGTCACATTGTTTAACGATGTTTGCTACACGAGAAGAAAAAAATTTTCACCTAAATATATTTGCTAGGTGCCTTTTGAATTTATATCATATTTAAGGGATATACAAGGATGTTACCCACCGATTGCTGTGAGGCTTGACAAGTTTCAGTTGTGCAGTAATTACTTTTCACAGTGGCCTTTTCTGTGTGTCGAGTACATTGTTGGCCCTGCTGCTCCCCTGGCTATTTCAACAAGTAAACTTTTTCACTTAATAGTACGGATGTAAATAAAATTCATGCTAACAAATAAGGAATACAACAACGCTGCAGTGACATTGTTGTACACCACATATCTGGTGCATTGGTGTGCCTTTCATTTTGCGTGCCTTTCCTGGTCTCCATTTGTCAAGAAAACTCTTCAATCGTTTTCTTGTTTTGTTGGTCTCACGCTTCTTTATACCTTTCAGGTTTGGAAATTGTGATTCAGCTACTCGGGATGAAGGTTTCATGGTTGCCACATCATCTTGGCCCAAATCTCTTTCAAACGACTTCCCCTCTCTCATCTCACGTGCTAACAATACATCATATTTATCTCCAATCTTGCGACTCATTTTGGTTGCCATAGAAATGACATCTTTAGTTGCACTTTGAGACTCAGCAACTTAGGTAGCTAAGTGTATCAACAATGTAGCCATCATCTTGTACCTCTCTGCAATGTCAAGATTGGGATCGATAGATACAGCACATCTGTCAACCTGAATAATTAAAGCTTCCATAGACTTGTTTGTCCATCGCCTGATGATGTATTGATCTGGAACTATTTTTACATTAAAATGATCTAACACTTTCAAAGAATGCGAACATAACATTCCAACACTTTGGAAAAGCAAACAACTGCATATTATGGTTTTCGTCGATGCATCAAATGTAATGGTACGCTGTTTTGATAATCCATCATGCTGTCCAACAATGCACTCAACTAGAGAATTAGGTGCGACACTTGTTCTCTGTATGAGTAGCCCCAAGGATTCATCGAACTGGGCATGAAACTCATTGAACAATGGGGGAGTGTATACCTTTGCTACGCAATTTAGCATTGGTGAGTTTCTCAACGCCATTATTAGTAATTTTTGCTTACTTTCGTATTCTGATATCACCTCTTTGTATCGCTTTGAGGCAACAACACGACCAAAATGTGTGAAGAATTACAGAATACCATGATCTAACTTCAGATGGTCCTTTAAATTTGCATTAAAGTTTTCACTCAATTGTGTACTACGCATCCCAGTCATCCAGGTACCCATCAGGTAGCATCGTGCCCACTTCACTCTAGCTGCAAATATGCTTTTGATTCATTCATTTGTCTCCAGCTCATGGACTAGCACGAGTTCCTGCCAAGTCTCAAGAAACTCTTTCTCGTCTTCAATATGGAATATACAATTTCGAAACATGTCCGAGAATGACAATCCCTTCCTACAAAGATATCCCAAGTGTTTTATAAAATTTCTCCAAATATGAAAAGTACATAAACCATGAAAGGTCTGTGGGAGAACTGTAGAAATTGCTACAGCCATTGCTGCATCTTGGTCAGTGAAGATTGTTCTAGGATGCTTGCCTCCCATAGCTTCGATGAACGTTGTGAATAGCCAATTAAAAGAATAAATTGTTTCATCATAAAGTAAAGCAGCCCCAAAAACTACTAATTGCGTATATTGGTTGAATCCAACAAATACTCCAAGAGGCCGGCACTGTTTGTTTGTCTTGTATGTGGTGTCAAATGTAACAACATCCCCAAAGTAGGAGTATTCCATGATCATGCGTGCATCAGTCTAAAAAATATTTGTGATTAGCTCATCACAATCAAGTTGTATTGCATGGAATAAAGAAGGATTCATAGAAGCTTGCTCTTTAAAATATCTCATTATTGTCGCGGCCTCACCATACTGTAAGTTTATTTGTCTTCTACTGCGGAGGTATCGCTTCAAGTCTTCTTTGGTGCACCCTAAATTTTCTTTGCCACCTACTTGTTCTGACATTAACTCATGAGATTGCTTTAACGATAACCCTGCAGCTTCGGCTAAGGAAGCGTCGATGCCTTGCACACTGCTCACATTCCTCTGTGACGGCATGAGATTAACACAAGCAGCAGTATGAACGTCATGGTTGTGGCTTGATTCAAACTCGGTCACCTTGTATTTTTTTTCCCCCTATCTAGAACAATGACCATCCGGGCAGCACAACCGGTCTTCTTTTCTGTACGAGGACGCTTTGTTTCTCTATCACGTTTATCGATCCTTCGAAACCCTGCTTTGCAGCATGTAAACCTCTTAAATGTCAACACACCAGAGGCATTCTTGCTCCCATACTCTCTACGTATGCCGAAGCCCATAGTTGCACCATAACAATTGTAAAAGTTGTACGCTTCTTCTTCAGAATCAAATAACTGTCCAACAACACGTAAAAAACAAACATTCGCATTTGTACGGTTCTCCATTAAAAGGAACCTCTGCACATCATTAAAAAAAAAGGAACAAAGAAATATATTAAAATACTTGAATACGCTTACAAGTAAAATTCGTAGGATGTTCCTAAATAGGTCACTAATTCGAAGCAACAAGTGCAATATGTGAGTAAAAAAGAAATATTACTGTCTTGGTCAAATTTAAAGAACTACAAAGACATCAGTGATAAACAGTTGAAAAAGTTTTTCAGGTGGAACATGTAAATGTATAGGCAAGTGAATATATTGCGGGGAAAATTCTTAATTTAACCACGAGATAGTTAGAGAGAATGTTATAAATAAGTAAAATGTGGTCACATGCTGTGCTATGCTCTGCTGTGTTCTGTATACAATCAATGTTGCCAAACAAACATGTATTAACAAGTGAAGTAATCACATGAACATGGATGTGTACATTACTAACTCATTCTCACAAATACATGAACACAAATATTAACCTAAAAACCCAGATTACATTGAATGCAAATTTTCAAATGCACATACTTAGCTGCTGGAAAACAACTTGGGTGACTGAAGGAGAAAAATCCCCTTTAGCATTGCATGCCCATTGCCTCGTTTGTGTATCAGGAGCTATTCAATTTCGTCAGATTACACTAACCCTATCCACACTGTTCGAATTAATCTCAGTATTGGAAGGAATGAGAGAAGAAATTGAATGGAAATATTAACATTTGACGAAAGCTTTTGTTTATATTTACAGAGAAGGTGATTTAAGCAGGATTTTTAATTTTTTGATGAACAGTTCAATGTACATCTACAGTAAACTTGCAGAGGCTCGTGGGAGCTGGTTAACGATGCAAGCCGTGATTTTCGATCGGCTGAGGACAAAACGACGTCGTTTTGTCTTTTTTTGGGACCAGTGACATGGATGTTCCCTAATCGAACGATTGCTAGGTTCTAGAATTGCGGCCGCAAAAGAGTTGCGCAATTTTCGCACAGGAATTGCGCGGCCCTGAATCCTGCATGCACGATCCCGTTGACCAATTTTTTAACAAGATTAATGTAAAGCTCCAAGTTTTACAGCACTAATTATAATACACCTATTGATTTAAAATAAGTGTTATTTTATAAATAAATTTTTATTACATAATAAATATCATTTTGTAAAAAATTAACATTACTCTTTTACCCTTTTAGTACTAGAATGATGAGGTGAGAGAGTACTGTTACAAGGAGAGCAGAATTATGAGATGAGATACTTTTCTTATTTTAAAATATTTATTCATAATTTTTTTTATTTTATTTCAAAATATTTATTCATGTACATATTTCTAAAACTAATGATTAGTTTTTTTCCTATTATACCCCTATTTATTCCAAATCAACTATACAATTTTCCAAAACTCTTCTTTCTTCTTATTTCTTGAAAATTTTTACCGACTAATAACTATCGTATTTTTAATATAGGTATAATAGAAACATTATTTAAATTGTAGTACTATTTTTAACATTCTTAAACTGTGTGTAAAATGTCAAAAATAAGTATTTTGAAACTAATGGAGTGATAAATAACCACAAATTTTGGAATATCAAAATATTAATTAAGGATGTATTGATTATTTTTAATAATTTCTTAATTTATGTGAATTCTTCTAAAATGATATTTATTTTGAATTGGAATGAATAGTATATTGTTAAAAGTTTGAGTAAAAAATTTCACTATTAGAATATAATGTATTTTTAAGTATCCTGTAAATCATTTCAGGCATGCAGCGTTAATTATTTATATTTTTAAAGATTTGATAAGATTATCATGATATATTGAATATTAAGTATTCTTCCAATTTAAAATAATTATTACTTTAATATTCAAAAAAATATAATTTTTCCGTTTCAAAATACTTGTTCATGAAATTTTTTACACACAGATTAAAGATGTTGCAAATAATATTATAATTTAGGTAAAATTCTTATTCTACCCATATTAAAAATACAACAGCTTTTAGTTGGTGAAAATTCTTAAGAAATAAGAAGAAAAAATAATTTTGAAAAGTAATGTAGTTGATTTAGAATGAATGGCGATAAAATAGAAAAAAATTAATAATTAGTTCTAGAAATATGAATATGAACAATTCTTTTGAAACAAAACAAAAAAATTTCATGAATAAACATTTTGAAACGGATGGAATATTTATTTTCTTTTTTCACTCATATATTTCTTATTTATTATAATAATTTATTACACTATCAAATTTAATTTGCTTTTCAACTTTAAAAAAAATAATATAATTCTTTTACATTATAAATTAGTGTTTTAAATACTTTTTTTGTATTTAAAGATATTTGTTTCAAAGCAAAGAAGTGAATACACATTACTCCAAGGAAAATTGATTGTGACACGATCACACCAAGAGAAAATTAGAACATAAGTGGATTGGATTCTTTCTAAATGAAACTTTATTTGGATTGGAATTTTTCAATCCTATTCTAATTTAAAATTTCATTTTAATTTAAATATATTATTATTTTATGTGATTTTTATTTTTTAAGAATTATTATTTATTTACAATACATTATATTATCTTTTTTTAGACCTCACATAATCTTACATATTTAATAATTTTTTATTAAAATTCATCTCAAATTAATTCTTATCTATTTAATTTAAATAATTTTATTTGTTAGTCATATAATCACAACAAGTATTTTTTAAATTGGATTGGACTGACTGATCAGATCATGAATCGATATGCTTATTAGTTCGGTTCAACACTTTGAGATGTTTTTCTCAAAAACCATACTTCTTTCATCCCTATTTATCTGTTAAAATTGAAAAGTTTTGGTGTCTTTTTTTATCTGTCACATTGAAAAAAATTAGATGTCATTAATGTTAATTTTATTGCTATACTCTTGTATTAAATAGTTTTAAAAAATAAAAGTATAATAATTTTAGAGAGAGAGTTGAACAAACAAGGCAAGAAAATAGTTGGGAAGAACATTATATCCAATGATACTTTTGGAATGTAAAAACAAAATTGTATGAATTTAAGATATTAACTAATTTTTTTTCTTAAATTGTATGAAATAGTTAACTGTGACAGATAAATAGAGACGGAGGGAGTACTGAATTATGTGAATTGTTTTGAACCAATTGATCCAACCAGTAAATCGTTGAACCAACTAGTTTGCTACTGATTCAATCAGTTTATTTTAGAGAATAAATTAAAAGGTTAAATTTTAAAATTGTATGTTATTAATAAATTAAGAATGATTATTTTTAATTTTGTAATTGTAAATTATTTGTTTTATTGATAATTTGATATTTCAATATATTATATTAGTTATGAATTTGAATTATACTATATTATTAATTAATTTTATTATTTATAATAATTTTATTTTTAATTTTTTAATTATAATATTATCGATTCAATTACAGTTAGACTATTGAATCGTAATTCAATAAATTTTCTGATTCGATATCCGATCTGAATTTTAAAAATATTATTTACAACATATCATATTCTTTCTTTTTACCCTATTTGAATAACATACTGATATAATATATTTAATAAATTTTATTATATTTAAATAAATTGTAAAATTCCTATCCAAGTAAGTTATTAATAAAGTATTTCGTGATAGAAAACAAAACACGATTACGATAATGAGAAATTTTTATATGTACTCGGTATACATATATCGGTATATTGAATAATTGTACCACTTATAAATAAAATTATATATATTCCCTCCATTGCATAATATAAGTCGTTAGAAATTACTTTTGTTGTTCCAAATTATAAGTTGTTGGGAACTTTTCAAGGAGGTTTTAAAGTTATTTTTATATTTTTGTCCTTATTTATTATTCGTTTTTCTTCTCTTTCTCTATTCTCTCTTCTCTTATTTTTAAAATATTTAAATAATAATATTTAAAAAAAATATAAAATTACCTTATTTATTGGTTGTTGTTTGTCACCTCGCCGCCGACGAAGAAAAATTTCAGCGGCTCTTTTCCATTTGATGCCGTCGTTTCCTGTTTTCTCTTTTTAATTAGCTCCCTTTTACTGCGGATCTTGACTTCTTGTGATGTTGGGGGAAAGAAAGGGAATAAAAATGCCCTCCCGCTCCAATCCCACTTCCTCACTCTACCTTCTTTCTTTCTTGCCCTATTTCTAGTCACGGTATTGTATTGAAAAAACCTGTTTACAAAAATCCCTTTTTTTTTTTAATATGGAATTTTTTTTAAATATAAAAGGCAAAAAGTAAAATCTCCAACACAAATATTTTAAAAGTTCAAATTTATTTTCTTAATTTTTTCTAAAATAAAATCCGCTAATATCCCAAACTAACATTAGGGAGGGATACAGCAAAAAACAAAGAGTATTCGAAATGTGGTTTGTAAAAAAAAAAAAAAAAAAGGACGAAATTAGGATCCAAAGGATGATCAGCTTTACATTATTATCCGTAGATCAGAATCTTCATTCAAAAAAACATCACTATCCAACCTCAGGCTTCTCGTCGCTATGTGATCGGTCAATATCCCGACCACTCCCCCGCCCTCCCCACTCCTCTCCAGCAAAATTTTTCTCACGCTCTCTAAAATAGTACAATTAATAAAATAGAAAGAAGATTGAATAATAAATTAAACTTTTAATTTAGATATTAAGTACTTAATTTATTTAAACGTGATCAAATTTAAATTATTTAATTATAAGTTGAAATAATAATTTATAATCTTAAAATAGTTGAATAAAATTTGTACACTATAATTATAAAAAAAATAAAAAATTTCATACAAATGATAATAAGATTGCAACCTTCCAGAAAAATAGTGGTTGTTAGGTGTTGCAGTCCCGCCATCAACCCATCACTTCACTTCACGTGATTCTTTTCACCCCTTCCTCTCCCTAAAATTGATCCATACTTAGTTTCTTTTTTGGTAAAAAAAAAAACCTAATAGATTATTCTTTACTTAGGTTGCTATGCATTACAGAATTATTATGTTATTAAGATTTAATATATATTATTAATTAATTTAATTAATGATTTAATTAATTTAGATTTTAAAATAAATTTAGATAGTATTCAAAAAATTACATATTTTAATGTATTAATTTAAATAGTATTCAAAGAATCACACATTTCAATATATTAATTTAAATAGTATTAAAAAATTACATATTTTAATATATTAATATTAAATATACATATTTTATTAGTTAATTTAATTAATTAAAATTTTAAATAAATTTAAATATAATTTTTATTTTTTAAAAAAAAATTATTTAAATATGTATCAATGCTTCCACGTATCGTAATTATATGATTTATCTTCAACTTTTATATATATATTTGTCATTAAAAAAAAAAAACCTCAACCGTAGATTTTGGTTCATACTAAACTCCAACCGGCCACAATCTTTTCTAATTCGATCCGAATCCATCCGATGCCAATGAATTTTCACCAGCTTTTTTTTACCGCTATAGTTGCGGTTAAAATATTGGGTTGGAGCTATTTACTGACTTTTGTAGTAGCACTAATTACAAACCACACCACCCAAGAAAACCAAGCGAAAGGTCCCAGTGACCCAGGCCCGTAATTTCATCGTAAAGCGTGGGTCACTGTTGAAGGACACAGTACTCTCCTGTTACAGCCTGTCAGCCATAAGTTTACAGGTTGGCATTACAGCCCACTGATCTCACAATTATTTAAAAAAATAAAAGTACTTTTTTTCATCTTTATTTATTTATTATAAATAAAAAATTTTAATATTTATTTATTTATTATATTAAAAAATTTTAAATATTATTAATATCAATTTTATTATTATATTCTTATATTAAATAATTTTAAAAAATAAAAATATAATAATTTTTAAAAAAAAAAAAATAAAAAATAATTATAAAAATATTAAATTTAATAATATTATTAAAATATTTATATAAAATTATATAAATTTAAAAAATTACTTAATTTTATTTAAATTATGTAAAATAATTAATTGTGATAAATAATTAAAGACAAAGGAAGTAAAGAAAAATTAAAACCCTCCACTTTTTATTTTTATATTTATTTATTCCGCAACAACAGGACAATTCTGACGTGGCTTCCTGGTATACACGTTTCTACCTATATATACCTCTCTTCCTCCTTCCCACGGTTCTACTTCATATATTCAGTTCTTTCTTACAATCTTATGTCTGTGTATGAATTGTACAACCTTTGCAGCAATCACATAAAACGTATTGTACGAAGTAATTCATCGATTTCCCGTCGGTAATCTACTAGCAGTGATGGGTATATGCAGTTCCTGCGAGTCCACGAATGTGGCTACGGCGAAGTTAATATTGCACGACGGGAGGTTACAAGAATATTCGTATCCGGTGAAGGTTTCCTTCGTGTTGCAGAGGAATCCGGCGTGTTTCATTTGCAACTCGGACGAAATGGATTTTGACGATGTTGTCTCGGCGATAAGTGATGACGAGGAGCTTCAACCGGGACAGTTGTATTTTGCTCTGCCTTTGAGCCGGTTGAAACACCGGCTGCAGGCGGAGGAAATGGCGGCATTGGCGGTGAAGGCCAGCTCCGCATTGACCAAGAGCGGAGGTGAGAAATGTGGCTGTAGCCGAAAAAGCAGTCTTCTGTTTTCATACGAGAAGGGTGTAAATCCTCCGTCCCCAAAGGCGGAAGATATTGGGGAGGTTGGATTGAGAAGAACGAGGAGCCGCGATGGCAGTGGGAGGAGAGGGAAGTATACGGCCATATTGAGTGCGATACCGGAGTAGGGGGCATTTTAGGAAATGCATGGGGCGGTGATTTTATTTTCATTATTTTTTCATTTTTTTGGGTGTAAATAGTGTAATGGTCACTGTGATAAGATTAATACTCAGATCCGCTCTCTAATTAGTGGGTGGCTTCATTACGGAATTTCTTTATTTTTCTTTTTTGGGTTTTCATGTCAAACCATTTTTGGAGTTGTCTGACAATTTTACCCCTCGTTGCCATCGAGATAGCTACAAATAACAAGATTTAAAGACAGGCAACTTAGATCTCTCTCATTATTGTTAGTTGTTAGTACTCAAAATAATGGGTGCAAATAATCCCAGTAAAATACACATGAAAGAAGTAGTGCTGGAGCAGAGTGAAATGACAAGGACTTGAAGTGGCATTTTCCGTTTATAACTACTCTTGCTCCGGCTGCAAATGCTATATCGTCCCAGATAAGATGTGGTCAATGAAAAGAACTGTAAAAGTTTTTTAAACGATTTTATCAACTAAACTAAATCGGGCAACAGAGACACAGGATAAGAAAAGAACGTCTCTACCAATGAAACAACTAAAGAAAACATCAAACCTTAGTGCAATAGAACGAACTATATAAGCCTCATGTATTTGTTCCTAGTTCTTACAATGTTGTTGGGGATCGCAAGTTGCACTTTGTCTTGTTCCCGTTTTGTTTGTTTGTTTGTTTTTTTTTTTTTTTTCTTTTGCGTTGCCGGACGAGAAGTTATAATGATTCACGAGAATAATAATTGGGGTCACTCTCGAGCAAATTGAAAAGCTTTGGACACAATCATGTGAAATTTGTTAATGAACCCCGTTTCCACGCGTTATGAGAAAGAAAACGGGAGTGATGCCATGAATAGTAGTATTCTTTGCAGCTTCGAGGAAAGGAGGGGGGGGGGCGGGGGTAGGTTGATTAGGGACGTCGGATCTTAGATGACCATTTCACAGCTGTATCCATGTCATGAAGGCAGCCCATGCATGCACAAGTCACTCTAATAAATCCATCAACATTTATACATAGTAATTTTTAGACGTATACGTTTAAAGTATTCTATCTAATTATTTAAAGATAAAAATACACAAATTTTTCTAAAATGGCCTTATGCCATACTAAAGTTATGTCGTTCCCAAGATGGTAATACTTTATTGCCGTCCAAAGACAACCATATTGCAATTTTTGTCCAGTCCCATCTTGGCCTCTCTCCAAGGTGCAACCAAAAGATGGAAAATATTCATTTTTCGTTTTGTTTGGTAAATGAAGAACTTGCATTTTTAGTAAAAGTGCATCACATGTGCATTACTTCAAATAGGCATTAGTTCATAATCGTGTTAAAATATTCCCGTAGCCATATGGTCAAAAGAAACCAAGATCTAATGGCAATATGAGCGAAAACCGGCTTTCACTAAACCAA
The DNA here is from genome assembly GCA_026120185.1 of Voacanga thouarsii. NCBI lineage: Eukaryota > Viridiplantae > Streptophyta > Magnoliopsida > Gentianales > Apocynaceae > Voacanga > Voacanga thouarsii. The sequence goes on from JANUWF010001017.1 coordinate 10,213,746, forward strand.
ATTTCAAAATCTTCCAGCTACTTATGGTGACTGCTGATATGTATCAATCACACATGCTTGATTCCAGATGGACTTGTCCTTGTGAATCTATAATTATTGTAGATCCGGGGCCGCGCAAGTTGTGGTACTATAACTTGTGCGGTCATTTGAACTCATATGAACATTTGACATAATTACATGAACATTTCACACAATCACATGAACATTCTACATGATTACATGAATATCAAAATGACGTCGTTCTACTAAAAAAATTTTTTACATACGGTCACCTTCTCGCACGTTGAATTTTTGTTTTTTTCATCTGAATCGTTAAATGGCTGCGCAAGTTGCCTTATGCAATTATTGTAAAGGCAACTTGCGATCTCATTACCAACTATTGGCCATTGGGCGTCCGGCAGCTATTTGAGGTCCCCCGGTTTGGTTTCCTGAATTAGGTCGAAGGACTATAATCATAAAGTTTCTAAGTTACGATCACATCAATCATGAAGAAAACAGGCAGAGATGGACTGGAGGATCCGATGATGCTACGACCACATTTCGCTCAGAATGTTAAAGAGTCCAGCGGTGGGTTTTTTGCACGGAGATGCCGATGTTTACTAAGGAAAGAAACATGTGCTAAACATGTTTTATGGAAACAGGCTTTGAGTAAAAAGTCATTTGATATCCGGCATACGTAACTATACGATGTACTTTCTGTTACTGTACAATTGGACCCTTTATCGATCGAGAAGCATTGATGAAATTCTTCCCCAAAAGTACCATAATGGGGTTACAGATCCATGTATCCATACAATAGATGTTACATCGTCAATTATTTCCCTTCTTCAGCAAGCTGGGGTCTCTGCAGAGCACTGGGCTGGTCTCCGTTCAAAGTGCTTTAGCCGGAGCAACTTTTATCTATTATATCATAGAGGGCAATTAGATAATAATTGGTCCATGGCATTTTATTGATTTGGATGAGGAGGAAGGCATAATGCATACCGGCGGCCGGTTACTTTCTGCTTCTTAGTGGGTGCTGGATGGTATTCCAATTCTTTGAATGGATCAATACAATATTTATCTTGAAACCAGGATTGCACTTCATTAAGTTAGTGGATAGGTTATGGGAAAACTAGAGATTTCAACAAGTCTTTTATGCTGATATAGACTTTAGCAACGACAAAAGGTTCATTTTACTATATAATTTGTTAAGTATTCACTTGCGAATAAATATCACTTTCTGGGCTGACCAGGGAGTATGGGGTTAGGTGGAATGTGCAAGCATTCTAAATTCTTTCAAAAAATATTGTAGGGGAGGAGATAGGCATCATGTGCATATCATTTCTCTAGTAATTAGGGAATTTTGCCTTTGTAAGAATACCGAGTACTTTACTTTTATTGATTAAGTAATATTTTCCATTCTACACGGAAAGAATATATTCTCAAAGAGAAAATCTAAGAAATTTCTTTTTCTTTAGTGTATGGGGACCGCTTCCCACATTGGGTGGGTACCACTCAATTGTTCATATAGGGATGGATGGCAGGGAATCAGAAAAACTTATCCGCGTTACAGTAGTCCCCAGTTCAGTATACTCATGTCAAGCGTGAAGTATCTATCATTCAAAGAAGGCTATGAAGAAAGTATTAGACAACAAATCAGTTTCAGTTCTTTGAGCTTCAGAGATGAGATGCTCTATCCATCTCCTGTCAAAAATCCTACCCCAAAAGGAACTTTTTCAATTGAGTAATTACTTCCGTCAAGACGATAAATAATTTGATCCACTAAAAATAAGTGTAGAATGATAAAATCAAAGTTACAGGACGAATTTAAAATTTTAATTTTACGAGAATAAAATTATGAAAAAGATATAATTAAGCAAAAGTTTATAAATTTTTTTTAGTAAACTTTACCACCCCTTCGATGAGGAAAATATTTAATTTTTAAAAATTTTGAACCGTGAATGTCGCATCTGCCGCCCTCTAGCTCCGTCTCTTATCGTGGCTTTTTCCCTTTTGGGTTTCCATGTGGATAAAGATTTGGAATGATTGCGTAGGCAACTCTCAAGAGTCGCTTCTCAAATTCCCCAATCTATACGCACTGCATTGGTTAGTCTCGGCGGTGTATTGAGAGCCATTAAATAAGGAAATACTACTACTTATATTTGGGACACAGTTGGTCTTCTGCTTCACTTCTCGGTTTTGAAAAGTATTCGAGTCCAATGAATTCGTTTAATGGCCGGAGCACAGTATCTGATAAGCCGATAAGCAAAGCACCACCAGACGCTCAAGCGAGAGGCTAATGTAGATTACTCAAATTGCGAGGTCAACCAATGCTTGAGTACGGCGGCGGCCATCTACTTCAAGATTTCTGCTTTCCATGGATTTGTGATCTTCAACTTAATTCTTCTAGGGGGTAGTGGGTCGAACGTCTTTCGAAATTATAAGGAATCCAACCGATATAATTTGACGGTGCTAATTTATAAATAATTTTAATAAAATTATACATAAATGATTAAAATGATATTTTTTATTTTAAAATATTTATTTATGAAACATTATAATTATTAATTAATAAAAATTTTCAAAAGTAAGAAAAAATTTTGAAAAATTAGAAGTAAGAAGAAAATTTTTTTAAAATTGTACAATTAATTTAGAATAAATAGGGATAAAATAGAAAAAAACTAATCATTAATTTTAAAAATATATACATAAATATTTATTTTAAAATAAAATAAATATTTTAAAATACAGAGAATATTATTTTATTAAAATATATTTCATGTATTTTAAATTATTAAATCGTTATATTTTTCAATTTTAATTAGTATTAAATAATCACAAAATAATATATATATATATATATATATATATATATATATATATATATATATATATATATCAAATTACGCGGTCCCACTTTTTGATTTTGAATGCTTACCTAATATAGGTGCCTATCCTGGTAGGGCAGAACACTTAGATGTTGAATTGGTTATTCATCAAGTTGATAATTGTGTGGATAATGCATATTTATGGCACTAGAGACAAAAACTGAAGGATTAAAGTCCAACTTATAACCTATTAGCTAGTTTAAGTGCTCAAGTAAACTTTTTTTTTTTAATTTAATCACGTACAGTGCATATTGTAAGGTGTATTTAGATGGATTGAAATTAAATATTTCTTCCGTTACAAATTATCAGTTTACTTTTTAGTTTTATCTTTATTTCAAATTATATTTCAAATTTATTCTAAATTTATCCATATTTAATAGTATTCTATTTCCCAAACATATTAAAATATAATTAAAAACTTATTTTATAAGTTATGATATTCATAATCATCTCGTTAATTCTCGAGAAATATCAATAGCAACTTGAAGAGAGAATTAAATATTCATCAATATTTTGACCCATTTTGTAGCAAGAATTAAATATTTATGAGAGAAGTAATTTGAAATTATATCAAAGTTTTAAAACTTGTGTATTTCTTAATATAAAGAGAGATACTTATTATTGAATTTTAAAAGTAAAAATAGAAGATAATGTTTAATTAACTATAAAATTATTTTTCTTAATCTTCGCGTAATTGATTAGAGTGAACAAATAATTTGAGACGAATGGAATATAAAATTTTAATTTAATATAAATAGTTTTTATTTTTAAAAAATTATTATTCACTCACAATATGTTAGATATAATTTTTTAAATTTATATTGACTTTATATATTTTTTAATTTTTATGACAATTTGTAAATAACTCGAATAAACTTGCACATAAAAAATTGAATACCTTAACTAAAAATTTTATCAAAATATACATCACGTACTCTAAATTATTAGAAGTGCTTGTTTTAGGCCTAAATCCTAATTTCACTCTCGAATTTATACTTTTTTTTATAATTGTATTCCTGAACTATAATTTGTGCACATTATGCCCTCAAACTTATATTTTTTTAACAATTGGACCGCTGAACTATATTTTGCATATATTGCGCATTTAATCTTACATTTTTTTATAATTGAATTTATATTTTTTTTCTCTAAAAGTCAGGGGCAAGATTGTATTCAATCCTACAAATTCAAGGTTGTAATGTGCGTAAAATATAGTTTAGAGGTTCAATTGTAATATATATATATATATATATATATATATATATATATATTTGATAGCACAATGTGCATAAAATATAGTTTAGGGGGTGCAATTGTTAAAAAAGTATAAGTTTAATGATAGAATTGGGATTTAAGCCTTTGATTTTATGTAAAGCTTGAGAGACGGGGCATATGTCAATTAAATTTTTTTTATTTGGCCATGTACAGTGCATATATATATTGACATATTTAATTCCTAAATTCTTTTTGATTGATAAATTTGATTTTTAAAAATATATATTAATTTTTTGATAACAATCACATAGTAGATAAAAGAATCAAATAATTTACTAAAAAAAGAATAAAAAATTTAAAAATAAAAATTAATGATCAAACTTACCAATCATAAAATATTTAAAGAATAGATCGGACAATTTGCCTTGTAAAAGTCTCAGTCGCACTGCTCCAACATGATCGGGCTCTAGACCCATGGTGGCCTTTATCTTCTAGAGTCCATTGGATCTGAAATATGGCTCAAAATGATGTCTACATAAGTGTCTCCTAGCAATGTATTTTGAGCTGGAAGTCACGGTGGGCTAAATTTCTTTAGTCACTGTTTCTCGTTCTAAAACCACTGAAGATATAGGGAACTTGGAAGATGTGCAACGTCAAAGTTCAACAGTCCAAAGTTGAAAATCCACAGTCTTTAAGGTGCTCTGCAAGTCCATGGAAGGAGTGCAATCACGTGGGTGCATTAACGTCTCCATCAATGTCAAATTGAACTTCTGTGTCTGTTTCACTGAAGAAGACAGCATTGTCACGTGCTTATATATGGGGTCAAAATGCTTGCTGAGGTAATTTTGCTCTCTACTATAGCCTCCCCATCGCCTATGCGCCTTTTTAAATGCAAGAAACCATTCCCAAAGATTTATCCCAGCATAGTAAAATAGGAATACTATCTTTGTTCAAGAAGGGAAAATGGCCAGAATGTTGCTACTAGCAATAACTTCAGTGGCACTGGTAATAGTCTATGGATCAGCAACACAAGGTTCGCGACTGCCGGAGGCCACAACTATGGCGGCGCAGCCCAATTCCAGTCAGGAGTATGTTGATGCTCATAATGAAGCAAGAGCTGAAGTGGGAATTGGCCCCCTCAAGTGGAACGAGACTCTGGCTAAAGCTGCGAGTTTACAGGTTAGGTACCAAAGAGACCGCCAGAATTGTACCTTTGCTGACTTAGCTCATAGTAAATATGGCGGCAACCAGTTGTGGGCTGGCGGGTTTGAAGTGACACCGCGCAGGGCCGTCGAAACTTGGGTGGCGGAGAAGAAGTTCTATGATTATGCCAACAATTCATGCGCACCGGAACACCATTGCGGCGTTTATACCCAGGTGGTCTGGAAGAATTCACTTGAATTGGGTTGTGCACAGGCCCAATGTCCCAAGCAGCAGACCTCTTTAACTATATGTTTCTATAATCCCCCTGGGAATATAATAGGAGAGAAACCATACTAGTGCCTTCAAAGTAATGGAGGAACTCATGTATGGGAAGATCGGTTGGCTAAGCTGCAGTTCCACAGTTTAGTGATTCCATTTGCCTTATCTTCCTTTGTTAACTGAATTATCTATTTTCTAATCTGTCGGCACGCCATTTAGTGCCAAAATCTTGAATTTCGAAGCACAATATAGGGATCAGTAAAAGTTTGGATCTTGATTCTTGATTGGCATAACCTTTTAAAATTTTGCCCCAAGAGGAGATTGAGATATTACAAGGAGCTCAAATAAATGTTAGCCAGATCATTCAATCTAAGATCCAATTACAGGCATGAAATCGTTCATCTGCGATTTATCAAAACTATCAAGAGAATTATAACTTTGCTATCTGCATAAACTTTTAAGCAATCGGACGCATCCAGACTAATAATCAAACATCTGCACCAGAGTTACACTACTATACAAATCAAAAGAGCCCAATAAGTAATTGTCTTCTGGCACCGATACACTGCCTCTCTGGATGATGGAGCACAATAGAGACCTAATGCATGGAAAGCAAACTACAGATGGGAGAATAACATCCTTCACTCTTGCTAATTCTATTCACCTATACTCGAAGAAGAAAAGGAGGGAGCCTCTATCAACCAACAGAGTCAGTAGAGAAACAAAAATTATGAAAAACCTATGCAGAAGATCTCAAATGTAATCCACCCTAGCCCATAGAACCACTGCACCAGGCGACCTCCATGGATTAGAGCTGTCAAACCCTCCTTCACTTTACGAGCTCCTTGAATATGAGATACCGGAAGGCAAAATTGTGAGGAACCCATTCAATGCTCTTGCGAGACTTCCCAGTCTGACATTTCTTAATGCTTCTTTTCAGGGATTCAGGTAAACATTGCTGGACCATTTCCATTATGCCTGCAGGACAGAGACCTGAATCTTTTGCAAATGACTCTACAATTTTTGGTAAAAGGATTTTCTGGTCCTTCCGTACACCAAATGTAGCCCGAATATACTCTTCTTTTGCGGCTTCCAGCTCTTGAAATAGTCTTTTAGGCGTGTAAGCGCGAACCTGCAGCACCCATAGAGGACGAATCAAAGAATATACAAAAATACAAGATTGTGTGATGTTTCTGCAATATGAAAGATTTTATCTTTTCAACTTTAAGACGTAGAGATTTGGGGATAAATCAGAAGTTCACACAACAAGAGGAACTCAAGTGACAAAAAAATTTTCCCTCATCATGACTCAACTTCCCCCCCCCCCAAACCAAAAAAAAAAAAAAAAATCCCTCATCATGACTCATAGCATCTGGTATATACTATGCTGGTCAGGTTGGTTCCATGTTTAGAACTACCTGAATCAGCATATTTGCAGAAAATATTGGAGATTACAATAACTGACTTATATAATTCATATAGATGGAATATTTGATGTCAAACAATCATTGAACAATAATCACAAAGGCTCTTTCGAATTTGAAGCTTACAGTCAAGTTTTTTAAACCAGTGGTGACACTAATGCAGCTTTAGATATACCTTCAAATTTTTATAACTTGCTTAATATGTTACATAGGAGTCAATGGACAAAGTTAGTCAAAATAAAAACCTTCAAAGGGTCAATTTGAAATTTTCTTGGTTCAGCTTGTCAGAATTTATCTTCCACGACATTGTATTTTGAAAACACTTGCAGTGCAGCAGGAGCTAGATGGAGAGTTTCAGACTGGAGGATAAATTTCTAACATCTAGCTGGATAATTCAGGAAAGCAATGCATAATAAGGATCAAGAATAACAATACACTAGAGCTACTATAATTCATGGTAAAACTAAAAGAATTTTCTGATCCTTTCCCTTACAACAGACTGCTCCAACAACTCCTTTCTCCTCCTATTCTTTATTTATTCTTCAAATGAGTTTCAGCATCAAGCAACCAACTTGAAAGTATATACTATATATGAAACATTTAAAACCAAGAATAACTGATATTGGTTTTTTTTTTTTTTCAATTTTGTTGGTACAAAAGATGTGCTTATGGTATAAATAACAGACAGAAAGACCAAGGGAAATTACCGCAGGATCTGAATGGCTTCCTGAACAAAGTGCAAAGTGTAGGAGGGGTTCTGGGCGTTCAATAGCATATGCTAGTCGTTCATCACCTGCCTTAAATTTTGTTTTTGAAGAAAGTAACAATCGAAGCCACTGCAGCCAAAAGCAAGCTTTGTCAGCATTACTCCATGATTACCCACCCAATTCACTTCAATGTCTATCAGTTAAATAGTTCTCACTGCAAATAACAAATAGCCTAGCTCTCTCTAATGAGATAAAGAGGAGTCTGTGGAAAGAGAAAAAAATCACCACAATGACTATAAGAAATGGGTCCTTAGATAAACGAAAGACCTTTCATGACAGCAGTATAAACAATTCTAGGATGAGATTTTACCTGTGCAGGACGAGACATTCGACATCCCAATATTGTATTTTGTATCACATCTGCACTTACTACATGCCCTCCAACATTGTAGGCAGCCTGCATTTAAAAGGTGGTAAGTCATGAATCATTCCTGAAAAAGTTTTTTCTTTAATCTATTTAACTATTTTGTACCTTCAAGAGTAGAAAAGCTCTCTTCATATTAGTTTGTGGGATCCCATAAGCTAAAAATGCCTATCAGAAAATGAAGCGCATTTAGTGCTACATAATCGAGATAAATATTTGAAGCAATAAAATGCTTTAAAATCAATGTCATTGCTGCCAAGGGATATTACATGCAACACCAATGAGTTGTGTATGTTGATCCAGAATGCTAGCTTCTCCTCATGTGTCATCTTTCTGGGGTCTATATCTTCTAATCGTGAAATTAGTGTCCTACAGCATGAACATTAATTGAATATTAACAGAATGCTGGAAAATCAAAGGGGTCCAACTACAATTAATGTACCACTGTATGAACAGTAGAATACTTTTTATTTGAAAGGGAAAAAAAGAGAAGTTAACATTCTATGAGAATGCAGCAATCTTACCTAAAATGTTGTAAAAGGTTTTCAATATCCCCCAATTTCTGACTATCTCGGTATATGCATTGTACTTCAACCATTGTGCTGTAAGGTCCACTAAACTCCTTCAAACCTTCAATATGGAAAGGATTATCTAATCGAACATCAAAAGATGAGTCATTTCTAAACCCTGGACTCCATAAGTCACATTGATCCTTTGGAGAAAAAGCACTCATTGATGACAAGGATGAAGTGGGAGATGAAAGGCCATTATTTGCAAGAGGTGGATCTGCAAGCTTGCAATATATCGTGGACATACACTTAATCATATCCTCAGAAATTCTGTTTGGTGACTCTGAAATATGATCAGAAATTCGGGTGCCAAGATGCTCTGCCAGGCTGATGACATTTGATGAAGCATTTTGCACATACTGCAGAAAGGACATGAAAGTGTTACAGATTGCCATGGTCATCGAATAAGCTAACAATAATCATTATCCCACACAATCAATTTCTTTCAATGTTCCTCATATTTCCAACATCTTTAGATGAACAAATTATAACAGAAAATAAATTTTCCTTAAAAACTCTTGTGCATGGGCATTGTAGGTTTAAAAAGACCAGAAAAGAAAAGAGAATAAAACGTTAGTCCTCCAACCAAACAGGGAAAAAATGAATGTAATAAGATGCAAAATGGACTTGTACATCTGATGAAGGATCAGGATTATAAGTTAAGATACCTCCATCATGGATAATGGTTGAGAATGACAAGCTCGCAGAGCTTTCCCAAGTGACTCTGTGTGAGGTGAATTTTTGTTAGATAGTGCTGAACATTGAGATAATGAGGACTGACAACGATTAACACTGGATTCTAAGAATTTCTCCTCTCCAACACAGCTAGCTTCATTCCGTTGAGTAGGAACAGACTGACTATCAACTTGACGTGCTAGGTTCTCTCTCTCTGAAGTAATGTCAGATTGTGAAAACTCTAGGCGCCTTCTTCTTGGGGTAGTTAAGGGTGAATTTACTCTTTCAGCCTTTGCTGAAGGAGATAAAGAAGATATCTGCTGATCAAATGCTTTCCTGTACAGCGAGAGAAGATACTGTTCCAAATGCGTGACTTCCACCTCTAGTACTGCAATTTCTTTTATGAGTTCTGTGGCTGGCTGGAACAAGCAAAACAAATATTTCAGTACAGCCACATGAATATCAGTAAAGCTGGATCTAAAGTCAAGCCAGCATTGGAAATAAATGGAACAGTTAAGTGGACTAAACTACTGAAAAGTTCAATGTGTCAACTTTGCATATATCAAATGATATCTATATTAAACTGAAAATAATTCTAGAATTTCTTTCCTTCATTTTGAGGAACAAACACCCTACCTTAGGTATTGAGACGTTATTTGCTATGTTATGAGAGGAAGATTTGTAACCCAAAGCTTTCTCCAGAGCACATCTAACTGATACTTGGTCTTGTAATCTCTTCTCCAGCTGCATTATCTGCAGAAAAATAAGAAATGACAGAATCACTACAGAATTCTGCAATAAAGAAATGGTTGGTTTCAGCCTTGTTCTTCCACTACCGGATTCAGAATTCTAATCCAAATCTGATTTTGCACCTCAAGAGGGAGCAAATGCAGGTGATAATACTTAAATATTATCTACTCTCTCGTACCTCTTGCCTCAAAGAATTTTGGACTTCAGCATTAGATGACTGTTTCTTCTTGTTCTTGTCACAGTTACTTAAGTGCTCCATATCCTGTTAAAAGAACAGCAATCCTATTAGAAACATAAAATCAGTTCTTTAATTGAATCGATGAGCTGATGAATTCACTTTTTTTTTTTTTTTGAATTGACATTAAACTATCAATAAGAACCATCAGAAATGTCCTTTACTCTGAGGGACAATGGAGGAGAGAGAAAGAAAGAGATACTTCCGTTATTACACTTTTGTCAAGTACTAAAAGAAGGATCAGAGGCAACTTTAAAGGCATCTCAAGTCATGAGACTAGGAGTTCCAGTCTTAGTAAGGCATCTTAAGTCATGAGACTGGGAGTTCCAGTCTTGAGATGAGACTGGGAGCTTCCAGTTTTAGTTTTCTTTATTTTTGCTAAGCTTTTTCTAAAGGTTTCTTACTCAAATTATTTAACTCTGAGCTGACAGCACCATGAATCATAAAACACATACACAAAAGGAAGGCACCCTTACCAGCTTCAACCTCTCTGAGGCTTTAGGGAAAGAATCCCAGTTTTCTTCCTTAAATCCTTTCTTATCTGGGAAGCTGCCATTGCAAAAAACAACAATCAGTAATTAAGATTAACCAGAGAACAGAAAATATCAAGCTCCTGGCACACCCTCAACTTTATATACGCAAGAGCTCGAAGCTATTAATGTTTATCAGTATTTTCTAAAATGCAAAAGACCCCTCCAAATAGACTGATGTAGAAAATGTAGTAATTTCGGAATAACATGGACAGTAAAAAGCATCTTCGCAACAAAAGCAAATATAAGAACATATGGCGCACGCATCAAAAGAAGGAAAAAGAAAAGAAGGAAGAAATATCGCACAGAAACCTAAATCCCAATTTCCACGCAATTCACAAACTTTTTTCTCCACTCATTTTTCTACCATTATTCAAAGATTTGCTCAATTGCCAAGTGAGATTGGACAGAACAAGTGAAATTGCACTCAAGGAAAATCGTTTATGACTTGTGAAAGTGTTTGTGTCATAATTGCCATGGAGATACAGCGACTCTTAGCAGTCATTCAAGCTGGCTCCGAAACTCCATTACCCTCGTTCTCCTCCATAACCCAAAAGAAAAATGTTCCAAATTCAAGAAACCATTGACTCATAGCGAAGCAGAAAAGTCAAAGCTAGTCAACAAAAATGAATATCAAGAGTACCTCTTTGAACGCCGGTGCCTAAAAGTGGAAACACCCATTCCCGGTAATTTACCAATGGCAATCCCTTTAGAGCCCATCTCTGCAAATTTAACCAACTGCATTAGCACCTAAGCACCTAGTGCTAGCAGAGAAAAAAAAATGCAGAAGTCAATAAGAAGAGAAATAATTGAGGAGAAATGTACCATGACCAGCTCTAGGAGAAAGCTAGAGAACCGCAAGATTGGATTTTCAGAAGATGAACAAAAGCCACTAGTCACAAAGACCCAAACTGGGTCCTCAAACACCTGAGCTCGAATCAAGAACCCCACCTGTCGTCTTGCATTGCAACAATCAGAATACTAACCGGCAAATCATATGGCTCAGCTGTGAATGGAGTCTGAACACAACAGACCTCATATGCAAACACAAAATACGGATAAAGATTAAAGACGATGGCCCTCTTGACCAGTGAGTGTCTTCTTTCTGAACTAAGCTCTAACTTCAACGCCTGTTGCCACTATGGCGTTTCGGCAAATGGCAATGGCTTTGGAGTTTAGGACTTAGGAGCATGAGAAGCGGGGTTATTGTGCCGGGGGCGGGGGGGAGGAAAGAAAGAAAAACTACTGCTTTGTGTGACTGTCTTTCTTTAATGGACTTTAGTCGAGGAAGGTCACCTATAAAGACCTCTAAACGTCAAAGTATCCAAAAGTACATACATTTATTCGGCTACACCATAGAGATGTAAAGGTCATGCTCACACAGACACCAACTCATCAAAGGAAAAAGATGCATTAGTGATTAATTTTCAGATGTAAAGGAGGATCAATCAATACTGCTTGCTACTAAAAACAACTCTCAATCCCTCGGTTGTTTTACATTACTGAAAAGCAAGTGGGAGTTGTTGACCGCCCCGCCAACCCTGTTCCATGTTACCTTATCCATGTAGCTAGGCACTTTTCTGCAAAGCCCCTGAATTAGGCCTTGGCTCTGTTCTTGTAGTAGCACATCAAATCTAAAATGCATTCATATCAGATGTATACTACGAATGCATTATGCAATAATTTATCAGATTCTTTTCCATTTTAATTAGCAAAAAAAAAAAAGATTCTTTTCCATTTTGTGGATTCTCGTTATAAATTCTAATCTCCAAACGTGTTGTCTGGACTCAACATCGCTAGAATGGACTCATCCTAAGGTTGAATGAAAAGGGTTTTGGTAACTTTGAGATCAACCAAAAGTGAAAAGGGAGAACAGAAAAGTAACCCTCGGTTCAATCAAGAATTCTAGGCATTTTTTTTTCTTCTGGGTGCTTATAGTGAAGAGAACTACCCAAGTTTAGTGTCAAATCCCATGGATGAAGATTATATCTGTTAAGCTCAATTTTTAGGGAGATTAACTCCCCAATCATGATTTAGCTTCAAAATAATAGATAATCTTCTATGAAGATAACACATCTTGGTTGGTAACTTGGATTAGTTGACTTAAGAACGTGCATATTATAATTAGAGTGCCAGAAGTGCTTTCAATTTAGGATTCCAGTGGACTAATTTGGCACTTCCCATTTGTTTTTAGAGATTTGGTACAAACATGATTAGCACATTATCTAACATATTTTAGCAAGACAAATTGGAGCCGTGGCAATAGTTAGTAAAGCTCAAAAATATTTTCGAGAAGATTTCAGTTATGAATCTTCACCATATTAACTAATAATGACTACTTCCTTATTTGTTATACCAATATTAATGAAACAATACTCCCTTCGTTCCATATTATCTATCTCATTTAACTAATTATACGAATATTAAAATAAGTATATCATCCATCTCAAATTATTTGTCTCATTTAACTAATTATGTAAGTATTAAGATAAGTAATTTTTTTAGTTAATTAAATATTTTCTTCTATTTTTACCCTTAAAATTTAATTTATTATATCTCTTTATTAAGAAGTATTTAAATTTTAAAATTTTAATATACTGATGTTATTTAAATGAGATCAACTTGTTGGGAAAGAAATTATTTAATATATTTAGGAAATATAGTACTATTAAATGAGGACAAATTTGGAATGTTAAATCTTAATTTCCTAAAGAGGTAGATAATTTGAGATAAAGATTATGTTAGAAATAGGATAGATAATTTTAGAACGGATGGAGTAGGTTATTTAGTTAATTAAACATTTTCTTCAATTTTTACTCTTAAAATTAATTTTTTTTCTCTCCCTCTTTATTAAGAATTATTCAAATTAAAAAATTTTGATATACTCCAAATTGCTTCTCTCTCTTGTTATTTAAATATAGATCAACTTCTTCGGAACGAAATTATTTAATATGTTTGAGAAATAAAATATTATTAAATAGGAGCAAATTTAAAATGTTAAATGTTAATTTTTTAAAGAGACAAATACTTTAGAACAAAGATTCAGTTAGAAATGAGATAGATAATTTGGGAGGATGGAGTATATATGTGAGCCCACCGACTTCTCTTCTTTCATAGGTTTATTGGCTGTGATTTTTTTTTTATTTTAATTAGTGGGTTAGGGTCCATAAGGCTAAAACAATTAAGTATTATAAGTTGAGGGGCTAAGTGCAATTATTTAGTTAGGGGGGTTTTATTAATTTTTCATTATAGGCTCAGGCATTCTGAACGGTTAGGTTGTTTCTGAAGTTATTCCAGAAGAGGAGAAGAGTGAAGAGAATGTAGAATCTGATAAGGGACTTGAGCTTTTGGCATTAACTCTTGGTAAGTTAGCTTTCCCCTTATGTTTTATGGTGTTTGTAATCTAGGATTGGGATAAATTATTCTTGAATCGAAGTTAGAGTATTAGGGTTCTAAATTGAGAAAAGTTGATTAGAGGATTAATTGTATTGTTTGGGTTTTAATTGAAGGTGAATAAGTATTTGGAGGCTTCAGTGGAAGCTTTAGGAGGTTCCAAAAGGCTAAATTCAATAGGTAAGGAAATTGGGTTTTCCTGTATTTGGTATTAGTTACTATTTTCTTCAAAATTAATGATGTCTCTGATTTCTTTATGAAAGTGGTATTTTGAGTATATGAAAATAGTATTGAGCATGATATATTAATTGTTATTTTCGTACCAATTGTTATATTCATTGAAAATTATGAGCTTAAGCTAAGTTTTTATGCATATGTACTGATTTTCTGATTCATGTGATGTTGAATGCTTGTAGGCTTCGTTTTGGTAGAGAATTCCCCAACTTTATAAGTTATAAGGCCCTACTAGGGGAATATAATACCTAGGGTTAAGGCCCTTCTTCCAATGTGATATAATAATTGAAAGACTGATCAGTTAAGCCAAATTAAGTCCTCAAGCATGAATCATTTTCGTAAATTAAGCTTTGTTTAAGCATGTTTAAGTATGTATACATGATTTTTGGTGCACAAAACGGTATTTTTCATCATTAAAGTGGGTGGTAAAAGCTATGTTTTTTATTTGAAAAGTTATAGGTTAGATTTTGGGTATTCTGGAAACCGCGCCTGCTCATTCCAAAATACACCCGGTGTCAGGTACACTTTGTTTTGATTTCGGTGTCGATTTTCTTCTATTGAAGCGATGATTTTCTCGCTTGTTTCAATCACCATTATTGTCACTGAATAAACCACATAAGTTCAGTATTTATGTGCCAAATATGCCTCTTTTGGTTTAGTAATGAGTAAAGTTAAGAAATTCATTGTTCCTCTTTTCCTCCTTCTTCTTTTTTGGGTGATACTCCGAGATCTTCACATGGTGCGACCAACTCACCAGGGAGATATTTTAAGACCCCACGAGTTTTGCTGTACCTTAAATTGCTAAACTCTTATAATAAAACGTTTTGTAAATGTATATGTATATGTAGCATGCTCAATTTCAGGTAGGCCAGATTTCCTTAGTGAGCTCACCCCTTATTTAACATTTTGCAAGTTCTCAATTAGATGAGGATAAGTTGGAAGAATGGTTTGAAGAGGATCTAGAGTGATTAGTTGTTTTTCATTTTTGTTCAGTTTTTTGTATATTTTGTTTTTGATTTAAAAACGATGTAAGGATATTATTTAAGTATTATTAGAATGTTATGTTTTGATTTTTTATGGTATGTAAGGGTTCGACATTTCTTTTTGGAGTGTTACCATGTCATCCTCGGTTTTGGGGCGTGACAATATATCTATATATTTAGACCTCCTTTGTGCTAGCCAAGAAGAAAGAGCAAATTAAGCACTCCATCCGTTTCATATTATTTGACCATTTAGCCTTTATATTTTGTCTCATAATATTTAATTCTTTACATACTTCTATACATCAATATTAATATTTTTCAATATTATCCTTAAATCTAATCAAATTATATTTAATGAAAAGATAAAAATCTCGTAAATAATTACTCATTCGTGTATTTATTATGAATAAATTTGGAAATATAAACAAAAGTACTTATTGATTTCAACATTCTTAATATGTGTGTAGATGACTAAAATGCCAAATATTCTCCCCATCCATAAATAATTGGCCTAATTAAAAAAATTACGTATATTAAGGAATTATGAAAATTTATAGTAAAAATAATTAAAATATCCACTATACCATTTGAAATATTTTTATTATCTTTTTCACCTTACTAATTTGAATTCTATTACTTATTTAATTACATCACTCTAATAATTACATGTCTCTTTCTTCCCCCTCTTTATTTTAGAATCTTATTTTCACCCATATCACCTCATTAAATTATAATTTTGACTATTTTTATAGGATAACGCGATTCTATTGTTGGTTAAAATAACTTCAATATGAGTAATTAATTGTAATACTAATTAATTGATAGAAAATTGTGCTAAGGATAAAATTGAAAAAAATAATTAAATACAACCTATATTTAAAAAGTAGACAATTATTTTTGGACAAATAAAAAAAAAATAGGTCCGTTATTTATGGACAGACGGAGTAATAAATGGATGGAGTATATATTTGTATGCTATCAATGTTGAGACAAATAAAAGAGTAAATATTATACTCCCTCCATCCTCTTTTATTTATCTATTTTAACCGATTCATAAGTTTTAAAAAAAATAAGATTTTTTTTAGTTAATTAATCAACATTTTCTATTTTACCCTAAAAGAATCTCTTTTTTTATTAAGGAGTAATCAAATTGCAAAGTTTTATGTGTTATAAGTATATTTTTTTTTTCACTACAAGTGTAGAAGTACTCACGGTATTAAAGAGGGATATTTGTAAAAAAATAAAAATTAATATAATTTTAATTTATTAATGAGATAGATAAATTGTGACAAAAATCTTAATTAAAATGAATAGGGATGGATGGAGTATTAAAATATTTGAATTTTCATATTTATTGGCTTAGCTTTGAGTAAAAAATTGTAAAGAATTGTATATGTCCAATTTTTGGTAAGGGGAAGCACCACTATAAAAATAAATGTTGGTTAAAATGGTCTTTGTCATACTTTCAAATATTTGCTTTGATATAAACAAAAATTTGACTAGGAATGGATGGAGTTATTTCATTTTCACCCTCAGTTACACTTTTCTCTTTGTTTTTCAGTCCTCCAATGGTCTCGAATTTGAAGAAATACATACTTATCACTTAATCCAATTCTCTTTTCCTGTGAATACAAAAGTATCCAAATGTGTTCATCCAAGTGCAAGAAATATATATATATATATATAAAAGTGCAAGAAAACTTATGGAGCACAACGGCACAAGCCGAAATGACCTGTGTCAGCATCTGAACTTGAATTAAGTGGGCAGTTAACGTTAGAATGTCGCCTCAAAAGGGATGAAGATTAAAGGGTTAAAGGGAACATTGGATGCTTGAAAGGAAATGAGGTTTTGTGGGGTTTCTTTTGTCTAATCCCCTTTTGAAAGGTTAAGCGGATGGTAGATGCCCACATTGTCTTTGAGCACCAAGGAAACTAACGTTTGTCACAGAATGATCAGAATCCTCACAATTAAATATGATTCAGGCCTTGACCTTTTCCAGGATCGATACAAAAGATAAAAAGTTTTTTGGGGTAACATTGTCAGTCCTCTCTTTTTGTTGCCATGTAAGCTACTGATATTGGAAAAAGCTTCGCTCTTTCTTTCTTACAAGTTACATCGAGTCAGTCTGCATTAATTGATGAAAAGAGAGGGGCTTCTGCAAACTTTATCTTCTATGGAAAATGGAAAACGAAATGCATTTCAATAGTTAGTATGAATATTTTCTTTTCTGGAACATGATCAGCCTGAAATGGATTGAAATCGTAATTCTATGTTTTTTTCATTTTTTGTGACAACAGAAATTAGTGCTGCACTGTTGAAATTTTGTCCATTTATGGCTAATTTTTCTGGTTTTATTTTCATGATCTTCTTGATATGCAGGGAAAAAAAGATCTGGAACTTTCTGCAACAACAAACAGTGGCTGTTTATGACTCTGTAGTAAGCTGATGCTGAATCTCGTTCTCCTGCATACCTGTGTAGTACTAACGGTGACTACCAATGAGGGGGAGGGAACGGTCTTTTTGGACTCAACTGCAGAGTTTTGAGCTCCACCATGGATGGACAGAAGCTGTCAAATATATAAACAAAATGAAACTTCTGTTTTATCTTATTATCAAGTTTTATATGAGGTGATTTGGAGGGATCCTTCCAATGTCAAACTTTGAAGATAAATAAAATTGCTTGATGTATCAAGAAAAGAATATCATATTGGGGTAAGTGAAGAATAGATTTTTAATTGAAAACTGACAGACATGCTTTGTGGTTCCATGAGTAACCGAGCTGTATTAATCAAACTCCATGGTTGTGAGTTTCCAAGCCTATAATTAGTGGTTATCTTCCCATAGTTCTAGGTTATTGAGATTTTTATCAAATTTTGGTAATTTCTAAGACCCCAAGGGTGGCTAGATACCCTTCGATGTCCCTCTGTTTTCACCAAAACTGTATATTTTGAACAACCACGTACCCTGCTCGGGGCATAGCTGGCGGAATTGTCAAACTGCAAGTCTGCAATGTGCTAAACAACTCAATAGTAAGCATCATTCTGCAGATTTTCAAGAATCAAACACAATTTTCAATCTCTCAGGTGGGGAAGAAGACAAATTAGGAGCAGATACAGAAACCGAAACAAATTCAAACTAAGCTTCTAATTTTCAGAGAGAAACTGCTAATTGTTTGATTATGCATAAAGAAAGAAATTTGCTGTCCTCAAACTGGGATTAGGGATAATCAACAAGCAACAAATAAGTCATGGTGAATGTTATCCAAGAAATTTTGTTACAAGAAGATATGAAGCTCAAAAATGCGTATAAATTTTAAAAGAAACCTTAGGTTGGACCATTTTTTCGAATTCTGAACCCGACCCTCGTTTAGATTTTTGAAATTCAACTTTGACGTTATGTATCAATCATCAATGATAAAATGTAGTTGGCAGGTTCATTCATAGTTTTGCGATGGTGAGAAGACCAAACTCTATAGCTGTAGAGGCATAAAGTGAAAACTGGAAAAGGCAACAGTTTCAAATTGTTTGATGTGTTTCTTTCCGGTGGAAAAGCGGGACGATCCCAAACATGACCACTTTTTTCATCTTTGCGACTGCTAATGATGTCCATCTCACGAGTGAGTTCTGAGCATTGCTTTGTTTCTTGCAAAAACACACCCACAAACACACATTGATGTCTAGTATTTGTTTCTTAAGAAAACGTCGACTGGGGCAGACAGGAAGAGAGTGATACATGATATATCTTCCTTTGCCTACGTAGAGTCGGGGGTCGAGGTCCGAGAACGAAAAGGGGACATCGGTAGTTTCGGAAAGGCGTAGAATCCCCACAAATTGACACAAAAAGCGAACTTTCCAAAGGCATTCGGACAAGAGAGTCAATGCCAATGATATATGGCTGCAAAAAGGCATCTTTCCCCCTCCCCTCCTCTCCCTCCCATGTCTCCTGTCCCCACTCCTGCAAAACGCACACAGCGAGTGCCCATCAACATTGAACCATATTCAATTAGCAAAAAAAAAAAAAACATTGAACCATATTCCACATAATATGATGATCTAAAACGGCCACAGAAGAAATCTTTAGCCAATGGATCTGATGACTGATCAGGCAAATTGAACTCATTGAGGACACATAATATTTTAACCACTATTACTATATTGTCAATGCTCCTCCTCAGCCACCACTAGCCACACCGGTTCTTTGCGCATGCATCCGCTGCATGCAGTTCTTTGGGTCGTTTAACAGCTAAGAAATTTTGTAAATTTATTTTGCGATTATTATGTTGAAGTATTTATTCCGTGATCATTCACTATTATAAAATCGTCTTTCCATTCATAATTATGACTCAAAACGAGTATCAAATAGCAAAAGGAACTTCAAATTCCTAAAGAAGGGAAAAAAAAAAAGAGCCCAAAAGCAAAAACAAATCAGTTTGTGGGTTGATGGTATGGTGCATATTGCATCAAACCCATAAAATAGTAGCAGCTGTAAGTGCTTCTTAGTTGTTGTGTTCCAACCTTAGTTCTGCCTCCGTGATTAGTGCAGCTTTCAGAGTGGTATAGAATAAGAGAAAACTATTTTAATAATCCTCTAATTATTATAAAATCTTTCCGTCAATTAATCAACTATTCTAGTAATCCTCCAATTATTAGTTTATCCAACTTTTGCCCTCCAATTTAAAAAAAAAACATAAAACAATATCTTAAATTTTCTAATCATCTAAATCTTACCCATTAGTTAACTGTCAATTCCGTTAATTTTTAAGGATATTTTAATAATTTTATATTTTTAATTTAAAATATATTATTTTTTATTTTTTAATTTAAAATAATTTCTTTTATCTTTATTTTTTTCTTTCTTTTCTTCTTCCAATTTCCTCTTCTTCGTGCTCGCTCTTGGTTGCTGCTGCAATTCCACTTTCACTGGAATTGGAGAAAACCAATTCTTCTAAGTGCATCTTGAAAACAAAGCTGGTAAATCATTTTACAACTAGAAGCTAGGGAAGCGCGGGGGATCATTGTCAATTAGGCCGAGAATGGAGCAGCAACACTACTATCTGGGAGTTATTTTTCTTTAATTAATTTATGACTCTTGTTTTCGGGTAATTATTCCAATTTACGGCCCTTGTTTGATGCTTTTTTAAATTGGGAGATAAAAGTTGGACAAATTAATAGTTGGAGAGTTAACATAATAGTTTGTCCATAATATATTTTAATATAAAATATAAAAATTACCAAAATGCTATTAACAATTAACGGAATTGTCAGTTGACTGCAAGGATAAAATTTGGACAATTAAAAAGTTCGAAAAAGTATTTTATATTTTTTTTTAGTTGAAAAACAAAAGTTGAATTTCATAATAATTAAAGGGTTATTAGAATAATTTGTCCTATAGAATAATATAAATAAAGTAGTATGCGAAGATTAGTTGATAATCTAATTTGGTAAAATATTAATTCAATTATAGCCCAGTGTCAATATTTCACAGAGACTTGTATTGTTATCTAATAGTATCTTGTAAACATGGGTAGAATTACTTGATTGAAAATGAGACAGTAATAATTAGAAGAGTTGTTTTTAACTGTTGCTGCTGATTTCTAAGTCACAAAGTGGTCAAAGCATGGACTGAGATAAGAAAAACACTTAAATTTTCTGGGATGATGATTCTAATAGGGTGGCTTTGCTATTGGTATTGGCCCTTTTTCTTTTCTATGGCCTGAGTGAGCACTTTTTGCAATAAGTTGGAAGGCAAAAAGTGCCCATATTCTCTATACCCTTTGTAGTATATTAACAGATTAAGGGAACAAGATATTTGCTTTTACACTTCTTGCAGGGGCGGACGTACATATAGGGTTGGAGGGGTCATGACCCTCCCAAAAATATTTTAAAAACTATATACATATGTATGTATAATATATATTTAAAATTTAAAATAAATTAGCCCCTTCAAATATATAAAATTAATTTTACAATAATATAATAGTAAAAAAAATTTATTGAATGTGAGATTTTATTGAAGGTAAAATAATACAATTAAGAATACAATTTGATTATTTTCATCATGTTGTACGAATTCTTGATTTTAAAAATTTATCTACTATATTTGAATTTTGTCAATGGATAGTCAAGATAATGAAGTTTAAAATTTATATATATTATGAAGTAACCATTATTCTTATTTTTTCAGTTTCTACCGTTATCACGAAATAATTTTTTTCAGTTATGAATATGATAAAGATTAAACTTCGAAATAAGATGAAAAACAATTTTTTTTTCAAATTTTTTAATAGTATATATTAAAAAAATTGTAAAAAAAAAATTGATGAGGAAATCCTTCCCCTTTTCCCTTCCCCTTCCCTTCGTGAACTAAACTCACCCTAACTCTTCAACTGCCTCTTTATTCCATTAACAAAAAAGGGAAATCCTGCAAAAACTAACAGAGAACAAGCAATCTTCCCAAGAAATCAGGGGCGACCCAGGACTAACTCTTGGGGAAGTAAATATAATTACTTTCATCCTATTTAGTTGGAGTGGAAGGGAAGTAAATATGATTTACCTCACATTGTTTGGTTGTAAGGTATATAGAAAGGAAATAATTATTGAATTACTATTATACCCCTAAGACTAATTCATAAAAAATTACAAAGTATGATAGAATTGTAATAAAATAAATACTCTAGGACAATAGTGTCTTTTAACCCTCATTTACTTCTCAAACCCTCTAAAATGTAGAGAAAGAAAAATCTGAGATGGAAGAGATCCAATTCCCTTCCACATATACTTCTCCCCTCCAATCACTCCAACCAAACTAAGTAAATCGCACATTTACTTCCTTTCATCTTTTCCTTCCCACTTTCACTCCAACCAAACTCACCCTTAAGAACAATGGAAAGGATTTTGCCTCTGTGAGTTTGAAGCTGCACCTTCGTTTCATTTTGGTTTGCCACACAAGGCAAGGCTTTGGAATCTTGGTTGAGATATTAGTATTATAGGGCTGCTCACGGTTTGGAGATTCGGAATTCCTAGTACTGTTTTGAAATTTTAATTTTCTCATATCTTTAATACTATATTGAATCGTGGTGTCAAGATATCTCTCATATTTTGTTTCGAAATTTTAGAATAAGATGGGATGAATATTCAAATTTTCGATTCTAATGGGACAAAGATAATTCCAATTTGATTTTCGAATTTTTTGAACATTTTTCACCAAAAAAGCGTTGTTATCTATAAATTTTAAAAAATACATGTTAATGATTCTCAAATCTTAATTTAAAATAAGATTCTATAATAAAATGAAAACAACCTCTGTATCAGTGACCAATCTCAACTTTAATACAAATTTTAATCTCAATATAAATTTTAGTCATAATAAATAAATTGCACAATTTAGTGTTAAAATGCTACCTTAAAAACGATTACATTTTTCAACCAATCATTACCAAAATAAATCTACACTTGTATGCTACTTTCATTTTTTTTCCTGACACCTGAAAGCAAGAATATAAACAATATTTGTTTCTAAAAACCAACAAGTTTCAAGCATTTGTCTTATTTTGCAACATTGAAGAAGGTAGAAAGAAAAAGTTTCTCTTTGCAATCTCTTTATATGCAAGCTAGCAACATATGATTTTCACGATTATAACCAACAAGATTTTATTATTTCTAATCTTGTATTCATTAGAAAAAAAATTAAAATTCTTAATCTTTCTTTTTAAATATATATAAATATATGTGTGTGTTTATATGACTATATAGATTCTTCAGTTTGATACTGTTTGGGATGATTCTCAATATGCATATTGCATAAAAAAAATTTAAAATAGTGCAATTCAAAAAAGTTAAAAGTCAATTTTTTTATTTTAATTCTTTTTAATCTATTTATTTAGATCGAATCAATTATTTTTCAATCCTGTAAGCAACATAAGTAGTACGTACTTCCAATAATAATTACATGTAGGAATGAAAAGGTTTGTGTTTTGTTTTGAGTTTTTACTTTCATATTTCTTTCGTTTGGAATTGAATAATGTCTTTATATTTTTATTTTGAGTTGTCCATTAATAAATATTTTATTTCTTAAAATAAATTTGTTTTTCCTTTAAAATGTTTAACTAAGGGGAGTGATAATTAATGATCAATTGCGGAAGTAGATGTTATTAATGGATCAACAACTTTGAAGTTTCAACTCATAGAATTTGATTAGGCTTTAAAGTATTGGGCTCCAGATCCAGGAGCAGTAAGGAAGCGGCCCTTTGCTGGCCACCGGGGAGCTACTGAAGGCCAATCTACAAAAGCCCGCAGCGCAACGGGCCTCTTGCAGCCCAACATTGTCTCTCTTTCTCTTTTTTTTTTTTTTTAAATATGGGTAAAATATCCATTATTTATAATCCAATATCCTTTTTTTAGCCCAACATTCTGTTCTTAATATTAACCGGCTACTTCATTGAAATCTTTTTGTACTTTGTAGCAAAGTATAAAATTTTCAAATTTGGTGTAAAAACCTTTCCATGGGAGTATTTTCCCTCTAACTAAACTACTCTGCATACAACAACAACAACTACTACTAGATCTGTAAATGGGTCAAATATCCATCCTATCCTGGACCCGGACAAAATTAGCATTAACATGTATTAGACCCGACTCAAGTACTCGTTGAGTATAATATAAAGAGGCCGACACACTCAAATATACGGATAACATATCCAATATATTTTTAATTGTAAATTAAGTATAATCTAAAGGTTAGAAAAATATAATAATAATATATATTTTATATAATATTTATATTAATAAGATAATAGAATAATCGAATAGGTGTTATGAATATCTTAAAATTATTGAAAACTCCATTAATTAGTGGAGGCTCCACTAATTATGGATTTATGTGAATAATTAGAGAAGATTTTTATGGATGTCCACCATTTAGTGGAGACACCACTAATTAAGATTAGTGGAAGATAATGTATACCATGATGTAATCCACTAATTAGAGCTCTATAAATAGAGCTATTCTCTAAGCTTTTAATACACCATTATTTTGTGAAAGAAAGATTAGAGAAAATTGTGAGAGAAAAGAAAAAGAGAAATTCTTGTGCTAAGAATAGTTAGAATTTTATTAGTGTGTAGTGTGAAGATTTTATTCTAACACTACCCAAATTTTATAACACGTTATCAGCAAAAGACTCTACCGAAGTACTAAAGGTTATAATTACGGTGATACTATTGAAGTGTTCTTGAACAAAAGAGGAAGGTAGGTACTTTTTCTATTTGATTTTGTATCCACGTGGCAAATCTTACCAAACTCGAGTTCGCAGCTCTTGATATTACTGGGAAAAACTATTTATCTTGAATACTAGATGCTGAAATGCATTTAGCTGCAATGGGTTTGGAAGATACCATTGTAGAAGGAAATCCATCATCATCACAAAATAATGCTAAAGTTATGATTTTTCTCCGTCATCATCTTCATGATGACTTAAAGGTTGAATACCT
This sequence comes from Voacanga thouarsii, assembly GCA_026120185.1. NCBI lineage: Eukaryota > Viridiplantae > Streptophyta > Magnoliopsida > Gentianales > Apocynaceae > Voacanga > Voacanga thouarsii. Next base: position 10,238,663 of record JANUWF010001017.1, read on the forward strand.
TACCGTGAAAAATCCACTTATTTTGTGGACTAATTTGAAAGAAATGTTCGATCATCAGAAGGTGGTCGTCCTTCCAAAGGTACGGTATGACTGGGTGCATTTGCGATTACAAGATTTTAAATCTGTTAGTGAGTATAATTCTGCTATTTTTAAAATTAGCTCGCAGCTAAAACTGTGTGGAGAAAATATTACTGATGAGGATATGTTAGAAAAAACTTTTTCTACTTTTCATGCCTCAAATGTGCTCCTGCAGCAGCAATATAGAGAAAAGGGATTCAAGAAATATGCAGAATTGATATATTGTCTTCTCGTAACTGAGCAAAATAATGAGTTATTAATGAAAAATCATGAAACTCGACCAACAGGTTCTACTCCATTCCCGGAAGTGAATGATGTTAGAACTCGTAATTTTGGCCCTGGAAGAGGTCATGGTCGTGGTCGTGGTCGTGGTCGTGGATATGGCCGTGGCCGTGGACATATATATAGTCGTGATAAAAATATTCATTATGATCGCAATAGTCAAAATAAAGTTACGAGAAATAATGACAACCACCAGAAGTGGTCAAAAACTAACGTGAAAGGAAAAGGAAATGATGTTCCTAAAAATTATGAAGATAAATGTTATCGCTGTGGCATAAAAGGTCATTGGTCTCGTACCTGTCGTACTGCAAAACACCTTATTGATCTGTATCAGGCGTCTATTGAGAAGAAATGCAAAAATGCTAAAACAAATTTTACTCTACAACATTCTCTTCATGATGATGATGATATCAACCTTGACGATGTTGATGTAACTCATTTAGACGTGGCTGATTTCTTTGAGCATCCTGAATGAAGAATTGAGCATTTGATTGGTGATGGAAGTGTTCAAAAGAATTAAAAGTTTACTTTTAATATGTTTCTTTTATATTTTATATTTTTTGCATTGTAATAGTATTTAGCGTTTAAGGTTTTTATTGTTTGAGTATTTACATTTATAAATGTTTTGTTATGCCCAGATGGCTATTATTCCGCTTACTGGATACACAAATGGCATTGAAGATATATGCCTAATTGATAGTGGTACAACACACACCATATTGAAAGATAAAAAATATTTCTCCTACCTGCAGATGGGAGAAACAAATGTTAATACTATAGGTGGTAGTGTAAAGTTGATTGAAGGCTCTGGAAGAGCTAATATTATATTACCCGGAGGAACAAATGTTGTTATTCCTAAAGCGTTATTTTCTTCAAAATCTAGAAGAAATTTATTAAGCTTTAAAGATATTCGCAGAAATGGATATCACATTGAAACAATGGAAGAAAATAGTTTTGAGCATCTCTGTATTACTCAAATAATGTCGGGTAAAAAATCTTTATTAGAAAAGCTACCATCTCTTTCTTCTGACTTTTGTAGCACAAAAATCCATGCAATTGAAATACATCATTCAGTAAATCAGAAGTTTACTGATCCTGCTACATTTATCATTTGGCATGACCGTTTGGGTCATCCAGGAGCTATTATGATGCGAAGAATAATTGAAAATACGCATGGTTATCCTTTGAAAAGTCAAAGGATTTTGACATCTGATAAATTTTCATGTGCTGCATGTTCTCAAGGGAAATTGATTATTAAACCATCTCCAACAAAAGTGGAGTTTGAGTCTCCAATATTTTTAGAAAGAATTCATGGTGATATATGTGGACCAATTAATCCACTATGTGGGCAATTCAGATACTTTATAATTTTAATTGATGCATCGACCCGATGGTCGCATGTTAGTTTATTATCAACTCGCAACTTGGCGTTCGCGAGATTGCTTGCCCAAATAATTCGTTTAAGAGCGCAATTTCCAAATTATCCGATCAAAAGGATCTGTCTAGATAATGTTGGAGAATATTCCTCCCAAGCTTTTGATGCTTATTGCCTGTCAATTGGCATTACTATTGAACATCCAGTAGCTCATGTTCATACTCAGAATGGTCTAGCTGAATCATTCATTAAACGGTTACAATTAATTGCTAGACCGTTATTAATGAGAACAAATCTCCCGACAACTGCTTAGGGACATGCTCTTTTGCATGCTGCAGCACTTGTACGCTTAAGGCCAACAAGTTATCACAAATTTTCTCTCTTACAATTGGCTTTTGGTTTCGAGCCAAATATAGCTCATTTAAGAATTTTTGGGTGTGTTGTATATATTCCAATTGCACCAAACCAACGTACAAAGATGGGTCCTCAAAGAAGAAAGGGGATATACGTTGGATATGATTCTCCCTCTATTATCAGGTATGTTGAACTCCTGACAGGAGATATATTCACAGCAAGATTTGCTGATTGTCATTGTGATGAATCATTATTCTCTAAATTAGGGGGAGAACCAAAACAGCATAAAAAGGATCTTGCTTGGACAACATCATTAAATTATCCTGATCCGCGCACAAGTGCATGTGAACTTGAAGTTTAAAAGATAATTCATTTACAAAGCATTGCAAATTAAATGCCAGACGCTTTTGTTGACTCCAAAAGAGTTACAAAATCGCATATTCCAGCTATAAATACTCCTATTCGAATTGAAGTTCTAGCAGAACAATATATTATACCTATAGTTGTTGAGTCAAAAGCACGCCAGAAGTATGGCCAACGTCTTGGTTCTAAAGATAAAAATTCTCGAAAGAAAATAGGATTAAATGATCCAAAAGATCATATTGAAGAAAAGAATGATAAAGACCAAGAGAGAACTGATGACAAAGAACCAAAAATTGATGAAAGTAACACTGAAATTTCTATCAATTATACCACTTCCGGTAGAAGTTGGAATCGGATAGAAACCATTATTGATAATATATTTGCATACAATATATCTCTTGATGTTACACAGGATAGTGATCATCCTGAACCAATATTAATTGATGAATGTCGGCATAGAAAAGATTGGCTACAATGGAAAGATGCGATTCAATCGGAGTTAAATGCACTGCAAAACGTGAAGTCTTCGAACCTGCAGTCCGAATACCAGAAGGTGTAAAACCTGTTGGCTACAAATGGATATTTGTGCGAAAGCGCAATGAAAAGAGTGAAATCGTTCGATATAAAGCGCAATTAGTAGCCCAAAATTTTTCACAAAGACTAGATATTTATTATGATGAAACTTATTCTCCTATTATTGATGCTATTACACTTCGATATCTTATCAGTTTGGCAGTACATGAAAAGATAGGTATGCGCCTACTAGATGTTGTCACTGCCTACTTATATGGAAATTTAGAAAATGATATTTACATGAAAATCCCCGACGGATTTCATATGCCTGAAGCATATAAACATTATCCTCGTGAAAATTACTCCATCAAGTTGCAGAAATCATTATATGGCCTGAAGCAATCTGGGCACATGTGGTTCACTCGTCTTAGTGAATATTTATTAAAAGCGGGATTTAAAAATGACCAGGTATGTCCATGTGTTTTTATTAAGAAATCTGGTTCTAAATTTGTGATATTAGCTATATATGTTGATGATATTAATCTTATTGGAACTCCTGAAGAGCTCCAAGAAACAATTGATTATTTAAAAGGAGAATTCGAAATCAAGGATTTTGGTAAAACCAAATTTTGTCTTGGTTTACAAATTGAACATCTGGAAAGTGGAACATTTATTCATCAATCAACATATACAGCAAAAGTGCTAAAAAGATTTTACATGGACAAAACACATCCATTGAGTATTTCAATGATCGTCCGATCATTAAATGTGGATAAAGATCCTTTCCGACCTCAAGAAAATGATGAAGAACTCCTTGGTCCTGAAGTACCATATCTCAGTGCAATTTGTGCATTAATGTATCTTGCTAATAATACACGACCGATATTGCTTTTACTGTCAATTTATTAGCAAGATTTAGTTCTTCACCAACACGACGACATTGGAATGGAATTAATCAAGTCCTTCGATATCTCCAAGGTACAATTGATCTCGGATTATTTTATTCAAATAAAACCAGCCCAACATTGATTGGTTATGCAGATGCTGGTTATTTATCTGATCCACATAAAGCACGTTCTCAAACGGGCTATCTATTTACATGTGAAAATACCGCTATATCATGGCGTTCTACGAAACAATCTATAGCAGCTACTTCTTCAAATCATGCTGAAATTATAACCATTCATGAAGCAAGTCGAGAATGTGTATGGCTAAGATCCATGATTCATTATATCCGAGAAAATTGTGGATTATCATCGATCAAAGATATTCCAACTTCTCTTTATGAAGATAATGCAGCTTGCATAGCTCAATTACGAGGAGGATATATTAAAAGAGATCGGACAAAACATATTTCACCAAAATTCTTCTTTACTCATGAACTCCATAAGAAAGGTGAATTGATGTGCTACAAATTCGGTCATGTGACAACATCGCAGATATTTTCACGAAAACTTACCGACTGCAACATTTGAGAAGTTGAGATATAAAATCCGTATGCGTCGATTTAAAAATTTAAAGGAATTAGCTCATCAGAGGGAGTAATAAACAGACATATAGAATAGTAATAAACATTTGAGAAGTTGAGAAGTTGAGATATAAAATCGGTATGCGTCGGTTTAAAGATTTAAAGGAATCAGCTCATCAGGGAGAGTAATAAACAGACATATAGAATAGTGTACTCTTTTTCCTTCACTAGATTTTTTTTCCCACTGGGTTTTTATCTAGTAAGGTTTTAACGAGGCATATTCTTTATGTAATGGATGGACATCCAAGAGGGAGTGTTATGAATATCTTAAAATTATTAGAAACTCCATTAATTAGTGGAGGCTCCACTAATTATGGATTTATGTGAATAATTAGAGAAAATTTTTATGGATGTCCACCATTTAGTGGAGACACCACTAATTAAGATTAGTGGAAGATGATGTATGCCATGATATAATCCACTAATTAGAGCTCTATAAATAGAGTTATTCTCTAAGCTTGTAATACACCATTATTTTGTGAAAGAAAGATTAGTGAAAGAAAGATTAGAGAAAATTGTGAGAGAAAAGAAAAAGAGAAATTCTTGTGCAAAGAATAGTTAGAATTTTATTAGCGTGTAGTGTGAAGATTTTATTCTAACACTACCCAAATTTTATAACAATAGGGATATTATAATTCTATATTCGTAACTAATTATTTAGGCCAAAAGAATTCGGATTGGATAGAATAATAAAATAGATATGTCAGACCCATTATAAATGGGTTCGGTACTAATCTACGCCCTGATATATCTAATCTATTGAGAGTCATAATTACTAATACTAGTACTAATTGTTTGTCTCTTTCTCTCCTTTTTTTTAAACATTTTTTTCCTCCCCTAAACTTTTTAGTAAGCTAGAAGAGTAAATAAATGCATGAGGATATGGAGATGATAAAAATCTTCCTTTTTTAGTAGAGCTTTTCATTCTTTATTGTTTTATTTTAAGTAGCATATATACATATACATATATATATATATATATATATATATATATATATATATATGCAAGGTTATAATATTCAGAAAAGATGAAATAAGTGTAGATGACAAATTTTAAATTTGTAAATAAGATAAGAAAAATATCAAAAAATACAAAATATTTAGTAATACATACATACATACATACATACATACATACATACATACATACATACATACATACATACATACATACATACATACATACATACATACATACATACATACATACATACATACATATATATATATATATATATATATAATATGAGTTGCGAAAGCCTCCTATTATGACACATGACACTCTCCTGCACTGACATCTGACACTATGAATTTAAGATGTTTTAAGAGTTTTTTTTTTTCTTGGTGAATAAATTTTAAGGATTTTTTTTTTTAATATTAGGGTTATCTGAATTCAATCAATTCAGATAAGATAAAATTAATCAGAGTTATCTGAATTCAATGAATTCAGATTTCTGAGACTTCTTCTCTTATTTAAGAAGACATCAAAATCACAAACTGTTTCACTCAGGAAACAAGCTCTAATCCTTTGTCTCTTTCTAAACGTTGAAAAGCATTATTTTGTCCATATTGTAATTTGTTGCAAATGTAGCTGATAAAGAGATATGTTAGACTTATTCGAGCTTTTTAGTTCCTTTTCCATCAGGCATGACCATGGCTCTTCTACTCCTATGCATTTGTGCCAAAGTTGTCATTGTACGGGGGGTTTTTGCTGACTTGGTTGAGGATGAGAACCGTTGATTTCAAGGCAAAGCATCATGCCCCATTAAAGAAAGAAAAATCAAGATTTATAGGCGCAATTTCTTTTTGTTCTGATAAGCAAGTTTATATTCATCCGAAACAGCAAAACAGTCTCCATCTTTGCCCCTTTGATCTTCTTTGTAGTCGCATGGAAGGGCTTCTCCCTCAAGATGGGATTCAGTATTTGGACATGATCATCAAATGCAGCGAAAACAATCGAGCAACTTTGATGCTTCACATGATCGTTGAGTAATGGATATAAATAGTTCTTGATGTTGATGTTTGTGAATGATGAATTGGATTGAGGAAAGAGACATGATAAGTTGTGAGGTTTCAGAGAGTTATTTTACTGCACTGATTTGAGTTGCATGGACTGATGGCTTTTGAACAAAGTAATGTTATGCTCTGATTTTGTTTTTATTCCAAGTCTCTCTGCATTATTAGAGTTAAAATTTTGGAGACCTTGTACCTGGGGGCATAATCTTGTAGACAAGGTTAGGCTACCCAAAAAGGAACAAAAAGGCCTCCGGGTTTATACAAAACTAATTTAATGCCAAAAGCTTTGTAATCTGAAGAACATGTGATATAAGCTCAGAGCAGTACCTGAGCTTTACAAAGGACAAATTCAATTTTTATGTGGAGCATGCCAGAGAAAGAGGCTGGCTCCTACCATCCTTTAGTTCATTTGTCTCAGATGCATCACCAAATCAAAGTTATATGAATTTTTATTTTTTAAAATATTAGAGTTATCTATTATTTTTTAATATAAGAAAATTGAGAATATTACTGAAACTATCCCGTGCAACGCACGCACGGGTATCAATCTAGTATAAAAAGTGTTTACAAATCTCCGAAAAAATCTTAAATTGCAGGATAAGTCCTCCAATTCTTCTATTTTTGAAAATTTTTTATTCAAGAGTTGAAGAGTTTGATCTCGGATCGACCAGAATTTGATGACGAACCCTTGATTGCCAAGCCTTTGAGACTTGTTTGATGTAGAGCAAGATGAACGCCTTGAAATTTGATGACGATTTTAAACCTTGATTTGAGACGATTCTGAACCTTAAATTTGATAACGATTTCGAACATTGAATTTGATGGAGCTTGAATGTTTGAGCTCGTTGAAACTTAAAATATCTTTTATTTATTGAAGCTTGAGGATCTGAGGGTACCTTGAACCATTGAGAGAATATCCTATTTATAGGCCAAAAATTCATTGACTTTAGTATAAATAGTCGATGTAAGATTTTGAAGAAGTTTTCCAACAAACCCTAATGTACTTGGGTTTAAGATGACCTGAGTTTAATTTATGTTTTAGCCCAATCTTAGTTAATCCACATTATATTTGGGTTATGAGATTTTCAAAAAGTCTAACTTTAGAGTCTAGTCCAATTTCATTTAACCCATAATATATTGGATTTAATAAAAAATGGACCATTAACAATAGTCCAATTTCAATAGTTCAATTTAATAATCCATTGGATTTAATGGGTTTTTAATGATGGCCCAATTATATTAATTCAAGAATAATTATATTTATTCATTAATTAATTTTAATTAATCAAGACTAAAATATGCAATTTTCTTTTAATCTTGAAAATATATTTTAGCCAAAATTCTTTGTCTACAAATGCCCCCACTTCAAGACTTGAGGAAAAATATTTTGGAAACAAGGCTTGAAGTATTTAAATTATTAATTTCTCAATTTAATTAGAAATTAATATAAAAGCCTTTTTCAACTCCTTAATAAAATAGAATTTTTTTTCTATTCCTATAAGAAATTAATGAAAAGATTTGAAATTCAATTTTGAGTAGGAATCATATTTCTTGAATCCACCAATCAAAATTCTTAGATTTAAATTTAAACCTCAATTAAAACTTTTAATCAAGAATTAGAATTCTTATAAGATTTGGAAGAGGCATTCCATAATGCCTATGAAAAGGTCTTCATCTTGATCATTTTTTCTCATGCATTTATCAACTTCAACTTGAAGTTTTCCACAACTCCAAGTGGGTAGCTGGACAGCTTTTGGAGTTTTCTTCTTGTTTCCATAGTAAGTCCTATTTTTCTTTTCTTTTTTTTTTCACTCAATTTACTTTGTATACGTAAGCCTCCTCTAACCTTTGTTTTGTTGACTTCTCCACGTTAGACAATCCATTCATGTGCTTGTCGTATTGATCACCATGTTGTCTGTGTTGGTAACTTTTTTTTTTTTTTTTGTCCGAAGCACTTCAATCTTTTGAATTGCACTCGCTGCAATTCTTGACTTCTTTTCCGATTGCCGTCCATGCATATTTTTTTTTTTCATAAACTAAAAAAAAAATATTTTTTTTTACACACTAGCTTTTTTTGAAAAAAAAAAAATTGACTTTCCAATCACCTTGAATTTGGCTTTGATTATTGGTTTCATGAAACTGACTTCATTCATGCCTTTTTCATTATTTCTTTTTTTTTTTACTAAGTCCAATTATGGTGTACTTTTCAAATTTGTGATATTCTTCAGGCCAACAACTGTTAGTCATTCACGACCACGAAAATGATCCAACGGAAGATAGAACGATGTTGATGGTTTATGAGGCAAAATCCGGCAAATATGCGGGGCCCCTACCAAAGGCAACACTCCAACGACTTGTGAAGAAATAGTCAACGGAAGTCAACTTTAAAGGCACTCGTTCCCCAAATGCATGGATTCTTCTTTCCTCAAATCATCAACTTCAAACTCATCCCGGTGTATTACCTTCACTTGGGCATCGAATGATTCAAAAAGAGACTCAATAGACCTCACCATTCAACTTTTTGGGCGTGTTTCACTTTAGGGAGAGATATTGAGAGTGGGCACATGACGTTCTAAGTCGTTACGAAGGACATTTAAGATCTGCAAAGATCTATGAGGCTGTCTATGCATCGCTTTTTACGTATGATTGCAACTCCAATGTTCTCAAAGTTTTTTGCGAAGCTTGGTGTCCTCTTACCAACACGCTCTTTACATCAATTGGTGAGGTGTCCATTTCACTTTGGGACTTGCACGAACTTGGAGGCTGACCAATACTTGGAACTCACTCGATGAAGTTGTTCCTCATACTGCGGAACTCACAGGTATGGACCATGATGCAAGCGATTCCTTCAAAGGAGTTGCGAACATCTCCTCCATGCATACCACTTGATCAAAAAGGACAACAACAACTTTGGTGTCTCCATCAATAAATGACTCAATTTTTGGTTCAAAAGAGCAATAAAGTATACAGTGCCTCCTCCAAGGGAAGAAATGAGATCACACCCTAAGTTTACTGATAATCTATGTGGAGTTATCTCACCTCATACTGCATGAACATCTGAAGAAAAAGCTTTGTTTTCAACGTTGGGCATTAGAAGCCACAACAGAGTTCAAACATTCCTTGTAGCGTTTTTATCATGTTGGCTTTGCATCTTTGTCTTACCTAATGAAGAAGTAGACATCATTTGTCCAAGTACCTTCAAAATGACAAGTTTGATGGCGTACGGGGAATGAGTTAGTTTGGCTATTCCTGTCTTGACTAGTATTTATAGAGGATTGAATCGTATTTCTAACTCTCAACATCCCAGTGAGGAGAAATCTATCTTCCCAACTCACTATATATATGGATGGCTTGCACACTACTTCAAAACTCACTATGAAGTCTCTTAAGGCCTAAACAACTCTCCAATGGCAAGTTATTCTGGTGAAAATAGCAGAAAGTACTTTAGTGAAGATGAAGCCCGTAAGCGGATTTATAGAGGTGAGATCATTGTTTGGGCTATAAACATCCTTATTAAACATAAAAAACATGACTTTGTTGATAATGAGGCAGTCCCTTTGAAGGAACAACTTTATTTTTTGAGTCTTCGTTTAAGTCTTCTTACCTTGTAAAAGGATGATCACTTTATCATTGAACTTTATAGCCCACGTCGCTTTAGTTGCCAATTTGGATTCTTGCAAGATATCTCAGGCTATTTTGAGATTTCCACTCGTAAGGCCGCTTTACTAGATGGCTTATGTCTCTGGGTAAGATGCACATTTCGCGAAACAATAGCCAAGGTAACATTTTCAGCCACTCCTTATAGCATAAAGAAGCACTATACTCCAGAGTATAAAGCATGGTGGGAACAAGTACATGGAACCTTTCTTGAAGATCACACTTCGATGTTGAATTCCCAAAAACCTGCATTTAAGAAAGTAGAGAACTTGGCTTACTCCGAGAAGAAACTTCATCAAGATACTACCACTCTCAATACTTCAAAGGGGTTAGAAAATTCTTCAAGACATGATAGACATTATTTTTTGAATCATAACTTAGTTATAGAGAAACTTTCATTATCTTCAAAACGAAAGGAGTTGAATCGAATTGAAGAAGCCAGTTCTAGTAGTAGAGACCGTTGTTGGAAGAGAACGAATGCAGCAATTACAACTTTAAGCCAAGAGTTTAAGGATCAAAAGACCTTAAAGGACAAGGCAAAACTGATTTTTCCTTTTTGTTTTTGTTTTTATTCCTCTTTTCTTTTCTTTTGACTCAACCTCTTTGCTATTCTTCTTCATTAGGTGGACAATGTTGTAGCCCTTGATGAGGATACTTATTTTCAAAGCTCAATCAATGATTCTCACTGCTCAAAATAAGATGGTTGCAAGGATATCTATTGCTCTCAACATGAGGATTTGACATATAAGGTAGTAGCTCATCAATATTGTTCAGTCATCTCTACCTTCTCGGGAGAGTCCCTAATGTCAAGTTGCAAAAGAAGTTTGTCATAGAAGTATGGAAGCAATTTTATCAAAGGATTCAACAAACGTCTATCAAGCAGGTCTCTTCACTTAAGGATCAAGCTTACTATATTCTTAAAGAATTGAACAAGGATCCTATTGTTAAGTTATCACCATTGGATAATCTCTTGAGGTATTTCTTTGCTAAAGCGCGTGAATTTGACAATATTAAATCCATCTCTTCGGAGAAAACCTGAAATGAGTCTCATGCCCAATTACTTTCCGCTACTAGACAATACTTGGGTGATGTTGAAACTAAAAAGTTAGACCTCACAAGTCAAGTTGAAGAAAGTAAGGCTAACTCACAACGAGTTAAAGCCAATATTATTGCTCTCAAAAGGAAGCTCAAACGCTTAAAGAAAGAGGATAGAAAACATGTAACTGCTTTTGAGGAAAAGAATAGGCAGCTTTTAGAAGTAGAGTCCACTTATTTGTCCCTCAAAGAAGAGTTTGTTTTACTCCAAAATGCCTCTAAAGTAAACAAAGAGGATGGAGCTAACCTGAAGAATATAAGAGAACACTTGGTGGCACTTCAACAAGACTTGAAAAATTTCAAGTTTCTTACTTGATGTCTTGTAGCACTTCATATTTTCATTAATCAGTTATTTTTTTTCCTTCTTATAAAACAAGATTACTGCTTTACTAGCATTAATAATATGTTTCTTTCATATTATCTCAATCTTTTCTCGCACATATGTGTTTTTTACTTATTGCAAACGTCGATTTCACAATAAATCATCACTTGATTGCAACAAATGAGAAAAATAGAGAATGATGAAAGGATGTAACTGAACTTAGAAATTTTATTCTAAGTTGTCTACGTATTTTAAGAATAATTTAAAAATCAAGTCAAACGTAGTTCAAAATGGATGGATGGTTTTGGGAGGGGGCGTTCACAGTTTTAAGTCGTGCGGGCCAGGAGTATCCCTTTATTTACCAACTTAGATTTGATGGAGTGTTTTAGCAATTTAACCACGTACTACACTATTGGTGGTTATCTTTACACAGTTTAAACTCATGCGGGTCGGGAGTAACTTGCAGTTTAAGCTCGTGCAGTCGAGGAGCAACTTACAGTTTAAGCTCTTGCAGTCAAGGAGCCTTCATTTATGCATAGTATCACTTCAAATATCGGTCCAATTCTCAACTCATCTTCAGCAACTATCTTGTAAGATCCATTTGAGTAAACCTCTTGAACAACATATGGGTCATCCCACTTTGATATTAATTTCTTTGGTTTATATCCAACGATGATTGGTCTTTTCACAGTGAGCACTAAATCACCAACTTGAAAGGAACGAATATGCACTTTCTTGTTAAAGGCTTTGGAAACACAAGCTTGATAGCATTCTAACTTTTGTTGTGTCTCTAACCTCTTTTCATCAAGTGCTTTTAACTCTTCGAGTCTGAGACGGACATTATTTTCTTTGGTGAGACATTTTTGAATAGCGATCTTCAATGAAGCAATTTGTTGCTCTAATAGAAGGACAGCTTCCACACCATATACCAACGCATATAGGGTATCTAGGGTTGGAGTACAGTAAGTGGTCCTATATGCCCAAAGTGCTTCTCAAATACAAATATGCCAATCCCTTTTTGACTTAGTAACAAATTTTTGCAACAAATTGCATAAAGTCTTATTAAAAGCTTCAACGAGTCTATTAGCCTGCGCATGGTACATAGAAGATTTGTACTGCTTGAATTTAAACTTCTTACACAACTTGTCCATCAAACTATTACAGAATAGCTTGTCGTTATTTGTGATAATATATTGAGGAATGCCATATCGATAGATAATGTTTACACATATAAAATCAATGACATTTTCCTTTTTTGCTTCTTTTAATGCTACAACTTCTGCCCACTTAGAGAAGTAATCTGTTACAGCCAAGATATAACAATGCTCAATAGAAGCTTTTGGTAGCGGTCCAACAATATCCAATCCCCATGCATCAAATGGCCATGAAGCAATCGTCGGGTGCAATGGCTCAGGCGGTTGATATAGATAATTGACATTGAATTGACATGTTTGACATCTTCTAGCATAATCTAGGCAGTCTTTTACCATGGTAGGCCAATAATATCCCATCATCTTGATACGAAAATGAAACTTCGAACCAGATTAATGGACTCCACATATGCCAGAATGAGCTAATTCCATTGTTTGCACAGCTTCTTCTTGACCTAAATATCTTAATAAGACACGTTCAAATGAACGTCGAAAGAGCGTATTCCTATAGCAAAAGAAGTGGGTGGCACGTCGGTGAATATCACTCTGTCTTCGTGGATCATCCGAAAGCTTTTCATTTTTTAGATAATCTATAAAAGGTTGTTTCCAATCTTTTTCATTAATTTTATAGATAAAGACAAATTCCATACCCTTCATCATCTTCATCTTCAAAAATAGACGGTATGACCCATGTTTAACGTATAGGAATTTGAATTTCTTGATCATGTTGACATAAAGTAGAAGCCAATTTTGCCATTACTTATTTTTGCTTTTTAATACATGCTCGATTGTCACATCACCCAAATATCCCATAAGTCGTATCGCATAATTATGATACGGGATCAACTCAGGTTTCTTAACATCATACTCACCTAGTAATTGATTAACAATCAATTGGGAATTCCCATATACTTCAAGATGCAGTCGCTTCATATCAACAGCTAACTCTAATCCAATTATAAGGGCTTAGTATTCAGCCACATTATTTGAACTTCTTTTAGTCAAGGTGAAAGAGTATGGTAATACATCTCCTTCAAGGGTAATGAATACTACACTAGCTCCAACACCTTCGCGATGTGCCGCACTATCAAAATACATCCTCCATGGTGGGAGAATCTCAATGACAAGAACATCTTTATCAGGCAACTCATCACTTAGTTCTTACTCAGCAGGGATATGATTATCAACCAAGAAATCCACCATCACTTGCCCTTTGACAGCTTTCTGTTGGACGAAGACAATATCAAATTGTTGGAGTTGAAGGTACCACCTTGCCAAACGATTAGATAGCACAGGCTTTGTCATAACATATTTTATAGAATTAGCCTTAGAAATTAGGCGTACAGTATGCGCTTGAAAATAGTGCTTCAATTTTTGAATTGTAAATATCAAAGCTAAGCAAAACTCCTTAATTGGTGAATAATTCAACTCATTTGGTGTCATCATCTGACTTAAATAATAAAGTGCATTTTCTTTGCCATTGTCATTTTCTTGAGTAAGCAATGTCCTCAATGAGCGTTCTTGCGCAGCAATATATAAAGTCAATGGCTTATCCGGAATAGGTGTAGCAAGCACAGGAGGCTTTATCAAGTAAGATTTGATGCATTTGAAAGCATTGTGACACACTTCATCCTATTCAAATGGCACACTCTTCTTTATTAGACAACTGAATGGTTGACAGCGTCTGACAAGATTTGAGATGAACCTTCGGAGGTAGACCAATTTTCTTTGTAAACTCTTTAATTCATTGATATTTTTTTGGCTCAGGCATCCTTATAATCGCATTAATCTTTGATTGGTCTATTTCGATACTTCGACGACGAACGATGAAACCCAAGAATTTTCCAGAGGTGACACCAAAAGCACATTTGACAGCATTCATCTTTAATTGATATTTTCGGAGTCGCTTGAAAGTCTTTCTCAAATCTTGAAGATGATTAGCTCGTTTATGTGACTTGACCAACAAATCATCCACATAGCATTCCACGATCTTATGTAGCATGTCATCAAAGATCTTTTGCATTGCCTTTTGATATATGGTTCCAACATTCTTCAAACCAAAAGGCATCACTGTGTAACAATATATTCTTTTTGGAGTATGAAAGGCAGTAAGCTCCTCATCTTCTGGTGCCATTTTGATTTGGTTATAACTAAAAGATCCATCCATAAAAGATATAACTTCATAGCCAGTGATTGCATCTACCATCAGTTCAGGAATAGGCAGTGAAAAATCATCTTTTGGGCAGGCATCATTTAGATTTCTAAAATCCACACAAATTTGAATTTGTCCATTTTTTTTCCTTACAGGGACAATATTCGCAACCCAAGTTGGATATTTGACCTCTCGAATAAATTTGGCTTCGATCAGCATGTTCACCTCTATTTCAATTAATGGAATCAATTCAGGCCGAAAACGCCATTGGGCTTGCTTTACTGGTATTTCCCTATCCTTTACAGCTAAATGGTGGACAATAATTTTTATATCTAAGCCAGACATTTCTTTATATATTTAAGCAAAGACGCTCTGAATTCCTTCAACAGGTTGGTATAGGCCTTTCTTCTTCAAGCGATAAGAGTGCATTTATGTAAATTGGGCAAAGATCTTCAATAGTACCTAGATTTACTTATTTGAGTTCATTAACTGTAGCTTTTACACCTTCTTCAAGTTTTGTTAGAGCATACTCAACATCTTCTTCCTTGGTACACTCTTCATCATAGATGGTAATGTGATTACAAAAAGCTACACTTTCTTCATCACAAGGCATATCAGGTGTCACTTGTGTTATTATTTTTAAGATTCCATTGCAATTCACCACCGTTCTTACCTTAGAGGAGACTTTGCTAGAATATCTTGCTTTTGAAGTGACTATGACTCCAAGCCTCTTGAAAACAGATTTTCTTCTTTTCTTTGAGTCTAACCTAGTGAAGATAGATGGACGTGAATTTGTATCTCCTATCCCACCAAAAATAGATCGCGGTTTTGACATCACTTCATCTTCTACAGTAATATACTATACGCTGGCCTTTTTAATCTTGAGTCAGATGGGAGATACTTGTTTGTAACCCAGGCTAGTACGTTCTTTTCCTGTTGCCATGCTTTGGGTAGATCCCAAGCTTTGACCCTTTTCCTTGTTGATATCAGCAAGAAGTTTTCCCAACAAATGTTGACCTTGTGAATTATATCCAACTTTGCTAGGTGTTTATAAGCATTTAGGTCAAATCCTTCCTTCGTACGCGAGGTTGGTAATTTACCATACTCTACTTTTGCTTCTTTCTTTGGTTAAACAAATAATTTTATAGGAGTATTTAGTGACTTGATAGTCAATCTTTGTAAGGGGCAATGTGAGCCCTCCTAATGGCTTACTCTATGTGTGTTACTTGGTAGAGCTTTCTACACCTATTATAGTTTTGACATCTTTGGAGAAAGTAATCTTTTTATCTTCCTTCTTTCTTGATAACTCGATCTTATTTGATTCACCATCTTTTTTCATATAGTACTTAGCATCAGCAATATGCGCCTCAGCTTCAGTGAATGGTTTTTCATCAGTATCTATTTTCTTTACCACGCCATTTCGACGAAATTTGAAACATTGATGCAAGGTTGATGGCACCACACCATTATCATGAAGCCATGGTCTTCATAGCAGAATATTGTAGGAGGTCTTGGCATCAATAACATGAAAAATGGTAGTTGAAAGCATATATTCAATTAATATGTCCAATCGGAGAGTATTACTAACTCGTTGCCCCCCTTGATTGAAGTCTTGTATCATAAGGTGACTTTGGGACAACTCATCCATAGTAATTCCCAACTCTCATAATGTTTGCAGAGGTAAGATATTTACTGCTGATCTTTCGTCTAACAGTATCCTATTCACTTTCTGTTCTTGCACGTAGCTAGCCACAAATAATAATCTGTTGTGAGGCATTGAGCCAAGTAGCAAATCATCGTCAGTGAATGTAATATCAGCTATGTAGACACTAAGGTCTGCTGAAGACTCAATTCTCTCCATGTCTCCTTCATTTATACACTCATCATTGTCTTATTTGCTTTTCTCATCATGTATGGCATAGCATGAAACAATGTTGAACTTTTCAGCAAGTTCCCTGGTATGAAATTTTTCAGCGTGAGAGGTGTCGGAGATTTCTTCCAAAAAGAATCATCTACTATTGATACAGATTTGGTCTTCTTACTTTTGACCTTCCTCATATTTTTTTTTTGTGAATCTGCTTCTTACCAGTGAAGCTTCACCTCTTAAGGCCTTGGTGCGTTTCTTTCTTCTTGTCACAAGTGTCCATTCTTCATTTTCACCATGGACAGAAGGTTCTTCAACTTCTTGTTGATATACTTTGGTAGGAAAGACTTGTCTGTCAACTTCAACCTTGACAGGATCAAAACTTCCAAACTTAACCTCCAAAATAACGGGTTCAATGGGAGGGATGACAACAGTTGTCAAATTTGCAGATATTTTGTCTTCTTCAAGGACTACATGTCCTTCACGAACCAACTGCATGATCTTGTCCTTAAATACAAAATATTTTTCAATTGGATGACCAATCAGCCGATGGTACTTGCAGTAGTTGGGATCATTTAGTCATCCAACTTCATTTGGACGCTTTGCTTCCTAGCTTTAGCAGCTAATAACTCATCAAACATTGAAGAAACATCGGAGTCGAGGAAAGAATATTCCTTAGACTGTCTTTCTTCTAAGGTTACTTTTTTTCTTTCCTGTGGAGGATCCACCTTCTTGGTCACCTTCTGAGTCATTTTTGAAGAAATCTTTATTGGAGCCGCGACTGTGGCCATGGACTCCTTTGCTTCAGTTTTAGAAAAAGATTTGACTCCATTTTTTAAAATCTTGTTTTTCTTTGCCTTTATTGGGGTCTTGAACAGGTGCCTTACCCCCATGTACGACGATGTTTAATTCCATATCATGAGCACAAGTCGCCAATTCATCAAAAGTTTTTGGCATGATCCTTTTAATGATATCCTGGAGTCTCTAGTGCATGCATTGAATGCACGTCTCGATTGCAGATGATTCACTTAGACGATCTTTACAATTGAAGTTCAACTTCCTCCATCTGTTGATAGAGTTCACTACTAGTTCGTCTTTCCATTGACGAGAATTGGTGAGCTCTACCATGCTGACGATTCTACGAATACTATAGAACCTGTTGAGAAACTCTTGTTCAAATTACTCCGAACTGTTGGTGGAACCAAGTGCTAGATCAGTATACCAGTCAAATGCATTTCCTTTAAGGGATCGTACAAACTATTTTAGTAGTAGATCCCCATAAGTTCCAGCATTGTTGCACGTCTCGATGAAGTGAGCCACATGCTGCTTGGGATTTCCTTTGCCATCAAATTGTTGAAACTTTGGTGGCTGATATTCAGCTGGCATTCTCATATCATCAATTCTTTGCGAATAAGGCTTTGCATATGTGAAGGTGGATTTGCTACCTCCTTCATACTTGTCCTTAACCGTACCCATGGTGAAGTCTTTGAGCTATTCCGCATGAATAAAACCTTCTGAGGATATCTGAATATCTTGTAATTTATTTGACGTTTTCACTTCCTCTTGCACTTCAGATCTCTTTCGAGGAGCTTAATTTATTTCACCAGTATTCTCAAAGCGATTGATGAGATGCGCAATGATGAGATCTTGCTCTTGGGAGCGTTTGGCGAGTCCGTCCACCAATTTTGTGAGGTGCGTGAGTTGGTCTTCCAGATTTTGTGTGCCAGTCATTATAACCGGTGCCACAGAAGAAGCAGCAAAATCTTCATTGAATGAAGCTTTGGATTTGAGGTCCCTATGGGGGAATTGAGGCGAAGCGCCAGTACTTGAATTTTGGTTAGCTTGTTTGGAGATATTGGTCTTCTCCAATGAAGGTGACATCTTGCGCATTATAGAAGCAGCATCTTGCTTCAACTTTACAGTTGCAGGCGATGAGACAGCGCTGAAGTTTTGAGTCTTGCTTTGTGAAAGAGTTCAAGTCTTACTTCTTGTCAGCATGCTTTGACTTGTGGAGCCTTGTTAATAGTTGTAGCAGCCTCCATGATATCAGCAACCTTTGAACGAGTAGATGTAGTTTTGCTATTCTTTGGGGCCATTGAATTGATTTGTGCTTATACTTGAATTTGGGATTAATTTAAAGGTTGAAAATAAGAGATGAGAGGCAGAGATTGTCCCATTAGGCGTGCCAGAAATTTGTAGACGACAAATTTCAAGTCTGCAAATAAGATAAGAAAAAATATAAAAAAATATAAAATATTTAGTAAATATAAAAAGTGGTTACAAATATCCGAAAAAATCATAAATTGCAGGATAAGTCATCCGATTCTTCTCATTTTGAAAAACGTTGATTCAAGGGCTGAAGAGCTTGATCTCGGATCAACCAGAATTTGATGACGAACACTTGATTGACAAGCCTTCGAGACTCATTTGCTGTAGAGCAAGATGAACGCCTTGAAATTTGATGACGATTCTAAACATTGATTTGATGACGATTCCGAACCTTGAATTTGATGATGATTCCAAACATTGAATTTGATAAAGCATGAATGTTTGAACTTGTTGAAACTTGAGATGCCTCTTGTTTGTTGAAACTTGAGGATTTGGGGGTGCCTTGAACCATTGAGGGAAGACCCTATTTATAGGTAAAAAATTTCTCGACTTTAGTATAAATAATTGATGTGAGATTTTGAAGAAATTTCCTAACAAACCCTAATGGACTTGGGTTTAAGATGACCTGGGCTTAATTTATGTTTTAGCCCAATCTCAGTTAATCCACATTACATTTGAATTATGAGATTTTCAAAATGTCTAATTTTAGGGCCTAATCCAATTCCATTTAATCCATAATATATTGGATTTAATGTAAAATGGACAATTAACAATAGCCTAATTTCAATAGTCCAATTTCATAGTCCATTGGATTTAATGGGCTTCTAATGATGGCCCAACTATATTAATTCAAGAATAATTATATTTATTCATAAATTAATTTTAATTAATAAAGACTAAAATATGTAATTTTCTTTTAATCTTGAAAATATATTTTAACCAAAATTCTTTGTCTACAATAAGATAAGATAATAATTTAATTGGTTGTAAATTAAGATTAACCTTCTTACAAAATTATGTTTTTTTGTTCAATTTGCATTGTTTTAAATTTTATTTAAAAAAAAGGTTCCCCAACATAACATTCTTGTTGTGACGATAGAAAAAGTAATCGTATCCATAGACAAGGTGAAGGTACATATAACATGCTCAGTGTTTTTTTTTTTCCTGCTAAGTTATAATTATATTTAAACACAAATAAATTGAGCATTACATTTCAAGTTCGAGTTCGAACAGAATCGAATAGTGTTTGAGTTCATTCATTTATATCGAGATCGTTTGATTATTATTTGATAATATTCAATTTCATTTAACTTAAGTTCAAAAAACTTAATTAACGTTAGAGTTTAAATTATTCGAAATCATTTATTTTATATTTTTATTATGAAATTTATAACGATTATATTTCAAAATTCATTAAAAAAAACAATTCATAGCAAATTTAGTGCATTATAATGATAAAAACAAAATAAAATCAAAACATTTTCAATACAATATAATTACATAAAACAAAATCATAAAAAAAAACTAAAACTAATTAATAGTTATAAAATTCCATCAAACAATTAAAAATCTTTCTTAAAACAATTAAAGAAACTCCGTAAAGGAAACTTCAAACATCCATTATCAATGTAAAATAAACTATAAAATATAAATAAATTAATGCAAAATAATATATTTAAAATTTCAAAATATATAAAATATTCACAAACACTTGAATATGTTTGCAAACATGTTCGAATTGATTTATTTATTAATCGAATATAATATTTTATTTAAATTTAAATCGAATATTAATTGAACAAGTTTTATTCGAATACGAATGAATTTGAATGAGTTTTTATTCGCGAATGTTTCCTTCTTCTACAATTCTACTCTAATTAACAACTTACACAATTCACACATAATAGAAAATGAAAACCAGGCCAAAAATTGAATAATAATTTTGGTGTATAGTAATGTTGTTCCTATGGATCGTGTAGAGTATGTGGCTTTCCACAGGAAAGGCTTAACTATTAGTGAATTTTTTTTGCCATAGCTCTCATTTGCGAAAAATTTAATATCTATCCGATCCGTGTAATTTAGGTGAGCGATATGTATTAAAGAGTTGTATTATATAATGTGCAAATTATACAATATAAACTCTCCAAAATTAGTTCACACGGATCCGATTCACGTAAGAATGTCTCTATTTACTCAATAAATTTCAACATTATGCTGACGCAGAGAATTTGCGAGACTTTTGTTTCTATGGATGTACCTCTACGATACCATGGTTTGAATTCCTTGGGCTAGAGGTGCATGTAACGTAAACATATATGTACGTTTCAAAAGATAAGAAAGGGGATATTCGTGTTGTGATTTGTAATTATGTGGGCGATATAATTACTTTAGCATCAATACCTGTTAAAAAGTTGGTACGTGTCAAAAATACTAAAAAGCAAGCTAGTATTGAAAGTATACGTTTTGAAAAAGATCTTCATCTTTCATGTTTTTCTTTATAACTGAAATATTATTTAACTGTGAAAGATAAAATCTTTAATGATACCTATCTGTCTTGTTTGGAAATTTTATTGCTTTTATTATATTAGACTGACCATATTTACATTAAACGTAAGCTAATATTTCAATTCATTTATTAGTTGAGTCCTCTTTTATCTCTTGAAGGACAGCTTTTATAAAATTAAAAAGTTTTTCTTTTCTACAATTTATATTTAAAAAAAAATTAATTTCATAAACTAATTTGTAATTCGGTGAAATTGGATGGTGCCAATTCACAATTTTGGTAGTCATCTACCGCAAATAAAAAAATTTTAACGTGGTAAGAATGAATACACTTTGAAATGGAGGGTGTAAAAGAGAAATTAATCCTTTTCCAAGTCCTAGAGAAAGAAACGGACTAAAATGGAGGATAGCCAATCCTTGGTGGACTTTTGCACTTTGCATCCACTGGAAAAAAGATCAAAAGAGCACCGCATCTCGATGTGAATGAACCGTGAAAGACTCAACAAGCAAGCAAACAAACAAAACTTGAAATCCCCAAAATACCCCTGCAAAGAGAATTAAATGTTAAAATGTGGGATGTCGTCATTCTTAATAAATCTAGGAAAGACCAACGCCACGTTACGCAGCCATTGCCTATTGAACCGCACATCTTCCACCCCCAGAAACAAGCCCCAAGATTTTCAAGAAGTCATCTCAATTCTCAGCCCCACCCACCTACCTAGGTTTTTCCCCATCTCCACTACTAAAACTACTTGTATTTTTACCCAGTAATATATAAGCATAACCCAGGACACTGCTTTCGTACCCCTACCCCTGCCACCCAGCCCCCTAGCCGGCACTGACCGGGCTTTCTCCTTTTTCTCCTATACCACTTCGGGACTTTTGGACCTGGGCATGCCCACTCACCCCGTTCGTCTAATCTAAACCAAAAAAATCTGGTCACTCACACCATCCATATCTTTTTCATCAGTATTTTGATTTCTCCTCCTAGCACTCACTAGCAACAACTTTATTTATTACAAATAGTCAATCACGAAATATTAAAACCTTCATCACCACCAAAAATTTCTACAAAATTCAACTGCAAAATTAGAGGTGATCTTCAGGGCCAAGGTACATTACCACCATTACTGGCTGTCTGTACTTTGAATTTTGCTAGGCATGCATGCATTGTTTTATATATATACATACAGACTCCTATATGTAACATTGTGCATATTGCTATATAATACGGCCATGGCTTGTGACCTACCGCTCTTCTTACCAAAAAGGGTCAGGCTAAATAATCACCTAGATATGGAAAACGACTTCTATTGCTTCGATTTTCTTTTCTTGATCGACCTACAAAGAGGGATTTTAGGGCAGGGATTTTAATTAGGGCCCACTAAATGCTTAGGCATATTTTCCACATTGCTGATCTCTGCGACCAAATTCAGTTCTTGATTCCAATATATTTTCATAAGCTGTAACTGCTTACTGGAAGAATGACAATATAGGGTTTCAGGCTTCTGATTTTTTGGGGTTTGTAAACTGAAGAATTTTACTGATGATGTCAATTTTTTGTTGGCCATATATGAAAATTTGCCGTTTTCATTCAGCAAGTGTGATGCACTGTAGTATACCGGGTAAAGCTGCAGTCTTTGCGTGTAAATGGAGGGCCTATCTAAATCCAAACAACTATTTCGAATATTTTCCCCCTCTTACATGGAAGTCAATACACATTATATCACAAACATATATAGGTATATGTGTATGTGTATTTGTGTGTGTGGATTTATGTTTATGTATATTTTTATGGATTAGAAGTTTGTAATTTAAACTGAAAGATCAAATTTTGAAGCACAAATGGTTAGTGGGTTTAATAATAATTATTGTTTTTTAGAGTCGATGACAAGTCTCTCTGTGATTTGATTCTGAGGTGACTTTTGTTTATTGGTTTTGTGGATAAAAGAAATGATTTTTATGAGTTATATGTGGCATCTCATTTAATCAGTCTTTTAAGACATTCTGGTGGAAACAAGTTTACCTACAGGCTTAAGGATTAGATTAGACAATGGCATGTAATAATTGTTGCTTGCAGTGAGAGCTAAATTGTTCTCGGGCAGCATCTTTATGCCAGCATTTTACTGGTAGATTGCAGTAATATACTATTTATTGTATTAGCCCTTTCTGTTATTTTTGCAAGCCATTTTTTGTTCAATTCTTCTATGGGGAAAGAGATGGGAAGATTCTTAAAATACATTACTATGTGGGCATCTGGTATGATATGAGTACGAGTTCTTTTCAAATGTTAGCCTAGGTCTGAGTAGTTTCTGATTAATGCAGTATGTTTTGTGTTTTTCAGTTGCATCTTCATTTTACATCTTCTTTTAATCAACTTCACACATGGTGACTGGGAAAGGGAAACAAATCTATGTTATATTGCTTGGTGAAGGGACATCTCAGAGGCCTTACATTCACTCTTCAATTAATCCTACATATATAAGTTTGCTGCATTCTAGAACAACATTACAACCATACGTATTTAAGAAAGAGATAAGTTAATCTGTACTCTATCGTATAGTAAGTATGTGCAGTCTCCATATCATGGCTTTTTATAATTATTGCTGTTCAATCACGAGAACATCAAGAAATACTGCTTTATCAATGGAAGTTTTCATTGTTGACTTTAGAGAATGAACCATGTTAGTGCACGTTGTTCTGCATCATATACTTGGGAGAATGTTGAGATCAGCAGGTAAAATACTTGAAATGTGGCTTGAACTTGACCTGGATCACTTTTAGTAAAGCTTGACTCTAAATTAGAGTGGACTGTTGTGCCAAGTGGATGAATAAAACTTATCTAACTTTGCCCTTGAGGTGACCAGAGAACCTATTAAGTACAATGTTTATGTGAAAGGAGGATGAAATGGCGGTAGTTTTGGCCTGTGATTGGGGTCTTCTTCAGAAACATTTAACATGATTTTAATCCTGATTTAAGTATGTCCAAAGTTTTTTCCCTTTGTGGGCCTACAAGCCAATAAATTGTAAGGTATGAGAAATATCTAAAAGGACTGTGCAATTCGAACTATGACTCTCAAACAATTGATCTAGAACTTGTTTAGTTTGTCAAGACAAAACCCTATAATTGTTTCCCGTTTTGTTTAAGTTACATTCATTGCTATGGTTCTTCAGACTGTTTAGGACTCATTTATTGCCTTATCATTTCTGTTGTTTTTATTTAGAGATTTCTGCTTACCAACCAAAACTACTAAACTTATTTTCCTTGATCACTTGGTCATGGATGTTACACTTCTGATCCTCTGGATACGTTCAAGCATGGTTTGCCTAGAGTGGGATATCAATTGAATGTACACAATGGTAGATGTTATATGGCATCAAAGTTATAGATTCGAATAATGGAAATCCTTCCTTGTTCTGATTTAAGTTATGTAAGAGACTCCGACTGTCCTCAACAGAGCTCAGCAACTGATTTCATGTGTAGTGGAGAATCAGGTAGTGTTAAGCCTGCCGAAGAAGTTCAAGGGAAAGAGACAGATGTTAAAGTTGATGAATTAGAGCTCAACATAGAACAACTTCAGGAGGAAAGAGATGATGAAAGCAAGTGGAATCTTGAGGGAGTTGCTACATCGGAAGGTGATAATAATGGGGATACTTATTATGATTTTGAGGCAGATAGCCAACAGTTCTCCTTTGATTCTCATGATTCCGAAGACGACAAATTCAATGCTCAGGATGATTCCTTGGGACCTTGTGCCAATACTATTGAAAGGGAACAACAAAGTAGCAACCAGGAGGCAGGCCACTGCCTTTCCGAACCAAAATGGCTAGAGCAAGATGAATCTTTAGCTGTCTGGGTCAAGGTATGTATTGATCTTGTCTTATTTTGCCATAGATATGTTCCTTTTGAAGCCCCTATGCTACCATTCTATTTATGTACTATTCTTAACTGAAAAAAAAAAAAAAATCAAAGATTTATGATCTATCCAAAAAAAGGATTCTGGGGGATGATTTGATTGCTCAAAGCAAGGTTGTTGACTTTGGGATTCTTAGTTGGAGGTATAAGAGGACCTTTGGGATTAGATTATCGAATCTGACATATAGTTGTAGAATTCTTGAATAATGAATTTGTTTGTTAGAATAGTGCTCAAATAAATAACTTTCCCAAGCTTGTGTGTTAAAATTGTAAGATATACCTTCTATCTGGAAAAGTGTAAAATATGCCCGGAAGTGCACAAGGTCTGAGAAGATGCATTTCCACATGTGGTTACTGACTTCAGTTTTCTTATGGAATTAAAGTTGGTGCTTCTGATGGTTTTCTGCATCTTTGTTTAATCAACATTAAAAATCAGCCTGCACCCCATCTGTCTTTGATGTAAATTGTAAATTTGTATCAATGACTATCTTTTCTATAAATTAATTCCAGTTAGAATATTGAGTTGAATTACAGGGTAAACTGATTGTAGGATTCTTTTGATATTTAGACAAGAATTGTCATGCGATCTGTAGCAGTGCACCCACTTCAATTTTATATCCAGCAATTTTGAGTTCTTTCCTATTTCTTGAGGTCTATTTCTATTAGTTGAAGCTTTTACCATGCTAAATTTTATTGAGATGTTTAAATTTTCTTGAGGATTTACCTTGTTAATGATTAAATGCTGTTGTGATCTATAGTGGAGAGGAAAGTGGCAAGCAGGAATCAGGTGTGCAAGGGCAGATTGGCCATTGCCAACTTTGAAAGCTAAGCCAACTCATGATAGGAAGAAGTATCTTGTGGTATTCTTTCCCCGTACAAGAAATTACTCTTGGGCAGATGAGCTTCTTGTCCGTCCAATTCATGAATTTCCGCAGCCCATTGCATATAAGACACATAAAGTGGGCATGAAAATGGTCAAAGATTTGACTCTTGCTCGTCGATTTATTATGCAAAAGCTTGCTGTTGGCATGCTGAGTATCCTTGATCAATTGCGAAGTGAGGTTAGGTGTTGTACATGTGCATGCTTATGTATTCTTGTTCCAACAACTGTGATTTACGTTAATCTGTGTCTCTGACTTAGACTTTCCAATTAAATTAGGCTTTGGTAGAGACTGCTCGTAATGTGATGGCTTGGAAGGAATTTGCACTTGAGGCCTCCCGCTGTAAAGGTTATAGTGACCTTGGAAAGATGCTTTTGAAGCTCCAAAATGTAAAAGCTTGCTCTTTATTGTGGATAGTGAAAAGGAGACAAAACTGCATATTTGCTCCCTTCTTCTCTCTCTCTTTCTCTCTCTCTCTCTCTCACACACACACACACAGAGTTGATTATGGTGCATGCAAAGTTTTTGTTCTATAATACTAGGGAAAAGGTATCTGACATGGCTCTATATTGTTGTTGGAAATAAACTTAAGGCACACCAAATGGATTATGTGAATATCGGAAATTGGAGTTTATCTGATATCATGTGGGACAAATATTTTATTCTCAGGATTTGTCTTCTTTTCCTTATCTATTTAATAAAAGGCTTTATGATATTTAAACATAATAAATAAGATTTTATGCATCAATGGTTCTTATTAAGGATGTGCTCCTCCAGTATCAAGTTATTTGGTGACAACTTAGTTAATGGGATTTAGTTTTTAGGCAAATCACTTAACAAAATCTCTATTGGCAGGAGCAGTTTGGGCCTTAGAGTTTTTGTCAAATTCCAGTTTTTGTGTGTGTGTGTGTGTTTTTCAATGTATCAGTTTGTAAACTAAATTAAGTTTTGGAAGAACTTTTTTCATTATGTAGAATTTGAAGGGTAAGGCATTGTTTCTTTTTCCTCTTAACAATTACATCAAACAACTACATAGAGTACTTAAGTACATTACATCTTGTTGCAAATTGCTATATTTGGTGGAATTCAAGTTGCCAAGTGATGATGGTTAAAATTTGGATGAGATTGGCATAGCTGTTGAAACTTGGGGCTGTTCCTGCGATGTTAATTGCATCATCTTCTAATTCGTGGTTTCCAAAGCATTTATTTCTTATGTCAAAGTAGCCCTTGGATATTGTATTATTGGTCCATTTTGTTCTGGGAAAAATTTATTGTCTGGCTCAGAGTTATTCGATTTGGGAACCATTTTTGGAAGATGAGGTTATGATTAATATGGTTTTGATGCTTCTTGATTTATTGGTCCAGATTCTGATATCCATGTCTGTTTTCCTTCAAAGATGTGGAATATATATATATATATATATATATATATATATATTCATATTCACAGTCACAGTCACAGAGACACACATAAGCACGTACCAGAAATGGGGAAAGGCACTGGTGGTACTATTAGATGTGACTGACGGTTGCTACTTTGGTCGTTAATCTTTTCACTCTTTTGGTTAAATGCCAAGTATTGGTGTTACATGTCTCCAGAATGCAGGATTTTTATCGCAGAAATTGGTTTATGTCGTTTAGCATCCCCACCCCACCCCCTCCCCTCCCCCCCTTCCTTCTCTTCTTCTGATAAGGTAATATTGCCACTTACTGTCTCAGATGGTACTGCAGTGCTGCATAAATTCGCGTTGGCTGCAACATACTTTTCCATTTTGGGCACAAAAATGTCAGAATGCAAATAGCGCTGAATCTATTGAAACACTCAAGGAGGTACACACACCTTACCTTATGATCAGGTGCTGAATCTATTTATGCACCAATTCTGCCTTCATTTTGGAGGATCAGTATTTTCTCTACCTAGTTTTCTGTGAAAGCTATATGAGGAATACTGGACTTTGAGAAATCCTACTCGATTTCTCGGATTCTGGGAGATTCTTTGCCCATATCTCTTGATTGCAGAATTCTTAATTTGAGCAATTTAGAAATTGGTTGAAAGGAAAAATGAGATTTGGTCTGTCTGTCACTATTCTTTGTCATCATTTCACATTTTCCTCTGTAGAGATATGTGGGGACTTTGTAGATCTACGAAGTAATGTTCTCATTATAAGTGGTTTATACTACCAAATGGTTTTGCCATCAATTCTCTTGTAGCTCGTATTTCCTAAAGTGTATAGTTAATGTATTTGGGGTTGAAATGACTTAATATTGCCTTAACAAGTGTAATATTCCAACTGATAAACATTTGTTACATGCCTACATAAATCAGCATTTGGGTGACCTTTTGAGGTCCTTGCACTATTGCCTGCTGTGCGGAGTGGCCACCAGTGGAAGCTTGTTGGCTTGTTGTAACCAATGATTTCCAGACTAGTACTCAACGGTTTCATTACCATAATCATCTTAATTGTGGAGTTTCTGCTTCATTTATTTTTCTAATATAATGTTTTGTCGGTTGGAAAATTGGACTAAGAAGGAATTCTAGTTTATCACACGTGCATGATACTGGTTGATATTAAGTTTGATGACTGCAACTTCTTTCCTCTAATATTGACCTATACGGAACATTATCTATGTGCTTTAGGAATTGGTAGATTCCATACTTTGGGATGAAGTGCACTCACTTTCAAATGGATCAGCACAACTAGAGTTGAGCACTGAGTGGAAGACTTGGAAACATGAGGTTATGAAATGGTTTTCCATTTCAAATCCCACATCTAGTGGTGGTGATCTAGAACAACCCTGTAATGATAGTCCGGTGACTATGGAGATTCAGATGAGCAGAAAGAGGCCCAAACTTGAAGTTCGTCGTGCTGAAGGTCATGCTTCACATGTGGGCCTGAGTTCCAATCAGGATCATTCCATTGAAATTGACTCAGGTTTTTTCAATGGTGATGTACTAACCACTACACAATTAGATTCTGAAGCTTCTAAAGATTCACTATCTGTGGAAGGAACTGCTCTGACTGGCTCCCCTAGTAGCATTGCTGATAAATGGGGTGAGATTGTTGTTGAAGCTGGAAATTCTGATGTTAAACAGATTAAGTATGTCGAAGCTGGAAATTCTGATGTTATACAGATGAAGGATATTGAAATGACCCCACAAAGTGCCGCTGGTACAAGAAAATATGTGGATGCTGGGAACAAAAGTCGTCAATGTGCAGCTTTTATTGAAAATAAAGGAAGACAATGTGTGAGGTGGGCAAATGAAGGCGACATTTACTGTTGTGTGCATTTGGCCTCTCGTTTTTCTGGAGGTGTAACAAAAGCAGAAGTAGTGCCTTCTATTGATTCTCCAATGTGTGAAGGTACTACTGTTCTTGGAACTAAATGTAAGCATCGCTCACTACATGGTTCTTCTTTCTGCAAGAAACACAGGCCCAGAGATGATAAAGAAGTGATATCATGTTCACCAGATAACAACCTTAAACGAAAGCATGATGATGGTGGTGCAAATGCAACAGTTATCAAAGAAATTGTACCAGCTGGAGGAGTTGAAGCTACACTTCAAGTAGATATGACGGCAGCCATGGGTGGAGAAGCCTTCAATGAAAACTTCTCAGTTATTTTGCCTGGGCATTCACACAAAGAGAATAATGTTGGGGATGTGGAACACTGCATAGGCTTGGGGCCCCAGGCGGCTCATGAACCTTGTCAGGAACTACCAAAACGGCATTCTTTGTACTGCGAAAATCATCTACCAAGCTGGCTCAAACGTGCAAGGAATGGCAAAAGTAGGATAGTTTCGAAGGAAGTTTTTATAGATCTCCTGAAGCATTGTCACTCAAAGGAGCAAAAGCTGAATCTACACCAAGCTTGTGAACTCTTCTATAGGCTCTTCAAAAGTGTTCTATCTTTGAGGAACCCTGTTCCAAAGGAAGTTCAGTTCCAGTGGGCCTTATCAGAAGCTTCTAAAGATGCTGGAGTTGGAGAATCGTTATTAAAATTAGTCTGCAGTGAAAAAGCTAGGTTGCAAAGGCTGTGGGGCTTTAGTACAAATGATAATTTGCAAGCTTCAACCTCTCTTGAGGAACCTGTTGCCGTTCCTATGGCAGTTGATAGTGCTCATGATGTTGATGAGAACATCGTGAAGTGTAAAACTTGCTCAGAAAAGCTTCTTGATGACCAAGCCCTTGGAACACATTTTATGGAACATCACAAGAAGGAAGCTCAATGGCTCTTTAGGGGTTACGTTTGTGCCATTTGTCTGGATTCCTTTACTAATAAGAAAGTTTTGGAGGCACATGTGCAGGAGAGGCACAGGGTGCAATTTGTTGAACAATGCATGCTTTTCCAGTGCATACCTTGTGGTAGCCATTTTGGAAATACAGAACAATTGTGGTCACATGTGCTTTCTCTTCATTCTGCTAATTTCAGGCTTTCAAATGCTGTTGAAAAACATAATACCTCGGTGACTGTGGATACTATGCAGAATCTAGTGTTGGACAAGTCAGCTTCAGCAGAAAATGTCAACTCTGAGAATCAGTCGGGCATTCGGAAATACATTTGCAGGTTCTGTGGCTTGAAGTTTGACTTGCTACCTGACCTAGGCCGCCATCATCAAGCTGCTCATATGGGGCCGACTCCTGTTGGTCCTCGCATACCAAAGAGAGGGCTTCATCTCTATGCTCAAAAATTGAAATCAGGTAGACTCACCCGTCCTGGGTATAAAAAAGGTCTAGGATCAGCATCCTATAGGATTAGGAATCGAAATGCTCAAAGTATAAAGAAACGCATCCAGGCATCAAATTTGGTTAGTGCTGCAAAATTGAATATTCAACCTAATGTGTCTGACACGGCTAAGCTTGGTAGACTGGCAGATTCTCAGTGCTCGGCCATTGCTAAAGTATTATTTTCCGAGATTAAGAGAACAAAACCAAGACCAAGTAATTTGGACATAATATCTGTAGCCCGTTCAACTTGTTGCAAGGTAAGCTTACAAACCTCATTAGAGGCAAAATATGGAATCTTACCGGAACGTATGTACTTAAAAGCAGCCAAACTCTGCAGTGAGCAAAATATTTTAGTGAATTGGCACCAAGAGGGGTTTGCTTGTCCAAGAGGATGTAGACCAATTCTAGGCCAAGATCAGCTGCCTCATTTGCTGCCTCTTTCAGATGATGCAGTTACCCATAGATCTTCTGTTTCTGTTAGTCCTGCTTCCAGTGAATGGACAATGGATGAGGCCCACTATATTATTGATTCTCGGCATTTTAATCAGGACTCTGCTGAGAGAATTATTTTATGTGATGACATCAGTTTTGGTAAGGAATCAGTCCCAATAGCTTGCGTGGTGGATGAGAATCTTTTGGGTTCTCTTCACATCCTTGCAGATGGTTCTGATGGTCAAATCACAGCATACTCTCTGCCATGGGAGAGCTTTACGTATATCACAAAGCCATTGCTGGATCAATCCCTGGGGCTTGAAGCAGAGGTATTTGTCTGTGACTTATAACCCTCTATTCTGATATATCCTGGTTCTGGATGTGCAATATAGTATATCAGAAGTTTATTTATACTAGGAAAAAAATGAACAATGATAATCTGGGAAAATGAGGAAAAAGAAATGGATGAATTTTGATTTCTTCTAGTACATATCCCTTCCTCAGGATCCATGCGGTTGCCTTCATTTTTTGGTGCTTTAGTATGCTTGAAGTTGAACATCAGTACTTCAGTCCATGTAGTGTTTCTTAATTGCAGCCTAATTTTTGTGATATGCTCTAGGAAGTCACGTCCATTTCTTCTTGTTCTTCTCTCTCAAGTTAAGCTGGATCCTTTTGTTTTGGGTTTTGAAAATATTGGTTTTCACATCAAATAGCCCACAAATAGAGTTCTTGCCGTGGAGTACTATTACTTGGACCAATTGGCATTTCTCTGATACTTCAGAAGTATGCTATATGTGTGCATGCCTAATAGCCAACTTTTGGCGACTTATGTTAGCAGTTATAAGATAATGTTCTACTTTGCTTGCCTAGTCTTGCTTTGCAATCTAAGTTCAGCTCCTTTGAAAAGCAAACACTACAAATTCACTTTGCCAAGAATGCTTTGGTTTGATTTTTAATTTGATGGTTATTTTCCTGTATGACTTTCATTGTCAACAGTCTCCTCATCAATGCAAAGGTTGAACAAAACTAATCTGAATCTGAATCCGAATCCTTATCTACTTATTCTTCTCTCTCTCTCTCTTGGCAGAGTTCACAGTTGGGGTGTGCTTGCCCCCATTCAGTTTGTTCTCCAACAATCTGTGATCATGTCTACCTTTTCGATAATGATTATGAAGATGCGAAAGACGTACATGGAAAACCAATGCACGGCAGATTCCCATATGATGAAAGAGGTCGTATTATTTTGGAGGTACTAGGATTATTCCACTATGGGCTATATTAAGTATATGCATATCTTGATACTTGTGTTTTCTTCCTTTTGTTATCTGTTTCTACTCTTAAAAGGTACATGTTTGGCTATCACATTAGCTCTCTGTTTCATGTTGTGCATTTTAGGTGTTCATCTGCCAATTCCTAGGACAAACATATCTTTGTTAGCATGTTTGTGCCATCGAAATATTTTCCTTTTTACTAGCATTTCTGTTTTTGATTGTTCATTTGATTTTTATCATAAAATGGAATTGCAGAATGAATCAATACGTTTAGGCAGAAAGTGTTAGGAACTATTTTCTGCCTGTAATCTTAGGTGAAGTTTAACTTCAGTCTTTTGATTCAGATGTTTTCTGTGTTGTTCGCAAATATGTCCTTTGTGTTTCAGCACTTTTACATTAGTTTAGGTAATTCTAGTCTATAAGAAATCGTGCAAACTTATCAAAGCTCTATTGTGGTTGAAATGTCAGGAGGGTTACCTGGTTTATGAGTGCAACCGGAGGTGTGGATGCAGCAAAGCTTGTCAGAACCGAGTTTTGCAGAATGGAGTGAGAGTGAAGTTGGAAATATTCAAAACAGAGAAAAAGGTAACAAGATTATTACTGTTAATTTTTGGATTCTTCAGGGTGTTGTGTAACTTCTGCTCTTCTGGCTCTCAGGGTTGGGCAGTTAGGGCGAGGGAACCAATCTTGCGAGGCACATTTGTGTGTGAGTACATTGGGGAGGTTATAGATGAGATTGAAGCAACTGAGAGGCGCAATAGGTTAGATTATGTCTGATTTTGATAAACTATTCATCTTCAATATGTGCTATATAATTATTCTATATTTTATTTTCATTCATTCGTCTTTCTGAGTTATTGTTGTATTCTGTGGACTAGGTATGGGAATGAAGGCTGCAGATATTTGTATGAAATTGATGCTCAAATTAATGATATAAGCAGATTGATTGAAGGGCAGGTCTCTTTTGTAATTGATGCTACAAATTATGGAAATGTTTCGCGTTATATTAATCACAGGTAAGGGAATATGTCAAATCTCTTAGGAAAATATTTAGGCTCGTTAACCTGAAGTTAGAATTAAAAGCAAAAAATGGTGAGGTTGATTGGGGATGGATTGTGGGGTTTTTTTTTTCCCGAGTTATTGTTATAACGATGGAGTTACAAAGGGGCCTGCTTTTAAAATATAACTGACAATATTCTGATCAGAATATGCTAATACACCAAGTTTCTGCATTATATTTTATAAATATCGCTTTATTTTTATACATTTACTAGGTTGTAAATACATGGTCTAGGGACTTCTTTCTCTTCTCTCTTTTTTGTAACTGTCATCTAGAGCAATGTTGTTCTAGTATTTGAATTTGCATCCAAAATAGCATTATGTTTTAATGAAAGCATGAGTCAAATTTGGACACTTCATGTGTTAATGGAGCTATGTATAATGTGTGTGTGGGTGGGTTTTTTGTTTTTTTGTGGTGTTGGGGGGGGTTTCAAACGGTAGAGACTGCATTGCATTTGCCTAAATGTGATATGCTGCTCATGGCCTCTGTAGTCAAGTCTGCAATTTGGGTGGTCCATGTGTTTGTATTCTCTAGTTTCTTCTAGATTTTTGTTGATGACAATGAGCTGGCCATGGTACTCAAATTAGTGGTGAAATGAGTATTACCTCAGGGGTTTTCATTAGGGACCTTTTCTGAGCCTCTTGGTTCTGGGTGATTAGAGGTTTCGTGTAATTGCTTCATTTCTTTTGTCATAGTACAGCATGGATGAACCTTTTTGACCTAGGTAAATGGATATCCATTTGTGAAAATTTTGCTTAATTTGAAAGAAATGTTGACTGCTTTGCTGCGATTTTATTTATTTTTTCAATTGATAAATAATCCCTTGTTGCTCTTAGCTGCTCACCGAATCTTGTAAATCACCAAGTGCTCGTGGAAAGCATGGATTGTCAGCTTGCACATATTGGTCTCTTTGCCAGTCGAGATGTAAGCTCTGTTCTTTCCTTGGTTTCTCTTATTGTGTAGAATGTGTAGGATATTTTCCTTAATATCCTGGAAAATCTTTGCTTTGGTTGTGATTAATTTTAAAGGTTTTACAATCGGAATATATCTAAGATTTTTCATGTTCGTCTCTTTCAAACCACCTTCCCGTCCATTGATTGACCCTTTTGGGGAACACATTCTTCGTCATTTGGGTAAATTTATTTGCTAATATTGCAATTTTCTTTTGACGAAAAACAAAATTTGCCTTTCTTTCTTGGTTATGTACTGTTGAAACGCTATGTCTCAATTGAACATCCTGGAAGTCCCTTATGATTTATTTTTTTGGGGGATTATTTTGCAAGCAGATTTCTCTGGGCGAAGAGTTAACTTATGATTATCGGTATAAATTATTGCCTGGAGAAGGGTGCCAATGCCTATGTGGAGCTTCCAATTGCAGGGGCGGCCTTTATTAATAGCAAACTGCCTTTGATAACCATGGCATGGGAGGTTGCTGCCTTTAAATCAAGAGCTAGGGATGAGATTTGGCTCTCGGTAGATAAATGTTCTAATTGCCTGTGCTGCCGCAACTGTTGCATTTGTGCACCACCTCTGGAGAGGACTTACTTCACTGGGATTTCATGAATGGATATGCATTTGTCAGCGGTAAAGTTTATGGCTTTGCCGCTGGAGTAAAATTTTCCCCCATGTTAATTCAGGACTTGAATAGTTTTTAGATTCTCATCAGGTAAATTTAACATTTATTTGTCGTATATTGTCACCAGTCTTCACATCCCCAATTTTCAGTGTAATTCCAATGCCATAATTTTCTCAAGTACCTGCGTATCATTTACCTATTTTTGGTTCAAAGCATCATAGAACCAAGGATTTTTCCATATTGTTGAGTAAAATTCAGAATGTTTGTCTCCAGTAGGGAGAAAATATTCGTCAGTCCAGATATCAGTTGCAATATCTAGACACATCCAGATGAGGGCCAAGCTGAATTGCTTACAAGTTCGAAGCACTTTGGTGATTCTATGTTGCATGGGATCTAGTGATTTCCTCTGAGGAATGGAGCTGACAAGAAACAAATGCCAATTAAGCATATCTTATCTGGTAACCTTAAAGGCTGAATACATTGCAGCAGATTATCATGAAACATATGAATGCTTTTGAGCATCTTTCATGAACAGAAAAGCGTGAGTAATCCATTCATTTGTAGGACGGAATCAAAGGTTAAGAGGGTTGTTCCTGCTTATAATCGCACTGCAAACACTATCGGTTTGTTCCTTATTACAAGGCTAAAATCTTCTCTTTCTGTCTGCTTTGTTGAGAAAAGTTGGATGCACCGTCCATTCTCTAGTCGGGAATCTCGCAGGTGGTTCAAGTTTCAAAACTTCATCTCTTTCTTATGGCACAGATAGAACATAAGGGAAAGGCCATAGCCGACTCCGACCAAAATTGCCATCCCTGCGAATAAGCTTGTTAATAAAACTCCTTGGTAACGATGATATTGCTGTTAAAAGCTTGTTCAATTTCCCGTCATTACCATATTCATAATGTTTTGCCGATTTTCGGTTTCGGCCTCTGGAAACCGGTGCGTTTAACTGCAGGCTCATAGAACCGATCACAAGTCCGCTGCCAATCTTTTCCCTGACAACCCTTTCCCTCATATCCAGCGACCAGAACCCAGACACACCATTTTGATGATCTTCAAACACAACTTTGATGAATAAGAATATCCCAAGCCATAGTGCAAATTTAGCCAATGGTCTGATGATCTTTGGCGACTTGCCCAGTCCGTTGACCAAATTAACAATGCAACCACACGTATATAAAGGAAACCAGAAGTACCAATCTAAAATGGTAGCAATGATCGCAAGAAAAGACCGCATTACTAATGTAAAACCATAATGGACGGAAAAGACGAAAGAATAGGAAGTTACTGACCCGGGTCGTCGAGTTGAAAAGATGCAGAGAGGGCGAAGAGGCATGCCATTAGAAGAGAGCAGAGCCTGATCAATAATAGACTTTTCCCTGCCATTTGGTTCTTTGGAGGTTATTCAATAGATCGTTGATTTTATATTTTCGATTGAGGAGCTCAGCAAGATCATTTATCATTAAGCTTTGAGCGTCAGAGCCGAGAAAAAAAAAAAATGGTGTTTTGTGTTGAGCTTTGACTTTCCGTATACCTTCGAAGACGAAGACTACAAGGCTTCTTCAGTTCTCATAATCATATTTTAATGCCCTCTTAGCTGGGGGCTCAAGATTTAAACAGATAAAACTCTATGCACACTAACCAGGATATACAGGTAAAAGACTAAAAGATAGCTCATTTACTACTGCCATTGGAAATATTAGATTATCAAGAAGCTTTGTTACCATTCCTTGGATTCTGATTTCAAAGAGAAGTAGAGCTCTCTCCAGCTCCTTCTGATGGGAATTAATCTTAAACAAGAAAATGTCATGGACTTCTACTATTAACTGGAAACAGACAAAAGGAAGAACAAGGAGAGAGAAACAAAGGTGGCAGCCCGGTGTCAACTGCTTAATAACGGTGGGTGCCGTGGTGACAAAGGCTACTCTGAGTTAGGCCAGCATGTCATCCCCATCGCATGTTCTAATGTTCATAAGAGTTCATTTTGCTGCTGTCGGCAATGATTTTGCTACCCTTTCTCCTCTGAAAACTTACCACGGTTAAATTCTGAATTTGTCCACCTATAGTTAAAAAGACAAAATATGACAGTTATTCTTAAATTTTTGTAAATTTTAATTTTATTTTTAAATTTTAAAATATTTAAAATGTTTAAAAAATAATTATTCTATCCATTTAAATTGTTAAATACTCACGAAAGTAGATAGAGTCCTACTATATAATAAAAGTAACATATTTCATCCTTTAATAAACAAAATTCAAACATAAAGATAATGAAAAAAAATCATATTCAATTTTCAATATATAGTAAATAAATCTAAATTCGGTTATCGATACATAGCAACTTTATTGACATTTAAAAGAAAGAATAGATGAAAAAGGTAAAGTGAATTAAGGAAAAGTGAGAGATGCGTAAATTGTAATAGTCTTTTTCTATCATATAAAAAAGTTACTTTATAAGGATTAGAGAGAAACTTGATACCACGTCTTAAGAGTTATAAGTAGACAAAAATATCCATAAAACATGTCATGTAAGAGTAATGTAATAAACTACTGCGAACCTTTAATAGTTTCAATTGACGACAGAGTTATTTTTTAGATATTTTAAATGTTTGACGGTTAAAATCACACGTTTTAAAAATTAAGAATAAAAATAAAAATTTGTAAAAATTTAAAAATAATTGACCTATTTTGTCCTAATAAAACTATTAACTTGTAATCTTATTTCCTGACCGAAAAATTAGGATCAAAGTTAATACTAACACGTGAAAATGTGGATGATTATTCGTCATCCACTCTTTTTGATCAACAGCAGCAAAAGGATTAATGCATGTGGACCAGCATTACAACAAAGCCAGTTGAGGGGCATCGAATACCTTGCTTTTTGATTCCAATCGATGATGGAAAGCATGGCCTGCTTCTTTCTTTCTTTTTCCTTTCATTCATCATTTGCCAGCTTCATTATTGCACCTCCACAGAGCCCGTTCCCAGCCCAATATCCATGAGTGCTTCACAAAAAGCAGCTATGGTCAACCCGATGTCTAACCTACTTTAATCAATTATACCTTTAATTTAAATCTAGTTGCATTAATCAATACTGTGAACTGGTTTCACTAATGAGTGCCCCACTCATCCCCGGCCCGAGCAGATTGCTACAAGGATGAAAATGGTGAACCGATGAATGTTCTTTTCTATGATTATTGCTGGGCCAACGGGCCTTGCCGGTCATTACATATGTCTTCTCTTCCTCCGAAGCTCAAAAAGGTATCCTTACGAATGAAACATCTGCCTAGTTGGAAAGAGCTTTAACATAATGTATGTATAGATATTTTGGTAACAAGACTTCAAACCTTACTTACAAAATGTATCATTAATAATTTTGATGTCCCATAATCTTTTATAGTCAATAAAGAGTCACTCGGTTAGGAAGAAAATAGATTATTATTGTGATCAACTTATTATATTTGAAGTATAAATATATTATTTTTGAAAAAAATTTGCTATCCTTATCTTGTACGATTGAATTAATAGGGGGATCAATTCATGAAAGTAGAGTGAGGAGGGAACTGCAAACTAAGGTTGCTTGGCTTGCAAAACATTATCAATTAATGTGGTCTAATAAAGCCAAGTCAAAACCTACCCCAAGTGGATAGAGTGAAACTACCACAAAGTAGCAGATGCCTAATTAGGTGCTTTCCCTATGCTAATGGGTATGCACAAACGGATACTAGCAGCAATTAGCAGGGATCTTTGGAGCACTAAATTTTCTTGGAAATAAATATGCACGGCATCTATTATTTCAAGATTGAATCCAGAAGAGGCTACTTTTGAAACGTCATTTTCCTGAAAATGCCTATAGAATAGAAACCAGCTATCCTCTCGTAGCCTTCCCCATTGAAGAAATCAAAAAGAAATATTAAACGGGTAATTTTGCTAGTATTTCAACCTCATTAGTCATGATCCCTTTGAAAATGATAGTAGTCTTTTAACCTAAAGATTCGATCCAACAACGACATATAGCAAAAGCAGAAGCATAGAAAAACTAAAAAGGCATGAAAAGGAAACAAAGATTGAACCTCAGTGCATGCCTGTCTCTTTGATCACTCCCAGACTCGGTTATACTAGAAAGACAAATAGTGTGTTCGTGTGTGTGAGAGAAACTGTTTGCAGAGGCAAAAGACATCAAATTCTCAGACCCACTGAAGCAATGATAGAAGTCAGACACACACATTGGTAAAGTTAACAGACAGCCCAAAACCCATCACTCTGTGTTTGAGACTCTCAATCTCTTGGTAATTTTTTTTTTTATGACTTTTGGGCTCATGTCATGTGCTGCTTTCTTTCAACAAGATTTTCTAATACTAAATATATACATCATTCCACTGTGTTAAACCTCTGATAAATGGTTCCCTTGATGCTTGACATCAGAGCTCCATTCAATCATTTTCAATGGCTCTTGGACTCATAAATTAAAGAGATAAAGAGCTGGGATCTCGGAGAAGTCTCGGATTACTCGGTGGCTGGTGAGTCTCTGTTGTTTTGTGAGGTTTCAAGATTTCCTTTTCTTTGTGTTGACTTTAAATAAAGACGCAATTTTTATGCTCCTTGAAGATTCGCGGAGTTATACTTTGCTCGGGCTTCTATCTGGAACTGCAATTTGTAACAGATATCGAGGAACGGGGCATGAAATTTGTTTTGAATTCCTGCCTTTTCTGGTCTTTCAGAGCTCAACTTAACCTTTTGAAATGGTCAGCTGCTTTTAGTTATCTGCTTATAATTAGGTTGCTCTTAGGTTCTCACTCTTTTCCCCGGTTTTTTTTTATTTTTAGTGAGTAGTGCACCATACTTGAGTTCTTATTTTCTTTCGTGGTGTAAAATGGAATTTGTTGCTCCAGATAGGAATAGCTGAGGATCGTCTCTGCTGTAGTATGTTCCTGTTATCGTTTGCTATTCTTGTCGTATGCCTTTGAGTTAGTTTTCGTAAATTGAATGGTTTCTACATCGCGAAAACAAATTTAGGTTTCGAATTTAGACTTTCGGGTTTTTGGAATTCTAGTTCTTTGTTGCTGACTGATCTCAAGAAGTATCGTTACAAGGGCTGCTCAAGTACTTGTGTAATTTATTCTGGGTCCACGTCTTTGTTTTTGTAAATGCCATAGATACATTGATTCACTGCTTGCTGACCATGGCAGAGATTAGGCTTACCAAGGTAGAACAGGGTCAAACCAAGATTAAAAATGTTCCAATTGCAGTGACACCAGAAGGTTTCTGGTGTTGTCCCTCTCCTGTTGTGTTTCAAAAGTCTCTGAAGACACAAAATCCCCTGAATAAACCCAAATCATCCTCCCCTACACCCAGTACTGCGTTCCAAAAGAAACAAACTTCAGTGACTGAGAAAAAACCGCTGACCCCTGGCCCAAAATCGAGCCTTGTTTTGGATGAGCAAAAAAGTCTCAATTGTGATGCACCTATTGCTAGTGCATCAGCCATGACTGAGAGGACACCACGGCCAAAGAGTGAAAATGTACCAAAGAAGGTGTCAATTGAATTTGGTGAACCTGGCACGAGTGATCTGAAGGTGATGTTGCTTGGGAAGCAGGGATTTGCTGTGAAATTGAGTGTCCACAAACGTTTGTTAATAGAGAATAGCAGTTTTTTTGCAAGCAAAATCTCAGAGCAGCATCCAGTTTTTCCATGTCTTGAAGTTGACGACTGTGAGGATGTTGAAATTTACGTTGAAACTGTTGGACTCATGTACTGCAAGGAATTGAAGCAGAGGTTGATCAAGCAAAGTGTTTCACGTGTACTTCGTATTCTCAAGGTAAATTTGGAAAATGATGCAATACATTTTTTTTAATTTGTCTAAGATGGACTGAACTAATATGGGTATTTCGCAAGATTTTCTGAATCCTTTAGGCAGCATTTAAAATAACATGGTTCATTTGGTCTGTTTTTCATTGATATCAATTTCTTACTTGCTTTTTTCACTGTAATGTGATTTGGACAG
The DNA here is from genome assembly GCA_026120185.1 of Voacanga thouarsii. Lineage (NCBI taxonomy): Eukaryota > Viridiplantae > Streptophyta > Magnoliopsida > Gentianales > Apocynaceae > Voacanga > Voacanga thouarsii. The sequence continues at coordinate 10,279,891 of JANUWF010001017.1, forward strand.
TATGCATTCAAATTAACATCTAGAATTGATGTTTATTTATTGTTTTTAATTGGTTTGAACCCATAAAAGCCAATTGATCATGACAAACTGTCTGCTTGATTTGTGATACATAACACAATTGTAAACACTTGATGAGCAATTGTCGGGTTGGTTGGAATAGCCTGTAATGGATTGCCTGCACCCAGTTTTTCTTGCCTTCAATATCTGTTGTATGCCTGATTAAAAAGGAAGTGACTTTCCCAGGGAAGCCAGGCAACTTTATTCTAGGATCTTTAAAGCATATGGATTTGACACTGATAACCCAAGTTTCTAGAGTATTTGCAATTTTGGTAGACGCTTCATATTGATGTATTAATTTTCAACTTTCTGTTATCTTTAGTTGTACTTGTTCTTCTGAAGGTATCCAAAATAGCCTCTAAAGTTTGCTGCCAGTGATAGCAAGGAAATTGGGTAGTGAATGTCGCTGATTTTTAAATCATTTAAAATTAAATACATTGTGTGTGGAAACTGTTATTCGCTTTTCACTTCTTCTTGCCTATGTAGGATTCATTCACAGCAAGTGGACTCATATCTGTATTAGCATCAAAAATATATTTTTTTTGTTCTGCTATTTTCGAAATTTCATTTTTTTTCTCTTTCATGTTAGCCTTGCAATTTTAATGTTGTCGAAGTCAAATAAGGGAATTCCTCCACTTCCTAGAGAGGGGACAAAAGAGATGAGCATAAAAATAGAAAGCTCTCCATTGAGTAATACTAAAAAATATAGTCAGCATTTGATTAAAAAAAGAAAAAGAAAAATATAGTCAGAAGTTTGAAGATTTTGGAAGCTTGCTTTTTCAAACTCCTCTCCTGCTTTCTCTTGTTCCTGCCCCAACTTCATTTAAAAGTAGAGACATCTGCTTGGAAAGAAGAATCAGTCCTTTTTCTCATTTTCAATTGTGATCTAAATTTCAGTTGGCTGACATTCTTCGATTCTATGTTTGGGCTGTAAGCATCTCAGAAAATTCAAATTCTTTAATTTCTTTTGTATTCTTTCTTACTTTAAAATGGTCTCTGCTGACCTCTCATTCAATCATGTTAAGGATATGAAATGTCTTGAACTTTTAATAGAGACTTATGCATAATTCAAAGTACACTACAGATTGCAGAACAGTTGGGCTTTACATCTTGCATACAGTCATGCTTGGAGTACTTGGAAGCAGTCCCTTGGGTTGGGGAAGAAGAAGAAGAGAAAGTTGTTACTTCAGTCTTACGCTTGCAGGGTGACGGACTTGGAGTAACCCCAGTTTTGAAACGCGTATCTTCTGAAGTTTCACAGCCACCTAAAGACACCCTGTCTCACATTCTAGAGTTGGTTCTCAAGAGCAACGAGGAGAGAGGCCGCCGAGAAATGAAATCTGTAGTGCTGAAGCTCCTCAGGGAAAACAACAATCTTCCAAGCTGTTCTAGTTCAGTTGATATATGTGATGAAATCATTTATAGCTCATGCAGAAGTTGCTTGGATATGTTATTGTCTACATTTAGGCAAACTGCTGAATCTGAGTCTACCAACAAATCTAATGAATGCAAAGAAACAGTGTTAAAGCAAGTGTCTCTCGAGGCTGATAACCTCTCCTGGTTGCTTGAAATTTTGGCTGACAGGCAAGCAGCCGATGAGTTTGCAGTGATGTGGGCAAGCCAAGAGGAGTTGGCGATACTTCATAAAAAGCTTCCTATTGTATCACGATATCATGTTAGCTGCATCACGGCAAGACTTTTTGTTGGAATAGGAAGAGGAGAGCTTCTCCCTTCAAAGGATACCCGTCACTTGCTGTTAAAAACATGGTTACAGCCATTGATCGATGACTATAACTGGTTACAACATGGCTGCAGGTCATTTGACAGAAAGGTTGTGGAGGAAGGAATTGGTAGGACGATCCTCACACTGCCGCTTGAGGAGCAGCAGAGTATTTTGCTAGCTTGGTTGGGCAGTTTTCTGAAGTCTGGTGATAATTGCCCAAATCTTCAAAAAGCTTTTGAAGTCTGGTGGCGCAGGACTTTCATTAGACCATATACAGAGTTGGTCAATGTCCCTCAATCAGATAGCTCAATGACATTGAAGGTAGTGGAGCAATAGAAACATTGTGTTATCAGGTATGGGAGTGATGATGATATCATAATTTTTGCTTGGTTTTCTTTCTTCTAAAGTTAAAAAAAGAATGGGAAGCCAGATATGAGGGGAAAATTCAATTACAGTAACTTTATGCAGTGAGTGTGTAAGTGTTTCCCTTGCAGTTTTAATTGATTCTTCTGATCCCAATTCTTGATGCTATAGAATGTGTTTTATGGTATGCATCAGATTGGTCATTTGCTGTACTTGGTTCTTGTGGAAGTATGTGTGATACATGGCTTTAACATAGATATACTATTTACCTTTATGCACTTGCATGCAACAGAATCAAATATTACTTCCACAAGGAAGTGAATAACAAAGCAATTTCTGATGTGCTAGAATTGATCAACCACAATGTTGTCTTTCATCACTTCCTCCTTATTCCTCTCATTTGTTTTCTCTGCGCAAATCCCTTATTCTTCAGCATTTTCTTCTTCACCATCATGCTTTGGTAGTCGATGCCAGATTGCCAGTCTACAAATACAATGGTCCAATGACATTATTGTGGACTAACAGCAGAGAAATGGAAGTTCTGAAAAGACTATTGTTAAAATCTCAGAGGATATCATTATGTCTTTTACATCACCAAGAAGCAAGTAGGTAGCTAATTCAAGAATTTAAAGAGGTCACGGCCATTCCCTCTTCTCCGGGCATCCATCCCCGCTAAGGTAATCAAATTTCAGCAGGTCATGGCAGGTGTCTGCACATTCTAACTATCATCAATGCCTCGGGTTCATATCAGCCTCAAAGTCGGAAAGTGTTTGACGGGGTCGCACCGTTTGACCGTTTCGTCTTTTCTGCAATTTTGAGCCTCTCACTGGGATTACAATGGTGCAGTAGATGTGAACAAATGGGTTTATTCAGGAAGCCAATATCCTCTGCATTTATGACTCTTCGATCTTCAAGACATCAATGTTTCCAGTGGTCCTTTTTAGTTTTCAAAATCCTATCCTCTTCTGTCACAACGGGGTTTTTGCATGGATCCAAGATCTGGTTACCGATGGAGCAATGAAACCAGCGTACAACTTAATCATTTAAAAATGTAACGAAATTTTAGAGGTGGGCTCATGACTTGAAGCCCAGAGTAAAACTTAGGCCTATCTGCTGTTGGGCCCCGATGAGCGGTAAAAAAATCGAAAGGGGTTATGGCCCCACTATCACTGTGTCTTCTAGCGGTGGAATTCTGAGTCTTTTACGAGAAGAGATATGAATGAATGAAACCTACAAATCTAATCTTAATAGCCATGCAGGACAAAAAAATCATTCTGATGGTACAGATTCTGTTACTGCTGCCGAAGCCTAATAATAATGATGTGTTTTAGGGTTCTTGCAAAAGTGATGTCCGGTTTTCTGGGGTGGGGTGTGTGTGTGTGTGGAGGACCATGCTCGGAGAAGGCCACCTCCCATCAAAGTTTTAGCAATCAATAAGACACAGAAGAGGTAGGCCACGATGCACATTGAATTCATATTTATCAGACTCTACATCATCTGCTTATATTTATTTATCAGACTATCCCCAATATCTTTTCTTCGGATTCTTTTGTCTCCCTCTTTTTCAGAAGTTAGTTCGGCTCTTGGCCTTGTCTGTAATGAATATTGAAAGCAGACAATTCTTCACTACCTCGTTCTCTTCATCTCCCTCCCACTGTCATTTTAGGAGAATAAAAAAGAGACTAGATTCTTAGATAATGACTGCCCCAACATGTATTGCCCTTATCGCACTAAAATGGTAGAAATTCTTGGAGGTAGATTTAAGTTCACTGGATAACAGAAAAAGGAGTCCATGCCTTATGCATCAAATCTTGGAGAAGACTTGATCAACCCCCCCCCGGGTAGTATGTCACATTTCTTGCAGAACGGAACATGGAGAGGAAGGGAGGAGTATCTATTAGGTGAAGGGTAATTGTTGCTTTGCATATAGTTTTTCTGAGTCTTAAGGAAATGTCATGAGTCGCTTACAATGGTAACATAACTAACTAACTCACCAGAGCCTTTGTGGTTGTTGTCCTTCATTTTCCCTACCAAACTATCCCATCAGATAACTTCAAGAAATCGATTTTAACCTGCAAAATCCATCGCTATTTACTGTCTTCCTCAGTAACTAATTCCATCCTAAAATGACTGCGAACCAAAACCACGCCATTGGTTTTCATGCACTTTGACACACCAAACCAAACACAGACTCTCTTTCTTTCCCTCTGTGGATTTTAAAAGGGGATGTTCCAAGTTTATGGTAGCCACTCCCTCATTGACGTTACCCTTAGTTATGGAACCGACTCTGACACGAAAATGAAATTTCACTGCTCTGAAACTGAACTAGATTTAGGGCTGTATTTCAATATTAATTCATCAAAGGACAATATGCTAACCCTAGCATTTATTATAAGCTTTATAATTCCAAAAACTAAAATACAACTACATCAGCCTCTTCGTTTGCATTTGAGTTGTCATTTAAATTTAAATTATAATAGAAATATGGCATTCAAATATGAGTGGAAGAGTATACTAAAGGTTAAAACCAACGCAAAATAACAACCAAGACAAGTTTTTTTTTTATAAATAAATTATTCAAATAAATACCAAAAGCTTAAAAATACAATATTGGTTCTTCCCCCTTCTTCTCTGTCAGCATCCCATCAGCAATGGAATGATTCCATCACATTAATGTAAAGTTTAGCATATAAATTTCACAATAATGTAACAGATAAGTTTATAAATAGTGATACCTCCATGAGGTTATGGATTCGATTCTCATCTTACATTGTACATTCCGTAATTTATTATTTTTTTTATAAAATTTCAAAACAGGAGTGATGAAAACGCTCGTAATGATTCAAAATTTAATTTATAAATTGTCAAATGATCCATGTTCATCGTCTCTTTGTCATGTAAAGAAAACATTTGATCCAATCATCAAAATTCATTATCCTTCTTACTCCAGGATTGGAGGACGAGATGAAAATTTTTGATAATTCACAGTTAAACAAAAGGAATACAGTATTATTTTCAGTAACACATTAATGAAGGTGCATTGCTGCTCCCAAGAGAGTGTAAAAGTGACCTTTCGTCTTCGCTTTTTGTAAAGTCTGGCAGCAATTTGTTGTTAATTAGTTACATCCTGCGGTGGGGACTTTATTTAAAGGGGAAAATTCGTTAGTGAAGACAAAATGCAAATGAAGACAACAAAGTTTTTGGCCTACATAATAATACTTCGTAGAGAAAACTCTAAGGATTATATATATATATATATATATATATATATATATATATATATATATATATATATAATCAAATATGTCACAAAATAACAAATCACCTGTTGAGAAAGTAGATATAAATTATAATAATTGTGTAAATTAATTAATTATACGTATTTTTACAATAAATTTTTATTTAATTCATATTTTAATCTTTAATTTGATGTATCATTAAAAAAAAGAGCAAATTGTAATTAAGATGAATATCTTCTCCACATCCCTATTGCTGAATGAAATTTTAAAAAAAGAAAAAAAGTGGAAGAAAATCTCCCATGAATATAGTATTAATATTTGTAAATTTTTAATACCATCATTCACATTTTCTCAGTTTTTGGTCTCCTAAAAATAGTTTTGTTCTCTTTCTACTTGTCATCTTCCAATTATTTATCGGAAATGATAATTTAAGGGCAATTTGAAGGAATTCTTTAGACGATATTCTACCTATTATTTTGTATGCACAATTATAATGAAAACTGTAATAAAATAATTATCAATTATTATTTTCATTTTCCTTTATTAATTTCAACAAACAAAGTAGCAGATCATTAATTGGAACAAATAGGTCAGTTGATTTATTTAAAATACTCTTTATATCAAGCGATACATTTTGAACTCATAATTTATATTTTTGTTTCCGATGCATAAAAAATGAATAATTTCATCCCAAGACACTATATATATTCATAGAAAACAATTTTTTTCTAACGGAGAAAATAACATAAAACAAAACAATAATTTAAGGTTATAAAATGTTGCATTCTAATTAATGCCTGGTAAATTTTTAACTTTTGTTTTTTTTATTTTTTTTCCCTTTGTGTCTGAATTATTTATTACCGCAAAATTAATACATCAAAAGATCGTGAAAATGCTCAAAATAATGACTATACAATTAGAATAAAATTTATACTGCATTCGGAGTTGCTAACATTTCTGCTACCTCTCTTCACGTATGTTCTGTCTACACAGAATTATAACCCCAAAAAAGAGAGAAAAAAAAAGGAAAAGAAAAAAAAAAAAGGCACTACGTAGCACATTATCAAATTTACCAAATTCTCCAAGGTAAATATTTTTTGTAGTAGTAGTGGTAAATAGTAATTAATTAACAGCTGCCAAAGTCTCGAACCGAAAATGTACTCTTCTCTGGCAGGTTCCCGGCATGGCGTAACCCTAGAGTGAGTGACACATCACCTGCGCTCGTCCCAAACCTTATGAGGGTAGACCCAATCTCTGCATTACCAGTCGTGGCGACGGTCCCGTAATCGGCACCAACAATGCTGCCGCCTCCGCCGCGACGGCACAAGTCGGAGTCGTGAATGGTCGGGAACGGCGGGGATAGCGGTGCAGTGGCGGTGGGGGTTGGTTGAGAGATGGAGATGGGCATCATTGATGGGGACGAAGTGAAGGAAGGATTGTTGGCCTGTTTTGCTTGGTTTTCCGAGAAGCATTGCCTATTGATTGCAATGAGTGAAGGGTCGTTTTCGGAGTCATTAATTTCGGATCTTTTGCTTGTTGCTGTAATTGCTGCTGCCGCTGTTGTTGTCGTAGCAGTGGCAGCTGTTGCTGTTGACGTGGTGGTGGTCGTAGTAGTGGTATTAGGCGTTGGTGTTTGTGCAATATTGCCATCGTTTTGGCTCCTTTCTCTCTCTTCTGCGTCTTCCTTGGCCTCTTGTTGATACATCTCTTCCACCATGGGTTTCCACAACCGGACCCTGGCATTAATGAACCAATTTGAAACCTGCAAGGCACACAAGAACACTAAAACGTCAAGCCCGGAAGATGATAACATTTCACTGGTGCAAACAGAGGCACATAAATGACTCCGTGGAATTTAATGATGTCAATCGTTACTACTCCGTGCAACAATTTCAGCATGTTTTCTTGCTTCATGCAGTATTACTAGGCTCTTAAGGAGTCAATTTCTATGAAAAGACCTCCCAATTCCTAGACCGGTAAACGCAATTTCCTTCTTTCACCTGTCATTTTAGCTGACAAAGATTGTGATTGCCTTGGCAGGCTCCGCTTCATTATCTTTTCCGCTTTTTTCTTTTGGTTAAGATTTGACTTCCCTTTTGTTCAAAGTATTATTAGGGAAATTGGCCGACTAATTACACACATATTATAGTTGTACAGTACATGCAATTTGATATGTGGAGACATTTCCCTTTTTTGCATCAAATAGTGTTATATGGATGAAAGTATAAGTCAAGAAAATATTGCTTCATATATGCTATTCCCCGCCTTCCTCCAACAACAACAACAAAAGCACAAGAATGCTGAACAAAACCTACTGTTTGGGGCACATGGTCAGCGTTCTTTAATGATTCTCTCTCTCTCTGTCGTTTTAAGCTGGAAATGTTACTATGTTAGCCATAGATTCAAAGCTGCTAGCTTGATGCCTTTTACTATTCGCATCATTAATTATTATAGAATTTGTCTCTGTGGAAAAGAAACCATAGAGACAAAAAACTGGATAAGAAAATGTTTGGCTTTTCCCTAACTGATAAACGAAAACTGGAGTACTAACACCCTTGTCCGTGCAAGTGCACCTGAACTCACTTACCGTCTCACATTAAATATCGGCTGTCAATCAAGTACGGGAGAGAGAAAATAAAAAGGCAGCCGTGCATGCATGGGTGCTTTTGTTCTGTAAGTATATATTAGTGTGAAAAGATAATACTAGTAACTAGCGTATAGCAATTAACCATCTTGGACGTGTTACAGTAGTATCATGAGGATGTATGCGTGATAAGCGACGTTTAATAGGTACCTGGTTTCTCGATAGACCAGTCTGTCGTGCCAACAGATGCTTATCTGCATCGCTTGGGTACCTGAGAAAGAGACCAGAAAATGACATCAGATTTCTTACCTAAACCGTATAAAGCTTAAAGAGAAGGTAGCTTTATGCCTCCCGAGATGATAGCATTCATGAAGCTTTCTTTCTTTATTTTCCTGTAGCTGTAAGGGCGTCGCAATCTAAGAGGGAAGAGGGAAAGGGAAAGATATGCAGTAGCAACAACTGAAAGTTGCAGAAGTAAACAAGGCACTGCATGCACTCATCTCTTTCATTGCAGCCACTAGATTCTACCCCCTTATGATGTATACTTTTACTGCCGTTCATATGCAATGACGACAGAAAGAGAAAGAGAAAGAGTGCGTGCGGGTGGGACGTGGCTGTGAAATCCATCTCGGTTAATATACTAGGTTTTCTTTTCTTAGTTTAACCAATGCCAAGGTCAGCGAAGGACTAATGGTCTATTTTCTACAACACAAATTGGTATATTGATTGAAGGAAGACCTTTTCAGCTTTTTCACTGAGGTTGCAAATGCTACGCCAAAGAGGACACACTACCTTACAGGTTGTTCCTAGTCCGCACTCATGTCCACAACGGAGGCAAATGTCCAAAATAACGTGTATTTTGAATTTTTTTCACCATCATTCTCTGCCATTGTGTTATCCGAGTAATCTCGCAATTTCTTGTAATACCGGTTTTTGCTCTCCTTAAAAACGGTGTGGGTTGAGTAAGGTATCAAGAAACGTACGGGTGCAGAAAATGCTCAAAAAGCCAAGCTCGCAATATGTTCACTGAGCGTTCAGGCAAGCCCCTCTGAGGTCTCCATGCTTCTTGTTCCATCATTCCCATTTGGTGGAAGGCTCTTTGCTGTCTTAGGCTTTGCTCCAGTAGCCTAAGCCTGGGAGTCTCTCCTTTAGTCACTCCTGATGTGCCTGCATCTTTCTCTCCCAGGAGTTCACAACTATGCTTCAGTTGAGCTGCTATTGCATCCTTTAGACACCGGAAGTGCCGAGACATAGCCTTTTGTGCAAGGGCTGTATAGGGAACTGCAGCACCGAAGCCCATCACCAGATCAAATGAATTCACTACCATTTGCATTTGTTCACAGTAGTGATTATATCTTCTATCCACCTGTAAAATCAATAACACTTAGAAAGACGAGCATATTATTGTTAACCTGTCAAATCATTATGTATAATGTCTCACGAAATTCAGCTACGTACTCAAATAATTTGAGAAGAAAAGATTAAAAAATATAGGGTGGTCTGAACTTAAGTCTTTCTTCAGCCAGCTTATTTAACAGATGGAAGGTGGACGATTATAATCTCCGTGCAGAAAAGGAAACGTATAAACTGGTCAACCTAAGGCGCAATAGCTAAAGTAAATCGTCTAATTCTAAAAAGTTACCTTGAGATGAATAAAGAGTTCGAGCTGATACTAGCATAAGACATACTCTCTTTACTAGAAGTTAACCTGAGTTGAGGAAACGCGGTATATATTTATATATATATATATATATATATATATATATATATTCTTTTTTCTTTTCACTACTCAAAGGGAGACAGTATTATCAGTTTTTGATTGTAAAAAACTCAAATCGTAGAAAAACAAATGCGTGAATTCAAAGCTCTGGTACGGTGATATGATTGTTGACCTGAACAAAGAATATACCTATGTTTCTTGCTTTGCTCTCTTTTCCCAATACGGACAACAAGATGCACTGTGCGTTTGCATAAGCAAAAGAAGGAAAAGGAAAGAAAAAGAATCAATCTTTGGGTCAACTGAGATGGAAAAACAATGGGATGGCTTGGCTTTCTCTGCAATGTTTCTACAACGGAAATGGAAGGAAAGTCTTTGCATCTCAACTATTAGCTACAACCTCAAGCACGGAAAATTATAGTACTAGCTGATTTGACAACTTTTCCAATCAGAGGGAAACATTTTTCATACTGGAAAACTGTACCCGTCCATTGTAGTCTCTGGTTTCTCAAGTTTCACCAACAATCCAATTACCCTAATACCCCACCAACGACCAATTCTAGGAGTTATATAGTATAAAATAGACATATAGAAATGTATGAAATCAGGCTCAACCAACTCAATCTATTGAAACCTATTTTCATTGCCGGCTACTTCTAAGGTAACATATAAAATAATGGTCGAAACTTGCCGGAATTTGCTGTTGTCCCCGGTGGATTTTATAATTAATGAACTAAAATAAAGATCAATGATTGGCGCTGGAGGAGAGAGAGGTAGAGAGAGAGTGAGAGTACGTGCCTCATCAAGCATAGATAAAAGTTTGACCTTTCGTCTCTGATGCTCCAGCCTATCGGCAGCTGATAAAGGCGGGAGATCCTTTGAAGAAGGTGAAGAATTTCCCCCACCGCCACTACCCGCACCACCACTGCCACTTGGATTGGAATTAGGGTTAGTGTTATTCCTTCCTAATTTGTTCTTCTTGAGATGACCCCTACCAACACTACAAAATTCTTCCAACAACTCTTGTGCTGCTTTCGCATATTTGGAATTCCTTAAGACATTGACCACTCCCAGCGAAGACCCAAAACCAACGTGTACCTGGCTATTCGGACTCACTCCGCTTTGGAGATGCAATGGCTGATGATGGGCACCCAAATTCTTGTAAGGATATTGAGTAGAAGTACTGGACCCTCCTCCTTGGTTGAAAAATAACATCCCACCGTCTCCCATTCTCAATTCCTCAGCCTTTGCAGCTTCCAAGTGTTGTAACGAAGATGACAACGACAGCGAAAGACCTTGACCTTCTACGACGCCGCCAATTTCACTAGGGTTGCTGAGTTGGGCAGTACCGCTGCCTCCTCCATTGCCGCTATCAGGCATCCATGTGAATTGCGATAGACCGAAAGGTCCTGTTGGAGATGCAGTGTTAACTGGATGGTGAAACCCTTGGTGTAGATTAGCAGTAGGAGATGGATTAGGAAGCAACATGTGAAGTGTAGATGATGAAGCCGGAGGATGAGATGGCGATGGCGAAGGGGATCTTGGTTGTGGGTTCATGAGGAAAAGCTGCATGGCAGCTGCTGAGTCTGCATTAATGCCTGAAATCTGCTGCGGGTGATGATGATGAGCAGCTATACTGTCACGGTCATTTGCAACGTTTTGATCCTTGGATTCACCCAACGGTCCCAGACCACCCACCACGAGGCCTTGCCTGCTCCCATACCACTCAGGGTCTACTGCTGTGGCTGGAGGCGGCCTTGTATTGCGGTAATTGTGCGGTATCTGGTGCTCCAAAGGCATATCTCCGGCAGTGGCTGCTCCGGAAGAAAAATTAAACATTTCGGACAACATCCCTGCGGTCTCATACCCTGGGAGACCGCTAGATTCTACTTCTTCAATAGCAACCAACGGTGGCGGCGGTTCAAAGCCTTGCACTCTCAGCTTATCCCGACGGATCTGCTGAGCGATGTGCTGCTGATGCTGCTGTTGTTCCTGTTGTGATCTCTCGAACCCATTCGAGAAACTGAAGATGCCTTGATGATAATCTTGGGACATAGAATTCAAAGGGTTGGACTTTTCGGAGACTAGAATTGGCTGCTGAGCCTTTGAATGAGATGTAACAGAAGGAAGTAGTGGAGTTGCTATACCCATATCAGTGTATTCTTCATCATCATCTCGTCCTTCAGCGGCACACAGTCCCTCACCCTTGCTCAGCTGCTGGTGAATAATAGTGAAACCATACGGATCAGTGAGACAAGCCTAAAACTGGAAACAACCCACTAAAGAATTCTGGATATATTCATCAAAAGAAAACAGCAGCAGCACAGATATCATAAAAATACAGAAGAGAATAAAAAGGCTAGAAAGAGGGGAAAAGAGAAAGCATCAAATGAGTCTTTTGTTTGTGCCTTTTGAATTATAGTAGTAGTATTTTAATTTTTCCAAAAATTATCAGCTTTATTCATGTACGCAAGCAAAATACCTCTCAGAGTTGCAGGTTGTACAAGGGTGCAAAGCTCTCAGACATCGTTTTCTCTCCTCTGTGGGATTCGAGAGCTGCCCTCTTGAATCTTTCTTTCTTTCTTCCTTTCTTTCTTTCTCTCTCTATCTCTGTCTGGTTGTTCCTGAGGCTGTCGTTTCTTTCTCTCTCTATCTTTCTCTTTCTCTCCTTTTCTTCCCCTCTATGCTGCTCTTGCAGGAGACTTCTCTGCAATCGCCTTCTCACAACAGAGTCGAACGAACAGCAGCACATATAAAATTAAGAATAGATTGAATTTTGGAACTATAGATGTATATATATTTATATACATAACAGATATCTGTGTCTCTCCCTTTCTCTCTCTGGGCTCACACACCAAAGATAGGAGAAGAGAGAAGAGGTCGTTGTTTTTCTTTCTTCTATTCTATAGACCTCCTTTTTCACTCAACTACTATATTTTCAACTGTATTTTCTGAGTAGTTTTTCATTTCCTTCTAGATTTGACAATGAAACTGTAAAACTTTTTATTAATATATATATATATATATATATATATATATATATATATATGCATATTGAATTTGATTATCTTTAGTTTTTACAAACAGGTCGTGTAGGAAGGTAATCAGAAATTTAGAATTATGGGTAAATTACATTAAAAAAATAATATATAAAAGAACCAACATTATAATATTAAAAAAATGTAAAAGTGGTAAAAAGTAAATTTTTGAATAACTGTACTAAAAAAAAATTAAGATTTCAAACAATTTTAATCTGTGTCTAGGATCGTGATTAAATAACATAGAATCCTATCAAATTGAAAAATTTTAAATTCAATTTATACTACACTTATATTAAAAAATATATATGAAAAAAAGGTCCCATATTGTAGTTTATTGAGGGATTTTGTCAATTTTCTATGTAGTCTTCCATCTTCATTATTATATGTTAAATTAATGGAGATGTTATGTACTAACTTTAGTTATTACTCTTTTCATCTCTATTTATCTGTCACCACTAAAAAGTTTTGATGTCTTTTTTTCTGTTATATTGAAAAAATTTAAGTACTATTAATATTAATTTTACTGTTATACTCTTGTATTAAATAATTTTAAAAAATAAAAATGTAATAATTTTAGAAAAAAAAACAAAGTAAGAAAATAATTGAGGAGAACATTAAATTCAATGATACTTTTGAAAAGTATAAATAAAGTTGTATGAGTTTAAAAGATTAATTAATTTTTTTTTAAATTGTATGAAATAATTAAATGTGACAGATAAATAGGGATAGAGGGAGTATAGGACTTGTGAATTCTTCATAGGGTATTATCATGATTGGCTTGTGAATTCTTCATTTTTCTTAAAATATTTTATTCATTAAAGACACTTATTGTCAAAATAAAGAATAATACTACTCTCCTTTAGTAAATTGACAATATTGCCACCTTCTTGGGCCAAGGAAATTAATGCTCAAAATTGAGACAGAAAGTGTGAATTTAGTACAATGTCGTTTCAAGATGTGAGCTAATCATGATTTCTCAATCATAATATGCATTAGGTGTGAATGCTTTACAAAATTGAATGGATATTAAGCTTTATAGTACTAGTATAGTATAACAAGGACTACCCTAACAGTATTTATAATTGATGTGTAAAGTGGAGGAAATATGGAGGGGAATGTAAATAAATGATTTATATTATTTGATTAATAAGAAAAAATAGAGAGAAAGTAAATTAAAAATAAGAGAATTTTTTTTCTATGTCAATAAAATGGTCAATCTAAATTTAAATAAATCGAGACGTAAATTATTATTTATTTCTCTTCTAATTTGACCAAATAAAATATATTTATTCTTCTCGATGAAAATAAAAGTTTTTCTACGATTTCCTCACCCTTTCTCCTTTGTGAACCAAATATAGTGTGAAAAAGAGAGTTGAATGTGTATTATTTTTATTTAAATTTTTATTGTGTTTTTTCATCAAGACAATAGTAAAAAAATATGTTTCTATTAAATAAAACTCATTGTAAAGTTGAAGTAAAATAATATCTTCATAATTAAAATTCTTTTAATCAAACCAGTAAGTATTGAATTTGATACGAAGTAAGCTATGCATTGCCTATCCTTCTTCCTTTTAATAACATAATTAAAATTCTCTTTAAAAAATAATTTACTTGTACAGTTGGATACTAATTTAAAAAAATAATAAAAAACCATTATGAATAATTAATTATTTTTCTCAAATTCTCCTATTTATATGACTAATTTATTATTTACTAAAAAATATTATTCTCGAAATCTACAGTAAAGATTGTCAAAAGCTGTTGTTCCTACCGACTTTCTAGGTTTAATTATAAAATGCCAACATTTCTTTAATAGTTAAATTTTCCATTGGCTGTTTTGGTGCTTTTGGGATATTCCTTTAACTCATCCATTCTTGATACTCTTTCTACGTGGCTACAAAATAATTTTTTTATCAATTAATGGAGAGTTTAGGGAAAAAAATATTAAGGAGGGGATAGAAAAAAATTAAAAAAGAAAATGAGGTCGCGGGAAATACCAAAAAAAGAAAGGCATTAATAATGATAAATTAAAAGCGATAACAAAAAGATGGTTAGCACGTGCCAAAGGTCGGCTGTGAGGAGTTAGGTTTGGGCAAAAGGAACTCTGAAAGCCACAAATAACTGATTTGCTGTTTGGTTTTTTTTTTTTTTTTTCCTTCCTTCTATTAATTTATTATTATTTTTCCTCCATGTTTTATTTTATTTTTCGTTGGCGTTTTTTGTTTCCATATGTTTCATTTCCATTTCTTGCAGCTTCTGATTTTGTCCGAGAAAGAAAAATTTCCCAACCTCTTAAAATGCTAAATCTTGACTCTTAAAATTAAGACCGGTATTGATTGAATTATAGTTTAATAATCAAATGTATGACTCATAATTCAATAATGTAGACATCTTTGTAATGAATTCTCCTTTTGTTTCGATTTAGATTTAGAATTGATGCAAACTATTAGATTGATCCCTAAACTTTTTAAATATCCTTTTTATTATATATAAAAATATATACATGACTTTACTTACAATTTAAAATAACGGCACTGAAAAAAACTATTCTGCAAACGGTAAGACTGTTCTCTCTTTCTCTCTCCACCTTTTACATAGATTGTTTTGCCATCTTTTGACAATTGTAATCCGTGAATATTATAAATTTATAAATGAAACAAATTTATTTGAAGGAAAAAAAAGATAAAATATATTTATGCTATAGTAGTGTTCTAGATATGTAACTTCAGGAGTTTGATAATCAATGTTTTGGAAATTTGAATGGTCATGATTAATAAGACGATATTTATATATATATAATCTTTTTACATTGAATTATTGATACTCTAAATTATTTATTTTATTTTATTTTATTTTTATTATTTTATATTTAAACTTCAAGGAAAAAAAAAATCCCCCCTGTCCACATAATGCACCTAAGAGTCATGGTTTTCCTTCTGTATAATAGATAACAATATTAGAAATTTTACAAAATTTTTGAGAGAATAAAAAACAAAATTTACATTTAAAAAAAAAAAAAAAAGAGGATTTTGAGAATTTTCCAGCCCCGCTTAGCTCGGCCCTTGATTAGCATGGAATGTGGCATAAAAGATCCTGCAATGACCAAACACTTTAATTCCTTTGGCGTTTTCTTCAACCTTTCTTGTCTTTTTCCTTTTTTATTTTCTTCACTTATAATTGAGAATGGTAGAATGTAGCAGTTTTTATATTTCTAAGCATTCTCAGGATGAATGAAGTGCAAAAAAGCCTCCCAACATCTATTCGCAATCTTCCAATATGTGGTCGCTCTCATGTCCCCAAAAGATGTAACTACTTTGAAATTCTAAAGTAAAAATTAAAAGGGTAAATATTCTGTTATCTTAGCGGTTAAAATTATTGGTATGTAGTTTTTTTTTATATCTTTTCTAATACAAGAATTTTACTAATAACAAAGAAAATAAAGTAAGAAAAAGAGATATGTAAGAAAAGTTAGAGGATCATATGATATTATTTAAAAAAATGATCGTATGGTAAATATTGCTCTCTTCGTCTTAACGAAATTAACCTACTTACTATTTTAGATTATTTTAAAAAATTTAACACTTACTTTAAAAAGAAAGTTTTTAATATATAATTTATTATAAAATAATCAATATATTCCGTATATATTATTTTTATATATTTAGATTTAACGTAAAATATTATAAAACTTACATATTTCTTATTTTTATTATATTATATTACTCTATTATTATTATGTTTTAATTTTTACTATTACATAAAATTTCGTATCAAATCAATCATTATCAATTTTAATAGGACCGAGAAAATACTACAATTAAAAAAAAAGGTGGTGAATTTTTAAATGTAAATTTTTGGGCGGGAATGGTAAATGGAGAAAGTTTTATAGCGCATTACTCATTAAATCAAAATAGAAAGAAAAAGGGAATTAAAGGTGGGATTGCTATTGGAAACTTTCCAACTGCACACTAGTAAACTACTACCAAGGCTGGGAAGGGGGTGGATAATTGACAGGCCAACCTTCTCCCATCTGTCGCCTTTTGGGTGATGTCACGTGAATCTCACCCCTCCCTCACACGCTTGTCACCCACGTGGGACCACTTCCATCATTGAAATGCAATTACTTTCTTCTTCCACCCTCACGTGCCAAAGTTTGTCTGCACACGTGCCCTTTGTATTCCGTTGTTAGTGCTGCCGCCGTCCCCCCTCAGACGGTAAAAATCCATTTTCAATTAAGGTTCTTTTAAGTTGATTGTGTTATGAATATTTTAAAATTATTAAAAATTTTATTAATTAGTAAAGGCTCCACTAATTATAGATTTATATGAATAATTAGAAAAGATTTTTATGAATGTCCACCATTTAGTGTAGACATCACTAATTAATATTAGTGAAAGATGATGTATGCCATAATATAATCCACTAATTAGAACTCTATAAATAGAGCTATTCTCTAAGCTTGTAAGACACCATTATTTTGTGAAAGAAAGATTAGTGAAAGAAAATTAGAGAAAATTGTGAGAGAAAAGAAAGAGAGAAATTTTTGTACAAAGAATAGTTAGAGTTTTATTAGTGTGTAGTGTGAAGATTTTATTCTAACACTACCCTAATTTTATAACACGTTATCAGCACGAGACTCTACCGAAGTACTGAAGGTTATAATCACAGTGATACTATTGAAGTGTTCTTGAACAAAAAAGAAAGGTAGGTACTTTTTCTATTTAATTTTGTATCCACATGACAAATCTTACCAAACTCGAGTTCGCAGCTCTTGATATTATTGGGAAAAACTATTTATCTTGGATACTAGATGCTGAAATGCATTTAGCTGCAATGGGTCTGGAAGATACCATCGTAGAAGGAAATCCATCATCATCACAAAATAATACTAAAATTATGATTTTCCCCATCATCATCTTCATGATGACTTAAAGATTGAATACCTTACCGTGAAAAATCCACTTATTTTGTGGACTAATTTAAAAGAAATGTTCGATCACCAGAAGATGGTCGTCCTTCCAAAGGCACGGTATAACTGGATGCATTTACGATTACAAGATTTTAAATCTGTTAGTGAGTATAATTTTGCTATTTTTAAAATTAGCTCGCAGCTAAAACTGTGTGGAGAAAATATTACTGATGAGGATATGTTAGAAAAAACTTTTTCTACTTTTCATGCCTCGAATGTGCTCTGCAGCGACGAATATCGAGAAAAGGGATTCAAGAAATATGCAGAATTGATATCTTGTCTTCTCGTAGCTGAGCAAAATAATGAGTTATTAATGAAAAATCATGAAACTCGACAAACAGGTTCTACTCCATTCCCGGAAGTGAATGATATTAGAACTCGTAATTTTGGCCCTAGAAGAGGTCGTGGTCGTGGATATGGCCGTGGCCGTGGACATATATATAGTCGTAATAAAAATATTCATTATGATCGCAACAGTCAAAATAAAATTACGAGAAATAATGACAATCACCAGAAGTGGCCAAAAACTAACGTGAAAGGAAAAAAAAATGATGTTCCTAAAAATTATGAAGATAAATGTTATCGTTGTGGCATAAAAGGTCATTGGTCTCGTACCTATCGTACTGCAAAACACCTTGTTGATCTGTATCAGGCGTCTATTGAGAAGAAAGGCAAAAATGCTGAAATAAATTTTACTCTACAACATTCTCTTCATAATGATGATGATATCAACCTTGACGATGTTGATGTAACTCATTTAGATGTGGCTGATTTCTTTGAGCATCCTGAAAGAAGAAATGAGCATTTGATTGGTGATGGAAGTGTTCAAAAGAATTAAAAATTTACTTTTAATATGTTTCTTTTATATTTTATATTTTTGGCATTATAATAGTACTTAGCGTTTAAGGTTTTTATTATTTGAGTATTTATATTTATAAATGTTTTGTTATGCCCAGATGGTTATTATTCCGCTTACTGGATACACAAATGGCATTGAAGATATATGCCTAATTGATAGTGGTACAACACACACCATATTGAAAGATAGAAAATAATTCTCTTACCTGCAGATGGGAGAAACAAATGTTAATATTATAGGTGGTAGTGTAAAGTTGATTGAAGGCTCTGGAAGAGCTAATACTGTATTACCCAAAGGAACACATGTTGTTATTCCTAAAGCGTTATTTTCTTCAAAATCTCGAAGAAATTTATTAAGCTTTAAAGATATTCGCCGAAATGAATATCACATTGAAACAATGGAAGAAAATAGTTTTGAGTATCTCTGTATTACTCAAATAATGTCGGGTAAGAAATCTTTATTAGAAAAGCTACCATCTCTTTCTTCTGGCCTATATAGCACAAAAATCCATGCAATTAAAATGCATCGTCCAGTAAATCAGAAGTTTACTGATCCTACTACATTTATCATTTGGCATGACCGTTTGGATCATCCAGGAGCTATTATGAAGCGAAGAATAATTGAAAATACGCATGGTCATCCTTTGAAAAGTCAAAGGATTTTGACATCTGATAAATTTTCATGTGCTGCATGTTCTCAAGGGAAATTGATTATTAAACCATCTCCAACAAAAGTGGAGTTTGAGTCTCCAATATTTTTAGAAAGAATTCATTGTGATATATGTGGACCAATTAATCTACCATGTGGACAATTCAGATACTTTATGATTTTAATTGATATATCGACCCGATGGTCGCATGTTAGTTTATTATCAACTCGCAACTTGGCGTTTGCGAGATTACTTGCCCAAATAATTCGCTTAAGAGCGCAATTTCCAGATTATCCGATCAAAAGGATCCGTCTAAATAATGCTGGAAAATATTCCTCCCAAACTTTTGATGCTTACTGTCTGTCAATTGGCATTACTATTGAACATCCAGTAACTCATGTTCATACTCAGAATGGTCTAGCTGAATCATTCATTAAACGGTTACAATTAATTGTTAGACCGTTATTAATGAGAACAAATCTCCCGACAACTGCTTGGGGACATGCTATTTTGCATGCTGCAGCACTTGTACGCCTAAGGCCAACAAGTTATCACAAATTTTCTCCCTTACAATTGGATTTTGGTTCCGAGCCAAATATAGCTCATTTAAGAATTTCTGGGCGTGTTGTATATGTTCCAATTGCACCAAACCAACGTACAAAGATGGGTCCTCAAAGAAGAAGGGATCTACGTTGGATATGATTCTTCCTCTATTATCAGGTATGTTGAACCCCTGACAGGAGACGTATTCACAGCAAGATTTGCTGATTGTCATTTTGATGAATCATTATTCCCTATATTATGGGAAAACCAAAACAGCATAAAAAGGATTTTGCTTAGACAACGTCATTAAATTATCTTGATCCGCGCACAAGCGCATGTGAACTTGAAGTTCAAAAGATAATTCATTTGCAAAACATTGCAAATCAAATGCCAGACGCTTTTGTTGACTCCAGAAGAGTTACAAAATCGCATATTCCAACTATAAATGCTCCTATTCGAATTGAAGTTCCAGCAGAACAAAATATTATATCTATAGCTGTTGAGTCAAAAACACGCCAGAAGCGTGGCCGACCTCTTGGGTCCAAAGATAAAAATTCTCGAAAGAAAAGAGGCTTAAATGATCCAGAAGATCATAGTGAAGAAAAGAATGATAAAAACCAAGAGAAAACTGATGACAAAGAACCAGAAGTTGATGAAAGTAACACTGAAATTTCTATCAATTATACCACTTCCGGTAGGAGTTGGAATCGGATAGAAACTATTATTGATAATATATTTGCATACAATATATCTCTTGATGTTACACAGGATAGTGATCATCCTGAACCAATATTAATTGATGAATGTCGGCATAGAAAAGATTGGCTACAATGGAAAGATGCGATTCAATCGGAGTTAAATGCACTGACAAAACGTGAAGTCTTCGAACCTGCAGTCCGGACACCAGAAGGTGTAAAACCTGTTGGTTACAAATGGATATTTGTGCGAAAGCGCAATGAAAATAGTGAAATCGTTCGATATAAAGCGCAATTAGTAGCCCAAGGTTTTTCACAAAGACCAGGTATTGATTATGATGAAACTTATTCTTCTATTGTTGATGCTATTACACTCCGATATCTTATCAGTTTGGCAGTACATGAAAAGATAGATATGCGCCTACTAGATGTTGTCACTGCCTACTTATATGGAAATTTAGAAAATGATGTTTACATGAAAATCCCCGACGGATTTCATATGCCTGAAGCATATAAACATTATCCTCGTGAAAATTACTCCATCAAATTGCAGAAATCATTATATGGCCTGAAGCAATCCGGGCGCATGTGGTTCACTCGTCTTAGTGAATATTTATTGAAAGCGAGATTTAAAAATGACCAGACATGTCCATGTGTTTTTATTAAGAAATTTGGTTCTAAATTTGTAATATTAGCTATATATGTTGATGATATTAATCTTATTGGAACTCCTGAAGAGCTCCAAGAAACAATTGATTATTTAAAAGGAGAATTCGAAATCAAGGATTTTGGTAAAACCAAATTTTGCCTTGGTTTACAAATTGAACATTTGAAAAGTGGAACATTTATTCATCAATCAACATATACAGCAAAAGTGTTAAAACGATTTTACATGGACAAAGCACATCCATTGAGTATTCCAATGATCGTCCGATCATTAAATGTGGATAAAGATTCTTTCCGACCTCAAGAAAATGATGAAGAACTCCTTGGTCCTGAAGTACCATATCTCAGTGCAAGTGGTGCATTGATGTATCTTGCTAATAATACACGACCTGATATTGCTTTTGCTGTCAATTTATTAGCAAGATTTAGTTCTTCACCAACACGACGACATTGGAATGGAATTAAATAAGTCTTTCGATATCTCCAAGGTACAATTGATTTCGGATTATTTTATTCAAATAAAACCAGCCCAACATTGATTGGTTATGCAAATACTGGTTATTTATCTGATCCACATAAATCACGTTCTCAAACGGGTTATCTATTTACATGTGGAAATACTGTTATATCATGGCGTTCTATGAAATAATCTATAGCAGCTACTTCTTCAAATCATGCTGAAATTATAGTCATTCATGAAGCAAGTCGATAATGTGTATGGCTAAGATCCATGATTCATTATATCCGAGAAAGTTGTGGATTATCATCAATCAAAGATATTCCAATTCCTTTTTATAAAGACAATGCAACTTGCATAGCTCAATTACGAGAAGGATATATTAAAGGAGATCGGATAAAACATATTTCATCAAAATCCTTCTTTACTCATGAACTCCAGAAGAAAGGTAAAATTGATGTGCTACAAATTCGGTCATGTGACAACCTCGCAGATATTTTCACGAAGACTTTACCGACTGCAACATTTGAGAAGTTGAGATATAAAATCAGTATGCGTCGGTTTAAAGATTTAAAGGAATCAGCTCATCAGGGGGAGTAATAAAAAGACATATAGAATAGTGTACTCTTTTTCCTTCACTATATTTTTTTTCCCACTGGATTTTTATCTAGTAAGGTTTTAACGAGACATATACATTATGTAATGGATGGACATCCAAGGGGGAGTGTTATGAATATCTTAAAATTATTGGAAACTCCATTAATTAGTGGAGGCTCCACTAATTATAGATTTATATGAATAATTAGAAAAGATTTTTATGGATGTCCACCATTTAGTGGAGACACAACTAATTAAGATTAATGGAAGATGATGTATGCCATGATGTAACCCACTAATTAGAACTCTATAAATAGAGCTATTCTTTAAGCTTGTAAGACACCATTATTTTGTGAAAGAAAGATTAGAGAAAATTGTGAGAGAAAAGAAAGAGAGAAATTCTTGTGCAAAGAATAGTTAGAGTTTTATTAGTGTGTAGTGTGAAGATTTTATTCTAACACTACTCTAATTTTATAACAGGTTGGAATTTTTTAATTAAAAATTTTATTTTTTATTTTTTATTTTTTAAAAATTATCATCTATTTACACTACATCATATTCTCTCTTTGAACCATACTTGACTCCACATATTTAATAATTTTTTACAAAACCTATTCTACATAAATTCTTATCCACTTATATCCTAAAATTTCATTCTAATTTAAATAATTTTTATTTTTAAAAAACTATCATATACTCACAATACATCTTTTATTCTCTTTTTGGCCCTCCTTAAATCTTAGATTTATTTTATATTTTTAATAATTTCTTATTATATTCAAATAAATATATCTCAATTTAATTGTTTTCCAAGTACAACTATCACATTTTTAAAAAATGCATGGTTTGTTACAATTCTATGCAGTACTAGAAATCCAGCCTCAAAGTTGAAAGGGAAAACATTCAATTTTTCATAAATATCTTTGGGTTAATTACTAAAATTCTTTTGGAGGCAATTGTGAATTACATTTCTCTTATTAGGAAATTAATTTACCCAGATGATGTGAAATGTCTAATATGCTCCCATAAGTGACGTATACATATATAATTTTGTGATTTTATTTTGAGTCTATTATATTTAAATTTGTATTGTATTTAGTAATGGCAAGTGGGCTAGCCTGCACGGATTCAAGCCGTGTCGGGTCGGTCCCTGCCAAAGCTTGGCGCCTTGGGACCGGTCCATAAGACCATGAGGTCCGTGGGCTTCCTTTTTCAAAAATATAAATTTTTTTAATTTTTTATAATTTAAATAATCTGATTATTTGTATTTATAAGAAAATGTATCTTGAAGTGTGAGAAATTTAGCTCCTCAGACTCCTACTAATTTTATTAATTAATAAAATAAAAAATATACAAGAGGGAGATTTGATACCTAAATTTCTTAAAAAATATTGTATTATTTAAATTCTAAATATAACAATATCCTAAGATATTAATACTTGATCACTGTTTAATAAACTTTTAAATTTTGCAGACAATACTTGAAGAATTCTAAAAATATATTCTGATGAAATTCTATTTTAGCACTTTTTTCACAGAAGAAATCGAGAGAATTGATGTTTGAGGAGAGTATTTAGAAAGTTGATGTGAACATAGGGTATTTATAGAATTTTTGGGGTAGAAAAGTGAATATAGCCATTGGGAGAATATAAAAAAAATAATTAAATTATGATAGGCTAGCCCGCTGCCGCTGGTCCATGGGCGGTCCTCGAGCTGGCCTGTGCCGGACTAGGTAAAAAACTTCCCTGGCCTGGCACAAACTGGCCTACGGGATTGGACCGCAGACCGGCTCATCATAATGGGGCCGGGCTGACTGTCGGGCCGGGACCGGCACAGATCGGCCCTTGTGCCCGGTGGGCCGGCCCGACCCACTTGTCAATGCTAATCATATCTAAATTTTGACAAAGTTGTATATGATATGTCTAATTTCAGAAAATTAATTAAAACTTTAGTTTATGTTTTTGTTGTATTTTATCTTATTAAATTAGGATAATGACACTTTAATATCAAAAGTTATAAAAAAGCATTATAGATTCATAAATATTTAATGTGCCAAGTTTCCTCTACTAAAAGGTTATTTTGAGCATATTATAATTAATATAGACAAAGTAAATATTTTATTATAACAGTAAATTCTGTTAGTCAATATTATCATTGACTAATGACTAACGGTCAATTAATCTATAGTGCCTTTTTTACAACATATGGTATTAAAGTGTCACTACTACCTAACTTTATAAGGATAAATTATAATAAACATTTTAATAAATTCTTTTAATTGTGAAGGGTATATTGGGGAAAAAAATCTCAATTCTAGGCAAAGTTCAAACTCCAACCCTATCATGTGGGCCATATATTTTCTTACCAAATTAATTGACGAACAGAGAAAATATATTCCTCAATTGACATGCTAAAAAATAATAATAATAACCCTCAATTTACAATTGTCTTAAACAAGAGGCTCTTTTTTTTTCCCAAAAAGATAATAATAATAACACTAAATTTTTTAAGGCAAAAAGTTACTTGCTTGTGCTTTTCATTTCATTTCTTTTTTTTCATATTTTAATGTGCTACTATCTTAAAATTGAATGGATAAAATACTTATTTTATAAATACGTTTGATAACAGCTAATATTAAATATTTAATTAATTAAGTGCGTTTGATAACAAACTTTTATTATCACTCCATTGATTAAGACGTATAAAAATCATGTTATAAAATTTAAGTGAATTGAAAGTTACTTAAGTTTGAAGTCTGAATATATTAAATATTCATCTAATTATTGATGTTCTTTTATATTTAATCTAAATTGTAATCAAATATAATATAAAAGTGAATTATAATTAATTCAAACTTCAGATTCATACTTTAGATTTCAGATTTAGTTTTTAAATTTCAATTTTCAGAATTCAGTACTTAAATATTCAGATTTCAATTTTTAAATTTCAATTTTATCAAACGAGCCCTAAGAATTCCTCAGTGTTTACTTGTTCCACTAGATAAATGATTTGCAAAATATCTCAACTCTTTTGTAGTCTTGCACTTCCTGGAGTATTGATCAAAAATTTTGTTGCGAGGGGCTAAATCCACACTTCTAGAACCTAAATCTATTCCACTAAACTATAATTGCCTTGTATGGTTATTATTACCCTTTGATTATTCTATTCTGAAACCATTAATTAAGGGAAAAGCTAAATCTATACCCCTAAACTATAGTTGCCTTGTGCGGTCATTACTACTCTTTGCCTAAACTATCCTTTTAATCAAGAAAAAGAAAAATGTATTGATTCTTACATTCCTAAACTATTGAAATCTTTCCTCTATTCTATTCTTAATTTCTGCAACTCGTCTAGTCATAGAAAAATGATATGTGGACATGAAATTCCTGAAGTCTCCTTAAATTATTCAACTTTTCAAAAATTTGATTGGCACAATATCTATGTAAAAAAAAAAAAAAATGAGGTTGATGGAGTGAGATGGTGGACAAAGTAAAAAAAAAATTGTACTTTTTTATATTATATATTTTTTAATTAAAGGAGTAGTTTATAAATTAAAAAATTAATAGTTTAATAATGGAAGAGTTAAAGGGTAATAATGACTATATAAGGTAATTATATTTTAGGGGTATGGATTTAGGTTATAGAGGTATGGATTTAGTCCCTCCTTTAATTGATACTTTGAAAATGGAATAATCAAAGAGTAATAATGACCACTCAAGACAATTATATTTTAGAGATATGGATTGAGGTTCTAAAAGTGTGGATTTAGCCCCTCCCAAATTTGTTGGTCATGATACCATAGATATAATTCTTGAACATATAGTTTTCCTCCTTCTATGAGCATTCTTCATTGACAGTGTCAACCCCCGATCCTTTCAACCTTTTGGGCTTTTTCTATCGTGGGGTGCTTTATTTTGTTTGGCGGCCCTGTAGCCTATATAGCTTGTGGGGTCTAATTTGGTTTAGTCTGTGTTTAGGGATTAATTATTAATTCTTTTAGGTGGGGTTGGATAGTAATTATTTTATTAAGGCTTTGACTCATGACATTCTAAACAATGGACATCATTGTTTCTGGAACTGCTTAGGAAGAGAAGGAGAATTGTGAGAGAGAAGTGGCTGAGGAAGAAGCTGCTCTAGGGACTTCTGATTTAGGTGAGTCGGTTCTTTTGTGCTTTGGGTAGGTTTCTAATTCTATTTTAGGGATTTAAACGTAAGTTAGGATACAGATTGTGTAGGGTTGTGTAAGGGTTGGATTTGGGGGATAATGAGTTTTGTCTTTAATTCTGAAATTTGGTTGTGAATTTGGAGTTTTGTAGGTGGTTAGATAAGTTTGGTGGTAGATAAATGATTGTTCTGATTTCTAATTGTCTGCTAAGGGATTTATGGCTTCTTACAGTTTTCTGACTTACTCTTCTTTTGAGAAATTGTGCACCTTTGTTATGAAAACTATTTTCTGTTATATAACTAGATTAAGTAAGGTGTATGTTGATTATCTTTCAGTATGAATTTCTTAAACTTGAATACAATTGTGAGGTTTAAAGTTTGATCAGTTATGTTATGTTATTCATGAGTTTGATTATGCTTGTGGGTAGTTGTGGTAGGGATCCCCTAAGTTTCAAATATAAGGTTATTGTCTAGGAAGATAAAATACCTAGTTCTCAATTATAAGGCCCTTGGTTAGGGGGATATAACACCTAATTCTCAATTATAAAGCCCTTTGTTAAGGGGATACAATAACTAGTGTCAGTCAAACCCTTCTCTTAACAAGATACAATAGTTAGGAGTTAATATTAGTTAACCAGAACATATCCCAAGCATGTTTTAGATTCTGAAATTTGTGTGTGATGTTTAATATTTTGGTCCGTGTGAGTGTTGCAAACATTGCTTTGATAAAATGTTGATTGAGTTGGCTACTTAGTGTTCTAGGAAGGTGAATTATGTTGGTAAAAACTGGAGGAAGTCAATCTCTTTCTGGTTCTATTCTATTCAATTTTCTTAATTGTTGTTCTGAATTTCTCGAAATCACTCGGCATCGTTTTCTCATTTAAATCGATGCCGATTACTTTGTATTGTTCGACATCTTGCCTATACTACTACTAAGTGACGCCGATTCCCTAGACTAGACGACGTTAGCTATTTTTTGTAATTTTGTCTAATCGATTTTGTTTAAATCGATGCCCACTCTATCAATCATCAGGTGCCGGTTACTTCCTGAATTTTGAAACTTAAGCCTACTGTCAGTATCTGGAGCCGGTTTCTTGCTCTAAGTGGCGTCAATTCTTCTTCATGACTCTATAACTTAGCTTGTGTGAGCTCTGATTTCTTTATGCTAGCCTTCTTGGTTCATTATTGTCGTTTCTTATTCTTTGGAATGTAACCAACTTACTAATATATTATTTTTTTGGTGGACATCGTATATGTTTTAAACATTTCTGAAAAGATAGATAGTATGTAATATACTCAATCCCAGGTAAGCTATGTTTCTTTTACTGAGTTAGTGAACTTACCCATTTATTATCATTTTACAAGATTTCAACTGGAAAGTGAGGGGTTGGAAGAATGGTTTAATAACGATCATGTGTAACCGTGATATTGATGTTAAGTTTTTGTTTAGGGATGATTTTTTGGGAATTTGTTCAAGTTTCAATTATGTTATGAATGCTTTCTCGAAGTGAGATTTTGGGTTGGTATGTTTAAGTAAGTTTTAATGTTCCTATATTTTATAATGTATTTGAGGGCCTTATATTTAAGTTTTAATCAATATGTGTTTTATGTGGGATATATAGGTATCAGAGTGGCGCAGCAAAAGCGTGGTGGATTCAGTTTGATATGTTAAGGGTTCGACATTCCTTTTGGGGTGTTGTTGTGTCATTTTCAAATTCGGGACGTGACAGACGGGAACACTAGGACAAGGATGATTGAGTACATATACCAACTTCAGACGCTGCAAAAGAAGTTTTTTACCTTGCCACTTGAGAAAATCTTTTTCATCAAGGCCTCAAAATTAGGATTTAGCAATGATAAAACATGGTTAATGCGGCAACAATTGATAAAACTACAAAGGAATCTATCTTCAAATTATTGGAACCAAGAGAGGAATTATAGTATCTTCAAACTATTAGCTTCAAAATGTTGAGAGCAAGAAAGAAATAAAATTAGAAATCAAGTTTTGTAAGACTTAGATGACTATTGTTTTAGCACCCCTACTTTTGTGGGAAAGCATTTCATTTGTTCATTGAAAATAATTTCAAAACTCTCTAAGAAAGAGTCTATTCAGAACTCAATCATTTTTGGAAAACTATATTTCAAATTTCAAATCATTGCCCTAATTTTTAAATCACAGACACATCTCTAATAGAAGGTCAGCCTGTATGCAAAGCCTGCAGTCTTTGCCTTCGGCGCCACGTATCATTGTACTTAAATCGCAGCCTACAGTATTCAATCGTGCAGCATCGGGAATAAGTACACCACAGCGTATTACTCAACAGGTATACCGCAACATACTAAGTGTACCGTAGCACACTTTTGCCACCATAAGCCAGGGGTCTCATTCCTGACGTCAATCACCATCGAGGTGGTAAAAAGTCAAATGCACTGAGTGTCCCCGCCCGGCATCTAGCGAATGACTCAAAAATAATATGCGCCTGCAGTCGCGGCAATTACAAGGTACTAAACGGCTAGCCAGGATAACTCATCTCAATATCCTGTCACCCCGTTCGGAATAAGACAATCCCTAGAATTAGGCCAGATTACTAGGGTCGTCTAACTCTAACGTAGGCTAGTACAAAGATTAAAGTCCTTACTAAGTACTCAACGTTACCAATACCAACCCCTACTGACTGATCAAGCCAGTGGACCATTTGTTCCCTCAAAATTTTCAAAACAAACATTTTTGGGGCAAAATATCATTTTCTAGAAATTGATCCCACTGACTCGCAAGTTAAATAATAAATTCCATAGGCTCCACATGGCCAATCCAATCATTTCATTCCATAGGCACATCAAGCCAACAAAGCAATTTTCGGGATTAACATATCGTTTTCCAAAAGTCAATCTCATATCGAGAGATTATTTTCCAAAACCATGTCGAAATAGGGTAAAGAGTTCTTTTCATACATCAAAACAAGTTTTCAGGTATTTTCGGGTCATTTTACCCATACACAATCACAAAAGTCATTTTCAAGGGTATTCGGATCATTTTACCTATACTCAATTTGAAAAGTGTTCACAATAGTTCCAATAAGGATATTTCGGTCATTTAGCAAATACCCGATTTCAAAAGTTTTCATAAAACATTCCAATAAGGACATTTGAATCATTTTTCAAATACTCGATTCCAAAAGGAACTCATTTCAAGAAAATTAGAATTGTAATTCTAAAAGGGGATTAAATTCATTGTTTCCAAACATATTTCTATAACAGGTTCCAATAAGGGTATTCCAGTCAATTTATGAATATCCAATTCCAAAAATTACTATTTTTCAAAAATCTCAAGTATTTAATCCAAAAAGAACTAAATTTACAAATTCACACTTAATCATCCGTTAAGATTTCCAAGTCAATTATGAAGTTCATTCGAGTTCAAAACAGCGCAAAATAATTCTTGCTCAAATAAACCTTAAATATATTTAGGGATTTTCAAAACGGTATAAAACATAACATTTCAGGAAAAAATGAAGCACACTAGCTTTCAAAACTTTTCCCATTCACGGTCGTTCGATCCCCATTTCTATCGTTTTCAACATTCCGTTGGCCGTTTATCAATAAACCTACACCAAACATCGTTTTTATGTTAAGTCATGTTTGGTCGAAAAATAGCCGACGATTAACCGATGTCCAGCCGTCGTGCCCGACGGGTAGCCGACATCCAACCGACGTTTAACCAACGCTTAAGGAAAACGTTCATCTTTCGTTCACGTCGTTTTTTCATCGTTTGTTTAATTCTTTTGTTTTCCTTTTTTTCATATCTTTTCTCCCTTCATATATAAGGGATTCACTTCATATTTCTCATTTATTTTATCCAAAATTACACAATTAATCATTCTTAAGTTTATCTATTTTCGGACTAATTTTCTAAAATTTCACTGCTTGACACATGATTTTATTTTGTACATAACTTTTAATTCACAACTCCGATTTGGCTCTATGATATACCAAAACGACTGTAAGACTCTTAACTTTAATTTTGTGTAAGCCATTTTCAGAGTCCTAGTTCTCATGATATTTTACAGGGCAAAAATAGCCCATAGTTTTGTTTCAATTCTACTATTCATGTTTTCCTTTATTTTCCTTTAGCCTTTAACACCTTGGTAACATTAATTCATTCAATTTTCCGTCAAATTGTTTTTAATTTTGTGATTTCTAGATTCCAATAGCTCACAAGAATCACACTTATTCAACACAAGTCACCTTTTCTAATTAAAAGCTAATATAATCCATTTTTCCAACCAAGTAACTTCCATTCTTATTCTACTTTAGTCATCATCTCCTCAATCGAAAACAATCCTTCAAACTACTATAAATATTCAGTTTTTCTTTACACAAAACATCATCCATAAACCCCTAGGCAGTCGACACACATAAAAGTATATACAAGGTTCATACACAAAGTTCATAAGCCATAACTTTTGATTCAAAATTAAGACATGAAAATCATATTTTCATGTCAAAATTGATATCATAATGATCACCATTCACCCAACAACAACTTTAATTCTAGTAAGGTAAGGTTTTACCTTGTATATAAGGCTATATGGTGTGATTTACTCTAAGAACTTCTCAAGAACTCACACACAATGCTAAGAACACACACTAATTTTTTTCTCTCTCTTGTTTAATTTCTTTTTCTCTTATTTTTCTTTCTTCATGGCTGCCAAAATTCAGGCTGTATAACAGCCTCTTCTCACCGCCATTCATCATCCAATCTTGGCCATTCATCTCTTATTTTTATCAATTGTATGGTGGATATATATAGGTGTGTTCTAATGAAATTCTTATACACCAACCACTTATTTTTCCTCCTCAAAATTTCTCTTCATTTCTCTTGTACCGTTGCTGGTTTTCTTGGCCAATTTTCAGCCATTCAACCACCTTCTCATGGTCCAAGCATTAGCCAATCACATTACACAAGACCTTAATTAGAAGGGCCCACAAGTAATGTGTTCCAATCAAAAAAATACACATCATTCTTTGTTTATTTCACCATTCAACTCTAAAATTTTTACTGAATCCATTGACAATACTTACATTCTCCAATTCTTCTTCTATTTGGTCCAATTTGCGATCAAAGTCGAGGGCGCGGTCAAAATAATGAAAATAACTCCGGTGACCCGAATAGCTTAATTCACACCAAAACGTGCATTTCATCGCACTGATTAATTTCTTTTCTCAGCGTACCCTCAAATTTTTATTTTATTAATAGTAGTAGCCTTTTGAAGATTTAGAGTATGGGGTAGAACAAATTCAATAATTACATTTAGATCCTGTCAAAATATTTATTTCATTATACCGATCATCTTTTGTTTTGGTTATTGATACAAATTCTCATCCTATTATAAAAAGTAGCCAATCGAGGATAAAAATACGAGATATCACAATTGTTCAAGAAAGTTGCTCTTCTGTCTTGAACCCTTTTACCCACCTTTAATATATTTCAATCTAAGAATGAACTCTCCTATTCAAACCTTTTGGATGTTTTCAAAATAAAGGAATGCCCTGTATTTATAGATTTCAAGAAGGAGATTATTCATTGAATATACACGAATGTATCAAGTTAAAAATATTGAATCATACCATTCATGAATCTTGTGAAAATTAAACAATATCATTCATAAATCTCATGAACTTGTTTAGATATACATTCTTTATATAAAACATTGGATCTATTTGGTAAAATGTACTTTGTAAAAATAATGAATGAATTAAAAAGAGAAGTTCAATGTTTTTTTTCTTTCCGAAATCCATTTTTTTAAAAATTCAATGTTATTATGAATTATTGGAATCTTTATTAATTAGTGAAGGCTCCACTAATTATGGATTTATGTGAATTATTAGAAGATTTTTATAGATGTCCACCATTTAGTGGAGACACCACTAATTAAGATTAGTGGAAGATGATGTATGCCATGATGTAATCCACTAATTAGAGCTCTATAAATAGAGCTATTCTCTAAACTTGTAACACACCATTATTTTGTGAAAGAAAGATTAGTGAAAGAAAGATTAGAGAAAATTGTGAGAGAAAAGAAAGAGAGAAATTCTTGTGCAAAATAGTTAGAGTTTTATTAGTGTGTAGTGTGAAGATTTTATTCTAACACTACCCTAATTTTATAACACGTTATCAGCACGAGTCTCTACCGGTACAAAAGCTAGAAGACTAAGCACGAGTTTCTGCCGTTACCAAAGCTAGAAGACAGGTACGCATTTATTGATCTCTATGGCTAACATCGCGAAACTCGAATTTGTAGCCCTTGATATTTCTGGAAAAAATTATATGTCATGGGTTCTCGATGCGAAATGCATCTAAATGTCGAAGGCCTTAGTGAAACTATTCAAGCAAATAATAGTGCATCTCGCACAACACAAGGCTAAAGCTTTGATTTTTATTCGTCGTCATCTCGATGAAAATTTGAAAATGGAATATCTTACCGAAAAAGATCCATATGGCCTATGGGTAAATTTAAAAGAAAGATTTGACCACCTGAAGATGGTCGTACTACCTACTGCACGGTATGAATAGTTGCACTCGAGGTTGCAAGATTTTAAAACCGTGAATGAATATAGCTCCGCAATGTATAAAATTACATCTCAATTAAAATTATGCGGAGAAAAAGTGATCGATGAAGATATGTTGGAGAAGACATTCTCCACCTTTCATGCCTCAAATATTGTCCTGCAAAGAACAATATCGAGAAAAGGGGTATACAAAATTTACAGATTTAATTACTTCCCTCCTCATTGCAGAGAAAAATAATGAGTTATTATTGAGAAATCATGAAGCCGCACTCAATCGGCTCTACAAAGACTCCTGCAGTGAATGTTGTTGGCTCCAGCAGAGCCATCGTTATAGTCGTGGTCGTGGCCGTGGCCGTGACCGTGGTCGTGGTTATGGTCGTAGACACGCTCGATATTTCCCTTATCACAATTATAATCAAACCGTGAGAAATACTGGCCACCGAAGTGGAACAGAAAAGATCAAAAGGGAAAAGAAAAAGAAATTGAAGAAAAGCATGAGGATATATGTTATAGATGTGGCATGAAAGGTCATTGGTCACGAAACTGTCAGTACGGCTAAGCATTTAGTTGAATTGTATCAAGCTTCATTGAAAAATAAAAATGTGGAAGCAAATTTTTCTCAACATCCAATAAATAATGCCGAGGATGACGATAGTGATCCCGAAGATCTTAATATCAATATTACCCATATGGATGTCTCGGATTTTTTTGAACACCCGTACGGTAGGATAGACCATTTAATTGGTGATGGCAAGTGTCCAAAAGAACTAAAGCCTCACCCCGATATTTTTGTATTTTCATTTTCATTCTATTCTAATAATATTTACGTTTACATATATATATTTATATTCGGATGGTTGTTATTAATGATGATGTATGTATTATTGATAGTGGAACTACACACACCATACTAAAAAATGAGAAATATTTTTCTGATCTCAAAATGGGAGAAATAAATATTTATACGATAAACGGTAGTGCAAATGTAATTGAGGGCTCCTGAAGAGCTAGTATATTGTTGCCTAAAGGAACAACAATTATTATTGATAAGGCACTATTTTCCGCAAAATCCGTAAGAAATTTATTGAGTTTTAAAGATATCCGCAGAAATGGGTATCATGTTGAAACAAATGAGGAAAATGGGATTGAACATCTTTTTATTACTCAAATGCATTTGGGTAAGAAATCGGTATTAGAAAACTCGCCGTCTTTTTCTACTCGGTCTATATTTTGTAAAAATACGTACAATTGAAATTCATCATCTAGTAAACCGAAGTTTACCGATCCTATTACTTTTAGCATTTGGCATGACCGGTTGGGTCATCCGGGATCTACCATGATGAGAAGAATCATTGAGAATACACATGGTCATCCTTTAAAAAATAAAAGGATATTAACATCGGAAAAATTCGCATGTACCGCATGTTCCCTAGGAAAATTAATTGTTAAACCATCACCAGTAAAAGTAGGAGCTGAAAGTCCTACATTTCTCGAACGGATTCACGGAGATATTTGTGGACCTATTGATCCACCATATGGACCATTCAAATATTTTATGGTCTTAATTGATGCATCATCCCGATGGTCACATGTATGTTTATTATTTACTCGCAACCTGGCGTTTATGAGATTACTTGCTCAAATAATTAAATTACGAGCACAATTTCCGGACCATCACA
Organism: Voacanga thouarsii; assembly: GCA_026120185.1. Classification (NCBI taxonomy): domain Eukaryota; kingdom Viridiplantae; phylum Streptophyta; class Magnoliopsida; order Gentianales; family Apocynaceae; genus Voacanga; species Voacanga thouarsii. Next base: position 10,314,463 of record JANUWF010001017.1, read on the forward strand.
TTAAAAATATCCGTTTGGATAATGTCGGTGAATTTTCATCACATGCTTTTGATGCATATTGCATGTCAATTGGGATTAATGTTGAACATCCTCGTAGCTCATGTTCACACACGTAATGGTCTTGTCGAATCTTTGATTAAACGATTACAATTAATTGCTAGACCATTATTAATGAAAACAAATCTCCCAACATCTCGCTCGGGGACATGCTATTCTACATGCCGCAACACTTGTACGTATAAGACCAGCCTAGTTATCATAAATTCTCTCCTTTGCAATTGGCTTTGGGTCGTAACCAAATATTGCTCATTTAAGAATTTTTGGGTGTGTCGTATATATTTCAATTGCACCAAACCAACGTACAAAGATGGGTCCTCAAAGAAGAAATGAGATATACGTTGGATATGATTCTCCCTCTATTATCGTGTATGTTGAACCCCCGACAGAGATGTATTCACAAAGAAGATTTGTCGATTGTCATTTTGATGAATCATTATTCCCTAAATTAGGGGAGAACCAAAACAAGATAAAAAGAATCTTGCTTGGACAACATCATTAAATTATCTTGATCCGCGCACAAGCGCATGTGAACTTGAAGTTCAAAAGATAATTCATTTGCAAAGCATTGCAAATCAAATGCCGGACGCTTTTGTTAACTCCGTAAGAGTTACAAAATCGCATATTCCAGACCTATAAATGCTCCTATTCGAATTGAAGTTCCAGCAGAACAAAATATTATACCTATAGTCAGCTGAGTCAAAAACACGCCGTAAGCGTGGCCGACCTCTTGGTTCTAAAGATAAAAATCCTCGAAAGAAAAGAGGATTAAATGATCCGTAAGATCATATTGAAGAAAAGAATGATAAAGACCAAGAGAGAACCGATGACAAAGAACCGTAAGTTGATGAAAGTAACACCGAAATTTCTATCAATTATACCACTTCCGTAGAAGTTGGAATCGGATAGAAACTGTTATTGATAATATATTTGCATACAATATATCTCTTGATGTTACACAGGATAATGATGATCCCGAACCAATATCGCTTGATGAATGTCGGCATAGAAAAGATTGGTTGCAATGGAAATATGTGATTCAATCGGAGTTAAATGCACCGGCAAAATGTGAAGTCTTCGGACCGCAGTTCGAACACCGTAAGGTGTAAAACCCGTTGGCTACAAATGGATATTTGTGCGAAAGCGCAACGAAAAGAGTGAAATCGTTCGATATAAAGCGCGATTAGTAGCCCAAGGTTTTTCACAAAGACCAGGTATTGATTATGATGAAACTTATTCTCCTGTTGTTGATGCTATTACACTCCGATATCTTATCAGTTTAGCAAGACATGAAAAGATAGATATGCGCCTATTAGATGTTGTCACTACTTACTTGTATGGAAATTTAGAAAATGATGTTTACATGAAAATCCCCGAAGGATTTCATATGCCTGAAGCATATAAACATTATCCTTGTGAAAATTACTCCATCAAGTTGCGTAAATCATTATATGGTCCGAAGCAATCTGGCGCATGTGGTTCACACGTCTTAGTGAATATTTATTGAAAGCGGGATTTAAAAATGACCAGGTATGTCCATGCGTTTTTATTAAGAAATCTGGTTCTAAATTTGTGATATTAACTATATATGTTGATGATATTAATCTTATTGGAACTCCTGAAGAGCTCCAAGAAACAATTGATTATTTAAAAAGAGAATTCGAAATCAAGGATTTTGGTAAAACCAAATTTTGCCTTGGTTTACAAATTGAACATTTGGAGAGTGGAACATTTATTCATCAATCAACATATACAGCAAAAGTGCTAAAAAGATTTTACATGGACAAAACACATCTATTGAGTATTCCAATGATCGTGCGATCATTAAATGTGGATAAAGATCCTTTCCGACCTCAAGAAAATGATGAAGAACTCCTTGGTCCTGAAGTACCATATCTCAGTGCAATTGGTGCATTGATGTATCTTGCTAATAATACACGACTCGATATTGCTTTTGTCGTCAATTTATTAGCAAGATTTAGTTCTTCACCAACACGACGACATTGGAATGGAATTAAACAAGTCATTCGATATCTCCAAGGTACAATTGATCTCGGATTATTTTATTCAAATAAAACCAATCCAACATTGATAGGTTATGCAGATGTCTGGTTATTTATCCGATCCACATAAAGCACGTTCTCAAACGGGCTATCTATTTACATGTGGAAATATCGCTATATCATGGCGTTCTACGAAACAATCTATAGCAGCTACTTCTTCAAATCATGCTGAAATTATAGCCATTCATGAAGCAAGTCGAGAATGTGTATGGCTAAGATCCAGATTCATTATATCCAAGAAAGTTGTGGATTATCATCAATCAAAAGTATTCCAACTCCTCTTTATGAAGACAATGCAGCTTGCATAGCTCAATTACGAGGAGGATATATTAAAGGAGATCGGACAAAACATATTTCACCAAAATTCTTCTTTACTCATGAACTCCAGAAGAAAGGTGAAATTGATGTGCTACAAATTCGGTCATGTGATAACCTCGCAGATATTTTCACGAAGACTTTACCGATCGCAACATTTGAAAAGTTGAGATATAAAATCGAGTATGCGTCGGTTTAAAGATTTAAAGGAATCATCTCATCAGGGGGAATAATAAATGGACATATAGAATAGTGTACTCTTTTTCCTTCACTAGATTTTTTTTCCACTGGATTTTTATCTAGTAAGGTTTTAACGAGGCATATTCTTTATGTAATGGATGGACATCCAAGGGGGAGTATTATGAATTATTGGAATCTTTATTAATTAGTGGTGGCTCCACTAATTATGGATTTATGTGAATTATTAGAAGATTTTTATGGATGTCCACCATTTAGTGGAGACACCACTAATTAAGATTAGTGGAAGATGATGTATGCCATGATGTAATCCACTAATTAGAGCTCTATAAATAGAGCTATTCTCTAAACTTGTAACACACCATTATTTTGTGAAAGAAAGATTAGTGAAAGAAAGATTAAAGAAAATTGTGAGAGAAAAGAAAGAGAGAAATTCTTGTGCAAAATAGTTAGAGTTTTATTAGTGTGTAGTGTGAAGATTTTATTCTAACACTACCCTAATTTTATAACAAATGTTTCTTATTTTTGAAATAAATCTCTAATAAATATTAGATTAGATGGATACTTTGATAGTTATTTATGTTTTTGTGTCCTTTAATCACAAAGATTAGAAACATACAAAGAAGGTTGTATTTGTCATGCCCCAAGTTCGACCAAACTTGGGTACGAACCTGAGATGCGGTATGCCAATACTTCTAATGATTTCTTCAAGAGTATCAAAACAATTTAAAATCAATAAAATAAATAAATAGAAACTACTAAAGGTCATTCAAAACAAACATTAGCTCTAAAAAACTATTCATTTTCATGATTCCCATGGTCATCGTCTAATTCGACATTAAAATATGTAAGATGGCAGAATAGTGAGTTATACTAACATAATACGCAATTTAGATAATCCTTTCATAGATAGAGACTTATTTCGCAACTTATCTAAATTCCTCTCTCTCTCTAGCCAATTCTCTCTGCTTCGTTTTTCGTCTTCCCGAGCTTCTCGTTCCCCTGGCCAGATCCAGGCTCTGGCAGATAGCTTTTTCCTTTCCTTTTTTTTTTTTTTTTGGTTATCTCATTTTCACCCCTTGTTTTGTTCCTAAATTACAAAAATCTTCTTCTTTCCTTTTCCTTGTCAAGAACCTGTACTCATTACATGATTTTTTAATCTAGTTCCTATTTCTTGGTGTTTGGCTATTACAATCTCGATTTAGACTCTTGTTTTTACTTAGCACATCTTTCTCAGACAAGTGTCAAAACTATTGTTACGTCTAGAGTATTTTAATTTATTGTTCACGAATTTAGATGAATTTGAATTTCTCTTTAAAGTTGTCGGTCGGAACACTTAGAAGTAAAATTTTGTATGTTTTGTCCTTTTTGTTTCTTGTAGTACGTATATCCCGTGTGATTTTTCTCTTTTACTAGGAGTTTTGTTCTATATGGATAACATGTTCTTCTTCTTTATGAACAGGACAGAACTAGGCTGCTCGCCCCGCAATATTTTTAAAATTTTAAAATTTTTTTAAAACCCTTTAAAATTTTAAATTTTGTCCCCCAAAAATTTTTGAAAAATTATAACATTCTTCTTATGGTATAATTTTCCCCTCCTCCAACATCAAGTTTCTAGTTCCGTCTATGTTATGAATGAATGATAGTATTCAACTAAAAAAAGTAATTCAGATATTCTTTGAAAATAAGCATGTTACATATATTTGTTATATTTAATAAAAAAGTTTCATGCACTCATGCATACAAAAAATCAATTATTTGTTTATGAAAACATTGAATTAACAGCAAATGTTATTTTTAAAAAATTAAAGTATGACAATATTTTCATTACAAAATTGAACTAATTGAATAAGGATAAGTTCATGAACTTCTAGTCGAGATGATTAGTGTTGAGATTTCTACATTGACGTCTCAGGTTCAAATTTTTTTTAAGACATAAGCTATATATCTTTTTTTTTTATCTCGGTTGCAAGTTCTTTTATTAATTAAAAAAATTTAAAAAAGTTCATGAACTTCAAATAAATTAGTGAATTGATATCTCCCTTAATTTTTTATCCCTTTCAGATTTTAAATAAATTTCGAAACATGTCTCTAATCTTTCTTTTGCATCTATAGGTTATATATATAAATATTCCTCCATTTTAAAATACTTATTCATGAAACTCTTTGCACACAGATTAAGAGTGTTGAAAATAATATTACAATTTAGATAAAATTCTTATTGTACCTATATTAAAAATATAATACCTATTGGTTGGTGAAAATTTTCAAGAAGATAGAAGAAAAAAGAATTTTGAAAAGTTATGTAATTGACTTAGAATAAATGAGATAAAATAAAAAGAAACGAACTATTAATTTTAAAAATATGAATATTTATTTTGAAACAAAACAAAAAAAATTAAAAATAAATATTTTAAGACGAAAGAAGTATACGTTATCAATTTACATACAAATATTGATAATGCATAATTAGTCCTAGATGTCTTGTTTTCAGAAGAGTCAATATCTTACTTGAAATATTTGAGTTTGAACTCATTTTGTCAATGAATTAATTAAACTGGCAAAACGTTGCATATCTTTGGCTCGTTAACATTTCGTACAATGTCGTCAACTACGTTGTCAACGTACGATTTTCAGACTCATGATCAATATTTGAAGTGCTTTCACTCTATGATGAAGATCGTACATTCTCTAGAAAAGGTTAAATTGTGTAGAATTGCGTCTGGTGGTCTCGTGGGATAGCTTTGCCTGCCTTTGCTTTATTAATTTCGTACCGTACGTCAACCATTATCTAAAGGCATTGTATCTTTGCCTTCAAAGTCCAAAAATACAGGAATCCAATGTAACAACTCCATTTCTGTGTAACATATATGTATATGATACACACAAGAACACGAAGTGCCCTCCGGCAAGCCTCGTGAAACGTAATTGATCTACTTCTTGGACCACGATGAGTAAATGCAACACTCGAGCTCGAGTCCATTGAAGATTTTTTCATGCACACAATTCCTCTCCTTCCTCTTCTGCGTTGCATTTAATTGATTCCTCATTAACCCTTCACCGTTCATCCTCATCACCTCCGATGACTAGGTAGCTGCTTCCTTTTTATTTTTTACTTTTTCTTTCTTTCTTTGAAAGTGAAAAAGAAAGAAAAGTAAGGAAACCAAGAATAAGGAGGAGAAGGCGCAGGGTAAAGAGAGTTAGCAGGGGCACATCTTTCTCTCTCTCTCTCTCTAATCTCTATATATGATTGTACGAGGAAGCGTCAACGCCAATTCCCAACTCTCTTTTTCCCTAATGGAGAAATGGAAAATGAAATGATGCAAAGTAAAAGCGAAAGGACGACAAATTCTAAAGTCCCTCTCAATTCTCCCAAACGCAGAGAAACACGCAGCAAAGGAAAGAAATAAGTAGCAGAGGAAAAGTTACTTGCGGAAAACACAACCTACCCCACATCCACCTCCCCCTCCGCCTCCGCCTCCGCCTCTCTGCCTCTACCTCCAATTGCTCTTGCTGCTTACAAGTCTCCAAAAACTGCCAAATCCCAATGCATATATACACTAACTGTACATGTATTAGAATATTGACGATGGATGGATGGACGGACGCCATGGTTTTTCTTTTACTTTCTTTTGTCCTTTTGACGTCCATCAAATTATTCCTTTCCTTCTACGGATGCTTCCCCTTTTTCTCCCCACTTTTAACCACACTGATTTTCAGATACGACTTCACAAAGCTTCGTTTTGCAGTGACCACAACCCTACTTGAGGCCAGTCGTTTCCTCCATTAATTCCTTTTCAACTTCACGATTCTCTATATAACTAGTCATAAACTCTTAATGTAAAAGGTCCACCAATGATTTGACTAGTACTACACTTTCTAATAGTACTAATTAATTACTCTATCATTATTGGCTCTATATCTATATCGATCCATGAGGTCCATTTTTCTTTAAGAAGTTACCGATACTGTAAAGTTTCATGCGTTCGATTATTATAATACTTCAACACTTAAAGACGGATTGGGGATGAATTGGGATTAATTCGACTAAAATAAGGTTTTGGTCAAGACTAGCTAATTAAAGCTAATGAAAATCCATTGAAGAAACCAATCTTTTTTTAAAATTTATTTATCATCACCTTTTTTGGCCAAACATCTATTTATTATATAATTTATTTGTTATTTTTAACAAGCAGATAAGGACCCATTAAACTAGAGGTGGGTCACCAAATTGATTCATCATTAAAAGACATTCAGACCCTAGTAGAATTAATAAAGCCCTAAATTTTAGCTAGCTCGGAACCAGAAATCATACTATAGTGCGAGTCTGCTCTCTCTATGTCGTCGCTAGCTTCTCTTAAAATTTCTCCAGATTTTTGAGGATTGAGTTTCAGTACTATACCTTAAAATGACTTGCATTCGTATTCCAAGAGGAGCTGATGAAATCTGTGTCATGTCACTTACTATGACTAATTAATATTAGGCCCTCATCAACCTTAGGAAATTAAAATTCTTCCTAATTTCCTTTGCATCATCGATCCTTCACTGCATGAATAATAACTCCTTCTCGCAGATGTAAAATTAATCTGGGACAAAAGTAATTAAAATATATATTTAAAAAAGAATGTTTTTGTCCACACTCTCTGGATCTTTCGTATATAGCCTTAAAGTAGTTAAAGACTCTTTCAAACAAGAGCCAATTATAGAAGTAGTCAGTCATCAAATGTATTATCTGGGGTAGAGCCCTACTTTCATCATTGGACCATTCAAACATGCAATGCTAATCATGTTGTCATGATTAGCCAACAACAAATTGCTTTGGGATCGATACTACTTTTACTTATAATTTCAAGAATCTTCTTGTATACCTATATATGAATCCGCAATCAAATAAGATTAATATTTTGACTCGAATATTACACAGATAGAGTGATATTCTTAAAACATATTTGTTATTAAGATTGTAACGATGAGATTGAATTATTAACTAATAGTTGAATTAAAATTGTATTTTTTTTTTGCATGATGTGGTAATCTGATCGGTAAGATGAAAGAGTAATAATTTTGACTCAGTGCAAGTTATATAGATACATAATAGAGATACAAAATTTTGCTAGTCAAGTTAAAGGAGTAACAAACATATTTCTACTACCTTTGACAGTTGAACTGGCTGGGATATAAACAATTTGGATTGATGGTACTAATTAAGTTAGGAGAAATACTACAACTACCATTGTCTCGTAATATGAAGTCATTAGCATGGAAAAGAAGCTGCTTTCCTCCAATGCTTCTAACATGCAAGTGACTTTTTTTCTGTTTCTGTTTACTTAGTTGAGAGATTTTTGAATTGTTTTTCCACACATTAAAAAAGTACTTCCTTCGTTTTTAATGTTGAATATTTTTGGAGACTTTTTTTCTCTATAATTATGTATTACTCCCTCCGTCCCCTTTTATCGGTCTACTTTAACTAATTCACAAGTTTTTTTTTAAAAAAAATTAGTTAATTAATTAACATTTTCTATTTTACCCTCAAATAATCTCTCTCTTTATTAAGGAGTAATTAAATTCCAAAGATTTATATGTTGTAAATATATTTAATTTACTTTTATTTCCCACTACGAGTGGAGAAGTACTCACCGCATTAAAGAGGAGTATTTGTGAAAAAATGGTAGTTAATATAGTTTTAGTTTGCTAATGAAACAGATAAATTAGGACAAAAATTTTAGTTAAAATTGACAGATTAAAATGAACGGATGGAGTATTTTGTAAAATTAATAATGTATTTATTGCCCTTTTTTTCAATTATACTCTTATCATTTATTATCCCACTAAATAATTACATTAATTAATTTTCAATTTTCAAGCTAATTTTGTAAATATCATTAAGAGTAATTCAATCTCTTTCTCTTAAATTTTTTTTTATATTTTAGAGCTTTTTTATTCTATGTGAATTCTTTAACAAAGTCCGTCCTATTTAGAAAATAGAGAGAGAAGTATATTTGTATAGATTTAAAATTACACATAGGGCGAATTTTAGAAATAGTCATGTAATTTGAGAGCAATATCAAAATATAGACAGCTTAACCTTTGGGATTAAAATTGAACCCGACCCCCCCCCCCCCTCCAAAAAAAAAAATTGTGTTTATGCATTTAATTAATTGATTGATTATAATTGAAATATTCTATAACAATTAGACCTAAGGCGGTACAAATGCCTTCCACTCCCAATGGTATTCACAATAGATTGAGAAGCATATATAAGGAGTTATATATATATAGAAGATTAGATTAAGTCGAAGAAGATAAGGGATAAAAAAGGATACTTAAATCATGATAGAAACATAATAAAGAGCTAAAAAACGTAGGAAGGGAAAAGCAATGATTTCCTAATGAGTTTGTTTGTACAAGAGATTAAGTAAGAAGAATTAAAAAAGGTACCTTTTACCTAATGATGTAAAAGGCTAACAAACCAATTTGCCAAGGGATAGAAGTGGGATATCTTGATACCACCTATACGTATGATGTTTAAGCAAGCCCGATCATGTTTTTCCTTAGTATTTAAGCCTTGTGAGGTTTGCCCCACCAAACGTTAGACAGATGTTTCTTTTTTATTGATTTGGTTACCTCTTTCATTGGTCTGAAAAGTTGAAATCCATCCATGCTACTTAGAGACACTTGTTCATTTATTATATTTTTGAGAAAATCAGTTGAATATTGCATTTGAGGTTGTCTATTTCAAAGGTGCCATTCATGTCACACACGAGTGATTCAAAGATTGTGCCCCCCTTTTTTTTAAAAATTAGAAAGAAACATCCTACTTGTTTTTAGATGGACAAGTTAACAGCATTATTAGATAACATTAACATCAATAGGGACCCTCATAGGAGAGAGATGTCAATCACCTTTGGTGGCTTCAAAAGTTTTCTATCGATTTTTTAAATGTTTATATAGATGTTCGACGAAATACGTTTTATCTCAATTTTTTTTTTTAATTTTTATTGAGGAGTGAGAACTACAAAAAGAGTGGTTGAATCAAGTAAATTTTTTTTTGGCGGAGGACTTTAAAAAGACATATCGAGTGGTACGTCAGACAACTGTTTTTTAAGCTATATGTGTTGTGGGAGAAGGGGTTGGTTATCATCTTCAGTATTCCAACTAAGGGTGGAAAAGTCAAGTTAAAAGCATAGATAGGAGAAATGGTTGAAGACTGTCAATGTCGAAATCGAAGCGCATGGCTGCTCCTAAGACGTGGTTAAATAATTAAATTGGGATGCAGCCACCATGTCCGAATGCCTCAAATTTTAATTTGGGAAACAACTTTGTTTGAGGTTGTTTTTGTTTTTTCGGTTTATGGACTTTGAGAGACAGAGAGAAAGAGAAAGATGAAACAGGAACAGCAATGTCCTTCTCAATAGGGTCACTTTCCCAATCTGATGATTACATTAAGTAAAAGGACCAACATTCTCATGGTATGGCTCCACACTTTTCAAGATAACTACTACTATTATTTCCTATTAATGAAATCAAATTTCTTTCTATTATTTATTTTTCACCTCCCCATTTATTTTGCAGCCTTGGATTTTGGTTGCCAGGATTATTAAAAAAAAAAACACGGATTAAATGTGTGGAAAAATTAGGAGAAAATGGTTGGAAGAAAATATGGTTGGCTAGTCTGGAATTTGGATAACTTTAGACGGCCGGGGGGGGGGGGGGGGCATGTGGCCCATATTTGAAAAGGACGTGAAATAATTGAACGGCAAGCACTTTGCTGGAGCACTAGAGTCTGGGCTTTGGGCTTTCTTTTCTTTTAGGCCTTCTCGCTAGCTACAAGGTGTGAAGGTGGTCCTCTACAATGTCTGTGGGTCCACGTGGCACGGCCGGCAGGGTGTGGCCCTGGCCACGTGGGAGTCCGTGGTCCAGTTGGGAGACCGGTCTTCCTCTGCCGACGCGTGTGCCAAAAGGAAAGCTTGCCAGACTGTTGCAAAGAAGAGCATGGGACTATCACCTCAACCCAGAAGACGAAGAAGTAGAAGAAGAAAGAGAAGGTGACAGATTCCTAATATGGCCATGGACATGAGATATCTCCCTGTCCCTCCCTCTCCCTCTCCCTCTCCCTCTCCCTCTCCCCTCCTTATTAGATCAGCAGAAGACTCTCGCCGGCATTGCTCAAGTTGAATGATGAGTCAAAGATCAACATGTATCATGCATACGTGCACTCCTGTATTTTCCTAATGGGATTATCTTGGAAGTTTCTTTTGTTTTGGCTAGAGGGGAGGGGCGTGGGTTGGTCCTATTTTTGGTAGGGTCATTTTTTACTATATAAATTCGATATATATATATATATATTATATATATATAATATAAATTATATATTATAATTTATTAATATATATAGTCTATAAATTCATAATCTTTTAAGAATTTTTCTTTTGTTAATACCATCATATGTAAATAACTTAGTAAAAATCTTTTGAAGTGTATAAATAATTTTTTTTATATATATTTTAAATGATAGTAACGTGCGAATCATTCTAAAAGACTCAGGGGTCATATGATATATAACTCGCTCGCACAGGGAAGGGAAGTAGCTCCAAGAAATTGCTGGCTGTCGAGGCTAAGTGTGGCCCCAATACTTTTTTCTGAAATGAAAATATTTTGCCATCTTCTTGTCTCTGGGCTCTGATGGCTGCCTGTCATGCTTTCCTTTTCCCTTTTAGAATGGCATTGTCAACAACTGTGTATACATACAGAATAGAGCTTTAATTATGAGGATTGAATTTAGTGAAGAGAGAGACAGAGAGATATGTATTGCTTGGATGGTCTGCTTCAACTGGTCTGGCGGTAATAATGTTAGGGACATGACGGTTAGCCATATTTACTATGAGAAAGCTTATAATTCGACAGAGCCCAGAAATGAAAGGATGGATGAAGGTCTATAGGTAAAGACAAAGCTATAGATTGTAGTTTGTCTTGTTCTGGAATCTGGAAGCAATGATTATTATATTACAGTCCAATAAAAATTGGCTTCTGAAGCTCCTTTGCATATCCCTCTTTCTTCTTCATGACCTCTCTCTGCACTACGAGTGCCATGAAAGACATCGCTGACAAAGTATTACATCCTTTGTATTATATCATGAGGATACAAATACTTCCCATTATTTGGTAATAAAAGCTCAATTTCCCCTTCCCCATTCTACTATCATAACTCTGTTTTAATCCAAAAATTCTTTTATTCCAATTGCTTCTCCTCTGTTCTTCTTACTTACTCCTCTTCCCTTATTTAAAAAAAAAAAAAAACTTATTTTCATTATTATTTTGGGCCAAAATTTTACTCTCGGAGCCTAATCTTGTTGAGATTGTGGGACTCATGGTATAAGTGCCAGGCGTGGTAACCGCATTCTATTAATATTGCCCAATATTGCTGGGCTTCTATTCAAAGCCCAAAGTTTCACAAAAATACAAATATTGATAGCCTACTATTATTTTTACTCTGTTTCATCAGATGGGGCAAAAGTCCACACACGCCACTGCGCTTTTAGCCTAGAGATTGGGCCGTCTTTTCTTTTTTGCTTTGGATTAGTCAGTTTGCACTCCTCTTGGCTTTTTTTTTTTTTGAGGGTTTGGAAGATATTATAGCGGGAGTGAACTATTAAGGCAATGTTAGCAATGGCTAATGGATTGGCTCGCACGGTTTTGAGCTGTTCCAGGCCCTCATAGAGTGCAGGCCAGTCCCTGGGCTGGACCGGTACGGTTCGGGCCCTTGGCCCGTGAGGCCCGTAGGTCAGCCTGTGGGCTTATTCTTTATTTTTTCTCTTACTTAACACAATTTTTTAAAATTATAAAAAAAATCACTTTGAAATGGTGGGGGGTTTGGCTTGAACCTCTATTTATTTTATTAATTAATAAAATAAAGATTACATAAGAGGGAGACTTGATGCATAAACCTCTTAAAAATATTACAATGATTAAAATTTAAAAATATAATAAATATCTTTAAAATAAAATTAAATGCATAATATTACTTATCCTAAATTCCTAATTACAAAAATACTAAACTAACTACTTGGTTCACCCCATTTATCATCTGAGTCATCATCAATAATCCACGAATTAGCCGTCCTATCTTCGGCTGCAAACCAACTATTACAACACATTAACATCTCCAAAGTTTGAGGAACCAATCAAGATCTTCTTTCATCGATTGTTCAAGCGCTCTCACTGAAGATGCTTTCTGATGGCACTGTAGAGACGGGTGTTGTCAAAAGATCACGTGCCATTTTAGATAAAATGGGGTATTGACTTATATGAACCTTCCACCAACCACAAATATCAAAATGTTGATCTTAATTTTCTATCAAGGGCTGCATCTCATAAATTGCCATCTCGTTGTAGGTGGTAGTCGATCTTTTTTTACGTTTCATAATACCCCATGGATTAAATACTGATGAAATTGAAGAGGTAGATTTTCGCGGAGGTTGAAAGTGACTACTAGATGATGAAGTTTACCTACTTAAACTAAGAGAATTAGAACAAGAAGGCTCAAACTCATACAAATTATACATATCAGATAAAGCTTTAGCTGTTTTATCTTTTATGTCTTTTATCATACATTGTTTAAGTGTTTGTGATTCATCAAAATCTAATGTTTCATACAAATATTCAATAATACTATGAAAATCAGGCGTCTTTACCCTAGGATCCATACACAATGCCATACAATATAAAATAGGAATATCTTCATAATAATTTTTATATTTTTCAAACATACTTCTCATAAAAAAAATCATATTGGGGATGATACATATATTCACAAAAAATATGTGCTACCTTAGCAAGTGTTGGAAGAATATGATGAGTGGTGGGATAATAGGATCCCGATAAAAGTTCAGTAACTTCTTTGAAAGTAAATAAAAATGTTAAAAGTGCAGTATAATTTTCAAAATGAGTTTCAGTTAGTGGAGGTTGAAAATTATTACTATTACAAAATTCAATAAGTTGGTTTTGAAAAGGTATAACCATTTCAAACATATCTAAAGTTGAGTTTCATCTAGTTTTACAATCTAATCTAAATTTTTTAAAAGATACACCTTATTCTCGGCATAATGCCTTAAAATTTTGTTGCCTAGTTGGGAAGGTTTTAATAAATAAAACAACATTTCTAATTATATTAACAATATCATCAATATATTTATATCCTTCTTTAACACACAAATTAAGTATATAACAAGTACACCTAGTATGAAATAAAATACCATCTAACATAGGATTCATAGTATTTTTAAAATTGTTATGGCGGAATCATTATTTGAAACATTATCTAAAGAAATAGAAATAATTTTATTTAAAATCCTATATTCATGATATGTTTGAGTAATCATTCTAGCTATACTACTACCTACATGAGAATATTCAAATAATTTAAAACAAATAGTTCTTTTTTGTACTAACCAATCATGATCTATCTTATGACATGTAATGCACAAATAAGATTCATTAGTAATTGCAGTCCAACCATCACAAGTAAGAGCAAATTTTCAATTACAAGAATCAAACATAGCAATTAGATACTCTTTCATTTCTTTATATATCTTTATTATATCATTTTTTAATGTTGTTCTAGGAATTCTTTTCCATATTGGTTGACAATTATTTTGCATATATTATTCATAATGTAGATTTTCTGCAAAATTAAAAGGTAATTTAGTTTGAACAATCATTTTAGCAAATGCACTTTTATTTATTTTTTTTTATAATCATATTGAAAATTACCAACATTTTGATCTCATGTAGTACGTATTTGTTGTTGTTTAAGTAGATTTTCTAACCAATCATTATGTGATCTTTTCATATATCTAACTAATGTTCCCGTCCCTCCTCCCTTCTTATGTGTATATACCACTCTACAAATTTTACATATTACCCTATCATTATTATTATCTTTTTCAAAAAGATTCCAAACTATAGATGTTTTTGCTTTAGTTGTAACATCCGTTGTTTTAACATCATCCTTACCTATATTAGATTTGTCAGGATTAATTGTTGGAGTTGGTTGTGATTGTGAAACACTAACACTAGGCCTACTAGGACCTTCATATTCATTACCTATTTCATTATTTATTAAATTCAAAGTTGGATTTATATTAAAATCAAAATGTGCAGATGATAGGAATGAAGCAAAATGATGATATTGATTTGGATCCATTATTTCTTTAAAAAAAACAAGTAATCAAAATTTAAATAAAAGTTCAAAAAAATAAAGTATTAACAAATAATGAAATAAGAGAATTGAAAAATATAAAAAATAAATTAACTTAAAAATTAAACAAATAATTAAAACAAATAAACAATTAATAAAATCAAAATATAAGAATATAAGATTAAAAAATACTAACTCGTTGATGACCAAGATTCAAGAATAACAATACTTTGTGGAGCTTTTTACTTCTTGTATCCACTATTCCGCTACTCAACAATCTTCCAAATTATGAAGACTTTCTTGAAGAATTAAAAAAATATAACATAAAAATAAATTATATTCTAATACTTTTTGTAAAGAAAATGGAGAATTGAAGAGAGTTTGAGAGAATTGGAGAGTGTTTGATGAGTTTTGGGTTGAATTGGGGGTATTTATAGAGTTTTGAGAGTTAAAAAAGAGAATATAACCGTTAGAGATCAAAATGCAAAAAAAAAAAAAAAAATCAACCGTTAAGGGAGTTGAAATGTAATAAATAAAAATTAGAAACAGCTCTCCAGGCACCCCTGGCCCGGACCGGTGCACAGTGGCGGGCCTGACCCAGCCCGCACGACCGAACCGGCCCACTGGCCATTGCTAGGCAATGTCTTGAACCTGAGAATCGATGAGAGGTTGAATAAAAGAAGAAAAAGGGCATTCCAAATTTATTAGAATAAGATCATATTAGAATTTATATGTTTAAGGGTTTTAAGAGTGGCTCATAGCATTCCGGAATAGTCAGATTGGATAACTGGTTATTTAAAAAAAAAAGAAAAAGAAAAAAGGGCATTCCTGGGTTGAAACATCGCCCGAAACGGCAATCACTTATTAGACTACAAATATAAATATTTATTCGAAAACGTACAAAGGATTAAGGTCAGTTACAGAGTTGTAACACATGGTAAAGCTGTGTTTTAACTTTGGCAATAACAGGTTAAAAGGGCTCCCAAACTTTTACTTTAGCCGCACAGAGAAGCAACACCTGCAGAATTGATCAAGAACAGAACAAGGACGATCGCTATAGTCATCTTTCTTGAACTTCCGCTTCAATTTCATCCACTTCATAGACTTCTTTGCAGCAGCAGAAACGGTTTCTTCTTTCCTTGCCAGTGTGTAACTTCGGAGAAACAGTTGCCTTCCCACAGGGTTCTGGCGACTGTTGGCGACTGCGTTGGGATGAACTGGTGTGGCGGCAAAGGCGGATGAACTGCTCTTTCTCTCTTCTTTCATGGATAACATCCTCAGGAATTCTTTATCGGCTTCAGCCCATTGAAGCATCTTTATGTTGCTTTCTTCCATGGCCATGGGAGACTCAACGTCTAAGCACCCAGCGACACAACATGACTGCATCATCATCTTCAACTTAAAGTTCTATGACCAGTGGTTAGGGAATCCGAATCATGTAATGGCAACTTAATAGTTATAAAGCGCTGGATATTTGGTACGTAGAATGGGACTTGGAATCCTAGCCATAATCGAGTTTCCTAATTTTTGTACTCAAGATTAGGAAAGTCTGACACGAAAGAATCAGGAAATAATCAAGTCAAGTGAATAGGTTCTGGTATTCTATTTATGTATAATATTCAGGTTCCGTGTATTTTTCTCAATTTTTACTAAAACAAAAAAGCAAAAACTTGTGAATTTTCTTTACTTTGGACAAAGATTTATGAAACATAAAATTAATGAACCTTATCTTTACAAAAATCTGAGAAAAAAATGAAATGAACTTTGTTACTGTGTGACGTTTTGGCTTATCAAATTGATATAAAAGAGAACATTTAATTACCATTTTTACATTTTATTAGTACATATTCAGACCTTATTAATTAGGAAAGTATAAGAAAGATAACCTTAGTAATATTAAAGGGTTAATGTATGAATTAAATAATTTTTAATCATTAGTAATTCTTTCGTAACTGATAGTCAATTCAGTGATATTGTAACATCTTTTTTGTTCATCGGGGTTGTAAATATAAAGAAACTATATGTAAAATTCTTAACCCTTGATTTTTGGTAAACATCAAAAAGTTCTCATAAACCGACAATTACAGCATCCTGTAAGAATTTGTTACAAGATTTACCATACGTACTTTTACGATTGATTTTTTACTTTATCCTCGATGAATGAATTTGTCTTTGTTGCGCTCAAAATTTCTCTCAAGTGATAAATTGACTATACAAAGATAAAAGTTATATTTTTAAGATTATATATATATATACATATATATATATATATATATATATATATTAATAATAAGTGGTTTATAAGACGATAATAATCGCATGTTGATAATTGAGTAATACGGGTCTCTCTTGGAGGTCAAGCCCAATCCTTTACATTATAGACGGATTTTGTCACGTTCTCAAGGATGACACGACATTATCCCAATATCAGAATGTCGAACCCTTAACATCTCAAACTGATTCACACTTTTACTGCGTTACTCTGATACTTTAATAACCCCCACATACAAACTCACACTCTTAAAAATTCAAATTCGTAATCAAGTCTAAACAACCCAACTGAACATTTATTTACATAACCTACTAACTACATAATAGACATAAATTTATCAAAACCATTAAAGTTTAACAAAACATCCTAACCGTTCAAATCAATAAACATACTCTCTAAAAATTAAAAAATAACAGTCAAATATCCTTGCTAATCTTCCTCAAACTACTCGCCTAACTCTTCTTTTTCTAACTGATGTCCTGCAAAAATGATAATAAAAAGTGGTGAGCTCACTAACTCAGTAAGGAAAATATAGCTTTTCTGGGATTGAATATGCTACATATATATAAACATTTATAAAACAATTGTTCAAAATAACTTTCAAATTATTGTAGTACCCAACTCATGGGGTTTCAGAACATTTTCTTGGTGGATTGGTCACATAATATGAATATCTCGGAAACTCACATAAGGAAACAAGAGGGGGAAAGGAGGAACAACGAATCCTTAACGTTACCCAACATTGGATCGAATGAGGCATAACTGACACTCGAATATCGAATCGGTGTTGTTTATTCAATGAAAATAATGACAAACATATTAGGGGAAAGACCATCGCTTCAATAGAAGAAAACTTGTGCCAAAATCAAATCAGAAGGGAGTTGGCGCCAGGTGAGGGGATCATGGATGGTGCTAGGTGCGCCGGCGGATTCAAGAGCACGGTCGGTGCGGGGTGAGGGTGTGGAACCAGCGCCAGCTCCGCTTAGATTGGGCGAAACTGATCCAAAATTCAGAGTGAAACAGGGTACAATTTGATCAATATTTCTGAATTTTTCAAAGTTCACGATACCCCAAACAGAATGCAAGAAAAGAGAACACAACTAATCACAATTTTTAACAAAACATAGCTGAACTTACACACTCAAAACATAATTGAATCATAACATATTATAGAATCTGAGATATGCTTGAGTGTACGGTTTCGGTTTACTGATATCAGCTCCTAACTATTGTATTCCGTTAGGAGAAGGGTTTGAATTGAAATTAGATATTGTATCCCCCTAGCACGGGTCTTATAACTAGAAATTAGATATTATATCCCCCTAACCAAGGGCCTTATAATAGAGATTATAAATTTGTCCAAAACCAACTCAAGTATCAATCAATTTCATAACACACTACTGACTCAAAGTAAAATTCTATTCAATTTCATCCACACAACCACAATACTTAAAGTATTAAATATACATCATGTTCAAAACTTCCGGCACAATCTCTTCACTGGGCTTTCCTCTCTTGCTGATTTTTCTCTTTCTCCAAAGCTGTCTCCGCAAGAGCGTTCTTGTCTATCAGAAACAATGTACGTTAAGTGATCTTTCTTATTAGACTATTAACCCTCTTATAAATCTAATTGCAAAATAACTCAAAAACTATCCCATTTACTAAAATAATTCCTAGACACATTGGCTAAGTCCGTCAACATAATTAAAGGAAAATTCAAATAGAAAATGCCCAAAAAGGGAAAAAAAGTCTGAGTCTCAAAGATTTAGGGTCGTAGGCGTCACCTCTCAAAATTTTTAAAAATTTTTTATTTTATCTAAAATTTAAAAAAAAATCTTTAAATTTTTATATTTTGTTTCTATAAAAATTTTAATAGTATTCACTTATTATAACTTTGCCCGTACAATCCCTAATTCCTAGGTGCGTCCCAACTTTACATTTGTGGAAGTTTGGCTGCTCTGGCCTTGTTGGCCTTGGCCCTTGCTTTTGCGGTGAAGGCTCTCTTAACCGCCAAAGTTGAAGTAGATAAAATGATGATGGATGATCACCATCATCGTGGCTTCAAGTGTTCAAAAGGGTAAGTCTTGTAACTATTGGAAGTCCTCCTCGTCCATAACAAGAAAGTGCTAATAAGAGAGCTCAAAGGATTTAGGATAGACTCCTATTATTTAAACACTTCGAGTTTAGGTATAATCTTTACTATTTAATCATATTATTATTACGAGTTAAAGAATAAAAAATAAACAGTCTAAAAATGCATCAACTCAAAATGGTTTTCTTACGAAAATTGATGGCGATGTGAATAAAGCTTAGATGTGTGGCATATTTGAACACGTTGAAGTTGATAAAAATCAAACATAGATGTGTGGCATTTTTTGGGCGGAGTATTTGCGAGCCCAATCTCCCATTTGATAAATATCAATTATGCTGACTATTTTCTAAGACAAATATTGCGTTGTTATAAAAATTACTTAGACAGAGGAAAATAACATTGACAAAGACAAAGCAAAAAAGCGATCAGAATCAGGAGTTCAAGAATAATGTGAAATTACATTTAATTGTCTCTTATCGTTCTTATCTGAGTTATGAGCACTGTGATATCCCAATCCCACGTGGATTGAGATAAGAAGTGTGAATGGTATATAAGGATAGACCTAAGTACCAATTGTTAACTTAGATATCGATTTGAGCCCAGTGAGGACGACGACCAAGTAATTGACCGTGGGTGATGCCAGACTCATAGTTGCGCTCTTGAGTCCACAGGCACGGGTTGAGATAAGAAGTGTGAATAGTATATGAGGATGGATCTAAGTACCCGAGTCCGTGGGCACGCGGCGTGACATTGTATGGTATAGGGTTTTATTTGGAGAAAATTAATTTGTGTTTAAAATCTAATTTATATCACAATTTGATGTTTGGTTCCTTGAAAGTAACATGAGGAATTATCTTGACTTCGTAATGTCTAGTAAGGAAATTTGATTTTTTGTGTTTTCTGATTACTTTTTTAAATAACTTATTGGTTTTCTAAAAGTCATTAAATTTTTATTTGTGGATATAAATTCGGATTGAATATGATTTATTTTTTATTTCTGTAATGATAAGGTTATGTATGTGTTTTAAGTTGGATGTTTTGCTTTTTATGTATATGAATTGTAAAGTTTAAAGTTTCTATTAAGTTTCGAAGTGGATTTTGAGAGATATTTGATGTTTGTGGGTAGTTATGGTCGGAATTTCCCCAAATACATGACCCAATTATTTGTTATGACCTTTAGGGGATACAATACCTAATCTACACTTCTTTTAATGGGATGCAATAGTTAAGAGATAAGATAAAGCCTTACCCCAAGTATGATTTAACCATTTTGTGAAGGATTTGTTATGAACTTTTAATATTCAATATGTTTTAATACATTTTCCTTGACCTCTTATATGAAATTGTGAGCAGATTAAATCTTTGATAGGCTCTAGTTATCTTTTCAAAGTGCTATTAACTTGATTATTCGTTCTTAAAACCCAAACAATTTTCATAAAGGATTTTTATGAAAATCCTTTACTTTATAACATATTTAATTTCGATCGAGTCATATTTCTTTACTAAGTTAGTGAACTCATTTATGCTATTAATATGTTTTGCTAGTTCTCGGTTATAGGATGAGTAACTTGAGGAATAGTTTGATGAAAATATTAAGTGATTGTAAATTGAGATTTTAATTAATTAATTTAAAATTATATTTTAAATATTCATTTGAAAGTAATTTATATCTGAATATTTTTCTGAAATTGAAATTTAGATTGCTATATCAAAATAAATTTTAATATGATACATAACGATTTTACATTTAAAATTCAATTAATAAAAGTTTTATGTACGAGTTATGTAGATATTAATGGTAGCGTTCGAAATTTGACATTTTATTTTAAAATGTTGCCATATCAATCATCGGATTCGGGCGTACGGTATTGAGGACAAATATTCGGAGTGTTGCAGAGATAGCATCGAAAAACAAGATTCCTATCCGTTAGATAGAGTTCGTCTCGATCTCTGTTACTGTCGAAGCGAAGGTCATGGAGAATGTGGTATCTTTAATATGAGTAGATGACAAGAATGCATGTCTTCTTCCTCCTGTCGTGGTGGGGGCGCAGAACCTGTCTCGGTCTCCTTGTGCAGTGGCGCAACAGCCATTTTTCCTTTTCAAGAATTTTCTCAAACGCTTTTGTCTCTGCCCACATTAGTGCTAAAGCCAATCAAAAACCTCGTATAAAGATATTTCCGTGGTAAGCAAAACCCACCCCCCAAGTGTTGTTTGATTTCAATTTTCCAAAGTGAGAAACCATTATTACGACCACAAATTTGGCTTTTACACTTCCAACGTTGTTCGACTACTCATGAATAAGAAGATAGGATCCTTGCCATTTGAATTCTGATAAAGTAAAGAAGAATATTCGGTCGGCCTCAACCCACTTCCAGTGGTGCATGTTTATTCAACAGAAAACAAATTCTGGTAATTCGGCTACCCTTTTCCTCCCTCCCACCAAGCACCATCCCCCCAACCCCCCCCCCCACAAAAAAAAAAAAAATCCTACCTATAATAAAAAAGGAGAAGAGAAAGAAATTACATGTATATTGAAT
This sequence comes from Voacanga thouarsii, assembly GCA_026120185.1. Taxonomy (NCBI): domain Eukaryota; kingdom Viridiplantae; phylum Streptophyta; class Magnoliopsida; order Gentianales; family Apocynaceae; genus Voacanga; species Voacanga thouarsii. The sequence continues at coordinate 10,336,194 of JANUWF010001017.1, forward strand.
AAATATTAAAATCAAAATTCTTTATTTAGGATGTGATTGGCCAAGGACTTTTCTTAATTCATTTTATTTTAAAATTTTACTTTAATTAAAAAAATATTTTTTTATTTTTTTATTTTTTAAAAAAATATTTTATACTTACAATATATTATATTCTCTCCCTTTTAATCTCACATTGAGTTCTTTCTTATTTTACATATTTAATAATTTTTTATTTTATTCAAATAAACTTTTTTCAATTCAATAATTATCCAATTATACCCTACTAACAGAGTATTATTTTTATTTATTATGATGGAAAGTGAATATAACAAAAAGGGCCATAAGGTATGAAAAAAAAATACTTAAATAATATCGGTAAATCATACGTATAAATTGCTGTACACGTACTTCTAGAGTCCAGTTAATAATTGGGCCATTGAGGCCCAATTGAACGTTGATGTCAAGAATGATTATGGACCAAGACGCTATGTTTGGGCTTTATAAATAAACTGAAAGATAGTGGCTTTTTCCGTTAAGGAAGAAGTGTTAGGTGAATTGTCAATTGTTAACGTCCCCTCAGGCCTCGAGGATTCCGTTATTGACTATTTGGCCCTTGCGGTTGCGTGGTTATTAGCTGTCTGGGTATTGTATTGTAGTAATTAAATAAAGAGATTTGTCGGAACGACACCGTCCGATTAAATGGTTTTTGGAGCCACGCGCGACCGACAAATCGTGTTCTTTCCTTGTGGCATGATTAAGCTGGATTTCACGTTGCATCAATTCCAGCTTTCCGCAATGAATTACTAGAGGAATTAACACAAATTTAAAAAAACTAATATTTATGATTTTTTTTTAAAATTAAATTATCTTTATTAGGGATTATAGAGTTATTTTAAAATTTTAAATTTAATTAATATTATAATTTAATAGATTAATAAATAACAATAGTATAATTAAAAAAATTATAATAAATATATTTTAATTTCACAAAATGACAATTAATTTGAAATATAAAAAATTAAGTAACAGTTATTTTGAAAGAATACGTCAACGTGATAATAAAATTATTAAAAAATATTTCCTTCATTTATAAATAATTGGTCTAATTTTTTTAATTTGTCCAAAAATAACTGTCTACTTTCTAAATGTAGATTGTATTTACTTTTTTTTTTCTAATTTTACCCTTAGCACAATTTTCGATCAATTAGTTAATATTACAATTACTCATATTGAAGTTATTTTAACCAAACAATAAAATTACGTTATTCTATAAAAATAGTTAAAAGTGTAATTTAATGAGGTGATATGAGTGAAAAAAATACTCTAAAATAAAGAGTGGGAAGAGAGAGACAAAAAATATAAGTGAAAAGAGAGAGACATGTAATTATTAGAGTGATATAATTAAAGAAGTAATGATATTCAAATTAATGAGGTGAGAAAGATAATAATAAAAATACTTTAAAAGGTATAATGGATATTTTAATTATTTTTATTAAAAAATTTCATAATTCCTTAATATGTGTAGTTTTTGCAATTAGAACAATTAACGGAGGATGTAAAGCATCAACATCATTAGTAGCTACCAAAAAAATCTTATATGGATTGTAAAAGCATTAATTGACAAGTTAATGTATAGGGAGTATTATAATGGTCAAGTATTTAAATTAATTAATTAAATATTTATTTTATTAAATATATCTGATAACGAATAATATTAAGTATTCTTTTCGTTTCAAAATATTTGTTCATGAAATTTTTTTGTTTTATTTCAAAATACTTGTTCATGTACATATTTTTTAGAACTAATGATTAGTTTCTTCCTACTATAGCCATGTTTATTCTAAATCAATTACATAACTTTCCAAAACTCTTCTTTCTTCTTGAGAATTTTTACCAACTAATAATTATTATATTTTTAATATAGATAGAATAAGAATTTTATTAAATTATTGTATTATTTTTAATACTTTTAATGTGTGCAAAAGGTTTCAAGAATAAGTATTTTGAAATAGAGAGAATACTTAATTAATTAAGTATATTTAATAATATATATTATTATTTATTTAATTAAAATGTATATAAATACTATAATAAATTTTAAATGAATTGAAAATTATTTATAAGTTAAATATTTATATAATTATTAATATTTTATATATTTAATTTAAATTATAATAAAATGTAATATAAAAATAAAATATAATTAATTCAAATTCTATATTAAGCATACAAACTGTAGACTCTACACTGCATGCTGAGGTTGCCAACAAAATTGGATTGCGTAAAGCTATAAAAATGGGGGACAGTACAAATTTGCATTGTGGGTTTCGTATTTTTCTATAATATAGTAAATGAGAAGCTACCAAACCAAATGACATCAGTTTTTGGACTAATTGGATGGTAGAATACCTCCAATTTTGGCACTAATTCAAAGATTGATGTCATCCATTTACTAATAATGCAAGTGAAATTACGGAGCCAAATGCATCGTCATTTTTGTTGCATAAAGCCAACCGCCCCGTGTTTGGATGCCAAGGCATGCCATTTAATTTGATCAAATTCCAAGGCCAGAAACATAAACACCATCAATCATCTCCATGGCTTAATCTCCTCCCCCTCCCCCACCCCTGGCACTCCCCCCACCCCATTCTCAACTCCTTATTTTGATAAAAATGATACAATTGCTTACAAAAAGATTACTCCTTCCGGCTATTTTTATTTGTATATTTTAATTAAGATTTTTATCTCAATTTATTTATTTCATTAACAAACCAAGATGATATTAATTACTATTTTTTTACAAATATTCCTCTTTAATATAATGAGTATTGTACACTTGTAATGAGAATTGAAAATAAATTAAATATACTAATAACATATAAAATTTTGAAATTTGATTATTCCTTAATAAAGAAAAAGATTGTTTGAGGGTAAAATATAAAATGTTAATTAATTAACTGAAAAATCTTATTTTTCTTAAAATTTATGAATCGGTTAAAATAGACCGATAAAAAAAGATTGAGAGACCCATATTTATTTCACATTTAATAATATTTTATTAAATTTTAACAAATCCATCTCAATTTAATTTATATAAGTATAACTAAATAAATTTCATTTATAACATATTAATAAAAAAAGGGTCACACATGGATTGGTAATTGACTAAGTTCCATTTTCCTTTATGAAGGAAAGAATGTAACGACACATGCCACACGGGATCCGATTCAACTTAAGTATAGTTTTATCATCATATGCTTTCCACCACACATACAAATCGCTTAATTTGTAAGTCAAGTTATGTCACTATTTAAAATGAGTAAATAAAGTAAATAATCCAGCTATAATCTAAATATTTTCTTAAAAAGGGAAATATAATTTAAATAAAATAAAAAAGACGACCCCTTTTGACACCAACTCATGTTATATTTGAGTAAATTAATGATTGAAATTAATAGTTTGGTTGGAAGTCTTATTTAGTATTTATTTAGTGCATAATATTTTATTTTAAATAAAATTTAAATAAAAAAGAAATATTTAAATTCAAATGAATAAAATATTATTTTTGTGTTGATAATATCCGAGTCATCTAATACCTTATCGAAAGGTACAGGTAAAGCACCAGCAGTCCATGTTTGACTCAGACTCCAGGAAGGCTTCCTTTTTTCATTCTTTTACTATTGTAGGGATTGAATACGATTGATCATTTGCTTTTCAGCATTTAAAGGTCTTCGATCATTTATTGTGCAAAGATTTGGCAAACTCAATATTATTGGCATTTGTTGTTATTATTTTAAAAATAATCGTTTAATACTAACAAATTTATTTTGAGAATCTACTATTAGCAGTATAATTTTGTACTACAAATATAAACAAAAATGGCAAGCCAATCATTGAGGAGGCCAAGGATCTCTTCCAAAAACACCCAATTAGAGAGTTGACCATGCAATGGGATGCAACCATCCTATATCACTAATGCGGACCGACTAGTGAATCCCCTCTGCTGTAATGTTCAAGATGAATGGAATGAACCCGGGACATAAGTCAATTGGTAAAGATAGAGGGATAAAAGTTTTGAGAAATCATTTTTAAATTCGAATCTTTTTATATTAGGTGTCGAGAAAATACTTTCTATTCTTAGTTAAGAAGTATACATTCTAATTTATTTTCGTTTTCGTTGTGAGAATACCGAAGTGTGAATCGATATGAGTATTTGGTCTTACGCTTTTAAAAAAAATAATAAAATGAGTCTTAATAACTTGTGTCTGACTTGATATTCACGATGTAAATTGATAATTACAGGATCATTATTAATTTTTTTTATAATTAAAGTTGGACAAAAGTAAATTATTAAGGTGTATTTTATAATTTATTTAATGTGTTTAAATAAAAAAATCGATCCACCAGACCCGTCGATAAATAAATGAGTGTCATTTCAAGACGATGAAGTGACTAATTTCTTCCAAAGAAAAAGAATTGGAAAATCAACCTCAGTGACACAGAAAAAAAGATTTCCAGCTCATCCGCTGCCAAATCCAAGACCTTTTAGGCACGAAGACCGCCCGCGAGTGGCCATCAGAAGAGCCACTTGTCACAACCTTACGGTTTCACACGTACTTACAACGACCTTCCGCACATCATATGGTGGCCCAAATCTTGACTTTGGATGGCGTTCAATTTTTTTTCTTTTTTTTTAGAAAATATTTATTCCACCGTCTTAAATTATTAATTTATTTTTTTAATTTAATTTTAATCTTAAATTATTTATTTTTTTTAGAAAATTAAAATTTAATATTATAAATTTATTCTTATTTAATAGAAATTTATTTATATATTAAAATATAATTAAAAAATTATTTACGAATTTTACTACTCATATTCATCTTATTAATTTTTAAGAAATATTAATAGTAATATAAAGAGAGAATTAAATATTTAATAATATTTTGATTCATTTTTTAATAAAAATTAAATATTTATAAGAGAAAAATAATTTAAAATTATATAAAAATTTTAAAATTTGTATACTTCTATAAAGAAATATATTTATTATTAAATTTTAAAAATAAAAATAAAAAAAGATATTGAATTAATTAAAAGTTTTATTTTTTTTAATTCTTGCATAATTGATTCTAAGTGGAGAGAAAATTTGAGAAAATTATAAGAAAATATATAAAAAACTAAGTCATCCTTTCCAGTTACCACCGCCTGCCAAATGAGTGATCTCCCTGTGGGAGAAAAAAAATGCCAAAAGATAAAACAGAAGGGAAATTGGAAAGCCCCTCAAAAATGGTCATCTCTTTCCCTGATGACACCTTTGTCAAAGGGAAAGGTTTAACGGTTGTGGGGTTTTGACATGTAGTGGAGTAATGGTGGAAAAAAAATGGCTAAAAGGTCCCACGAGCTAAGCAAAGCACAAAATGTTGAGGTTCATATCCCTGTCTGGGTTTTTATACCTCCATCTTCAATCTTTAAGGAAGGTATCGCATGAATTACTTTTCCATCCTCATCCCGTATAACAAAGTTTCAACCTTTTTGCTTATGTTTGCGTAGAATTCAAGTGCGGCCATTCCGTCTTTTTAATTTTCTTTTGGATTTTTTTAAAAAAATAAAGTTTCTCACTGGAAGTTTCCCTCAACAGAAAAATGATTGGAATAGTGATGGGGCTTAAATTTTGTTTTCATTAGTTCTTTACTCAAATGATTTACAGGGCCGATGGTTGAGAAGATGGAATGTCTTTTGTGTCGTATCTATTCTAATTCTTTGCGGTGACTATGCTTCCAAACAAAGTGGGGGCTTTCTGTGATCTGGGGCTCAGTAGATTCCTTGCTATTCTGCAGATTCTTGAACTGTTTGAGGTGAACCTAAGCACACATCATATTTTATTCTCTTTATCTCGTATTTTCTCTAATTGTCAGTTTACTTTTTAGATTTCTGGCTTGTCTTTGAGTTTCTCTGCGCTGCCCTAAAGTTGGAGGAAGCCATCCAACTTCAAGGAATCAAAATTCTTTTGTTTTCCTCGATTTTTTGTGGAGTTTCTTTATATATTAGCCTTTTTTTTTTACTTTCTTGTATGCATGTGTTGGATTATACTGGAAATTGCTATCTGAAAATCTGAAGGAGACGCTCATTTGTTCCTTTTTTTTACCTCATTGTTTGGTGCATAACCTTTCTATTATATTGATGATGGGCTATAGCCATATCCTCTTTGCTACACTGAAGTATGCACCGATTCGTTTATAGTTTTGATTCCTGGTTGACTACCATCTGTGTTCAATAGTTTGTTTTGAGACTTGGTTTATGAGATATTCTTTTCTGGAAAATTGATCCTTTTTATTCTATATTAAGCTTCCTCCTTTCTTCTTGCACTCTGAGTGGATAGCCAATTCAATTGGCAGCCGGCAGAATATGAAACTGTTTTTTACCTTATCGATGAATGTCTTAACGTGCATTGATCATACTGTTATAGTTCTGGGTCACCCATTCAAGATATCATGGATGTTTATTCTTTTCCTTCTCTTATTAGTTTATTTAGCCTGAGATTAAATTTCTACAGCATAGCTATTCTAGTGAAAGTTGTTATGAATGTAATGTATAATTGTGTTCTCATTGTAGCTGCAAACTGATAATTGGAGAAATTTTGGCCGTCAGTTGCTCATGCAATATTGTTCTATTCCCCCTTTTCTCTTTTGTCATATTTCAGGCTCAGACCAAAATTGTGGACCTACAAGGTGTTAGCAATTTGAATCATGGGCTGGCTAACCAAGATTTTCAAAGGATCTGGCCATAAAAGCTGGCAAGGGCAATATCATGGAAAACATGAAGATGATACCATCTGGGAAGGACCTTCAACTTCAGCGGTAATCATTGCTCACTTGTTCTGTGTACATCTATGTCCTTTGATATTTGCTTTGGAAGGACAATATACATATTGTTCTCTATCATTGTGTCGTTCTAGTTTCTCTTGGAATTCTTTCCATCCTAACTTACTGTTTTGGAACTTTGCTGTAGGATGCTTGGTCTGATTTTGATCATGAAGAAATAGATCGTGCCATTGCACTTTCTCTTGCAGAAGAAGAGGAGAGAGCTGTTTCAAATGAAGATCATCAGGATGCACGTGATGAGAAAGAAGAGGAGAAAGAAGAAGAAGAAGAAAATCAGAAAGGCAAAAAAGTAATTGGTGAGTTACAAGGCCTTGCACTGCAACTGTGAGTTTTCCTCCCGTTATGACATGTGGAAGGTTTGGTGACTATACACAATTTCTTCCGTAGTACCCTTGAACACACACACACACACACACACACACACACACACTCTCTCTCTATGAAAGGGGGAGGGGGGCAAACCCTGGTGCATAAGCACTTCCAGCCTGCCGGGGGGGGGGGGACCACATAATATACGCAGCTTTCCCCTTGCATTTTACAAAGAGGCTGTTTCCACAGTTCGAACCAGTGACCTACACCAAAAGAGCAACTTGCTGTTGTGGCAAGGCTCGCCCTCACACACACACACACACTATATATATATATATATATATATATATATATATATATATATAATCATTGTTCTCATGCATTTTAACTGGCTTTACTCACGTTGTCAGAGAATGAATCTCATTTGGAGGAGGATGAGCAACTTGCTAAAGCTATTCAAGAAAGTCTGAATGTTGATTCTCCACCTCGATATGATTATGGAAGTTTCTTTCCTCATATGCCCTGGTATTCATCTATGTACAGGTAATAGGCACTTTTACTCTCTCTCTGTTGGTCCTGCCTCCATCCCCTATTACTAGTAGCATTCTAATACACTAAATCCAAAAAATTCTTTGTTCTAATATCTACTGTACTACTGAAGTTAATTATTTTGAATATGTGGCAGTAGTATGATACTGCAGGACTTAGGCCAGCTAGAAATTGCATATGATTGTCTTGGAATGAGAATACAAAAGTTTTACTCCACATTGAGATTTGGCGTGGAAATTGGAAGTTATATCTGATTAATAAAATGATATTGAAGATTCTTCATGCAGATCCAAGCACGAATCTGTTTTCTTTCATACTGCAAAAATAAACTAACCAAAAAGATGAGGTCTCCTAATGTTCCAACTGTCAGGATGAATGCCTCTTGATGTTAATGCACACAGTCAAGCAAAAATGCTGTTCTTCTGGATAATTTTGATTCAACATGGATGGCTCAAATTGTGGACTTCATTTCATGTGATGATAGAAACTATACTATCTTTTAATTTGTTGGTTTATATTTTATTGGAGTTTCAAGTTTACCAGTAATTAAAGAAGAACAAAAGAATTTTGTACTTGTATATGATTTGGACCTTTTTTTAAAGCCAGCGTTCCCTTTTGTCCTGGGCATAACGTTTTCCGTGTATCACTCGAGCCAATTTCCTGTATTAAGTTTTTGTAGAATGCAACTTTACTTAAATAAAAATATCTATTTTGCAAGTTTCATTGTTAACCCTAAAGATTGACATTGCCTAATGTTATAGGATTTGTGCCGGTTGCAAGGCTGAAATTGGTCGTGGCAGATTTTTGAGTTGCATGGGAGATGTTTGGCATCCAGAATGTTTCCGATGCTATGCTTGTGGGCAGCCAATCTCTGACTATGAGGTCAGTATCTAGAAATCTTCCATGATTCTATCTCAGTTTGGTTTTCATAACAGTGTGTATATGTTTAATTTGGGATTGGTAGCTTGTTGGTGTAAGAATTGCACCGCATTCTTTTCATGTTGTCAAACTGACTATTTTCCTATTTCTGCTGCAGTATTCAGTGTCTGAGAATCGGCCATACCACAAAAACTGCTACAAGGAACTGCATCACCCCAGATGTGATGTCTGCAAGCACTTTGTAAGTTTGATTTGATTTAATTAATATTGTCAAGTTGTTTCTTGACTTGTTAACATTAACACTGCCCTAGCAGTTAAGTTATTGGTTGGCAGTGGTTATTCTTGCATGTGTGCAAATATTAAGTCGCAGAAACAAATAAAACTTTACCCAAGACCAAAAGCATTGTCAAGGACTTGCCTAATCTATGTCTCTGTACTGCTTTTTCTGATACATATGCCTGTATGTTACCTAATTACAAGGTCGCGTGTAAAACTTCCATCATCTGGTCCTTTTTTTTTTTTTTGGGTGAAAAAAATTGAAGCAACTAAGTGGATTACCCTACTTTCCCGTGTAAGAAGTCTTGGTTAATAATTGGTTTCTTGATTTACCTGACTAATTCCTAAGGATGATAACAATTTTTTGACACTTTGGTATGAGTGTTGTTTTCCGCATGTTTTTCACTGACTCTTTTGGCGTCTCGGGTATTTTGCCTTATCTTTCATGTCTATAGATCCCAACAAACGCTGCTGGTCTTATCGAGTACAGAGCACATCCATTCTGGCTGCAAAAGTATTGCCCGTCTCATGAGCATGATGGTACTCCTCGATGTTGCAGCTGTGAGAGAATGGAGGTTGGTGATTGTAGAAGTACTTTTTAGAGATACGAGATATGAAATGAGCTTAGGAAGATTACAAAGGAATTTGTCTATTGTAAATTGCATAACTTTCTTCCAAAATTGAATCATGGACACTTGTAACATTTTGCAATCTATGCAGCCTGTAGATGCCAGATACCTGGTCCTTGATGATGGTCGAAAGCTGTGTTTGGAATGTTTAGATTCTGCAATAATGGACACTCATGAATGCCAACCTCTTTACCTTGAAATACAAGAATTTTATGAAGGTTTGAATATGAAAGTGGAACAACAAGTTCCACTACTTTTGGTTGAACGACAAGCACTTAATGAAGCAATGGAAGGAGAAAAGAATGTGAGGCTAATGTTGCCGCTGTTTCCTTTTGAAAGCTTTGTTATTCCTTTTTTTTTTTTTACTCACCATTTTCAAGAACACTGTTAAAACTGATTATACATCTCTATCGTGCCAGGGTCACCATCACCTACCTGAGACGAGAGGACTTTGCCTGTCTGAAGAACAAACTGTTAGCACTGTAAGGGGTCTTTTCAGTTTCCATGTCATTGCCTCCTATTTGGAGGAATTATTTTCCACAATTGTATGCCTCGCCAGGACTTCCAATCTATTCTTATCTTCACGTAAAAATGGCAGATTTTAAGGCGGCCTAGGTTTGGAAACTACCGGATAATTGACATGTTCACTGAGCCATATAGGCTAATCCGGCGATGTGAAGTGACAGCAATTCTTATTTTGTACGGTCTCCCTAGGTAAGAATTGTTTCTTCCATTGACAAATGTTTTCCCTGATGCTTTGCTTTTCAAGAAATACCTGTGAATTTTCAGGTTGTTGACTGGATCCATCTTGGCTCATGAAATGATGCATGCATGGCTGCGACTCAATGGTGCTAATTTGATCCAAAATAACTAATTTCCTGACAAACTCCTCTTTCTCAAGTATTTTGTGTAATTTTTATGGTTCGATGCATTTCAGGTTACCCTAATCTGAATCCGGATGTTGAAGAAGGCATTTGCCAGGTTTTAGCTCATATGTGGCTGGATTCTGAAATCGTGGCTGGTTCTGGTAGTAGTGTTGCTTCTTCCTCCTCTTCATCTGCCTCCTCTTCCTCGTCCTCACCTTCCTCTTCAAGTTCTTCAAAAAAGGGCAAACGATCTCAATTCGAGAAGAAACTGGGTGAGTTCTTCAAACATCAGATCGAAACAGATACCTCTACAGCCTATGGAGATGGATTTAGAGAGGGTAACGATGCAGTTCAAAAGTATGGGCTCAAGAGGACCCTCGATCATATCCGGCTTACAGGATGCTTTCCGTAATAGAAAAAAACTGCCTGGTGATATCAGGCTTCCCATTTATACACATTACACTCTTCTCTGCAGCACAGAGCCCATAGGAATCAAAAGTTTGGGATAAAAAAAAAATAAGTGCTGCTTTCCTGCGAACCATGTAGCAAGCCTTTAGAACAGTGGATTCCATATGAGTAGACGAGTCTATAAATTTGAAAACATATGTATACGATAGCTGATAAAAATGAATATACAACCTTTTTATTCATGCACAATCCTTGTTCGTCTTCATCTTGGGTTAGCTGATTCTGGTGACCAAGTACGCCATGGACCGGGTGAACTAACCAGATTCGTGTTAGAACTGGACTACAAGATTGGTAGAGAATTCCCTAGTCAATCATCGCGGGCTAAATGATTGCGGGAAATGGTTTCTTTGTCAGGACTGTCTTTCTCTGGCGATCCTATTTGATAAACGTTTTATGTTAAAAAAATCATTAACGATGATCCGATGAAAGAGAAACAATAGACGTCATTAAATTAAAGAACGAGGTAAGCCAGGATTGATTCGTTGGTAATATGCACCATCGCATAAAACAAATAAGATTCAGCTTGGATCAATGATCATTGCGTTTGCAAACTCTTATTTACGGACTCGTTGGAATCCATGATCAATGGTACATTGTTTAATCCTCAAGTTAAATTACCAAATATTCCTTCTATTGATGATGCAGTGCATACAAACTATTTAGAAATACTATACTTCCAAACGGATTGTAAGATTCTTGTAATTTTCTTTCCCGGATGATTATACTTTCTAGTTCAATTTAGATGAAGTCTATTTCTGTGAGTTCAAATCTCTTTCGTGTGAGTTGGGGGCATAGAATTGGCTAATGTTGTCATCTGCTGGGGCATTTCTTTCATTTGGAATATTCATTTTATCTTGTTCTTTTTTACCTGAACACAAACGGATAAAACCAATTTGATTGAATGTTTCCAACAAAGCTAGCCGGGGCGTTTTCAATTGCCAATCCTTGTTTGTGGGATGCTATGTGCTTGTCTCAGCTTCCTGAAATACAGCTATTTGTAATCTGGTTAGACATCCTCTGTTTCGATGCAGCCATCAGAGATGATAATTTATGTTTAACTACTCTGACTTTTTCTACAGAAATTCATTGAAAAGACGAGTCCATGCCGTCTTAACCTTTTCTTGTATTATATTAATGCCTTATGCTTCTCAAAGACATGATTGGAGAGTGAAATTCTTACAAAATATTATGAACTGACAAAGATAGCTTTGTCATGTTAATATCTTCTTTTTGTTATATTAGGCATCGTCTTATTTTATCACTGAGGCATCCAGAATTCTAGTATCAGATAAAAGTGAGAATCATGTGAACAGAGCAAAGGACAAGGCCTCTAAGATTTTATTTAAAATGAACCACAGTTTCTTGCTTTGTTTGATGGGACCATACTACATTTGCTTTTGAGCCTTTTCGTTAGCTTTTATAAGACAATGAATGGCACATATGAGTGTATGTGTCTTAGCTACCAAGTGCCCTGCAACCTTAAGCCACAGAAATGGCAGTTTCTCTACTGTTCTTGCAAGCCATCTTTTTCTTTTCTCTAGTTCTTTTAGCCTCTCCCGTTGCATCTCAATCTTCTGGTGTTGCACTTACAGACTTCTCATGTTCTCTGGACTCACCTCCGTGTGATACCTTTGTCACATACCGTGCCTGGTCTCCTAATTATTTGAGTCTGGGGCCAATATCTGATCTGTTTGGCGTTAGCCGTTTGAGCATAGCAAAAGCCTCACAACTTGTGTCAGAAGAGGCACAGCTGATTCCTGATCAACTTATACTCATTCCTATAAGATGTAGTTGCAGCGGATCACTTTTCTTATACAATGTTACCTATCAGATCAAGAACGATGATAGCTTTTATTCGGTTTCGATCCACGCTTTCCAGAACTTGACTAACTATCATTTGGTGGAAGACATGAATCCGAAACTGAATCCTGTCAACTTGACTGTTGGTGTGGAAGTGGCCTTCCCATTGCTCTGTAAGTGCCCTACACAGTCCAACTTAAGGGATGGATTTCAGTACCTCATTACCTATGTATGGCAGCCAGGTGATGATATATTGCCTGTTAGTGCCATGTTTAACACTAAACCATTGGCTGTTGCTTCCGAAAACAATTATAGGAACTTCTCTGCTGCAGTCTGTCTTCCCGTGCTAATACCTGTACAACAACCACTTCTTTTGCAATCTCTAACTCCTGCTTCATCGCACAAGTCCAAACGTAGGTGGATTCTTGTTGCTGTTTTAACTGTTAGCCTGGCTATTGTAGTCGTAATTCTAGGTTTATTGGCATATTATCATCTCTCCTTCAAGAAAAAGAAAGCATTAGTTTTTCGTAATTCCTCCGCTATGGAAAAGGATGTCCTTATCCAGATGAAAAAAGGCTCTAAAGATGGAGCCTTTGAGCCTAAGACCAATCCGGATAAGCTCCTTCCGGGAGTATCAAGCTATCTTGGTAAGCTTATAGTTTTTGACATCAAAGTGATCATGGAAGCAACTGCGAACTTCAGTGAACTATACAGGATTGGAGGATCTGTCTATCTGGCCAAGATAAATGATCAGATTTTTGCTGTAAAGAAAACCAATGATGCCAAAGAGGAATTGAAAGTATTACAGAAAATCTACCACGCAAATCTGACGAAGTTCATGGGTATGTCGTTAGACAATGAGAAAAACCTCTTCCTGGTTTTTGAATATGCAGAAAATGGGTCGCTTGATAAGTGGTTGTTCTCCAAGCCATCATCATCTTCAGGCTCAGTGGGATTCCTTACTTGGAGTCAAAGGTTATTTATTGCCTTAGATGTTGCAAATGGCCTCCAATACATGCATGAGCATGCTCAACCAAGTATTGTTCACCGGGATATCAGATCAAGCAACATACTCCTGGATTCAAGATTCAAAGCTAAGATTGCAAATTTTTCTTTGGCCCGACATGCCACAAACTCTACAGTGCTAAAGGTTGACGTATTTGCTTTTGGAGTTGTACTCCTGGAGTTACTTTCAGGAAAGAAATCAATGGAAATGACAGGTAATGGGGTGATAGTAATGCTGTGGAAAGAAATAAGGGGGATCTTGGAAGTCGAAGAGGAAAAAGAGGAGCGGTTAAGAAGGTGGATGGATCCATGCTTAGAGAACTTTTACTCTCTTGATAGTGCTCTGAGCTTGGCTACCCTGGCAGAAGCCTGCACTTCAGAGAAATCCTCTGAGCAACCCAAAATGGCAGATATTGTCTTCGGCCTGTGTGTTCTGCTTCAATCATCTTCTGGGATGTACGAAGGGTCTTGGACTTATGGAGAAGCCGATGAAGCTATTCAAACGATCAGTCCAGTCTTAGCTCGCTAATTTTGTAGAATGTTGAGAATACAAGTGTACAGATAGATCTCACTTTGTATGTCTTGGTTGAAATAAAGGGAGAAGATACTTGTTATTTACATGCACTCCATAATTGAACTGATGCACTTCACATGGAAGGCAGATACTTGAGTGCAATAGTTCTACTATGGAATGCATTCATCTTTTGCCAATAATATATATTTTCATCAACAAACCAGATCTTTCTGCAATTCTGCAGCAAGAAAAAGAATTGTCCTCGAGACATTGATGTTAATCAATTTTTTTTTTCGTAGAGGGGGCTGGATCCAGTCTTGACAATGTTTTGTTTTGTGTAGCATGTTTATTCACGTCCCATATATTCAAATGCATAAAGTACATTTAACTACTATCAGGTTCTAATGCTCATTCATGTTACTTTACCAGTCTATTCAACAGGGAACGATTCTGGTTTGTACACATCTGACTGAATTTTCATCAAAGAAGAAACTACTTTTGCCATGCTTAGTCTTTTTGCTGGGCCTTGCGCCAGGCATGCTGCACTCAAGTTCACCATGCGTGGTGCAACTTCCGTTATGATCAAATGATGAAACCAAGGGGGAGCTTGCTTGCAGACGTGGATCAATGAGGTCTCCAAGAGCATCTTTTGCACTTGCTGCTGCTGCAACTGAAATTACAGTTTCTGAAAGCAAACTTCTTCTTCATCTTGCTTAGAGATAGCTTCTCTTCCAGTGATCAATTGGAAGAGTACGACCCCAAAGGCATAGACATCTATTTTAGGAGTCACCTTTCCAGATTCTAGGTACTCCGGTGCCATGTACCCTTTCATTCCCTGAACAATTGTGAAAGATGAATTCCCATTTTCTCCTCTGTCTGCTAACCATGCGAAACTAAAATTTGAAATCTTTGCCCTTAGATCTTTATTAAGTAGAATACTGCCACTATTGATATGCTTATGCACATAGCCTGGAGAAGTGAAGTTGTAAAGACAGTCAAGCCCATTAGCAACATCTAAAGCAATACAAATTCTGTTACTCCAGCTTTGAGTTTCAGAACCATT
This sequence comes from Voacanga thouarsii, assembly GCA_026120185.1. Lineage (NCBI taxonomy): Eukaryota > Viridiplantae > Streptophyta > Magnoliopsida > Gentianales > Apocynaceae > Voacanga > Voacanga thouarsii. Next base: position 10,351,415 of record JANUWF010001017.1, read on the forward strand.
CTGCTGCTGGAGCCATTCCTTAAGGGATCCAATCTCCATGAAGTCATAAACAAGGTAGTATATTCCATTTTCTTCACAAGCACCAGAAAGGCTAATCAAGTTCATGTTTTTTATCTTACTGAGAATTTCAACTTCTTTGGTTGCATCATTGCTCATCTTTTTAATGGCTGACAATTTTCCACGAACCACCCCTCGATAGACAGAATCACTCAACCTCCTCTGTGGATGAAAATTTCCAGTTCTTCAAATTCAGAAATTTTCAGCTACTGATTAGCATCAGCAATTATATTTTTTAACTTTGCTATCGTTTTCCTCTCCTTAATCCTCTCAAAGCCCAAATCAATTCTGCCTCCCCTGCGAAACAAAAAGAGCAGAAACAAGCTGCAGAAGATGACATCGAGTGAACTACCGATTGCAACACCAATATATGTCATTTTCCAAGACGACTTTGTTTTGGTAGAAGAAGTCTTTAAAAATGGACGTGGTATAACAACAGGTGGGGAGTGGAGTCTGGTTTGCGAGCTCAAAGGTTTTCTTGGCAGAGGAATTAGAATAGTTGTGAAGGGATAAATAACAGGATCAGACAGAAAACCCGTTAGCATGAGCTACACTCCGGCTGCTCACATTGAACCTCTTACCTAAATCAGGAACGCTATCACCCCAAGTTACCAGGTAAGTCAGCAAAAATTTTATGCCCTGTTTGATTTGATCCGGAAATTCCGGAAAATGGTGCTGTTTCTGCAACAAATTCCGGCAGAGGGGTAGCGAGAATTGGAATTCCATTTTTAGTGAGGTTGCATTCACAAAAAAGTTGAGGTCGCATTCATGGAATGCGACCTCTACGCGATTTTTTTTTTTTTTATAATGGCTTTCCTCAAGGTCACATTTCTATAATGCGACCTCATTGATCAAGGTCGCATTCAAGGAATGCGACCTCCACCTGCAATTTTCCCAATCTGCAACTCCAACCTTATTCAAACAACCTTATTCAAGCAACCTCAACCTACTACAATCTCCACATGCAACCAACCTGCTACAATTACTTAATGTAGTTTGAGTAAAGACTGATAGTAGACCACGCATTTATCACATGAATAAAATTTAATATAATATCGCAAGTACATAGAGAGGCATCCAAAATAACAAGAACAATATTGCAAGTACATAGAGAAGCTGTATTGAAAATACAATTAAACAAAAAAAGAACTAATAGTCCAGTGTCAATGGCTAGCCTCTTGAAACAGTAAAATTACTATTATTACAATTCCTTCTAGTATGTCCACTCCTATGACAGTTGCTGCATCTTGGAGGAGAGTTGGGTGTCCGATAATCCATATCACAAGGTATCCTCAATGTGCGCAGACGGCCAGGAACTTCATTTCGCATCATTTCCTCCACCGGTGCAAGCGTAAAATTAGAAGGCCTCCAATACTGTTCATCCGCCACAGGGAAGAACTGACCCTCATATGTCGACTCATAATTCCTTCTAGTGTAGAACTCCAAAACAAAGTCAATTGGGTTTCAACCTCTGTGATGACATGCTGCAAACCCATGTGAACAAGGAATACCATATATACTCAATTTTTGGCATGTGCATGATCTCTCTGTTAAATTGACACTGTAAACATTTGAATTTCTACCCGCTTGTTGAACAGATGATTTAATCCCATATATACCGGTCTGTGCATTATATTCAGTTACAATATACCCTCTGGATTTGTCCTCATAATAAGAATACAGCTTCCACATTTTAGATAGTAAAGGGTGTCTCAAATTAGATGCTTCATCTCTGTGTTCATTAAAATATTTAACTAACTTCTGAAATGAAGCTTCAATCAAAACCTTCAGCGGAAGAGATCTTGCTTTCTTTAGCACTATTCATACATTCAGACAAACTAGTAGTCATTGAACCATATCTGTGCCCTTCATCATATGATAAAGTCCATTTCTCCAAACCAATATCCATTAGATACTTAAATGCATCCTCTTTTCGAATCTTGATTTCATCCAAATATGATTGACACTTGGTCCTTTTGCGCTCTAAACCAGCAGCGTACATCAAACTTGTCAAATTAGTGTCCTTAAACTTGGCATGAAAATTTCCCTTTATGTGTTCGAGGCAATTTTGATGAAAAGCCAAAGGTTCTTGCCACTCATTCATATGGCGTACAACATTTACAATACCTTTATGTCTATCAGAAATAAGACATATATGTCTGTCCAAAATGACATGCTGACGTAGGAGTTTTAAGAACCAGCTCCAACTCTCCATTGATTCCTCATCCACGATGGCAAAAGCAAGAGGGAATAGGTGACTATTCGCATCCTAAGTGGATGCTACCAACAGTTTGCCCCGATAAAGTCCCCTTAAATGGGTTCCATCAATTGATACCACTGGACAACAATATTTGAAACCATCAATTGAATGTTTGAATGACCAGAAAAGGAAACCAAAAGCTTTCAAATCACCCACACTAGTCCAATGGTGCTCCACCGCACAATAGTCCCAGGATTGGACTCTTGTAAGGCAAGCATGTATTTTGGTAGGGCAATCCACGTTGAGGGCCAATCACCATATACAAGTTCCATAGCAACTTTTCGGGCTTCCCAAGCTTTCTTATAAGAACAACCCGTCCTCCACAGTTTCTGAACTTCAGCAATAACATCACTGACATGGCATTCAGGGTCATTTAATACTAAATGTGTCATATTACAGGCTATGAACCGATGATCCATGTTCCTATGCACGTTGTTCACAACTGTAATGACGCATATGTGTTCTTTGTTCAAGACTGTTATCTGCTACTGTCCATGAGTCTTCTTATGTATAATGCGAATATGCCAAGAACAATGATTGTCAGCACTTGAATGCTTACACCTAGCATACCAACAATCTTTCTTACTCTCCAAGACTCTAAATTCCCGGCCTGCTTGAATAGACCATTTTCTGACTGCATATATAGCCTCCTTCTTGTTCTGAAATCTCATATTTAGCTGCAAATCAGTGTCAGTGTCAGACCAACTTCTTGTAACAGCGACTGACTGCCTGTTTAGTGACTCGTTAGCACATACACCAGACCCTACATCATCAAATATTGAAAATCTTGCTGATTGAGACAAGGTATTAGAAGGCCCCGCTACATCATCAAATATTGGAAGTCTTGCTGTTTGAGAAATGCTGTTAGAAGGCCCCGCTATGTCATTCATGTCATCTTGCACTTCATATGCGGGAATGTTTGCTGCAATGTCACTTTTTCACTCTCATCCGTGTCATGCCAATTCATTGGTCCTTCCGAGCCAGTGAAACAGCCACCGTCAGATGTATGCAACATTGAACCAACATTTACTACACCTGTGGCCACATGCGACTGAGATGCTATATCGGTTGGGATGTTGCTAGCAGGCAGTCGGTTGTCATCTGCTAGATACGTATCCACCTCCCGTCGACTTTGTGTTTGAACCAGTAGTTGCTCGGGGATTATTAAGTTATTCCTTCTTGCCAAACCTTCAGATGTGTGACCAACATCGACTGTCTCAGCATTACTACCTGTTGAACTAATGTATCCAGTCCCAGAAATGTTAAATGTTGCACCTGTATTTTCCACCGGTTGGTAAAATGATTGGGGGCGTATGTTGTTCAAGTCTTCCATCCTTATGCCCGTGGGGAGTTGGGATAATGAATTCATCGTGTACCCCAAACCCGTGACTTGGTTAAGCATTGCCAAGAATGAACCTGTTGGTGGAGACAATCCGGCCAAGTGACCTGTGTGTTGAGATGTCAAGTCTGAATAGCTAACATGAAGTTGGATGCTCTGTAACTTAAACTCATTCGGCAGCATCCATAAAACCTCCATATCATCAGCATCACTCAATTCATTCGCAGCATATTGTTGATCAGATCCATACAGGAATGGATGTCGAAGTGTAATCTTGAATATCACGATTCTCCCTCCCAACCCAAGATAGTTTCGGACCTTTTCAAGTAGTTCAGAATACGATATCCGACATCGGAGTATCCAGGTTTTTTTAATGGCCCCATCAAACCATATGCTGCATCGATAATCCCGCTGTATTTGACAATCCCAAAAAAAACAGAGCATAATAGGGGGATCCAATGCATTCATCGTTACAATGTGGGCACAATCTGATAAATGTGAGGAAATAATGAAAATGAGCAAGATGTGTGAAAGAATGACATGTAAAATTATAAATAAAATCAACCGGAATGCATTGATTTTACCTTTTTAAGTAGATCGAAGTCCAAAATCAATAAGCCCAATCCGAGCTACCTGTCAAACACCTATAACCGCAGCAGCATTACAATGTCGCTGATTCTCCCCCGAAAATGAAAAACTCCAGATCTGGTCGTCGAAGCTGAACTGGAGTGAAATAGGCCCGTTGGGGTCGCATTCATGAAATGCGACCTTAAGCTTATTATTATTATTATTATTATTTTAAACTTCCTGCCCAAAATTAAAAAATACTAGCTGTACACTATAAGCAAAGTTCAAACGCAGAGTGCCAAACGAAATAAAATGCATAACCCAAACAACCGTACTCAAAGTCCAAAAGCATAGTGCCAAATGAAATAAAATCCATAACCTGTACACTATAAGCAATGACAACGAAAGTAGAGTATCGAAAAACAAAATCATCCCCTAATAAATGGTATATGAAATACATAGTGTCTCCTAAGATCAAGTACAACTAATGTGGTGAGAGCACACACGGACGGCGAGGTTTAATCTTTCGACTTGGTCTCCCACCACCTGCTGGCTCGTCGCCGTCCGGAGGCTGTTGTGGAGCTGGCACGGGATCATCGAGATGCGGTGAAACTGCCATGGGATCTGGTAGCTGGTCTACTACCGGCATAGGAGCTGGCTCGGGATCATCGAGATACTGTCCTGCTACTGGTGCGCCGGGTCTGCGCCGCCGGTGACATACTATCCCGCAAAAGGGACATATGGGAAGCTCCTCAATGCGCGAAGTGTCTATCCCCTGGGCTTGGAAAGATGGGCCCGTATTCCCGCGATCGAACGCGCCGGCTGCAGTACAGGGAGAGTGAACGGGAATGACAACGAAGTCATGGCCAAGCAAATCATCCGGTGCAATATCAGTTCCAATCTCGAACTGCGTGCCATCTCCAGTCTGTTCCTGAACCTCCGGCTGCTGAGGTACTCCTTCCGGGGCGGGATCGTGATGTGGCGAATGCGCTCGAACTCGGGCCCTCCTGCCCCCACGCCTCAACCCTGGGTGCATGCGTCCATCAACAGTATCCCGGGGCCTCAACGTAGGCTGCGTCACTGGGATGATCGGCGTGCCTGAATCAACCAGTATTGGTCCAGCATACCGCTTGTGATCCTGATGACTAGCTGCGAGTCATCGGGCGCACATGTCTCGAATATCAATGAATGCTCGCCGGGACACCGAATCGGCACTATGAATGTGGCGTTCAGCCACTGTCATACAGCGTCGCATAATATCAGCCTGAAATCATCATTCGAAAAATTTTGTAAATAATTAAAGGAATTATCAAATTATTAACTCCTACAATTACCAAATGAAATACATACCATGACAACTGTACTGGACCCGATAGGATGATAACCCGAGATCAACGATGCACGAGTGGTGGGGTTCCCGATGCGTAGACGGGTATGGTCCCTATACCACTGCATGTAATCCATTGTGACCGAAACGCCCATCATAGTAGTCTGGACAAAGTCTGCTCGAGTATCTCACATCTGAAGATACGGTGCATGATATATCCTGTAATCTCTGGAGGGATTGCTTTGCCTATCAACCAAGTGCAGGACAATCTTCGTATCACAGTCTATCGGGATAGGCTGAAGCATCCCAAACTGCCGCATCACTCGATCTGGAAAATATAACTCGACGACCTCCCAACTAATCAACGCTGTGCGTGACCTCCAGATATCGGGTGCCTCCAAACGTACAGGGGGGAGAAGACTGACCCAATCAGTCTGATAAGACCGCCAGATAAACTGTCACAACATTGTTCGGGATTGTTAGTGTTAAATACATAAAGAATATTAAATAAGGTATTCATATATACTCACATCATCGTCTGATAGGGCATCTAGTTGGGAGCGATATGTCACGAGAACATGTGTGGACGTCCGATAAAACTGTATTGGAACTTCCCATCGAGCACCGTAGGGTGCAAGGGGTGGGAGATCATCGAGAGGCATACTCCTCTCTGGCCGTACAACCCTAACATGCTCCCATGCCCATAGCTACAACATAGTCACAAATGTGTTAGACTCGTACATCACATGTTTATTAAATGAATATAAAATATAAAAAACATTTGAATTCATACCTGGAGTAAGACCTTAAGGTCGCATTCCATAAATGCGACCTTTTTATAAGAGGTCGCATTCCGTATGTTATATTGCTGAAAAAAAAAGAAGATTCACGGGGAGGTCGCATTCACGGAATGCGACCTAATTTTAACAGGTCGCATTTCCAGAATGCGACCTCACTACAAAAGTAAAAACGGTTGGCGCTACCCCTCTGCCGGAATTTGGTGCAAAAACAGCACTATTTTCCAGAATTTTCGGATTTGATCTTTTGTAGGACATGCACACCTAAGGGGTATCCTCAAATTCATACCCAGTTCCAAGTCAAATATGCCATAAGAGTTTTCCCGTATTAGTGCATCGCAAGTTGATAGCCCTTGGTAAGTTTTGTTTCCGATTTTAAAGTAGGTATCATAATCACTCTGGATTGTATAAGAGGAGTTAGCCTGGTAGTGCTGACCCGAACAGGAACAATAATCTCTCTATCCAGAGACAAGACTTGAGATGTTATTGATGAAAGCAAGTTCGTGGACATCTGAAGACATGAGATTTGAAATGGTGGTGGCTGAATCATACTTGGGTTGAGATCTGAAAATCAGGAACGCTTGACACGTGCTTTTCACCATTACAGGAGTAAAGAAAAGATGGAGACGGGTCTGAATCATCTGTGTTGTTGCAATTAAGAACAGAATTACCTGAATATAACTGTTGGGCATCTAGACTGGCCGCAAATAGTCTCAGGATTTTGAAGAAATGGATTAGAAGCATCTTCATGGCAAGTTGTTTCTATCTATTCTGGTTTATATAGCAGATTATCAGGTAAGAATCTGAATTGAAACAATGGTTCATCGATTGTTTGAACTTTGGTAGATCGGTTAGGCCTTATAATTTTGACGCAATCATAAACAACTTCAGAAGTTCAACTACATCTGAATATTATAACACTATGGGCGCTTTCACCCCTAAGTCAGACTTCATTTAGCAAGCAAAACTGACCCCTCTGAGAGTTGAATCAACATTAGATATTCACAGAAAACGACCCTCTTGTTCGAAAATCATTTGGTCAGCAAGCTAGCTTGCACATTTGAGAAAGACTTCCCATTAGAAAGAACATAAGAGAACATGATAAGAAAATACCCAGCGATTACCAGAAGAAAAACGGAGAAAACACAAAGAATCGTTCCACTCTGATTTATTACTGTTGACGTCAACTTTGCCGAGCCGACGCAACAGTTACTTTGAGCCGATGCCGATTTGATAAATGAGGATGAGCCGATAGAGTCAACCTTTTCGAACAGCCGATAGCCATGGTCAACATCGGAACCGTGGAGCCAATAAGAAAGAACAAACAGAATCCTGATCTTTCGGCACAAGGGATTCTGCATGATCGTTGGGAACAATCTTGAGCCTGAAGAAACTCCACGATCTGTTCGTGGTTCATTTGCAGCAAGTATAAAAAGAGGAGCATCGCCCACAAGGGGGGAGATGAAACCATCAAATCAGCAAAGTTCAATTTCATTTTCTTTTTCCTCATCATCATTTCCAGCTTTCTAGTTTAGGATTTTGTTTCTTTACAGCTTTCTTACTGCTTTGTTCTAGTTTCCCTTTACCAGCTTTGTTTACAGTCTTTTTTACAGTTTTCGGTTCATACTTTCGATATCAGCTTTTGTTGTACTTTTCATTGAGATGATCAGTATAAATATCATTCCATGTTCCAAAAAGTTCCTTCCGTTTAGCCCTTCTCAATTGACTTTCTTGAACCCTTTCTTTAGTAAACTCAAGGAATCCGGTCTCTGATTCAAAAAAAGTCCGATACCATTTGTTGTTACTCCCTGTCGGATCGTTTGTGTTGGTCAGATACAAAGCCGATTCCCGTTTGCATTGGTTCCTTATTTTGACAGCAACAATTACTATACTCAAATGTCGTTCTTCTTACTTACGCGATATGTGCCGATTACTTTTAGAAGATGGGTTTTTTGATCAACTCCAATTAATGTGTAAGCTGAAGTTTCCCTATTCGAATGGTCAAGGTGCATCCAGATATTTATCCCGTGCAGACAAAACCCATCTCTTGTCTCGATTGAACAACCAATTTGCTGACAATTTGGAACAAGAATACCCAACACCCGTGCCAACTACTGTTTATTTATATACCACTCGGCCGCCTCTTTTAGACTTCTTGATTGTAAAATTGATTTAAAACTGTTTGTTGCTACCCATCAAATACGGATCCATTCTCTAATTTGTATTGGAAATAGGATAATAGCGAAAGAATAAAAAACTCTCTAACTTATACACTAGTTGAGCCATCATTGACGTTTTGTACTAATTGTGATATGCGGTAAAAGTGTACAAACAATAAAAGGAACAAAACAAGGAGATCCAAGATTATAAAAATCTAGTCATAGCTGATCAAAGGGCGTCCTATACAATGGAGACGCTGAGTCTAGATTCCCAGGAGAGAGTGTTTGCTAAAGTGGTTGACAAAGACTGGACAATTTCGTGAATGCTTGGGCGACCAAATGGATCTTTCTTTAGGCAACGATCGATCAATCTGATGACCGAAATTGCAAGCTCTGAAGGATAATTTCCTTGAAGAGAAGGATCCATCAATTTGCTCAGATTTTCCTCTTTTTCATCCTCACCCTGATGCACAGGGATGAGGATGTCTGCCAAGTGCATGTTTACCTCTTCATACAAGGCAGAAACTTCTTCTCCAGTGACAATCTCAAGTACAAGAACACCAAATGCATACACATCAAGCTTTGGAGTTATCAGACCATTTTCCAAATACTCAGGAGCCATGTATCCTTTAGTCCCAACAATGTGCCTTGTCAAGGCGAATTCTCCTTCTTGTCCATCTGCTAACCTTGCTAGACTAAAGTCACTAATTTTTGCCCTGAAATCGCTGTCAAGAAGAATATTACTACACTTCAAATCCTTGTGCACATGAGGAGGAGAAGTATAGCTATGGAGATAATTGAGCCCTGTGGCAATATCCAAAGCTATTTGTATTCTCTGTCTCCAATTTAAGAAATTTTTGTTGCCTTGGTGTTGGTTGCCATGTATCCAGTCACTCAGCGGTCCATTTGCAGCATATTCATAAACAAGATACCAATGCCCATCGTTGAAACAAACACCTGAAAGCCGTATGAGATTCAAATGGTTGATCTTGTTCAGCAATTTAATTTCCTCGGACACATCTCCACTCTTTTTCTTAACAGCTGCAAAATCCCCCGTAATCACAGCACGATAAACCGATCCCTTAATCAAACAATTAGGACTGAAATTCTCTGTTGCAAATTGAAGCTCCTCGTAAGTGTACACTTTGAGGGACTGCGCAATACTAGAGATGTTCTCCCAGACAATGCTTTCAGATTTTCCATCCAACTTCTCGTTAAGTGGCTTCTCGATTGATTCAAAACCCTGCGAGGTGATAATTGAACTGGTTTCTTCCTTGCGTTTACGGAAACACAAGCAGAAGAGAAGCATCCCGAATGCTAATGCGAGAACAAGGCCTCCAAGAATCCCAATAACAACATATATCCAAGTTTTCTTCGAGCTACCACCCGGCGGGGGAGCAAGTGGAGTTGAGGGGGACTGCTGGGCTGGTGGTGGCGGTGCCAAGACTTGGGAGCTTGACGGCGGGTTTTGCAGAGGTACAAGAAGGGTCGTGTTTGGATATATGGTAGAATCTTGTAGTGATAGTCCATTGGCTTGAAGAGTTTTTCCAAGATCCACCCCAAACATAGAGCTAATCATATCAACCCACTGGCCCTCGGTGATTACGTAACTCAATAGGTACTTCACACCATCGTCAGTTTGATTCTTTGTCGGACAAGCGCACCTGAGAGGAACATTAATCCTTGTACCAACAAACAAGCTGTTAGAACTGAGGTTACGATTTTGAACTTGAAGGGTTTGACAAGTTGTCAAGCCCTGTAAGATGCTATTTGCAATCAACTTGTATGCGTTTAGAGGCTGAACAACGTAAGTTGTATTTGCCTGGTAATGTGCACCTGAGCAGGAGCAGGTGACAGGAACAAGCACCGTCTTGCTCATCTCAAAAACTGCATCTTGAGGAACTGAATTCAATTGAGAGAGCTGTGATGGGTCAGCCCCCAAAAGGGCCGAGATTGAAGAAACAGTATTGAATGAGGGTTGAGACCGGAAGGTGAGATAAGCTTGGCAGCTTCGGTTCAGGCCATTGCATTGATAACCAAAGGCAGAAGCTGATTCATTTCCGCTGTTGCAATCGTCTGCTACCTTTCCAATGTAAGGCTGTTGGCAATGAACCAAGAAAGAACAGCAAGAGATGATAAATATGAAAAGAACAGATTTAGGAGGCCATTGATTCATCGTGGACAAGAAACAACATCAATGTTGTCTATGCGAACTTCGAATTGATTTCATATCCGGGAAGGGTTCGTATATGTCTAGCGTGATGGGGGCAGGGGAATGGGCATACGCGTTTCGACACCAAGACAAAGTCCAAGAAGGCGATGGTTGACCATATAAACTGAGGAAAGGAAGTGGCGTGGAATGAAAGCTGGATTAAGATAATCTCAAAAACAATACTCCTATTTGTTTCTTTGGAATTCTCTTTCTTTTATTTTTATGGAAATTCAAATTCTCTAGCTACTGTTTAAATGTGTGGGCCAGTGAAGTGTTAAGCCAAATTACCTTCAATCTCTTGCTTACAAAAAAATTAAATTTTTACGGAATCATTCAATTGATAAAATTTTATTTATTGAGACGTTAAACTAAATTATAGTCAATTTCCTTTTTTTATTTCTTTAATATGTGACGACTCGAGAAATAGTATTTTCTAATCTTGAGAAAAGAAAAAAATATTTTTATCGAGATAAATTATAAATATGGTTCAGAATATTATGTATAGTAATTATAATTTTACACGCAAAATTGTCCAATATTTATTAAAATTAATACGTCATTATTTCATATATTATTAAATCTCTTTTATTTTTAATTTATACTGTTAATCGATTACGTGGGACGCTTCCCTCTTAAATCTCCAAAGGTTGTCAAAGTCAACTGCAGATCTATGTTGATTTCAGTATCAACATCCAATGTCTGCTTGGGGAGATGAGACTCCTGCAACTTTTTGATTCGGTCCTCCCTCATTCCTTGGTTATCCAGAGAAATTTACGTAGAGTGTTTTGAATATTATATTATTTATTAATAATATTATAATTTATTATGTAATTTTTATTATAAATAATATAAATATTTGAAATATTTAATACGCATATATTAGATACACCTAAAAAATTTTCTTTTCTTTAACCTTCGCTGGCTGGGATGGTTGGACTGGGTCGGAAGGACCGTATCCCCTCCCCCGCCTTCCCAACTCACAAAAGGACAAGAAATGGTTAACTTAAGAGAAATTCTAACGTAAACGGCAAACTTTGCAATATCTCTTGTGGAAAGAACAACATTGCATGCATCCATCATTTCAGATTAAGGGTATATTTAGATTGATATTCTCATTTTTAATATAAAATTATTTTAATTTATTAATTTATATATTTTTATTTTAAAAAAAACTATCAAATATTCATAATATATTATATTAATCTATTTTAAATTTTACTTAATTTTATATATTTAATAATTTTTTACAAATTTAATTAAATCAATTACTATAAACTTTTGCCCTAAAAATCGTATCGTTCAACCAGTGAGATTAAATAATAAATTTAATTAAAAATAAAGAATGATTGTAAGGTTGAGTTTCTTAAAATCAATATATTTTTTAATTTGAACCTCTATAACTAACTTCGTATATATATTATTTAAGAAATATAAGTTTCAAATCTTATAATTAAATTTTAAATAATAAAAGTATTATTGTAAGATATATTTATATGAGTTAAAATAAAATATTTAAATTGAGATTGAGATAACATCATATTTTTGGCAATTCTCATCCTTGTCGAAGTCCTGTCATCCTCTCTTTGGTTGACAATCAAATCCTAGGGATGTCTTTAATCTAGCTTTATAAATGCCACTAGTGACTAGGGTTGGCAATTTCCCGCTTAAACCGGGGTCCAACCCGATTAGGTCAGAGATTCCCCGATTTAAAGCGAGGACGGGCCGGGGCCTGGTCCGGCCCGCGCCGTCCCGCTTTACATATATTATATTATATATATGTATATATGTATATATATATATAAGTAGATTATATAAATATATATATATATACACACATACATATAAAGGTGAATTATATATGTGTTGTATATGTATACATACTATATAGATTATATATATATATTATATATATATACACATACTAATATATATATTATATATATATACACATACTAATATATATATATATATATATATATATATATACACACACACAAACACACACTATATAAATTATAGGTAGATTATATATATTATATATGATTATATATGTATATAAAGATAGATTATATATGTATATAAAATAAAATAAAATAGAAAAGAAGAGGAAAAATAGAAAAAGAAAAAAATTATCAATTATAAATTATCAATTTTACTATCATCAATCTAGTGATATGATAAATACATGAATTATTGAAAACCACCACAAAATTTTTTTATATGATTAAAAAGTTTTGAATAAAAATATATTGGAGAATTTTTTTTTTTAAATCTTTATAAATATTTTCGCGCTTCCCTGTTAGGCCAGGACCGGGGATTGTTTTGTCCCCGACAGGCCGGGGGTGGAGATTCCCGCCTTTTCCCGTAGCGGGAACGGGTCAGGGATGGGGATACGGGGGCAATGCGGGGGCGGGGCCGAAATTGCTAGTCCTCGGCTCGACCCGACCCCATTGCCATCCCTACTTGTGACCCGTTGATCAGATTCTTGTACAAGTCAAACAGCCTTCTCTCGACTTCTATAATTCATTAATATATCAGCCCACCTAAACCCCTGCATGCATGTATCATGCATATGAGAGCAAATTATGCACAATTTCTCCCCAGTATTATGGGTTAATTTTGTTTATTTCGTAGTAAAAATGTTATGTTTGGTTAAGGTAAAAAGGGGAATAAAAGAAGAAGATAATATAAATTTGAATGTAAATGCATGAATTACCTTTGTTTGTTTGATTAAGGGGAGATTTGGAAGGAAAGTAATTGTAGACGTGTATCAGATTTTTAGCTTATTTAAATAGGATATATTGTAAGGTAAATTGAATAAAATAAAATACAAATTTATTTATTTATTTATTATCTTAATTAACTAAGATGAAAATAAATTATATTTATAAAATAAAAATACATATTTTCCTTACATTTTTCCTTTTCCTTTATCATTGCGAACCAAATATAGATGTATATATTAGATACTTCCTCCACCTTTACAACTAATCTTCTCCATTTGAAGGGTTCAAGCTTTATTAAGCCCATAAGTCCTACCATTAATCTCTTTAATTAATAGAAATAAGATTATACTCACTTTTGATTTCTTTTTAAATTATTTGTCATATTTTTGTGAAATCAATAATGTATTTATTTATTTATTTATCAATTATACCCTTGTCATTTATTATTTTACTAAATCATAATAGTAATTTATTTTAATTTTTTTTCAAATATATCATTTCAATTTTCCAATAAAATTTTATCAATATTAGACACTTACTTGATCTGAATGAATTTTCTAAAAATAACACTTATTTGAGAATGGAGTGAGTCACCTTCTTATAGTCAAATGTTTTTCTATATCTCTTTAATTTACCAAGTTAAAATGTGACATTCAATTTCAAATAAAAAGAATAATAACATATATTAATTTTACACTTTAATATAATAATGACATTAATATTCCACATTTAAACTAATATTCAAGAATAGCAATATAAATTCTAAGGATACATCAGACCAGTTAAGAAAGGAAGAAATATAATAAATGCAACGTCATCATCAACTCCATCCCCACTTTTAGAATCGTATTAGGTATTAGATTATTTAGCGTAAAGTCTACACATGCTTCTGACCCCCGTATCATAAATGGCTAAATTTCTCTGTATTTTTAATTGATACTAATTAAATTCTCAACTTTTTAGTGGTTTTGGAAAAAAAAAAAAAAAACGTTTATTAGATTAGTTTAGCTTAATGTTTGACTACACATTTTCGCGTGCCATGAAAATTAAAAGCCAGCTACTAGTCGTGTCTGTGTGTGAGAACAAATACTTCCTCCGTCTACAAATAATTAGTCTATTTTTTAATTTATTTAAAAATAACTGTCTATTTTTTAAATATAGGTTGTATTTAATTTTTTTTTTCAATTTTACCCTTAACATAATTTTTTATCAATAATTAGTATTATAATTACTCATACTGAAGTTATTTTAACCAATAATGAAATCACGTTATATTATAAAAATAATTAAAACTGTGATTTAATGAGGTGATATGGGTGAAAAGAAGACTTTAAAATAAGGAGAAAAAAGATAGACAAATAATACATGTGAGAAGAGAGAAACATATGTAATTATTAGAATGATGTAATTAAAAGAGTGGTGCGATTTAAATTAATAAGGTGAGAAAGATAATAAAAATACTTCAAATGGTATAATGGATATTTTAATAATTTTTATTATAAAATTTCACAATTTTTTAATATGCGTAGTTTTTATAATTAAACTAATTATTTGTAGACGAAAAGAATATTATATGCACAACGTAAGGTTGATAACTTTTCTATTGTGTAAATTAAAAGAGATAAGATATCGTTTTATGTGCAATTAGGACTCTTTTATATTTAGACACATCAAAATTCTCGTTGTGGGGATTTTTTTTTTTTTTTTCCTTCTTTGGTTAAGCCATTACATCTAAAACTATCCTTAGATTTCTCTTCTAATACAAGAAGGAAAAAGAATCAAGAAGAAGAGATTCTCAAAATAGGGATGAGAAAGATCACATAAAGTAATGAAATATAAATTACACCTCAATGATCCTAAGTTAGTATAAATTATAACAAGTAAATTATCGCCATCATGAATATATATATATCAATGGTATGATATACTCAACTTATCTTTATCTTTAGGGTTGTGAGGATGGATATTTAACATCTATACCTCAATCAAATTGACTTGCTATGCTACATGTGGCATATAGGGCTTCTCTAGAATCCAAGAAAAAGAGGAAAATTATGGTGATTACTTCTCTTGCACTTGAAGGTTGTCTAGATCCAAATGCTAGCTTTCTAAGCTAGAAGTTGATGGGAGTCGTGTTTGAACCCATCAACATTGGCATTTAAAAAATTGTAAATTTAGATTTAGTAAAAGAAATATGTAAATCCCCGAAAATTGCAGTAAGATGTCAAGAATATGATGAGTAATGAAGTCAAAACTAGTTAGAATGAGTAATGAAAATAGAGATGTAATCGTATCTTAATCGTTCAAACTTAATTTGATTTATTATTATCGTAGTTTTCTCAGAAATTTAATATTTTTGTAATTCATATATAAATATAATTTTTAATTTTGGCGATCATTCTCCCACTGAAAGTTCAACGTAAGATTGTCAAATTTAGCGAAAATTTATCAAATGTTAGATGAAAACCTAGACGGGGAAATGACAAATTAAATCATTTCGAAAGTTTATTACCAATTATAGTAAAATTCGAGTTTATATAGTTATGCAGAAAAATCCCACAATATATCGTGTGTCAAAGGATTTTTCCCATTTCCTTTGGTACCTAATAAGCACCAAATCCCCCATTAAGCACAAAAAAAAAAAAAAAAGGCCCCAAATCCCAGCTGGTGTAATTCTGCCTTATGCATGTCTATGTATGGTAGGATCACTACTCTTGATATAATAGCCTCATCTTTTCAAATTTCCACAAATAGAACAATGAAAGTAGCTTTACCAAACAGAAACTAGTATATAGTAACAACAGGCACACAGCAAACAATTCGACCAACTTTATTTTACAGAGACAAATATGACATGGATCTTAAGAAGGTTATAATAGCCCAGCTCAAGTGCTCCATATCATGTTTCAGCACTCAGCAGCAGTTAAATTAAGGCACAGGTGCTCTTTCGAACTTTGCCCTAATTTTCCTTATATATACTAGCACCATGCATTTACTAGTATATTCAATCTTATTCATACTAGGGAATTAATCAAGGCCGAATAAAGATGAAGCTAATTAAGTCAGCATCATTTCCTGAAACTGAGAAAACCCAAGTTCTCCTTTACCATCAGTGTCAAAAACTTGTATCATGGCAGCACACTCCTCGTGGGATTTTGTATCCCCCAGGCGACTCAACACCCTCTGCAAGCTTTTGGGAGTGATACGTCCAGATCCTTTCTCAAATTCAAACATCTGGAAGGCAGCTTTCAAATCCTGTTCCTCGCTTTCCTTACTCATCAGCCTAAGAAAATCTTGAAAATCGAGGAGATCGTCTCCGTCAGTGTCGAGGTCATTGATCACAGCCTGAGCATCCTCGTGAGACATGTACTCCCCTATGGAAGCAAAGTAAGACCTCAACTCTACGGCAGATATTTTGCCATCGTTGTCATTGTCGAAACGACGAAATACTTCCATGTACTCGTCTCTCTTTGTCCCATAACTACTTCTCCGGGATGAGGTGCTGCCGCCAGGGGACCTGGGAGTTCTTGGAGAGCTCAAACTGGAGCTAGACCTGGATCTAGACCTGCTTAAGCTCAGTTTGAGGCTCTTGTGAGGAAGGCAACCGAAAGATTTGGGAACTATTTCGGGTTGCATTGTGGGCATCTTGCAAATTACCAAGGGGATTGAAATTGAATTCTGAAGATATATGAGTTAATCTTGACGAGAAGGAACAAAATGGTGAGCAATTTATACAGTGGCGTGACTCAAATCTAATGAATGAGCACCAAAAAAGACGTTCGAATATGATCATATAGAATTGATGTCTGTGGAAAGTGTATAGGGGAGGTTGCAATGAAATTGCAGGGTGGACAATGAAAGATTACGTGAATCTTTTGGTAGCAGGAAATTGCATGGCAGCTTCCTTGGGCCCTAGAAATTGACAATGCACTTGACTTTTAGTTGTTGGTCTGACGCTTCATTGTAGGCGTGGAATCGAATACTTGCAATACGCACGAAAAGCTACCAACAATTAAATATTATTACAAGTAGCGATTCAAATTTTCTTCCCCAAACCTTTCTCATTCCAATCCCCAGGTCAGAGCTGCCTGCCATGTGTTTATGCTCCGCCCCCCATCATTTTTTTTTCCTTTTAACTTATCACATTCCTTGGTTCAAATTATTCGTTTGTGTATTTTATATTTTTATTTTAAATTTTTTAAAAAATAGAAATTTATTTAAAAAATCAAATCTAAATCCCAATTAATAAGAAGTAAGGTCAAAATGGTGTAATAATAACCCTAACTAATTTTAAAAACATATAATATTATAAAAAATTATATAATAAATATAATATAATTAAATTTAAAAATATATTATATATTCGTGAATGTTCAAATATGTACATAAACATATTCGAGTTCATTTAATTAATAAATGAATGTAATATTTTGTTTGAATTCGTTTGTTTATTAAATGAACGATTCTTATTCGAATACGAACGAACTCGAACGAAGTTTTATTCATAAACGTTCGATTCGTTTATGACTCTACTCCCTCTCTCCAATAGTATCATCTTGTCTCTACATAAGTCACATTTATCAAACCATATAAATTCTGTGTGTCTTGAGTTTTTTTATTTTTAGTTTCTTCTTCTATTATTATTATTTTTCCGTAATATATCTTTCTTCCTCGTGAGTGATTCTCATCAAAAATATAAATTCGTCAGTGATGTAGGAAAGTAGGAACTTTTGCCTTCTTTTGCCTAACGCGGTTTTATTTACAGGTTGGTAAAGAGACACAGAATCCTGTTGGCAAGTGGCTACCACACCGTATTTGCACGGCTCAGAATCCTATTATTTGGACTTGGATAGTTGCAGTATAGTTGAGGGGAGTGGGTGGATTTTGGTTGTCCAATAACTGCTTATTGGGATAGGGATGGAAACTTTAGCTCCAACCCTTCTTGGACCTTGTGGGCAACATATGTATTTAATCCATTCCTAGTACTCTGCAAAGTCAATAAGAAAAAAATTAGGTTGGAACCAAAGCACTTAAGTGCAAGCCTTGAAAAAGACAAGAAATTTTATAGGAGAAAACATTAAATTTAAGTTCAACATGTGTAGTACAAACTTTTTTTTGTAAGAAAATGACCATAGATACAGCCATTCATTAGGAAATAAACAGGCAAAATAAGAAGCAGAATTATTAATTTAGAATTGCACTCATGCTCCCATGCTGCAATTTATTTGTAAAACTCATTTTTTAAATTAGTGTCAACAACAATTTGTCAAAGTTTCTGTTTTTTGTGTGCTAATTAACCATCAAATTAATGATTAGTTTTATTTAAAACGTGGGCGGTTCATCCAACTATCAATAATGAGAGTCAATAAGTATTTAATTGAAGAATGTTATAAAATTAGGGTAGTGTTAGAATAAAATCTTCACACTACACACTAATAAAACTCTAACTATTTTGCACAAGAATTTCTCTCTTTCTCTTCTCTCACAATTTTCTCTAATCTTTCTTTCACTAATCTTTCTTTCACAAAATAATGGTGTATTACAAGTTTAGAGAATAGCTCTATTTATAGAGCTCTAATTAGTGGATTATATCATGGCATACATCATCTTCCACTAATCTTAATTAGTGGTGTCTCCACTAAATGGTGGACATCCATAAAAATCTTCTCTAATCATTCACATAAATCCATAATTAGTGGAGCCTCCACTAATTAATGGAGATTCCAATAATTCATAACACTCCCCCTTGGATGTCCATTCATTACATAAAGAATATGCCTCGTTAAAACCTTACTAGATAAAAACTCAGTGGGAAAAAAAATCTAGTGAATGAAAAATAGTACACTATTCTATATGTCTGTTTATTACTCCCCCTGATGAGATGATTCCTTTAAATCTTTAAACCGACGCATACCGATTTTATATCTCAACTTCTCAAATGTTGCAGTCGGTAAAGTCTTCGTGAAAATATCTGCGAGGTTATCACATGACCGAATTTGTAACACATCAATTTCACATTTCTTCTGGAGCTCATGAGTAAAGAAGAATTTTGGTGAAATATGTTTTGTCCGATCTCCTTTAATATATCCTCCTCGTAATTGAGCTATGCAAGCTGAATTGTCTTCATAAAGAGGAGTTGGAATATCTTTGATTGATGATAATCCACAACTTTCTCGGATATAATGAATCATGGATCTTAGCCATACACATTCTCAACTTGCTTCATAAATGGCTATAATTTCAGCATGATTTGAAGAAGTAGCTGCTATAGATTGTTTCGTAGAACGCCATGATATAGCAGTATTTTCACATGTAAATAGATAGCCCGTTTGAGAACGTGCTTTATGTGGATCAGATAAATAACCAGCATCTGCATAACCTATCAATGTTGGACTGGTTTTATTTGAATAAAATAATCCGAGATCAATTGTACCTTGGAGATATCGAAAGACTTGTTTAATTCCATTCCAATGTCGTCGTGTTGGTGAAGAACTAAATCTTGCTAATAAATTAACAGTAAAAGCAATATCAGGTCGTGTATTATTAGCAAGATATATCAATGCACCAATTGCACTGAGATATGGTACTTCAGGACCAAGGAGTTCTTCATCATTTTCTTGAGGTCGGAAAGGATCTTTATCCACATTTAATGATCGGACGATCATTGGAATACTCAATGGATGTACTTTGTCCATGTAAAATCTTTTTAGCACTTTTCTTTGTATATGTTGATTGATGAATAAATGTTCCACTTTCCAGATGTTCAATTTGTAAACCAAGGTAAAATTTGGTTTTACCAAAATCCTTGATTTCGAATTCTCTTTTTAAATAATCAATTGTTTCTTGGAGCTCTTCGAGAGTTCCAATAAGATTAATATCATCAACATATATAGCTAATATCACAAATTTAGAACCAGATTTCTTAATAAAAACACATGGACATACCTGGTCATTTTTAAATCCCGCTTTCAATAAATATTCACTAAGACGTGTGAACCACATGCGCCAGATTGCTTCGAGGCCATATAATGATTTACTGCAACTTGATGGAGTAATTTTCACGAGGATAATGTTTATATGCTTCGGGCATATGAAATCCTTCGGGGATTTTCATGTAAACATCATTTTCTAAATTTCCATACAAGTAAGCGAGTGACAATATCTAATAGGCGCATATCTATCTTTTCATGTCATTGCCAAGCTGATAAGATATCGGAGTGTAATAGCATCAACAACAGGAAAATAAGTTTCATCATAGTAAATACCTGGTCTTTGTGAAAAACCTTGGGCTACTAATCGCGCTTTATATCGAACGATTTCACTCTTTTCATTGCACTTTCGCACAAATATCCATTTGTAGCCAACAGGTTTTACACCTTCTGGTGTTCGGACTGTAGGTCCAAAGACTTCACGTTTTGTCAGTGCATTTAACTCCAATTGAATCGCATCTTTCCATTACGACCAATCTTTTCTATGCCGACATTCATCAAGCGATATTGGTTCGGGATCATCATTATCTGTGTAACATCAAGAGATATATGGTATGCAAATATATTATCAATAACGGTTTCTATCCGATTCCAACTTCTACCGGAAGTGGTATAATTGATAGAAATTTCGGTGTTACTTTCATCAACTTCGATTCTTTGTCATCAATTCTCTCTTGGTCTTTATCATTATTTTCTTCAATATGATCTTCGGATCATTTAATCCTCTTTTCTTTCGAGGATTTTTATCTTTAGAACCAAGAGGTCGGCCACGCTTACGGCGTGTTTTTGACTCAGCGACTATAGGTATAATATTTTGTTCTGCTGGAACTTCAATTCGAATATGAGCATTTATAGTTGGAATATGCGATTTTGTAACTCTTACGGAGTCAACAAAAGCGTACGGCATTTGATTTGCAATGCTTTGCAAATGAATTATCTTTTGAACTTCAAGTTCACATGCGTTTGTGCGAGGATCAAGATAATTTAATGATGTTGTCCAAGCAAGATCCTTTTTATCTTTGTTTTGGTTCTCCCCTAATTTAGGGAATAATGATTCATCAAAATGACAATCGACAAATCTTCGTTGTGAATACATCTCTGTCGGGGGTTCAACATACACGATAATAGAGGGAGAATCATATCCAACGTAGATCCCCTTTCTTCTTTGAGGACCCATCTTTGTACGTTGGTTTGGTGCAATTGGAATATATACAGACACACCAAAAATTCTTAAATGAGCAATATTTGGTTCGACCCAAAAACTAATTGCAAAGGAGAGAATTTATGATAACTAGCTTGTCTTATACGTACAAGTGTTGCGGCATGTAGAATAGCATGTCCCCGAGTCGGATGTTGGGAGATTTGTTTTCATTAATAATGGTCTAGCAATTAATTGTAATCGTTTAATCAAAGATTCGACAATACTATTTTGTGTGTGAACATGAGCTACGGGATGTTCAACATTAATCCCAATTGACATGCAATATGCATCAAAAGCATGTGATGAAAATTCACCAACATTATCCAAACGGATATTTTTAATGTGATGGTCAGGAAATTGTGCTCGTAATTTAATTATTTGAGCAAGTAATCTCATAAACGCCAGGGTTGCGAGTATATAATAAACATACATGTGACCATCGGGATGATGCATCAATTAAGACCATAAAATATTTGAACGGTCCACATGGTGGATCAATAGGTCCACAAATATCTCCGTGAATCCGTTCGAGAAATGTAGGACTTTCAGCTCCTACTTTTACTGGTGATGGTTTAACAATTAATTTTCCTAGGGAACATGCAGTACATGCGAATTTTTCTGATGTTAATATCCTTTTATTTTTTAAAGGATGACCATGTGTATTCTCAATGATTCTTCTCATCATGGTAGATCCCGGATGACCCAACCGGTCATGCCAAATGCTAAAAGTAATAGGATCAGTAAACTTCTGGTTTACTAGATGATGAATTTCAATTGTACGTATTTTTACAAAATATAGGCCGATAGAAAAAGACGGCAGTTTTTCTAATACTGATTTCTTACCCAAATGCATTTGAGTAATAAAAAGATGCTCAATCCCATTTTCCTCATTTGTTTCAACATGATACCCATTTCTGCGGATATCTTTAAAACTCAATAAATTTCTTCTGGATTTTGAGGAAAATAGTGCCTTATCAACAATAATTGTTGTTCCTTTAGGCAACAATATACTAGCTCTTCCGGAGCCCTCAATTACATTTGCACTACCGTTTATCGTATAAATATTTATTTCTTCCATTTTGAGATCAGAAAAATATTTCTTATTTTTTAGTATGGTGTGTGTAGTTCCACTATCAATAATGCATACATCATCATTAACAACGACCATCCGAACACAAATATATATATGCAAACGTAAATATTATTAGAATAGAATGAAAATGAAAATACAAAAATATCGGGGTGAGGCTTTAGTTCTTACGGACACTTGCCATCACCAATTAAATGGTCTATCCTACCGTCTGGGTGTTCAAAAAAATCCGATACATCTATATAGGTAATATTGATATTAAGATCTTCAGGATCAATATCATCATCCTCAGCATTATTTATTGGATGTTGAAAAAAATTTGCTTCCACATTTTTATTTTTCAATGAAACTTGATACAATTCAACTAAATGCTTAGCCGTACAACAGTTTCGTGACCAATGACCTTTCATGCCACATCTATAACATATATCCTCATGCTTTTCTTCAATTTCTTTTTCTTTTCCCTTATGATCTTTTCTGTTCCACTTCAGGTGGCTTGTATTTCTCACAGTTTGATTATGATTGTGATAAGGGAAATATCGAGCGTGTCTACGACCATAACCACGACCACGGCCACGGCCATGGCCACGACCACGACTATAACGATGGCTTCGCTAGAGCCAACGAGCATTCACTGAGAGTCTTTGTTGAGCCGATTGGTCCGGCTTCATGATTTCTCAATAATAACTCATTATTCTTCTCTCGCAATGAGGAGGGCGATAATTAAATCTGTAAATTTTATATACCCCTTTTCTCGATATTGTTGCTGCAGGACAATATTTGAGGTATGAAAGGTGGAGAATGTCTTCTCCAACATATCTTCATCAGTCACTTTTTCTCCGCATAATTTTAATTGAGATGTAATTTTATACATTGCGGAGCTATATTCATTCACGGTTTTAAAATCTTGCAACCTCAGGTGCAACCATTCATACCGTGCAGTGGGTAGTACGACCATCTTCAGGTGGTCAAATCTTTCTTTTAAATTTACCCACAAGACATATGGATTTTTTTCGGTAAGATATTCCATTTTCAAATTTTCATCGAGATGACGACGAATAAAAATCAAAGCTTTAGCCTTGTGTTGTGCAGATGCACTATTATTTGCTTGAATAGTTTCACTAAGGCCTTAAGCATTTAGATGCATTTTTGCCTCGAGAACCCATGACATATAATTTTTCCAGAAATATCAAGGGCTACAAATTCGAGTTTAGCGAGATTAGCCATAGAGATCAATAAATGCGTACCTGTCTTCTGGTTTTGTTAATGGCAGAAACTCGTGCTTAGTCTTCTGGCTTTTGTACCGGTAGAGACTCGTGCTGATAACGTGTTATAAAATTAGGGTAGTGTTAGAATAAAATCTTCACACTACACACTAATAAAACTCTAACTATTTTGCATAAGAATTTCTCTCTTTCTCTTCTCTCACAATTTTCTCTAATCTTTCTTTCACTAATCTTTCTTTCACAAAATAATGGTGTATTACAAGCTTAGAGAATAGCTCTATTTATAGAGCTCTAATTAGTGAATTACATCATGGCATACATCATCTTCCACTAATCTTAATTAGTGGTGTCTCCACTAAATGGTGGACATCCATAAAAATCTTCTCTAATTATTCACATAAATCCATAATTTGTGGAACCTCCACTAATTAATGGAGATTCCAATAATTCATAACAAAGAATAAATATTTAGAAAATGAGTAGTTGATTTTATATTTGCCCCTGTTGCATCATTTCCCCCTTAAATTTATTGAGAAAAGATAATCCTATAAAATTTAATACTCATAGTTAAAAAAGAATGCATTTTTAGCTACTTAAATGTAGTTCATACTTATGATATTTGAATTTTTAAAATTTCTAAATTACTTGTCTGCTAATTAACCAATGCAGGATTATTACGTAAATCGTGATACCCTAATCTCACATGGGATTATGATGAGAAGTGTGAATAGTATATAAGAATGGGTCTAAGTACCCATTGTCAACTTGGGATATCCATTTTGGCTCAACGAGGATGGCGGCCAAGTAATTGAACCATGGGTGCTGACAGGCCCATAGTCGCGTTCTTGGTCCGCGGGCATGGGACGTGACACATTTGGTATCGAAGCTAGGTTACCAGCTCCCGGTATGGGAACTAAGTGCTATACCGTGTGCGGTGGAAGCCACCTCTAGAATCCTATGCCGCCTGGTTGGTCCTGGGTTTGGCCTCTAAAGTATGGGTCCAGCGAGAACGCTTGGGCCTAAAGGAGGGGTGAATGTAATATCGCAATCCCATATGGGATTGGGATGAGAAGTGTGTATAGTATATAAGAATGTGCCTAAGTACCCATTGTCAACTTGGAATATCCATTTTGGCCCAACAAGGACGGCGGCTAAGTAGTTGACCGTGGGTGCTGCCAAGCCCATAGTCGCGTTCTGAATCCGCGGGCACGGGGGGTGACATTTGGTATTAGAGCAAGTAACCAGCCCCCGAGGTATGTGAACTAAGTGTTACCCATGCCGCCTAGTTGGTCCTGGGTTTGGCTCCTAAAGTATGGGCCCAACAAGGACATTTAGGCCTAAAAGGAGGGGTAAATGTGATATCCCAATCCCAAGAACTAAGTGTTACCCATGTCGCTTGATTGGTCCTGGGTTTGGCTCCTAAAGTATGGGCCCAGCAAGGACACTTAGGCCTAAAAGGAGGGGTGAATGTGATACCCCAATCCCACATGGGATTGGGATGAGGAGTGTGAATGCTATATAAGAATGGGCTTAAGTACTCATTGTGAACTTGGGATATCCATTTTGGCCCAACAAGGATGGCGGCCAAGTAGTTGATCATGGGTGCTGCCAAGCCCACAGTCGCGTTCTGGGTCCGCGGTTCATAATTAAATCTTCCCCAAAGAAATTATATCAAAACCTACAAAACTATAATATAGGTAGAACTTAAAATAAATAAGATAACATAAGTTACTGAACAAAATCTTAAAATTCGACTCCGTACTATACGTTCAACACAATTTTAGTAGAAAATGCATTTACATAATATACGTACATGCATACTATATTAACATTCACATTTAATAATAATAATGATAATAACAACAACAACAACAACAACAACAACCATTATTATCAAACATTTAGTTTTAAATTACTCTTATAATATACTAAGAATAATATAAACTCTTGTTTATAAAAGAAAACTCAATAAACTTCAGTTTACTTGTAGTAAATATAAATTTTAAACATTTAAATATACTAGCCAATTTCTATCATTCCAAAACTAAAAACAACTGATTTAACCAAAATTTATGTAACTATACTTGGCAACTTCTTCCAGCATGCAAAGGTGCCCTGAGTCACAAACTAAGACTCCAAACTCTGACAATTTCTTTTTTTTTTTTTCCTACCTAAACATTTAAACCCTCTGACCACCATTAAACATCAAGAATGGCATGCAAGCCGAAAGCAAACACCAAAAGCACCTTTGCACGTGACCCTCTGAGCAAAAGCTAACGTTGAGATTTTTTTTTTTATTTTTATTTTTAAACTCCCAAGCACTGGACATCAATGCAACCACTACCGTTCAATGAACTGAATTTGAAGAGCCTTTTCTTTTTCTTTTTTTTTTATTTTCTCTCAATATTCCCTTCATCAACCCAGAAATAATCATGAATACAAAACATATTGGAAGCATTTGTTCACACAAATTCATACAACCATTACCTTCTTCTAACTGAATTAATTCATTCAATTAGGAAAATCCAAAAAGGCTTAACCCGGCCTTAGCGGTCCAAACAAATTAAAATTTCATCTTGCATTAATTCTAAAAAGATGAATTCAATCTTAATATTATTCCAAAAAGGTTTAGCCCACCTTTGAGGCATCATATTCAAATAAACATAAATAGATCCATCATGTACCAACTTCATCAAATATATTCATACGGAACCATGTATCCATATAATATAAACATCAAAATACACACCATACATTAACCAATCATTAAAACTTATACTTTGAAAAAATACCATACTTTATTCGGGAATTTTTAACCAAAAATAACCTTTTATTCTATTATTCCTACAAGAAAACCGAAGAGATTCACTCCTACTTACCTCTTAATATCGACGCTTGAAAACTGTAACAATTTACGGTGTTCTTTCCTTTAGATCCTAATTGAACTCTTTCCTTCTTTCTGTGTCTGCTGACGGTTATTGGAAAATAACGATATTTTCTATAGGTTTTCCTATGTAATAAATCGTTGGATTTTCCTAACTTTTAAATAGTTTCAATTAGGTCCCTACTTACTTAAAATATTAACCCAATAGAATTTTAATTCTTATTGTATTAGGATTTAACTCTTAACAAATTTTAAAATATTTCCATAAAAAAAAGGCTTCTAAAAAGTGTGGGTTTTACATTCTACCCCGCTTACAAAAAGTTTCAGCCTCGAAACTTAATATTTAACCTTACCTATTAATCATTCGTATCAACAAACAAAAACACATATATATAACTTAAAATCTAAAACGTAATGCATCGCACCTTTTTGTGATTCCTCCTCGGCTTCTTTTTTATGTAAAGCAAAGACACGTGCATTGGTCTTCTTTTGAGTGTTAACTCCTTTTCTTTAGTCGGCCTTGGCTAAATTTGCTGCTTATTTTCCGGACAATCGCGCACTTTGTGACTGGACTTCCCACAACCGAAACATACACTTGTTTTCCATCGGCATTCTCCATCATGGTAATGTTTAGCGGCCAAGTAGTTGACCGTGGGTGCTATCAGACCTATAGTCGCGCTCCCAAGTCCGTAGGTATGGGGCGTGACATTTGGTATCAGAGAAGGTAACCAATCCCTAATATGAGAACTAAGTGCTACACCGTGCGCGGTGGGAGCCACCTCTAGAATCCCATATCGCCTAGTCGGTCCTGAGTTTGGCCCCTAAAATATAGGTCCAGCGAAGACGCTTGGCCCTAAAGGAGGGGTGAATGTGATACCCAAATCCTATATGGGATTGGGATGAGAAGTGTGAATGGTATATAAGAATGGGTCTAAGTACCCATTGTCAACTTAAGATATTCATTTTGGCCCAGCGAGGACAGCGGCCAAGTAGTTGACCGTGGGTACTGCTAGGCCCATAGTCGTGAAGGATTGGAAAACAAACAGAGCATGCACGATGGACAGCAACAATGGAGGAAATAAATAAAAACAGAGCATAGCAGCAGCATGGAGGCTTGGAACACATACCTCTTGAAGCCTTAAAACTTGAAGATTGAAAAAGATTGGTTTGAACCTGAAGAAACAGCTTCCTTCTCCTCCATGAGATGAAGCTTCTGGTGCACTGTCCACATTTCTTTTTCACCTCTGGTATAATGAATGCCAAGCTTCTCAATTCTCAGAATATTCCACAGCCTAATCCATTGTTGGTGAGCACAGAAAAGGATAGAGAAGATGATCTGTTTTTCTCCCATAGCTTTTGGTTTTGTTTTTCACAGCTTGGCTTCTTCAGTTTACAGAATACAAAAGCCAATGAAGAAGACCAAAAGCCAAAAAACGAACAGTCACACGAGAGGCCGAGAGCCAAGAAAAATTTTTTTCTCTTTTCTTTTATTTTATTTTTCCACATAGAAAAGCCAAGAGTCATGAAACCAAAAATAATTATTTTGATAAAAATAATATTCCCGGAATTTAATATCCGAATATTATTAACAAAATAAATTTTGGCTTCACCCTAAACTCTTCTGAATCGTGTCCGAAAAAATCCTATAGTCCAGGTTATTTAGCCAAAATAATATTTATTATTTTTCTTGGACCCGAAAAGTCCAAAATAATAAACATTAATTATTTTTCTTGGGATTAAATAAATAACCTAATAAATAATTAATGAACCCAAATGAACCAAAAATAATTAAACTTTAATTATTTATTTCGTGGGATTAAATAAATAACCCAATAAATAATTAAGAATTAATTATTTTCCTCTAGTCCAAGTCCCGATTAATTTTTTAATTATTCAAATTGGACCTAGGCCCTGAATAATTAATTAACCAATTAAACCAAATAATAAATTTCTCTCCATTTACTTTATTGCAGTCTAATAATAAATTAGACTTCCTGAATAAAATAAAACTCTCTCAACTGAGATCATTTTCTCAATCCAAAAAATTAATTAGGATTTACGGGCTATTCTAAAGACCAAAAAGACACATTGCCTTAGTTACTAAAATGACCAAAATACCCCTACTATATAAATAGATGTATTTTGCATTTTAAATATTTCATAATATTACCATAAGAAAATATTGACCCCAAGGACAATACTGCATCAGCAAAGTCTTCGACCTACAGGTAAAATGACTAAAATACCCCTCTACACATCGCCGTATATTTAGAGAGGAAGAAGTATACTAACACTCCTCTAAATGACATCTATCATCATTAGGCTTCTTGTCCAATGATCCATGACTTCTTAGAGTGTTTCCACTTTCTAAGGGAGCTACCCTAAAGCAAACATTCAAGTCATGTTTCCCAGGGTCTTGGATATTTAGATCATTCGGACAACCATAAGGGGCGATATAGTGTAGAAACTATTTTGTACAAGTCTATTTTAACTAATTAGTTACACATACCTAACATGCAAGTATATTGGCCCTACTATAGAACCTCAACTATAGCATATCAAAGTATATGCTTCCAACTTTGTCAGACCACCAACTCAAACTCAAGTCATAGAGTACTAGTCTACGTTGTAGCGGTAGTAGTATAGATTTCTACCATGTAGTACTTTTAGAAACCACTACTACAGGTCATATTCTACGTATTCGAAATACGCTTATGTCATGAAGTGAGTGGATTACTCACTAGTTAAAGGTAAGCCATTCCCCATTTGGAATTCATAACATAATAACCTAGACATGATGAGATTCCCATTCTCATCAATCGATTAAGAACAAATGTTTATGTATTTAAATAACCCATGATTCATTCATTACTGTGAAAGACCTCCATTCACATGGATCACTTATTGAAATACAATGGGTCTTTTCCAAACAAAATTGTGCACAAAAAAGAAAATTAATTCACAAACGATTTTCGCAAATAAATTCTTTTATTAAAAAAATATTCGATATTTATATCAGAAACCTAGTTTAAGAGGGCATATTCTCAACAAGTCGTGCTCCCGGGTCTGGGGGCACGGGACGTGACATTTGGTATCAGAGTAGGTAACCAGCCCTCGATATGGGAACTGAGTGCTACACCGTGTGCAGTGGGAGTAACCTCTAGAATCCTATGCCGCTTGGTTGGTCTTGGGTTTGGCCTCTAAAGTATGGGTCCAGCGAGGACGCTTAGGCCTAAAGGAGGAGTGAATGTGATATCCCAATCCCACATGGGACTAGGATGAGAAGTTTGTATGGGATTAAGATGAGAAGTGTGTATGGTATATAAGAATGAACCTAAGTACCCATTGTCAAGTTGGGATATCCATTTTGGCCAAGCGAGAACGGCGACCAAATAGTTGACCATAGGTGCTGTCAGACCCATAGTTGCGCTCCCGAGTTCGCGGGCACGAGGCGTGATATAAATAGCTGTGTCATCTGGTTTGGGGAAGCCATCTTGAAACTTTAAGAGGGATGATTGCAGAGTGCTTGAATTAGGATTAGATTATTATTTTTGTTTTCAGAAATGAGAATAAAATTGAATGAATCTTTTTGTAGGAGAAAATTTTGAAATGAATTTTTTTAAAGGGAAAATGAAAATAAATTTGAAAAAATAAATACATATGAGTTTAATGGGAAGGAATGTGATATTTTGTAGTGAATATTTTTTTTAAGAATATTTTAAAAATTAAAAAAAAATTCATTTGAATTGAATTTATTTTCATTCTCATTCTCAAAACCAAAACAAAATTCTAGGATTGAAAACCAACCAGCAGTAGCAGACAGAAAGGGCCTTGGGCTCACTCTCTAAGAAGCCTGGAGTTTAAAGAAAAGGAATGGGCCAGTAGTTCAATATTAACTCCCGTGACCACTCAGATTGGCCCGAAAAGAATCCGGGAATGCAAGTCGGAGCTGTAAGTTGGCGAAAGCCGGCGTTTGACCTCCGAGTCTCCCGAGGCTTGTCAACTCAACCGGCATCCGTTCAGTTCTATGTAAGAGGCAATCTGCAGCAGAACTCGGACAGTTTGAAATCGAGATCCCAGAATGGTCGGATGTTCATTCTTGGAATGGGTTTCGTGGGCCAATTCTTCGCCGCTGATTTGAAGAGTAAAGGATGGTAATATCCCTCAATAGTAAAAGTATAGATTTTCGCTATTTTATTTATCTTGTTTTTCTTTTAGTTTTTCATTTGCAGTTTATTCAATTCTTGTTGAACTTGGTTCTGTAAAAGTTGTGTGTATTTTTTCTGCTTAGGGTGGTGAGCGGCACCTGTACTAGCATTGCCAAGAAGAAGAAACTTGACGAAATGGGGTTTGATGCTTATCTCTTTGATGCAAATGATCCAAAGTGAGTTTTCTCCTTTCTATGATTTCTGTGGGAAATTTGCATACAACTTCAATAGTACCTTCCATTTATGAGTTGAATGAGAGAGTTAATTTGTTTTGTTATCTTGTTGTATATTCTACTTTTCTGGAGTGCTCAATTTCTGAATTCGCTAAAGCATTCTGATTCTTTAGCTAAGATTCTTTTGAAATATGCTTTATTCTACATTTTTAGAGCCTAAACTTCATGTTCTGGCAAGAATTATAACCTGTATTTTATCTGAATGAAAATGAGAATTTAAGCAAAATTGTTCTCCATTTTGAAAAGTGGATTGAATTTATTAGTTTTCATGTTGCAGTCTTGAAGTTCTTGATATCATAAAATACCATACGCACCTCCTTGTGTCCATTCCTCCTGTTTTTGGTGTTGGTGATCCAGTAAGTTCTAGCTAAATTTATATTTTTAAGAGCTATATAAACAATGTCTCTCATGATATTATTCTACTGTGTCTACACTCTTATTGATTTCTGCCCCTATTATAGATGCTGCAGCACAAAGGATTATTAGGAAGTCAATTGAAGGATAGCGACCTTCGCTGGCTTAGTTACTTATCATCAATCAGTATGTATTCGCATTTTCTGAAGTTCATGTCCATATGCAACTGTAAATATGCCAATGCACTCCATCCAAAGAAAATATTGAAAACGAAGAATGTTTAGAAGATGAAGATATTGCAGGAAGCAGATCTTCTTAATGCATATTTCCTTATTGGAATCCTAGCTTCTTTTATGGTTTTCCAGTTCTCCGATTCTCAAGTAATTTCTGTTTTAGTCATTTAATCCTTATTGTTCCCTGAAATTCAGTTGTTTGATATGCAGGTGTATATGGAGATAGTGGTGGTGCATGGGTTCATGAAGAGTAAGTTTTAATTACCTGAGCAATATGATTTTTGAGTGCAACGAGCTGGATTTATCACAGAATTAATCATCACACCATGACAGTCATCCAATAAGACCATCAAGCGAGTTTGGTAGAGCTAGATTAGCTGCAGAGGAAGGATGGTTGGGGTTGGGTCATGACCTTAAAATAGCTGCACAAATATTTCGACTTGGAGGTATCTATGGGCCTGGCAGAAGGTCATCATGATTACTAAAATGAATGAATATGTTGCATTGTTTTAGTCTGATGTATTTTGGTGTTTGCTTAGATTTTGTTTTTTTTTGGATGCAAATTCGTTTCCCTGAATTTGACATGGTGTTTTTAAATGGAGCGCAGCGCCATTGATACCATAATTAAGCAGGAACCACTCTCAAAGAAACAGAAAATGCGATCATCTAAGCGTTACACAGCCAGAATTCATGTTGCTGACATTTGTCAAGCACTCAATGCCAGCATTCAGAAGCCATCATCAGGGTACATTCAATGATCAATCTTTCAGCCTTTCCTGAAAAGAAAAACACGAAAGTTCACTGATGCATTGTGAAGTAAATTGACGAGTGCATATTGACCTTCCTTAGGATTACGGTGCTCTCGCAATTAAGCACTGGCTTCTATTTATTTATTCTTTTTATAGCACTTCATAAGGATATTGACTGTGTTGAGAGACAAAAGACATATCATTGCCCCATTTAGACTGTTAGTACTTCCTGCAGCATTTTCTTCTTGTTATGACTTTCAAGAACCCAAAACTTCTGTAGTTGTTCAGAATTCCCTTCCTTTAGGAGCTAAATGTTTGATTTTTGGTGTCAGGAGGATATACAATATTGTAGATGATGACCCTGCTTCACGTGATGAAGTGTTTACATTTGCACAGAATCTGGTCAATAAAAAATGGCCAGGTCATGGACCACAATGGTTGTCTTCTGAAACAGCAGAATCACTCATCTATGAGCAAGATCACAGGGAGGAGAAACGGGTTTCTAATTCAAGAATGAAGGAAGAACTGGGAGTGGAGTTGCTTCATCGCACCTATCAGTCTGGATTGCTGGACATCATTAAGCATATTGACAGTCCCACCTTGTAAAACAAGCTACTTTTCTCATACTTTCTGGGTCTGGAACTTCTTAGGTAGCGACGCCATTCCTACGGGAGATTCCTTCTATAACGCTTGGAATATAGGATGAGCAGCAACAAAAAGGTGTGGTGTTTGCCCCGCTGAGCAACTTCTGATAGATAGTGGGCTGGAATACAGGATATGGCTTGCATTCTCGCGTCTTTAACCTAGTATTTAATTAATTAATTATGTTTAATAAAAAAATTTTATTATAAAATTTGGATAGTGTTAGAATAAAATCTACGTACTACACACTAAGAAAATTCTAACTATTCTTTGCACACAAATTTCTTCAAACTTCTCTCTTTCTTTTCTCTCACAATTTTCTCTAATCTTTCTTTCACAAAATAATGGTGTATTACAAGTTTAGAGAATAGCTCTATTTATAGAGCTCTAATTAGTGAAATACATCATGGCATATATCATCTTCAACTAATTTCAATTAGTGGTGTCTCCACTAAATGGTGAATATTCATAAAAATTTTCTCTAATAATTTACATAAATTCATAATTAACAGAGCCTTCACTAATTAATGGAGCTTTCAATAATTTTAAGATATTCATAAAAATCCCCCTTGGATATCCATCCATTACATAAAGAATATGTCTCGTTAAAACCTTACTAGATAAAAATCCAGTGAGAAAAAAATATAGTGAAGGAAAAAGAGTACACTATTCTATATGTCTGTTTATTACTCCCCTTAATGAACTGATTCCTTTAAATCTTTAAACCGACGCATACCGATTTTATATATCAACTTCTCAAATATTGTAGTCGGTAAAGTCTTCGTGAAAATATTTGCGAGGTTGTCACATGACCGAATTTGTAGTACATCAATTTCACATTTCTTCTGGAGTTCATGAGTAAAGAAGAATTTTGGTGAAATATGTTTTGTCCGATCTCCTTTAATATATCCTCCTCGTAATTGAGCTATGCAAGCTACATTGTTTTCATAAAGAGGAGTTGTAATATCTTTGATCGATGATAATCCACAACTTTCTCGAATATAATGAATCATGGATCTTAACAATATACATTCTCGACTTGTTTCATGAATGACTATAATTTCAGCATGATTTGAAGAAGTAGCTGCTATAAATTGTTTCGTAGAACACCATGATATAGCAGTATTTTCACATGTAAATAGATAGCCCGTTTGAGAACGTGCTTTATGTGGATCAGATAAATAACCAGCATTTGCATAACCTATCAATGTTGGATTGGTTTTATTTGAATAAAATAATCCGAGATCAATTGTACCTTGGAGATATCGAAGGACTTGTTTAATTCCATTCCAATGTCGTCGTGTTGGTGAAGAACTAAATCTTGCTAATAAATTGATAGCAAAAGCAATATCAGGTCGTGTATTATTAGCAAGATACATCAATGCACCAATTGCACTGAGATATGGTATTTCAGGACAAATGAGTTCTTCATCATTTTCTTGAGGTCGGAAAGGATCTTTATCCACATTTAATGATCGGACGATCATTGGAATACTCAATGGATGTACTTTGTCCATGTAAAATCTTTTTAGCACTTTTGCTGTATATGTTGATTGATGAATAAATATTCCACTCTCCAAATGTTCAATTTGTAAACCAAGGCAAAATTTGATTTTACCAAAATCCTTAATTTCGAATTCTTTTTTTAAATAATCAATTGTTTCTGGAGCTCTTCAGGAGTTCCAATAAGATTAATATCATCAACATATATAGCTAATATCACAAATTTAGAACCAGATTTCTTAATAAAAACACATGGACATACCTGGTCATTTTTAAATCCCATTTTTAATAAATATTCACTAAGATGTGTGAACCACATGCGCCCAGATTGCTTCAGGTCATATAATGATTTCTGCAACTTGATGGAGTAAATTTCACGAGGATAATGTTTATATACTTCAGGCATATGAAATCCTTCGGGGATTTTCATGTAAACATCATTTTCTAAATTTCCATACAAGTAAGCAGTGACAACATCTAATAAGCGCATATCTATCTTTTCATGTACTGTCAAACTGATAAAATATCGGAGTGTATTAGCATCAACAACAGGAGAATAAGTTTCATCATAATCAATCACTACAAGAAAACAACAATTTAGCGATAGTCAAATCCGTCGCTAATTGGCGACGGATTCTTACCCTCGCTAAGATTGGCGTCGCAAATTGCGACGGACCAAAAATCCGTCGTTAATAGCGATGGATTAGCGACGGATATTAAGTAATGATATTTATAATTAAATTTGTAATTAAGGTCGTCGCTAAATTTAGCGACGGATTAGCAACGGCCAACGAATTTTATTTTAAAAAAATTAATTAGTCAAGACCCGGCGTAACCAGTTCGGCCCGACCAACGATCCGACCCGCCAGATAATTTTTTGAGATTATGTCGGACACGGGGCTCGAACCCGCGTCCTTGTTGTGGGGGAGTACGTGCTCCACCACTAGGCTATTGATATTCTTGTGATTTTTTGTTCTTTATATTAATTATATAGTATTTTTTTTAAATTAGCGACGGATTAGCGAGAGATTCTGAAACCGTAGCGAGGGACAATAATCTGTAGCTAATTAGCGAGGGATTAGCTACAGATTATTGTCCCTCGCTAATTAGCGAGGGATTAGCTACGGCATTGATTAATATTAGTGTTAATTACGATACCATAGCTAATCCCTCGCTAATTAGCGAGGGATTAGCTACAACATTTTCAATTAATTTAGTGTAAGCTCTAATTACGTATGCCGTAACTAATTCCTTACTAATTAGCGAGGGACAAGAAGCCGTAGTTAATCCCTTTCTAATTAGCGAGGGATTAACTACGACATTTGAATAATTAATTAGTGTTAGTGTTAATTTCATTTACCGTAGCTAATCCCTCGCTAATTAACGAGGGTTTAGCTACGACATTTGAACAATTAATTAGTATTA
Organism: Voacanga thouarsii; assembly: GCA_026120185.1. NCBI lineage: Eukaryota > Viridiplantae > Streptophyta > Magnoliopsida > Gentianales > Apocynaceae > Voacanga > Voacanga thouarsii. Next base: position 10,387,596 of record JANUWF010001017.1, read on the forward strand.
GTGTTAATTTCATTTACCGTAGCTAATCCCTCGCTAATTGGCGAGGGACAAGAAGCCGTAGCTAATCCTTTGCTAATCAGCGAGGGATTAGCTACGGCATTTGAACAATTAATTAGTATTAGTGTTAATTTCATTTACCGTAGCTAATCCATCGCTAATTAGCGAGGGACTAGCTATGGCTAATTAGCTACGGCATTTGAACAATTAATTAGTATTAGTGTTAATTTCATTTACCGTAGCTAGTCCCTCGCTAATTGGCGAGGGATTAGCTATGGCTTCTGACAAATTTTAAAAAAATAAATTTAAATTAAAAATTTTTGTTTGTCGTCGCTATTCCGTCTCAAATTAGCGATGGTAACAAAGCCGTCGCTAATTTCCGTCGCTAAAGTGCATTTTTCTTGTAGTGAATACCTGATCTTTATGAAAAACCTTGGGCTACTAATCACGCTTTATATCGAATAATTTCACTCTTTTCATTGAGCTTTCGTACAAATATCAATTTGTAGCTAACAGGTTTTACACCTTCTGGTGTTCGGACTGCAGGTCCAAAGACTTCACGTTTTGTCAGTACATTTAACTCCGATTGAATTGCATCTTTCCATTGCAGCCAATCTTTTCTATGCCGACATTCATAAACTGATATTGATTCAGGATCATCATTATCCTGTGTAACATCAAGAGATATATTGTATGCAAATATATTATCAATAACAGTTTCTATCCGATTCCAACTTCTACCGTAAGTAGTATAATTGATAGAAATTTTATTGTTACTTTCATCAACTTCTGGTTCTTTGTCATCAGTTCTCTCTTGGTCTTTATCATTCTTTTCTTCAATATGATCTTCTGGATCATTTAATCCTCTTTTCTTTCGAGGATTTTTATCTTTAGAACCAAAGGCCGCCACGCTTCGGCGTGTTTTTGGCTCAGCAGCTATAGGTATAATCTTTTGTTCTGCTGAAACTTCAAGTTGAATAGGAGCATCTATAGCTGGAATATGCGATTTTGTTACTCTTCTAGAGTCAACAAAAGCGCCTGGCATTTGATTTGCAATACTTTACAAATGCATTATACTGTTGAACTTCAAGTTCACACACGCTTGTATGCGGATCAAGATAATTTATGATGTTGTCCAATCAAGATCTTTCTTATATTATTTATGTTCTCCCCCTAATTTATGGAATAATGATTTCATAAGAGAATAATGAAAAAGAAAAGGAAATGTAAGAACATGATGACAAGTAGAAAATGCCAAGACATTTATTATAAAAATCTCCTTTTTTTTTTCACTCTTCCGGGTACCGACTTTTCCTCTTCCTCTCTTGTCTTTTCTTCTCTTTCGACCCTCTACCTACCATCTACCTCTTCTTCTTCCACACACACACACACACACACATATGTATCGATATATATCTCAATTATCAGTCATTAGTAAACATAAAAAACAAAAATCACAAAGCAGATATGGAGACTCGTAATTCATTTGAGACATAGTCAAATTTTGACTTGGTTTCTGCAGCAGATTTTGATGTATTTTCCTTTCCAAGCCAACCACTTCCTCCTAATTTCAGGTGAGATACCTTTAAGGGCTTCCCCTTTTTTTTAGTGTGCTTGATAATGAAATTACACTATCTTTTGGTTTGTTTTGATGTAAATCAGTGAACATACTGCTTGGGACCAATTTGATCTACCCATGCAAGAGACTGCTTTTGATATTGTTCCTCTTGATGCTATTCCTCTGAATGAGGATATGCTTGTGCATGATCCTTTCTACTCCTTAATGGATTTTGAACAAAGCTAAAATATGATTCCAGGTTATCATATATTCACACATGAATTTTGAATGGTATTATCTTTACTAATATTGTTTTTCTTTTTCTAGGAGAAGTAAGGAGTGATATTGGTAATGAAGTCGGAGTGAGGACCCATGGCATGCATAATATCGAAGTTCAAGATATTATTTCAGACGAAATTCCTATAGAGAATAAAAGGATTAAGAGGCAGAGAGAGAAGAAGGGCAATAACTCCCAGACACTATCAAGAGAAACCATTTCGCAGTACTTTTACCTGCCAATCAAAAGCACGGTCAAAGAACTGAATATTGACATAACCCGTCTTAAGAAAAGATGTAGGGAGTTAGGAATTCGTCGATGGCCTTACAGGAAGTTGATAAGTTTGGAGACCCTAATCCAGAATGTTCAGGTTCTCTTTTACACACACTTATACTTTGCAAGTATGAAATTATGAAAGATTTATAAGTAAATAACCGATGATATCACTTCGATTTATAGGAGATGCAAAATAAAGAAGAAGGAGGACATATGGCTGAGAAGAAATTGAAAGAAGCCATTGAGATACTGGAATGTAAAAAGCAGTTGGTGGAAGAAAATCCTGATACGCAGTTGGAGGACCAAACACAGAAATGAAGACAAACATGCTTCAAGGCTAAATATAATGAGAAACTTAAGTATAATAAACTCAAGGGGATCATAAAATCCCAAGACTCATTTCACAGTAACTTCACGGCTAATTCTGTTGCTAATCTAAATGTTGGCTCAAAAGGGAAAGAAAAGGAGGAGGATGTCGAAAAAGAGGAGTTGAAGTTCATAATTGCTAATTGTTTGTCTTCCTCTAATGTATATATTGAAAAAGAACAATTATAAACATTCATCTTAAATTTGTCAGCTCAATTACAAAAGAGCAACTATAAGCATATATCCTCAAGTTCATATGAACACTATTGATATGAATAAAAGATGTGATGCTTATTATTAATGGAAATATCTTTTTTCCTTATTATCTTTTTTGTTCCACTTCAAGTGGTCAGTATTTCTCTGTGATAAGGAAAATATCGAGTGTGTCCATGACCATAACCACGGCTACTGCCACAACTACGACTATAACGATGGCTTCTACTAGAGCCAACTACATTCACTTCTGGGAGTGTTGTTGAGCCAATTGGTCTGGCTTCATGATTTCTCAATAATAACTCATTATTTTTCTTTGTTATAAAGATGGTAGTAATTAAATCTATGTATACTCTTTTAAGATATTCATAACATGCTTAATTAATTAAGATATATTAAAATTTTATTATAAATTTAAATAAATTGAAAATTATTTAAAATGTAAATTTAAATATATTAAATATTTATTTAATTATTAATATTTTTATATTTAATTTAAATTATAATAAAATATAATATGAAAATAATTTATAATCAACTTATATTTTAGATTTTGAAATTTAATATTTAAATATTTATATTTTAATTTTATCAAAAGAGAATATTCCATCAAATATTCTACCAAACACCAGCCATCATCTCCCTATTCAACGATGCCACATCACAAAAGGTTATATGAGCTACCTATATCTCTCTTCAATTTCAACAATTATAGAGGCTTTTGCAGGTCGGAGTCAGCCATCCAATCAGTATTGGCCAAAGCCATAATTATACTCGTCTGTGTCTTCATCCTCAAATCTGATTGTTGGAACTCACCGTAGCTAATCTTTTTGGTTTCCACTTAAATCACCACATAGATAACATGATCTTAATCTATTAGATAAATCCCTACAACTTGGGGGTAGATTTCATTTGAATTGAACCCAAGATCAAAGAGAGAGCAAACCTGTAGGGTAAAGTCGTGGAAGAAGGAGGAGAAGACAAGGAAAGGGGTTAATGCCGTTAATTTAGTTATTACTATGTTTTTTTCATTTCTTTCTCCATCATCTTCTTTCTTGTCACAATTAATTTTTTTTTTTTTTTTGTTGGTTCCTCTTTCTCTTTTGAATATGCAGTTACATTCTCCCTGTTCTTTCTCACGGAGTCAATATATGGATTTCTTCAAATTCAAGCACTTCGATGTGGTAGTCTGCTTGATTGTGAACCCAAAAAATAGAAAGGAATGAAGTTTTCTTCTGGAGCAAAATGGGGGAAATTTTAGAGAAATAGGAGATTTATTAGAAAATTATTGTGAGTACACTTTGTTGAAGATGAAAATTCGATGCTGAAAGCCTTGATAATGGAGTATTGTTTGGGAGATGATAAGTTATTTTTAGGGTTTGGAAATTGAAAATGATTTCTAGGGTTTCACTGGTTCCGTCATACTTCAAGTCTAAGCATATGAGGCTAAGCTTTGTGAAACCCCCTTATCTTCATCTTCATTTTATAAATGAGAAGGATACTTGATTTAAGATCTAATCTCGGTTTTAGTTTATAACAAAGATTCAATGAAAAGTTTTGGCCAAATTTCTAAGATTTCATAGCAATTGTAGAGAGAACAAAAATAGAATTATTTTGGAAAATAAGGAGAGAGAGAGAAAGAAAGATATGATTCGATTGACGAGGCATAGCAAATCAATATATAAATATTTAACAATATCATTTTCTTTGACCAAAAGATAAAATTATCATTTAGCTAAAAATTGTTCTAACAGGGAGGGAGGGTATTTGCTTTGGCAATATCGGCAGCCATCATTTCTTGGTTAGCCTATAAGCGAAAGATTTGCTAAATGGGTTTTCTTGTCCAACAGTCATATGGGTTTTTGGTATAAATAGAATGTTCCTGGTTCTCTTTTCGGCCATACAAAAGCTCAAGAGGTAAAATGAGGCATGATGGTATAAACCTTGGTCGGTCAGAGTTTGCCAGCCGTTGCTTGTAGAGTATCCAAAATCGTCATTTCCATTCTGTTGACGCTTTCTACTGCGCTTCATGTGTCCATCGTTGTTTGGCGTCCGCCTGGTTCGAAAGCCATACAACAGTGATAACAAACATGCGGGTGGGAGCCAGTTTGAGAAAGCATGAAAGCCGACAAAAGAACACTAAAACGCGAAAGGGAGAGCAGCAAAGCTTCACAACCATAATGGCAAGCGGACAAAAGAGAGAAATGGCGGTATGGGCTCCGCTTAGGATAGTCTTCATCATCATCATTCTGATAAGCATCGAAAATGGTGGGTACAAACACGACACGTGGCCCCACTCTCTCCTACAGCACGCCGCGCACCGTCGCCGCTCTTGAACAGCTGTATCACCATTCATTTCATTCTTTTTCTGGATAATACCAATTTCTTTCATTATCCCACGAATTTTTAATTAAAAATTAGAAAAGAAAACGAAAACAGTGAAAATTTTTTATCCGGTCGTTGTTACGGGTTCAAAATCATCACGGCTTGTAGCCGAAGACCTGTCTTTTACTAGTTTATTACGATTGTCCAGATTGATTTGATTGCCTTTTCAAATGAAAGAACCCCTCGGGGGTAATGGAAAGACCAGGTCCCACTTGGGCCAACTCCATTCCTGTGCTGGAAATGAAATGAGGCAACCTTTGTTGAATGTGTATGTGTTTGTGGTGTAGGGGAAAGGAAAACGAAAGTGCATGCCTCTAGAGACGTTATTTGGACACATTAATTGGCCAAGGAAGGTTGAGTACGAGGGTGGAAAGATTTAGGAAGCTTAGAGAAAGGAATGCACTTAGATGGATCTTGCGGTCAAGTTCAATAAAACTAATGAATCAAGCCTGGAGTTACTCTCTCCATCCACTGGCCAAAGAAAAGAATCTTGTTTTGGATCTTGGTTCTTGTCTACTCTTCTGCATTCTGCAATGCAGTTCATCTACTAAAGACAAAATCGGAGACCAGTAACATGATTACTGGTCACAAAGAATATGCTATTGTATATACCTGGCATCGCATGGTTTGATTTTCCTCCTCAAAGATTGATTCGGTTTAACTAAAATAATATGAAGCGAACATGATTATACAGATGGTTATTCATTTCGCTTTTTTTTTCGCATTATAAGTATAGATCATGATTTTCTTAATTAAGCAATAATTGAACAAATACACGAATGGAGTTGGAAGAAATGGTAATATGTTGTGCCATTCCCTGAATTTGTGCCTAAAGTAACGATTTTTTTTTTTTTTTTACCTTTTATATTTTGTCTGCATGCTATAACTAATATCTGCGTATAACTAGCCAAAAATGCCTAAACAAGAAGGGTAGAACCGTAAATGCAGCGACGCATCGCAGCCAGCAAATGTTTTCTTCAATTTAAATGGACTCCTTCTCTGTGGCTACTCGGAAGACTAGGCAGGGACAATTTTAAAGCACTCGTCGGAGAGGAGAGAAAAGAATCAAAAGATGAAGCCTTTATGGCAGCAGAATTCAGTTTCATACTGTGTAACAGAGCAGAAGCCATGCGTTGGTTGGGTCGATCGGTATTTCAAGGACTGCCTTTGTAACCTCAGAGATGAATTCTCGTTTGCTTTTGGCCTTGTAAGCCTTGTGTGTTGGGCGGTCGCTGAAATCCCACAAATCATCACCAACTTCCGCACCAAGTCCAGCCATGGAGTTTCTATTCTGTTCCTTCTCACTTGGGTGGTCGGGTCTGCCACCTTTCCTTTTCGATCTCTGATTTATCGGTTTCAACATTCAATCTTTAGACAGAAAACTGCTTGTTCTATTACTTTCAATATACATATATAGAGCATAATGTTGTAACATTGCTAATAGAGATCTTTGAGTTGATGATTTTTTTCTTCGATTTGTTTCGTTTCTTTGCAGCGACATATTCAATCTAGTGGGCTGCCTTCTCGAGCCTGCAACGGTAAGCTTTTTGTTTGCCACACTTTTAGCACCTACCATTTAGTGTAAAAGTTCCTCTTTTAATATATATAGCTGTTAGAAGCAGCGACATACATCCTATTCATATTAATGTTAATAACTTTCGCTAGAGACGATTTGTGATTGGCTGATGAATTTGTGCTATTAGGACAAAAATGCAAGCCTGCACTTCTGGAATCTATATCATCATCCAAACATCCATCTTTTTTCTCAATCACGTGTAACCCTTCACTTCTCATCTTCTAACTCTGATTTTTATTTTATTTTTTCTCTGTACGCAGTTGCCGACTCAATACTACACAGCTGTGGTAATATACTGCTTAATGCTCCGGTCTTTTAATTATGTTTTATTTCCCCAGTAGTATTAGTGCTGGCATTATTTGTTGGTCTCTTTTTGCTTTCCAATTACAACTGAGAACTAGACTGAATTCTTGTTTCTTTAAAATTTTCGGTCTTGATAATTCACGGGCAGCTCTACACAACAACTACAGTGCTGTTAGTATTGCAGAGTTTGTACTACGATTATGTACACAGATGGTGGAAAGGTCAAAAAAAGGATTCTAAGCAAGAGGTAAAGATACGTCTCCTAGCGACAAATTTTAGTAATCTCCAATTGTCCACCACAAAACAAAAGAAGGGATGCTTGGGCTTTTCTTGGCTGCTGAAAAGATAGTCTAATATTCACTTAATCGTACCTTTCAGAATGATGAAGATGTGAAGAAACCTCTCAGACCTTCCAAGTCAACTGATTCAGGAATTCCAATACCGAACGGCGCTATCAAAACTCCACAGCGCAGAGACTACTACTACACGTGCGTACACTATGCTGCTGGGCTTTTTCCTGTTCTGAAACGATAATATTTTACTACTGCTATACAGTTTAATGATTCACTGCCAAAAATTAGCACTTTAGGAAGTACTGTTCTGAGATTGAATCGGATGAATGGTGCAGGTCAGCAAGATCTTTGGCCGGCAGCGCAACCCCGCCAATTCGGTCTTATCTTTGGCCTGTCAAGAGTGGACCTTCCGCTATCGGCATTGACGACGGCTCCTCATCTGAGGATGAGACAACCGAGACAACGACAAAGGCATCCATTAGCCAACCTAAACCAATCCCGAGATCCGTAAGTGTCATTTTCTTCGTTGTCGTGAAACATTTTCTACCGGCACTAGTGCGAAATGACATTTAGTTTGCCACTTCCATGTAAATTGTATCTTTAATCAACCACTTTTCTTCCCTAAATAAATAATGCTAGTTGCACCTATCGTGGGTGACTCTTTATCAACCATTTGATAGTCATATTTCGCACTCAAATACTTGCTTTACTTTACAAGTATAATAATCAATAATTGATCGCTGATTAGATTATACTCTATAAATAATCTAGATCATGTACTCCTTTCCAGATCATGACTGTCAAACTTTCAAGTTATGCTATCTCCTAAATATAGTTGGCTTTTATACATATTCATGCAGGCTGCAGGCTGTATCCACTTCAAGAAACAGCATACAAGTGCTTTAAATTATGAATATTCCAATTTTCTGGTTCTTTAAGCATTTGATACAAAGAACAGTTTGTCCGTTTCTCTCAGCACCATCATAGATAGCATAGTATGTTTTTACAGAATATGGCATGTTATGTACTGGTAAATTGACAAGATTTATTTACAAAATTCACAACCCAAAACCAGTTCTGGGAGTTTGATTAGTATGAACAGTAAATACGAAAAGGTTACTTCTATGTCCCAATCCATATGATAATCTAAACCTGCCACTCAAACTTTAGGAACTAACAAAGAAAATGGTTCCATTTGTAGAACAAATCGATGTAGAGAAAAAAAATACTTCCTAAACAATGGGAGAAACGTGATTATATGAAATTAATATATTTACGTGATCCGATTAGCTACAGAGGTACATGTTAGATGTGCAATTTGTACTATTTATGTTGGATGGTTATAGAATCTTTTCAGAGCTCATAAGATGGTAACAACTTTCGTCCATATGCTGTCTGTTGTCAGGCTGGTTATGGAGCATTTTTTGCGACATCAATCAACATGCCCCATAAAACCAAGGCCATGGTGCAAGCTTACATTGGATTAAGCGGCAGAAAGTTATTACAAGTATCATTCTGAAACTCTGAGCTTTTATTTTATTGATGATGAATTTCAACCGATCTACAACCTCTATTTTCAATGGCAGCACGGAGGCGGAACTGGAAATAATGTTGTTGGCCAATGGCTGGGATGGATGATGGCTGCTATATACATGGGGGGTCGAGTTCCCCAAATTTGGCTAAATGTGAGTACTGAGAAGAACTAAAATCCTAGTGATCACGATGACGAACACCTTTCATTTGCCGTTCTTTATTTTACTAGAATCATGCTTTTTGCTATATACTGACAAGTTATTTCCTTTCTTCAACAGATCAAAAGAGGAAGTGTGGAGGTGATAAACTTGAAGCCTTTTTTTTTTACCCTTTTAGTTTCAATTGAGGCCAGATATACTCAATTTGGAGTAAATATCTTTTTTCACGAGTCTTGAGACGTCCCTTATGACTTTTGCAGGGCTTAAATCCTCTAATGTTTATCTTCGCTCTAATAGCCAATCTCACCTACGTGGCCAGGTAGTCTCGTTGTCCCTCTTTTAGACTTGAGAGGGGGAAAAGTAAGGAATTGGCAGGCCCAAGCTTTCGTGAGAGTGTGTCTGTTTAACTCTGTGTTTCTGACTTTACCTGCTAACTGCTGTAATGCAGCATTCTTGTAAGAACAACGGAATGGGATAAGATTAAAGCAAACATGCCTTGGTTGCTTGATGCTGTAGCATGCGTGGCGCTCGACTTATTTGTATCCTTTTACTCATCTTTTACAAGAATGTCTGATATGCAGATCAATCCCAGAATGAACCTAAGGTCATTTTTACTTGTCGCTTTCTATGATGAGGATTTTTTTGGATTCCTTAATAGAAATTGGTTTAGATCATATTGCAATATGTTTACTACAAGTATTTCCGCAAGGGAGGCGCCGGTGCTCATCATGAAGACCACCATGGAGACTACATTGAGGCCACCAAAGAATGAGGACGTTTATCTTCCGGCTTTCAGTTCTTTCGTGTGCGAAGCCTCCACGGACATGATTGCAGAAGATCGAAGTGGATGAGAGTGGTTTGCAATTTATTGATTTTACTTTCCTTTTTTTTTTTTTTTTGCTTTTTAACATAGAATTTTGGGCGACCCTGATGCAAAGAGTGAGTTTTGGTCGTCCGATGAAATTATGAGAAATAATACTCTTGTTGGTGAATCTGGTCCACAAGTGGGTTGTGGACTAGTTCGCCCTACTTATTACCCCTGTTCATAAAATAATGTCAACCCAACACCAAAGAAAAGAGCAGAAAGAGAGAAATCCACTGGTAGTGGGCCACTGAATTGAGCCAAGAAAACCGTGTGGCAATGGGGCCTTGTTTATATGTGTTCTCTATCTATTGGGCCTATGCAGAACAACTGTTGATGAAGCGTGTGCGGGACTGGGTAAGCGTGCACTTGTTTTAATTGTTTCTTAGATTGGAATTTTAAAAGAATATTGTTTTTTGAATAAATAATTTTAATATGTTATAAAATTAGGATAGTGTTAGAATAAAATTTTCACACTACACACAAATAAAATTCTAACTATTCTTTGCACAAGAATTTCTCTCTTTCTTTTCTCTCACAATTTTCTCTAATCTTTCTTTCACTAATCTTTCTTTTAAAATAATGGTGTATTACAAGCTTAGAGAATAGCTCTATTTATAGAGCCCTAATTAGTGGATTACATCACGTCATACATCATTTTCCACTAATCTTAATTAGTGGTGTTTCTACTAAATGGTGGACATCCATAAAAATCTTCTCTAATTAATCACATAAATTCATAATTAGTGGAGCCTCTACTAATTAATGGAGTTTTCAATAATTTTAAGATATTCATAACACTCCCCCTTGGATGTCCATCCATTACATAAAGAATATGCTTCGTTAAAATCTTACTAGATAAAAATCCGGTGGGAAAAAAAACCTAGTGAAGGAAAAAGAGTACACTATTTTATATGTCTGTTTATTACTCCCCCTGATGAGCTGATTCCTTTAAATCTTTAAACCGACGCATACCGATTTTATATCTCAAATTCTCAAATATTGCAGTCAGTAAAGTCTTCGTGAAAATATCTGCGAGGTTGTCACATGACCGAATTTGTAACACATCAATTTTACCTTTCTTCTGGAGTTCATGAGTAAAGAAGAATTTTGGTGAAATATGTTTTATCCGATCTCCTTTAATATATCCTCATCGTAATTGAGCTATGTAAGCTGCATTGTCTTCATAAAGAGGAGTTGAAATATCTTTGATCGATGATAATCCACAACTTTCTCGAATATAATGAATCATGGATCTTAGCTATACATATTCTCGACTTGCTTCATGAATGACTATAATTTCAGCATGATTTGAAAAAGTAGTTGCTATAGATTGTTTCGTAGAACGCCATGATATAGCAGTATTTTCACATGTAAATAGATAGCCCGTTTGAGAACGTGCTTTATGTGGATCAGATAAATAACCAACATCTGCATAACCTATCAATGTTGGACTGGTTTTATTTGAATAAAATAATCCAAGATCAATTGTACCTTGGAGACATCGAAGGACTTGTTTAATTCCATTCCAATGTCGTCGTGTTAGTGAAGAACTAAATCTTGCTAATAAATTGACAACAAAACCAATATCAGGTCGTGTATTATTAGCAAGATACATTAATGCACCAATTGCATTGAGATATGGTACTTCAGGACTAAGGAGTTCTTCATCATCTTCTTGAGGTCGGAAAAGACCGGACGATCATTGGAATACTCAATGGATGTGCTTTGTCCATATCAAATCTTTTTAGAACTTTTGCTGTATATGTTGAATAAATGTTCTACTTGCCAAATGTTCAATTTGTAAACTAAGGCAAAGTGTAATTTTACGACCATCCTTAATGTCAAATAATCAATTGTTTCTTAGAGCTCTTTAAGAGTTCCAATAAGATTAAAATCATCAACATATATAGCTAATATCACAAATTTAGAACCAGATTTCTTAATAAAAACGTATGGACATACCTGGTCATTTTAAATCTCGTTTTCAATCAATATTCACTAAGATAATTAAACCACATGCGCCCAGATGGCTTCAGGCCATATAATGATTTCTGCAATTTGATGGAGTAATTTTCACGAGGATAATGTGTATATGCTTCTGGCATATGAAATCCTTTGGGGATTTTCATGTAAGCATCATTTTCTAAATTTTCATATAAGTAAGCAGTGACAACATCTAATAGGCGCATATCTATCTTTTCATGTACTGCCAAACTGATAAAATATTGGAGTGTAATAGCATCAACAATAGGAGAATAAGTTTCATCATAATCAATACTTGATATTTGTGAAAAACCTTGGGCTACTAACCGTACTTTATATCGTACGATTTCATTCTTTTCATTGCGCTTTCGTACAAATATCCATTTGTAGCCAACAGGTTTTACACCTTTTGGTGTTCGGACTGCAGGTCCGAAGACTTCACGTTGTGTCAGTGCATTTAACTCCGATTGAATCGCATCTTTCTATTGCAACCAATCTTTTCTATGCCGACATTCATCAACTGATATTGGTTCAAGATTATCATTATCCTGTATAACATCAAGAGATATTATATGCAAACATATGATCAATAATTGTTTCTATCTGATTCCAACTTCTACCGAAAGTGGTATAATGGATAGAAATTTCAATGTTACTTTCATCTATGTCTGATTCTTTGTTATCAGTTTTCTCTTGGTCTTTATCATTCTTTGCTTTAATATGATCATCTGGATCATTAATCCTCTCTTCTTTCGAGGATTTTTATCTTTAGAACCAAGAGATCGGCTATGTTTCTAGCATGCTTTTGGCTCAGCAGTTATATGTAAAATCTTTTGTTCTGTTAGAACTTCAATTAGAATAGGAGCATTTATAGCTGGCATATGCGATTTTGTCACTCTTCTAGAGTCAACAAAAGCGTCTGGCATTTGATTTGCAATGCTTTACAAATGAATTATCTTTTGAACTTTAAGTTCACATGCGCTTGTGCACGGTTCAAGATAATTTAATGATGTTGTCCAAGCAAGATACTTTTTATGCTGTTTTGGTTCTCCCCCTAATTTAGGGAATAACGATTCATCAAAATGACAATCAACAAATCTTGCTGTGAATACATCTCCTGTCAGGGGTTCAACATACCTGATAATAGAGGGAGAATCATATCCAACGTAGATCCCCTTTCTTCTTTGAGGACCCATCTTTGTACGTTAATTTGGTACAATTGGAACATATACAGCACACCTAAAAATTCTTAAATGAGCTATATTTGGCTCAGAACCAAAAGCCAATTGTAAGGGAGAAAATTTGTGATAACTTATTGGCCTTAGGTATACAAGTGCTGCTGCATGCAAAATAGCATGTCCCCAAGCAGTTGTCGGGAGATTTGTTCTCATTAATAACGGTCTAACAATTAATTGTAACCATTTAATGAATGATTCAGCTAGATCATTCTGAGTATGAACATGAACTACTGGATGTTCAATAGTAATGCCAATTGACAGATAATAAGCATCAAAAGTTTGGGAGGAATATTCTCCAACATTATCTAGACGGATCCCTTTGATCGGATAATCTGGAAATTGCGCTCTTAAGAGAATTATTTAGGCAAGTAATCTCGCGAACGCCAGGTTGCAAGTTGATAATAAACTAACATGCGACCATCGGGTCGATGCATCAATTAAAATCATAAAGTATTTGAATTATCCACATGGTGGATTAATTGGTCCACATATATCACCATGAATTCTTTCTAAAAATACTGGAGACTCAAACTCTACTTTTGTTGGAGATGGTTTAATAATCAATTTCCCTTGAGAACATGCAGCACAAGAAAATTTATCAAATGTCAAAATCCTTTGACTTTTCAAAGGATGACCATGCGTATTTTCAATTATTCTTCGCATCAAAATAGCTCATGGATGACCCAAACGGTCATGCCAAATGATAAATGTAGCAGGATCAGTAAACTTCTAATTTACTGAATGATGCATTTCAATTGCATGAATTTTTGTGCTATATAGGCTAGAAGAAAGAGATGGTAGCTTTTCTAATAAAAATTTCTTACCCGACATTATTTGAGTAATATAGAGATACTCAAAACTATTTTCTTCCATTGTTTCAATGTGATATACATTTCGGCGAATATCTTTAAAGCTTAATAAATTTATTCGAGATTTTGCAGAAAATAACGCTTTAGGAATAACAATATTTGTTCCTCTGGGTAATACAATATTAGCTCTTCCAGAGCCTTCAATCAACTTTACACTACCACCTATAGTATTAACATTTGTTTCTCCTATCTGCAGGTAAGAGAAATATTTTTTATCTTTCAATATGGTGTGTTGTACTACTATCAATTAGGCATATATCTTCAATGCTATTTGTGTATCTAGTAAGCGGAATAATAGCCATCTGGGCATAACAAAACATTTATAAATGTAAATACTCAAACAATAAAAACTTTAAACGCTAAGTATTATTATACCCAGATGGCTTTTATTATTGTACGCTAAGAATTATTGTATTATAAATGGGATGACGCCGTTTTAGCTGCTAGATTGCCAATTAAAAGATGGAGCAACGATAATTCTCAAATGGTTATATCAATTATTAATGTTCATCATCTTCTTCAAGTAAATTAGAAGTGAATTTGTTGTAGATGTTAGCAAAAGTGATGAAGGGCTTAGATTTCTAAATTGGAGGGTTCTCGCGTTGTGATGTTCTCTTGGGAGTTTATAAATGTGTTATAGAAGGAATGAGGCATCATGAATTAGACTGTCAAAACTTCATAACAGTTATGAGTTAATTCTCTTATTTCTATGGATTCTGTAAGTCTTTATTCATGGTGATATTTTAGGAATTGTTAGAGGGTTAATATTTTAAGTAGGTAGAGACCTAATTGAAATTATTTAAAAGTTAAGAAAACCCTACGATTTATTAAATAGGAAAACTTATAGAAAATATCGTTGTTTTCCAATAGCCGTCATCAGGAGCAGAAAGGGGGAGAGAGAGTTCAATTAGGGTTTGAAGGAAAAGAACACCGTAGGCTGTACAGTTTTCAAACGTCGAAATTAAGTGGTAAGTGGGGATGAATCTCTTCGATTTTTTGGTACAAATAATATGATAAAAATATTATTTTTGGTTATAAATTCCCGAATAAAGTATGATATTTTCTCAAAGAATAAGTTTTAGTATTGGTTAATGTACGGTGTGTATTTCGGTGTTTGTATTATATAGATGCATTGTTTCGTATGAATATAATTGATGAATTTGGTTTAATGGATCTGTTTATGTTCATTTGAATATGATGCCTCAAATGTGGGCTAAACCTTTTTGGAATAATGTTAAAATTGAATTCGTCTTTTTGGATTTATGCAAGACGAAGGTTTCAATCTTCTTGGACCGCTAAGGCCGGGTTAAACATTTTTAGATTTTCCTAACTGAATAAATTAATTCAGTTAGAAGAAGGTAATGGTTGTATGAATTTAGTATGAACGAATGTTTCGATATGTTTTGTATTCATGATTGTTTATAATTTTATGGTATGGAGGTGTTATTCTTAAGTTCTTATATGTTTGCCATTAAGAAAAAGGGAAAAGAAAAAAAAAGAAAAATAAATTCGTGTCAGAGGGTTGCACGAAAAGCAACCCTCACCAAAAGCAAGGGTTGTCAACAGAAGTTCCCTGTTCCAACGTCTACAAGCTTGAATGAAAAAAAAAAAAAGGAGAAAAGATTTTGGACGTCAGTGGTGGGTGTCATGTTTGGGGCATCTTTGGTTGTTTAGTTGGTTGCTACATGTAGTTTGATTTTCTTTATATATATATACACACACACACACGCCTATATATTAAATATAGGTTTTGGTGTATTTGTTTAATTTAAATTTTAGAAGTATATAATAAGAATTAATTAAATGTATTTTTTAAGTGTTTGACATTATTCTAAGTTGAGGATAATTTGAAATCTGGTGATTTAATTAGGTGTCAAGAAGTTTGGTTTGCGATCCAAGATATTTTTACATGCTTTTACGAAGTTTGTTAAGTATACTTATATTAGTTTAGTTAAATTAATTAGTATGTGTAATGTTCAAAACTTATATCCCATGAAAATAATTTGAGATTTATTGAGTTTTTTTCAAAGGTGATATTCTTTTTAGTATATTATAATAATGTTTTAAAACCAAATAATTAATAGGAGTTATTGGTTGTTAATAATAATAATAATAATAATAATAATAATAATAATAATAATAATAATAATAATAATAATAATAATAATAATAATAATAATAATATTATTATTATTATTATTATTATTATTATTATTATTTGTAAGTGTAATTATTAATATAATGTGCATGTATGTATATTATGCAAGAGTATGTAATAAACTTTATTCGGGAGAAATGATTCATTACTACTTACTGAGTATGTGGTTGGCTTACCTCTTCAATATTTCCTCCTTTCAGATTTTAATGATGACCATTGGTGCGAAAGCCCTTTCTACTAAAATTGTGTTGAACGTATAGCACGGAGTCAAATCTAAGATTCTGTTCAGTGACTTATGTCATTTTATTTATTTTAAGTTCTACCTTTGTTTTTGTATTCGTTGAGACAAGTGTAAGAATTGGTTTTATGGGTTTTGATATAAATTCTTTGAGGAAGATTTAATTATGAAATTATTTAGTTAGCATTTTGGAAGAAAATGTATTTTGTTGTTTAAGTTTTGATGTAAGGCTTTGTATTATTGGGTTACGACTCAATGGTATGGCCATGCCACGTCCTGCGGGCGCGGGAACGTGACAAATTCCTTCATCTGAAATTACCTTCTTTCTTGTTATATAATA
The DNA here is from genome assembly GCA_026120185.1 of Voacanga thouarsii. Taxonomy (NCBI): domain Eukaryota; kingdom Viridiplantae; phylum Streptophyta; class Magnoliopsida; order Gentianales; family Apocynaceae; genus Voacanga; species Voacanga thouarsii. The sequence goes on from JANUWF010001017.1 coordinate 10,404,222, forward strand.
CTTTCTATAAATCTTTACACACACACACACACACACACACACACACACACATATATGTATGTATGTATATATATAAAATAGTACATACATAAAATATAGGTATATGTGTGTGTATATATATATATATATATATATATATATATATATATATATATATATATATAAATATAGGTATATATGTATACATATACATACATGTATGTATGTATGTATAATAGTTTTTAGTACAAATTATTCTTATTGAGTATTAGGCCATTTTGAAATTTGATTGATTAGCCTGTGTTAAGGGAAATCATAATAATTTAGTATCAGAGCAGTTACAAACCTAAGGAATCATGCCTGCAACTCTAACCAAGAAATGAACAAAAATGTCCAGAAAATATAGGTTAATTTACAAGATTTACAAATTCATATAGAGAGTAACTTGAGAAGTTTTAATTCCTTGGACCAAACGGTTAAGGAACAATGTATGAGGCTACATTCTATAGATAAAACAATTTATGGCATGCAATTTCAATTGGAAGGAAGCATTAAACAAACTGCATCTGTCTTTACTAAAGTGAATTCCTTGATGGCTTCTGTGGGAGAAATTGTTAAGAAGATAAATATATTTAGTGGGAAAAAAAGTTGAGGTTAGTAGTTCTAGTAGTGAGATTCCTATGCAAAAAACTCCTACAAGCTTTGAATCAATTAGTATATGGTTTGGGTTTGGTGGTAGAGAGGATGGAGGAGCTAGGGTTAAGCTCGCTAAACTAGACTTTCCTACTTTTGATGGATCTGGGCTAAGGGGATGGGTGTCAAAGGTTAGGAGATATTTTAAAATTTATCAGATTCCAAAAGATAGAAAGTTAGACATTACAGAGTTGTACTGGAAGGGAATGGCATTTTTATGGTTTGGTAAGTTCAAGAAGACTTGTATTGGATATACTTGGATCAAATGGTTATGGCTTTGTATAAAAGATTTGGAGAAGGGATTGATATCCAGCTTATGGAGGAGTTTAGTAAAATCAAAACAGTTAGGAACTATAGAAGAATACTTAGACGAGTTTGAGGAATTAAGAGTTGTTATGATGATCAATATGCCCATTACAACCAAGGCTTACTATATTTCTGTATTTACTAGTGGACTAAAAGAGGAATTGAGATCCATGATTAATATGTTTAAACCCCAAACTTTAGATGAAGTCTTTGAACAAGGCATTAACATGCAAACGACCATTTTAGCCTTATACAAGAACTCCAAACCATTTACAAAATCATACCAAAACTATTACACTACAGCCAAAACCTCTTTTTCTGCCACCAAGGCATACCCTACCTCAAATAAAGTCAAAACGCAAAATACTAAAACCATACATTTTAAGAAGATTACCCTTGCAAAAATTCAAAACAGAAGAGAAAAGACTTATGCTTTAGGTGCGGTGACAAGTATATACCAGAGCATATCTATCCAAAAAAGTAACTCAACTATATTTTGTTGGATGATCTTAGTAAAGATGAAGAGGAATAAATACTTTAGGAAGGGGAAGAAGTGAAAGCAGATGATGGGGTTGCTGTTAATGTAATAGAAGTTGGGGCTGAGTTTAGCACAACTTTCTATAAAAGTCTTGACAAGTAACTTGAATTATAGCACAATAAGGATTAGAGGCAACATTAAGGGAAGAGAATTTATGTGTTGATTGACATTGGTAGTAGCATAGCTTCGTAGACAAAAATCTGGTTGAGGAATTGAAGCTTAAGAATGTTCAAACTAAATTTGTGATTATAATTGTAACTAATAGAAATAAAATGTACAGCAAAAGCTTATGCAAGAAGTTGAAATAGGAAATAGGAAAAAAAGTGTTTGAATATAATATAAGGGTATTGGAGTTAGAGGAAAGTGATATAATCTTAGGGGTTGATTGGTTGAAAAGCTACAGCCTTATTGTGTTTGATTTTGAAAATTTGAGTTTAACCTACAGCTTTATTGTGTTTGATTTTGAAAGTTTGAGTTTAACCTTTAACGAGAATAGGAAGGAAATTAAGTTAACAGGCAATAATGATAAAATTACTATCAAGATGGTTAAAGAGGAAACCCTACATAAATAGATTGAGAATGGTGAATAGATAATTGCATGCTAACTTTGTTCTATAGTTATTGAAGAAGAAGCTGAAGTCATTTTAGTTGAGGTGACTGAATTTTTATTACAAAATACTGAGGTCTTTGAGAAACCACAAGGCCTACCATCTATCAGGGCACATGAGCATCATATTATATTAGTGGAAAATGCTAAACTTTGCAAGATAAAACCACATAGGTGCCCTCGTTTTCAGAAGGTAGAAATTGAGAAAATGGTCTCTAAAATATTGCAAGGGAATCATTCAAACAAGTAACAATTCCTATGCTTCACCTGTGTTACTAGTTAAGAAGAAAGATGGTACATGGTGTTTTTGTGTTGATTACAGGTAGTTGAATTCACTCACTGTCAAGGATAAGTTTCCTATTCCCATAATTGATAATTATTGGACAAATTCCATGGTGCTAAATATTTTTCTAAAATAGCCCATAGATCGGGTTATTTTCAAATTAGGGTACATGATAATGATATTCCTAAAACTGCATTTAGGGCTCATAACGATCATTATGAGTTCAAGGTTATAACATTTGGCCTTACTAACGACCCTGTAACCTTTCAAAGCTTGATAAACAAAAGTATTTGTTGATTGTTTGAGAAAACTTGTGTTGGTGATTTTTGATGATATACTCATATACGATCCTAATTTGCAATCTCATATTGATTAATTGGAAGTGGTGTTTGATTTACTTAAGAAATATAAGCTCTATGCAAAAAGGAGTAAGTTTTATTTTGCTCAAAGTAAAATTGAATATTTGGGACATATTGTCAATTTGGAAAGAGTAGCTACTAATCCCAACAAAGTTAAAAACCTAATGGATTGGTCCTTACCTAAATCAGTTAAACAACTTAGGGGGTTTTAAGGTTTAACTGGCTATTATAGAAAATTCATCAAAGTGTATGGAATTATCAGTAAACCCCTTTGTAAAATGCTACAAAATGATCAATTTCATTGGAGGAAGGAAACTATTTCTCCATTTGAAACTTTAAAATTAGTAATGAACAATGCCCTTGCACTTGCAATACCTAATTTTTCTAAACCTTTCACCTTATAAATTGATGCTTGTGATGTAGGGATAGGGATTGTTTTGATGTAGCAAAGTAGACCTATTGCTTATCTAAGCAAGGCTCTTAGAATTAGGAATATTGGCTTATTTGTGCATGAGAAGAAGTTGATAGCCTTAGCCACTACAGTTTCAAAGTGGAGGCACAATCTTAAAGGCTATTAAGATGGACAATCAAAGTTTAAAATTCTTAATGAAACAAAGGATTACGATAGCAACATAACAAAAATGGATGTCAAAACTTTTGAGACTTGATTATGAGATTTAATATAGAAGGGCAAGGAGAATAAGGTTGTTGATGCTTTATCTAGACAAAAAGAGCTTGCAGAAATTTCCATTGTCACTCATTTGTGAGTAAAGGAAGTGATAGAGAGTTATAAGGGTGATGGATTTGCACAATAGAATATTATGAAATATTTACTGGAATCTAATAGTAGTGCAGAAATGCAGTACAGAAATAGGTTGCTTTGATTAAAGAAAAGCTATACATTGGAGGAGGAAATGAAATTAGACTTAAACTAATAAAAGAACTACATTCTACTCAACAAGGGAGATTCTTCGGTGTTGAAGCAAGTTTGCAAAGGGCTAAATCACTATTTTATTGGCCAAATATGAAGCACATGATCAAAAAGGTCATAGCTACGTGTGACATTTATCAAAAGGAGCAAAAAAGAAAAGGTTCTCTATCTTGGTCTCTTGCAACCACTTCCCATTCCAACTTAATCTTAGAGCCATATTACTATAGACTTCATTAAAGGACATTCCTAAATCAAATGGAAAAGATGTTATACTATTGACAGTGGACAGATTCACAAAATATCCCATTTTAAAGCCTTAACACACCCCTTCGATGATCAAAAGATTGTCGAAATATTCTTAGGAAATATTTACAAATTGCATGGGCTATCCAGTAGTATAGTTATAGACAAAGATAAGGTGTTCACTAGTACTTTTTGGAAAGAGATATTTAAAGCATTAGTCACAAAGCTGGACATGTCAACAGCCTATCACACACAAATTGATAGCTAAACTGAGCGGGTAACCAGTGTTTAGAACTCTTTTTAAGAAGCCTTTTTTTAATAGGCCCCAAAAATGATGTGAGCGGTTATCTTTGGTAGAATGATGGTATAATATCATCTATTATACTAGCATTAAGATGGCACATTTTGAAGCCCTTTACAATTACAAACCTCCTTTGTTATCCTTGGGATCATATCAATCAGTAAAGAATGCTGTTGTGGAAGAATACATGAAAGAAAGAAAAGTTATTAAAGTTATTCTTAAGGAAAATCTGCAGGAAACTGCCTTAAGGATACAATTTTTTGCCAATTAGAAGAGATCAAAAAGAGTATTTGAAGTGGGAAATTGGGTCTATCTCAAATGATAGCCTTTCAAACAGAGCTCAATAGTTGTTAGGAAAAAAAAAAAATCTTAAGTTGGGTTCAAAATTATATAGACCATATCTCATCCTTGAGAAGATAGGGAAAATGGTTTATGAGCTACAATTACCTACCAACTCTCAAATTCACCATGTGTTTCATGTGAGTTTACTTTTTTTTTTTTTTAAAGTAGGAGATAGAAGGGTCATTTGTTATAATTTACCAACTTTGGGTGAAGATGGACAGCCAAGATTGGAACCAGTGGCTATTTTAGACCGCAAACCAATTAAGAAAAAAAAAATGAACTTATTGTTCAATGGAATATTCAATGGTCCAATCTTCTATTAGAAGAAGTTTCATAGGAGGATGTTGATTTCATTTTGCAGTAATTTTTAGTTTTCAAACTTGAGGAAGGTTTTCTTGGAAGGAAAAGGGGTGTTATGAGTAGAAGAATAGAAAATTCAAAATAGAATAGAAAACTCAAAATTCTATTTTTGTTATTTAAAAGGAGTTTGTCAGGTCGAGTTGTAAATTCGATTTAAATAGTCAAATAGGACAACATCATTTTACTGCTAGACTGCCAATTAGCAACGGTAATTCTTGAACAATTATATCAATTATTACTGTTCATCTTTTTCTTCCTGAGGGAGGTAAACCAATGGGTTCTCTGAGTTGAGGATTGTGATGTTCTCTTGGAAGGTATAAATATCATGTTATAAAAGGAACGAGGCATCATGAATTAGACTGTAAAAATTTCAAAACAATTTTGAAGTAATTCTCTTATTTCTGTAGATTCCTTCATCTGAAATCACTTTTTGTTCTTGTTCCATCCTACTCTTTGTAAATTCTCATATATATATATATATATATATATATATATATATATATATATATATATATATATCGTAGTTTTTTTCGTACAAATTATCTTTATTGAGCATTGAGTTATTCTAAAATTTAATTGATCAGACTGTGTTAAGAGAGATCATAACACTTTGGTTCTAGTTTGAGGGCTTTGTTACTGGGTTTTGATTGATGTCTAGGAATGCTATCTTGAAGTGGTTTTGGCCATAATCACTAGCGCTAAGACCTACCAAACTCTGTTGTTGGTTGCCTCTGGAAAAAGATGAACAAGATAGGATGACGATGAAGGAGGCAAATCAAATCAGAGTTTTCTTAGGTAACCACCGACTAACTGGCATATGCCCAAATAAAGAAACTTGCTAAATGAAAAGCCACATGAGATTTTGTTATGATGAATGCTTTGAAATAGGCCAAAACCATATAGGATTTTGGGTTGTTGTGTTTTAGCACAATGTGAAAAGGAGACCTATGGAGATAAGAAAATGCAAACCCAGATGGGAAATTAGGTAGGTTGTTAGTTGTTGTATGATGTTGAAGAATTGGAAATGCTTACTTTGCACATCTTCAACCACAACTTTAGGGTTGAGGTGTTGATAGATTGGAGAGAAATTGAAGGACTATGAGTTTGTTTTTCAAGCACCATGGATTGGCATCGTGATCAAATTTGGGAACTAATGAAATCTATATATTTCAATGATACAAGAAGAGAGAGATTTGAGAAGAAATTAGAATTGAAAAGTCTTAGAAAATGACTGGTTGAACCATGAAGACTTCAACTATTATAGTAAATCCAATAGTTGAGAATGTCAAGTAATCGACAATAGATGTTGCATCTTCTTCAACGACTTCAACTATAGGTTGAGAAAAAAAAAAAAAACTATTTTAGACTATCTTGGGTGTAGTTTTTGGCTTGGCCAAAGTAGATTAGGTTCTCTTCCTTCTTTGGAAACTTCCTTCGTCTTCTTCTCATTTTCTTTGATTTTCATGGTAATTTTTTCTTTTTGAATCAATAGAAAGTCTCTCTACCCTCATTTTTGCATTTTTTTTTTCTTTTACAGTTTAGTTGTTTCTTAACAATTAGTATTAGAGTTGGTGATCCTTGGCCAATAATGGTCATAACTAGATTGCAATCTAAATTTCAGACCTTTGGGTCAAATATTGAGATTATGGAAATTTGTAACTCAATTGAGATTCAAAGGAAGATAGCAGATGAAATGGATTAGGGGATTACAAAGCTTTTCTCTGAATATGATGAACTCGAGCTACCTTGGCCTTGGCACACTCTTAGACTTCTCAATTAAAGGTTGATATTCATCAAACAACTTTGGTTATGAGGGGGTTGGAAAGCAATTTAGATAGTTTCTGAGGGAAGTTAGATCAGATGATGAAGCACAAGGGAGTTTTGGGGGAAAGTAGCTATGGAGAAGATGTAGGATTAACTGTTAGGGAAATTAAGGGAGCAAAGAGATTTGAGGGTGAATGGTAGAAATTCTTACCATGGCCATAAACTCTCTAAATTTGATTTCTTCCTCTTTTGATGGATGTAATCAGTGTGGATTTCAATGTGTCATGGATATTTCTAGATACATCAAATAGATGAAACTTGAATTAGCTGAATTGTAAATGAAAGGTAGTGATTATATATAGTTACAGAGTTATAAGGCTAGCCATGGGTAGGTTGATTGACTGAGTTTTCCCATGGCAATTTGTAAAAGAGTTAGTGAGGGAATTGCAGAAGATGTGATTGGTGAATTTTGTAAGATTAAACGAAATGGAAGTTTAAAAGAATGCATGGAGAAATTTGAGGAGTTAAAAGCTTTGTTTACTTGTAGCTTTTCTAATCTTCCAAAATCCTATTTTGTCTCAGTATTTTTAAGTGGGTTGAAAGAAGTAATTAAAACTGCAATACAAATGTTTCATCTTGAAACCTTAAAGAGAATATATGAACTAGCCATTTCCCATTAAAAATACATCAACTTATCCCCGAAACTCCCTAAATCTAATAGCAAAACCTTTAGTTTTCCAGGAATGAAGTCCTTTTCACACACAAAAACCTTTAAGTCTTATAAAATTCCTGATCCAAAATAATTAACTAAAAATCCTATCAAATTCAAGAAGATTATCTCAGAAGAATTGTTGAGAAGGAAGGAAAAGAGATTATGTTTGAATGTGGTGAGAAGTATAGTGCTAACTATATTTGTTTATTAAAAGGGGTGAATATGGTGATAGTGAAAGAATTAGTTGAGGGAAATAGAAGAGAAATGGAGATATTGGAATTGTATGAGGAAATTGGAGAAGTTGGGGACATAACCTTAATGTCACTTAATGCAATAAAGGGAAGTAGTAGTAATAATACCATTATAATTGAGGGAAAACTTAAGAATAACGTAATTCTATATTAGTTGACACTAGGAGTACACACAACTTCTTAGATAAAAGGATTGTTAAGAAAATGAAGCTGCCCTAAGAGCAGGTTAAACCCTTGTTAATCACTATTTCAAATGGTGAAAATTTATGGTGCACAAAAGGGTATAGAGGAGTAAGGTGGTAAATGTAACGGATAGAGTTTAAGTAGGATTTTAGCATCATCCAGTTGTATGGCAATGACATGATTTTGGGAATAGATTGGCTTAAAAAAATTAATCCTATAGTGTTTGATTTTCAAAAGACGAAATTAGATTTTGATCATAATGGGGCAACCAATTAAATTGGAAGGAAATTCTAGTAAAATACAACTCAAAACTATAGGGAAGAAAGTTGTGCAAAGCTGATGAAGAAGGAGAAATATATTTTTATTGGGATGTTAGGTTTTAGAGATAACAATTTTCCCACTTAAACCTGCAACCCGATCCAGTCCAGTCCGGTTGGGCTGAGAATTCTTCGATTTAAGCGGAGATGAGAATAGAGACTGTAGGCAAGGATTCATGCAATCCCTAGTGTCAGCCTAGCTTGGCATGCCCTACACACACACACACACACACACACACACACACACACACACACACACACACACACACACTAGCACTAAGGCTCAAATACAAATTTTCTCCACCTTTTCTTGTAAGTTTATTCTACCATTAGACTCTATCTTATAGTATTAGCTTACTTCAAATAATTTACCCTGTAATGTTAATTATTATAGATCAATTTAGATAAGTATTACCAAAATATTTCAAAACTAATTTGAAATAAATATGCGAGCATGAATAAAAAATATTAAGTAGTGCATGATATTTAGTTAATTATGTCTACCATGATAGAAAAAAAATTATTTCAATTCTTATATACTACCTAATAACTCATAATTGAATATAGTTCATATGTTATTTTTATTTTGATTATTAATAATACTTTCTTATCATTCTAGTTTATTTTCCTTATTATGAAAAGCACATATTCTAATCATTAGAATAGTTTATAGCATCACTTCAACTAATAGTAATTACATAAGGATTCATATTATTGATAAGATTATTGTGAATTGTATTAATTAGTAGATGATATAATTATTTTAAATAAAACCTTCAAAAATTAGCAAGGTTCACTTGATAATTAGCCTTAAATCTAGCCATTAAACTAAGTAAATCACATTAATCTAATCTAACCTAAAGTCTCAAATACATCATTTTGTAATTATTAAAATCTACAACATATACAAAATTTCATGCAATATATGCAATAAGAAGGCTTGTTATTTTTTGCAATATTCTAAAATAAATTGATTTCACATTTTGAAGTAATTTAAAATATCATATGGTTTGAATTTTATTGTGTTCTTTTTACCAAAGTCACGAGAAATTAAAAGGTCAAAAGAATTAAAATTCTAATGATTTATAAGATTTCAAAATTGTATAAAATATTTTTTATACTATTTGCATATAGAAAATTAATAATTAAATTATTATTTTGTTGAACAAAATCATGTTAATATTAATAATCATATTTCAAAATTTAAAGGTGGTGGTGGCCAGAAGAGAGAGGCTTTGTTGGTTAGGAAGAAAGAGAAATGAGAAGGAAGAAAAGAAAAGAAAAAGAATAAAATAAATAAAGGAGAAGAGGAAAAAAGGAAAATGAAAAGAAAAAAAATTATGAAGTAATAATTTTATTCTTACTAATTTAGTGATATGATTAATACGTAAATTTTTGAAAACCACCACAAAAATTATGAAAATGATTAAAAATTTTTGAATAAAAATATATCGGAGACGAAAAAAAAATCTTTAGAAACATTCCTTAGCTGCTAGGCCCAACCAAGCTCCCTCTTCCCCACTAGACAGGGATCGAAGATTATTTTATCCCCCATCGAGTCGAGGACAGGGATTTCTACCTTTTCTTATGATGAGGATAGGAGAGATAGGGGTATGCGAGGGCAGGGCTGGGATTTCTAATTTCCACCCCGGCCTGGCCCTATTACCATTCCTATTATGTTCCATTTCAGCATAAGAAGTAGAAGATGTGAGAGATAAAAGAGGTCAAGCAGCTAATAAGTGAATTTTTAGATAGTTTTCAGAAACCACAAAGGTTACCACCCCATAGGAATTATGAACATCATATTATTTTGCAGGAAAGAGTTGTACCATTCAAACAAAAACCTTATAGGCTACCACACTTTTAGAAAGGAGAAGTAGAAAAAATGATTGAAGAGATGTTGACTGAAGGAATTATCAAGCTAAGCTCGAGCCCCTACCTATCACCTATTATTTTGGTTAAGAAGAAAAATAGGATAGAGAGATTTTGTGTAGACTTTAAACAGTTTAATTCTATCATAGTTAAAGAAAGTTTCCAACTCCTCTTGTTGATGATATGTTTGATGAGTTTAAGGAATCAAAATACTTTAGTGAGATAGACCTTGGAGAAGGATATTTTCAAATTAGAATGAGTGATGAAAACATATACAAGACTGCATTTAATACATAGTTGGGGCATTATGAATTTACAGTAATGTTTTTTGGACTTACTAATGCCCTAGAAACATTCTAAGATTTGATGAATAAGGTGTTTGACGAATTTTTGAGGAAGTTTGTACTAGTATTATTTGATGATATTTGAGTATATAGCAAGGATTAGGGCTCTTATTTGAAGTATCTCAGGACAGTTTTGCACACCTTAAGGAAATATCAATTATGTTATAAGAAGAACAAGTGTTCTTTGCTAAGCATCAAGTGGAATACTTAGGTTATATAATATTAGCTGGGGAATTAAGCATGGATGAAGCTAAAACTAAGGATGTGTTACAATGGCCAAAATATGAATTAATCAAGTAGTTGAAGGGATTTTCAGGGCTCCAGGCTATTAAATAAGATTTATTAAGGGCTATGGATTGATTAGCAAACCTCTTACTATGCTGCTCAATAAAGATAATTTATAGTAAAATGAGAAGGCTGAGAAGATATTTCAAAAGCTTAAGGAAATTATGTGTTTAGCTGATGTGTTAAAATTACTAAATTTCAACTAACCATTTGTGGTTGAAATAGATGATTGTGATTAAGGGATGAGAGCAATGTTGATGTAAGAGGGAAAACTTATAGCTTAATATAGTAAAGTAATGGCAGAGATAAGTAAAGGACTATCGACCTATGAAAAAGAATTAATGTTATTAATAACTATTGTACAAAAGTAGAGACATTATCTAGAAGGAGGACATTTCATCATTAGAACAGGTCATCAAAGTCTTAAACATTTACTAGAACAAAGGATCAACATTACTAAAAAACCTTAGGGGGGGGGGAGGTGGTGAATAAGGTTTTTGGTAAATTGAAAAATTGCCCTTAAATAAAATCTGTTTTGGGAGAAAGAAATGTTCTTCGAATTTTTGACCAACAATACTTGCAATAGCGAGAGCTTTTCAGAATGACTTGAGAAATATCTAGACTTAGAATAAAGCAAGTTGTACGATGCAATTAATGTTGGATTGAAAATAGGTTTGTGAGAGCCTTTAAAGATTTCTTTAGAGAAGTAAGAAAATTTGACCTGGAACGATTTGCAGCTGATCCAAAAATAAATGCAGAGAAATATAACAGGGGATTTATAGTGGTTTGATCTACCAAGATCTACATCCATTACTTTAAGCTCACACTTAAGAATTTTCAACAAGATTTTATACACCTAATTTAATGGTATCAATCTGTACTAAATACAAGAGAGGATCACCACACTCGATTTTTCAAAGCCTCTCAATCAATCAACAAATCAAGAATCACTCCAAATGGATTTTACATCATAAACTTGATACACAAAGATGATTGAAGATAAATGAAATAAAAGTAGCTCACTTATTTGAGCAGATATACACGAAGAATAAGCTGAAAAACTTTTACCTTTTAGACACAATTTGATTTCACTTTAAAGTACTTTGATAAAGGAAAATTTTATTTTCTATAGAGCAAGAATGTTTCTTAGAAGGATAGGACAAAAATCTACATTCAAATATAGTTTTGAAGCATTTTATAGAGACATAAAGTAGAGCTCCAATGGCTATAAAACAGCTAGTTTTTGCTGTCAAATTTGCTAGAGTCTTGGACTCAAGTTTTAGATGATGGTGCACCTAAACGGTAAGTCCAAATTAGCATTTTTTTAGCAAAATCGATTTGATAATGTTCACAGAGTTTTAGACATAGCTTTTGGATGTAGGGTCACCCAAAATATTCAATCTAAAATTCTGAGGATTTAAACCTTTGAAATATTTTGTTTTAGTGGTTTAAGGTGGAATTAAACTGAATCATAAGGTAACAAATATATAGAAATTTATACAGAGAGATATCTTAACAGAGATTCCTAGTCTAAGGTTCTTCTATAATGGATTCTTTGTTTGCAATCTCTTAAGCTTAATATTCTTTTTGATTTTTCATTCTTAAATTCTATTGTTTCAAGAGTTGCTTAGTAATCCTATTTGCACGCCTTTGAAGACCTGAGGTCAAATATGTCCTATAACAAGTAGATCACACAAGTTAGTCTTCATCAATATTTGTTATAAGTCAAAATATAGGAGACTGCCCTTAGGGCTAACAATCTCTCACTTTTTGAGTGATAACAAACTTGATGGGATTATAATATAAAGAATAATGATATGTACAGTACGACCATGTTTAGATCAAAAGAAATAAAAATATTTTTCATTGACGTGTAATCTCTATTTATAGAACTCAAAGAGTGTTTATGAAATTACGATTAAGGAAAATCAAAGCATATATTCACAAACATGGCTCGATGAGCCTATGGCCTAACCTACCTCTATATCCTCCTTCTTTCCATCATACGACTATTCCTTAAAAGAAAAACCGTAATAAAAATTATATAAATATGTACACAAAGAGGTATAGTAAATAAATCATAAGATGAGATGCTCCCCCTTAATATGTGCATATATAAATATCTGTAAAGTATGAGATTTAGAGGTGCGTTTTGAGAGAAAACTAGCGTTAACCTTTGGACGTCCAAAATGTGTATCTAAAACTGGGTGAAGGAAAGTATGAAACTTTTGGATTTTAGGTTTTGGATGACCAAATCATGTATTCAAAATAAGGTAAAGTTTAGACAAAAACTGACTCCTTTAAAAGAACTCATTTTTTGACTGGACTTTTGGAACAAAAGAATGTGTGTCCAAAACTCCCCCTATCAAAGTGCAGGAGACAATGGGTTTTCAGAAATTTTAATCCATACTAGTTTTCTCAAATAATTTGTCTTTAAGGAAAGTTTTATACAATAAGAGATATCTGAATAACTATCCTTATTATCTAATATTTTTAATAAGGAACATATCACAGAACTATATCACAATAGCTTTAAAAAAAACCAGATTCACCAACAACCTCAGTCTCAATGATACCTTTATACCTGAAGAGAACACCTTTGACGGAAAGTAGGATATCAAACTGGTTTCTTTTTGGATATCAGCAAACTGTGATCACAAATTATAAACCAACAAAATTTTCACAACATACTGGTTTAATCAAATCCAAATCCCGACATGAATTTCATAGAGAGAATCACAGGATCTTAACAACATTTAGAATTAGCATATGAATCGTTTCACAGTAGAACATCAATTTGCACAAAACCGCATAGCTCTCAGTTCTACTTAAGGATAGTCAACAGTTAATCAATAGTGCAGAAGCTATATATAGCCACAGAGAGCATAGCACAATAACATAATGTGGTGTTCAATTAAATTGCCACCATTCTTTCATAGTGTAGGTGCATATCACACATACATACATACTTTCCCAATCCCAACACAATAATCACAATCATAATTTACACATACATACTTGCCCAATCCCAGCACAACAATCACAATCCCAATTCAGCTAGCTATCATTTTTCTCCCTCTTTTGTCATCAATCAAAATGGAGAGTAATAAGTAAATATATAAAGTAGGGATAATTATATATATATATATATATATATGTGTGTGTGTGTGTGTGTGTGTGTGTGTGTAAAGTATGATGGCAAAACGCACCACAGGAAGCCATGGACGGGAAAACATAGATAAAAAAAAATTAAACGCGGGCCATAAAGGCCATGCGGAAGCGTGAAGATCATACATTTGCGTTCCTTAACCCTCCTAGGTTGCGTAGGAACAGATTGAACGGCTGGAATTGCCTCGCTTTGCACAGTTGAAGGAGCTTTCGGTTGAATACCCGCTAGCCTTCGACTTCGTCATGTTTGCATTAACGCTTAGCTTTCCAGCTCTCGGGATATTCCTCAGCCTAACCTCTAGTCGGTGAACACTATGGTGAAGAGGAAGGGTCTCAATTCTCCTTGGTTCGTTCGCTATTGATTAGCAAAGAACAAGAGAAAAACAAGAAGAAGAAGAAGAAGAGACTTTGAGAGCGAGAGAGAGAGACTCACGTGAGAGTCTCCTTAGCCAAGGAAAATTAGGTTTTTTTTTTTCTTTTCAAAGAGTTGTTTATATTTAGCCAAAATTAGGTCTCTCAATCTCTGATAAACATATCCCCGGGATTTCAAAATATCCGAATGTTATCCTGAGAAACAGTTTGGCCTAACCTTAAACTCCTCTTAACCATCTCTGGAAAAAACCCTAAGGTCCAAGCCATTGGGCCAGATAAATATTTATTATTTTTCTTGGACCCAAAAGGCCCAAAATAATAAATATTAATTATTTATTTTCTAGGCTTACATAAGTAACCCAATAAATAATTAATGCGCCCAAATGAACCATAATAATTAATCTTTAATTATTTATTTCTTGGGCCTACATAAATAACCCAATAAATAATTAAACATTAATTATTTCCCCTAGTTTAAGCCCAGGTTAATTTCTTAATTATTCATACTGGACCTAGGCCCTGAATAATTAATTAACCAAATAAACTAGATAATTAATTTCTCTCAACTCCTATTTTATTTATTTATTTATTTATTTTATTCCGATCCAATAATAAATTAGACTTCCGAATAAAATAAAATAAAACAAAATAAAATAAAATCCTCTTCAACTGAGACCAATTCCTCATCCCAAAAATAGTTAGGACTTACGGGCTATCCCGAGGACCAAAAAGACACATCGCCTTGGCTGCTAAAATGACCAAAATACCCCTGCTATATAAATAGCTGTATTTTGTATTTTAAATATTTCATAATATCACCATAAGAAAATATTGACCCCAAGGACAATGCTGCATTCGCAAAGTCTCCGACCTACAGGTGAAATGACTAAAATACCCCTCCACACATCGCCGTACATTTAGAGAGGAAGAAGTGTACTAACACCCCTCTAAATGACATCTACCATCCTTAGGCTTCTAGTCCAATGATCCACGACTTCTGGAGTGTTTCCGCTTTCAAGGGAGCTACCCTAAAGCAAACATCCAAGTCATGTTTCCCGGGGCCCCGGCTAATTTAGACCATTCGGACAACCACAAGGGCGATATAGTGCGAAACTATCTTGTATAAGTCTGTCTTAACTAACTAGTCACACATACCCAACATGCAAGTATATTGGCCCTATGATAGAACCTCAACTACAGACAAATCAAAGTATATGCTTCCGGCTTCGCTAGACCACCAACTCATACTCAAGTCGTAGAGTACTTGGTCCACGTTGTAGCGGTAGTAGTCTAGGTTTCTACCATATAGTACTTTGAGAAACCACTACTACAGGTCATGTTCTACGTATTCGAAATACGCTTATGTCATGAAGTGAGTGGACTACCCACTGGCTAAAGGTAAGCCATTCCCCATTTGGAATTCATAACATAATAACCTAAACATGATGAGGTTCACAGTCTCATCAATAGGTTAAGAACAAATGTTTATGTGTTAAATAACCCGTGATCCATACCTTCTTGTGAAAGACCACCATTCACATGGATCACTTATTTAAACACAATGGAGTGCATTCCAAACGAAAATCGTGCACAAACAAAAAGTAAATTCACAAACAATTTTCGAAAACAAATTCTTTTATTAAATAATTCGATTTTACATCAGAAACCTAGTCTAAGAGGGCATACAATCCAACAATCTCCCACTTGCACTCTAAGACTAGGTAAGTCCATAGGTGCCCACCCCTATGGCGTCTAAGTGTCTCTTGAAGACTCTCTCAGCCAAAGGCTTGGTGAATGGGTCTGCTAGATTGTTTTCTGAGGTAATATGCTCCACCACGACTTCCCATCTCTGGATGAAATCCCGGATCAGGTGGTACTTCCTCTCGATGTGTTTCCCCTTCTTGTGGTTCCGAGGCTCCTTAGATTGCGACACTGCTCCAGTGTTGTCGCAATACATCACAACCGGCCTATCCATATGTGGTACGACTCCAAGTTACGAAAGAAACTTCCGGAGCAGGCTCGCTTCCTTGGACACTTCCGAAGGCTGCCACATACTCGGCTTCCATGGTTGAGTCGACAATACAAGATTGCTTGATACTCCTCCATGAAATTGCTCCTCCGGAAAAGGTGAAGACATATCCACTAGTGGATTTTCTCTCATCCTTATTCGCTCGGAAGTACGAGTCCGTGTATCCTGCAGGAACCAAATCATCGACCACAGTAAACCGACATATAATCTCTCGTTCCCTTGAGGTACTTGAGAATATGCTTTACTGACTTGCCAATGAACCTCCCCAGGTTTGAGCGATATCTGCTAACTAAGCCCACGGCAAAGCGGATATCCGGCCTAGTACACGACATGGCGTACATGAGACTTCCCACCGCCGAAGCGTAGGGAATCCTACTCATTCTGTCCTTTTCTTCTTGAGACTTAGGACAGGTCCTTCGAAGAAAATGACAACCCATGTACGCAAGGGATTAGAGCTCCCTTGCATGAGTCCATGCTTGTACTTGGCCGACATCTTGTCAATGTATGTCGCTTGGGATAATCCTAACATTCTCTGCTTCCTATTTCTAAGAAGCCTAATCCCGAGAATGTAGTCGGCTTCTCCCAAGTCCTTCATACTTGAATTGACTAGACAGCCAAACCTTTGTAGATGACAATGTCCCTACATCATTTCCAATGAGTAGAATGTCATCCACATACGGGACAAGAAAAACCACATTGATGCCTTCAAGTTTCCTGTACACGCATGGTTCATCTTCATTTTGAATAAAACCATAAGACTTTACGAGTCTCATCAAAACGAATGTTCCATGCTCTTGATGCTGCTTAAGTCCATAAATGGACTTCTTAAGCTTGCAAACCATGTGTTCCTGGCCTTCGACAATGAAGCCTTCCGGTTGGGACATATAGATGTCTTCGCTAAGATGGCCATTTAAGAATGCCGTCTTGACATCCATTTGCCATATCTCGTAGTCATAGTGACGAGGCGATGGCAAGGAGGATGCGAATGGATTTAAGCATGGCTACGGGGAAAAGGTTTCCTCATAGTCGATACCCTCTTTACGAGTATACCCTTTCGCCACAAGCCTAGCTTTGAAGGTTTCCACCTTCCCATCCGCTCCTCTCTTCCTCTTGTATACCCACTTGCACCCAATGGGTTTTATCCCTTCGAGTGAAGCTACAAGATCCCAAACCTGATTGAGGTACATAGACTCGATCTCGGCTTTCATTGCTTCATGCCACGGATTTGCATCGGCATCGGCAATAGCCTCCTCGTATCTAGCGGGGTCTTGTTCTCGATGGTCGGAAACCAGCTCAAAGGCTTCTCCAGTCCATCTATCCGGAACCCTAGACACTCTCCCACTACGACGAGGCTCCATTTGTACAGGCTCTTGAGGCTGTGCCTCTTCTTGTTCCAAAATCGGGTCAGTAGAAGTTGATTCCATAGATAACTTCTCCTGCAGTTCCAACCTCGTTGAACCTTTAGTGGAAGTACTTTGATCATCTTCCAAGTATCTAGCATTGGTACTAACTAGTACCTTCTGCTCCTTAGGATGATAAAAGTAGCCTCCTTTTGTCCCTTTTGGATACCCAACAAAATAGCATAATTCTGATCTTGGTTCCAACTTGTCTCCCTTGATCAGTACATAAGCTGGACACCCCCAAATCCTGAGATGATTCAGACTTGGCTTACGCCCAGTCCACATCTCATAGGGAGTCCTAGGTACTGACTTGGAAGGCACCAAGTTCAGAATATATGCCGTTGTTTCCAGGGCATATCCCCAAAAGGACACTGGAAGAGTAGCATGAGACATCATGCTTCGGACCATTTCCATCAACGTCCTGTTCCTTCTCTCAGCTACTCCGTTCTGCTGGGGGTTCCGGCGCGAGAGGCTGGGATACTATCCCATGATGTACCATGTAGTCCTTGAATTCACCTAGGAGGTACTCTCCACCACGATCCGATCGTAAGGTTTTGATTAATTTACTGTCCAGACGCTCCACTTCAGCCTTAAACTCTTTGAACTTGTCAAAAGAGTCAGACTTGCGTCTCATCAGGTAAATGTAACCATACCTCGTACAATCATCCGTGAACGTGATGAAGTACTCAAAACCTCCCCTGGCTGGTGTAGACAATGGACCGCACACATCAGTGTGAACAAGACTCAACACCTCCTTGGCTCTATCCGCCTTTGGTGTAAAAGACCTTTTGGTCATTTTTCCCATCAGGCAAGATTCACACTGAGGCCAACTTTCCAATCTCAATGAGCCCAAAGGCCCATCATGGATTAGCCTCTGAATCCTGGTTGAGTTAATATGACCCAACCTCAGATGCCAAAGGTATGAATCATTGATATTGGTCTTTCTCTTCTTAGTTAAAGGTTCAGACAGAGCGTTATTTGATTGGTTATTAATAGGGTTTAAAAAGAACAAATTTCCATACATGTGCCCAGTACATAAAATTTCTCCATCTCTACTGATAGAAATACCAGAATGGAAAGATACAGAATATCCTTGATTAATAAGTTTTGCAACTGAAATCAAATTCTGACGAAAACCAGGTACATATAAAATGTCTTTTAAAACCACTATCTTATTACAATCAAAATTAAGATCCAGCTCTCCCACTGCAAGGGCCCAGACTTGTGCTCCATTACCCACTCGAAGCCCATGTTCGCCCTTCTTGAGTCTTCTTATCTTCCTAAACCCCTGCAAGGAGTTACAGATATGATCAGTGGCTCCTGAATCAACAATCCAAGTGGAAGTTGATCCTACCATTGATATGGACTCTAGATAGTAAACATTACCTGTGGGGTTTTTCTTGGCCTGAAGATCTGGACACTCCTTTTTCTAGTGTCCCTTCTTTCCACACTTGAAGCACTTGCCCTTTGGTTTGTCCTTGGGCTGGTTCTTGGGCTGAGACTGCTTGCATTCCCCTTCTTCCTCTTGAACTTTACGGGCTTAGGCCCGGTTCTTGAAGAAGAGGCCTTAGCAATCATGGCCTTAGGCTGCGGCTTCATGACCTTCTCCGCCATCCGGAGCTCCTTCATCGGTTCGGTCAAACTCATGTTCAACTTGTTCATGTTATAGTTTAACTTAGGCCGAGTGAAAGAGCCGGTAGAGATTCGAGAACCATGTCCACTTGGCTCTCGGGGTCAATGACAGCCCCTAAGATTTCTGCCTCCTCGAAAGCAGCAATCATCTTGAGCATATGCTCTCGGACTGATGCTCCCTCAGCCATCTTAGTGTTTACAATTGTTCGAAGAGCCTCCTGCCTTGCGGGCCGGCTCTTGTCCACGAACATAGTTGCCAACGATTGACTTATGTCATATGCAGAAGCCATGTGCTCGTGTTTTGGTTGGAGCACATTAGACATGGAAGCTAACATATAGCAACGTGCCATTTTGTCAGCTTTCTTCCATGCCTTTTCAGCCTCTCGCTCTTCGGCGGTGGAACCTTCCCAGATAACAGGGCGGGTTTCGTAAAGGACATACTTATACTCCTCGGTTGTGAGTATTATGTCCGGAGTTCCTTTTCCGATCCACATAGTTTGGACCCGTTAACTTATTCTCCCTGAGAATAACGGCCAATGGACTAAAAGAACCTCCCACCATTTCTGAAAATCGAAAATAAAAGAAAGAAATTAGTTTGTGAAAACAAAATGAAATTTGTGCACTGAAAATAATTTGGCTCTTAGGAAAAGCGACATAGCTTCTTGGGAAGATTAACGGTTTCCTAAGCTAAGTGTATTAACCACCACAAATTAATTTCCCTTCTAGGTAATGGTCTAGAGAATAACTCCATCGTGGGATGGCCGTTTCCTCTCATTTCCTATGGACATACCTCGCACTATAACCTCCAACGTGGGCTGGCCGATCATAGTACGTGCCCGGGTTATTAATTACATCCTTCCATTAGATCTAGATCCTTGTGGTATCCCCATCCTATACGGGTTCACTCCCGGGGTGACGCGAGGGGATCCACGATCTCTAATGAGGACCGTGATGGAAGCCGTGGGGCCGTTGGAACCCCTCTCCCACTTAATCTTTTAAAATTAAGGTTTTACGGAAAATATCCTTTTGAAATTTCCATTAAGTTTTTCTTAACTCAAAAATAAAATATCTAAGTCCAATAAAATCTCTATGTCAAGGCTTATATCCTTTGAGAGATTTCCTCCATGGACTAATTTTATATAAGTTAAAACTTAATGATTTCAAAAATTTCCAATTAAAACTTTCTAGAGACTTTGGTCTCAAGTTTATTTGACAAAATCATTTTTCTAGTCCAAAACAAAACAAAATGGCTCTCCATTTTAATTTACAAAAATATCTAAATCCAATATATTTTCTATGTCAAGGATTAAATCCTTTGAGAAAATATTTAAGGATTAATTTTTGTACCAATTAAAATAACCATTTAGTTTTTAAAGAAAAATATTTTTCCTTGCCAAAACAAAAGGTTCCCAAAGACTTTGGTCTTTGAGAAAAAGCACACATAGGTACATAAAAAAAATAGCATGCTAGAAAACAATAAACGTTTTCATGCTTTTCTATTTTTTTAAACCTAAGTGCCCAAATAATAGAATTAAACACATTAATTAATTAATTAATGATCTTGTTTAATCCTAAAATCCCTTACTAATATTTTTCATGCAAATATATTCCAAGAATATAAATATGGCAAAAATATTAACTTCGCTCAGTATGGGACCCAAAACGAAAAAGAAAAAAAAATAAAAAAAAATTTGATCGGAGGTCCACTTGCACCAGCCGCACCGGATCCGGGCCCATTTGGCCTGTGGTCCACCGCGGCCGCTGTGCACCGCGCGCACCAGATCAGGCGCTGCCTCAACCCGCAAAACCGCTCCGCTCCGTGACCCGCACCGAATCCGCCCGCCTTGCTTCGCCCGCGCAATTGCATTTTCAATTCTGCAATTTTCATCGGCTTAATTTGCTACAGTATCGGCTCGACTCACGCGGCTCAGAAGACGCGGCTCGTGAAACAGAAACAGTGCGGCTCGACTTAATCGGCTCCGCGGCTTAGGAACAGTGCATCTTCTTCGTTTTTCTTTCTTTCCACGCGAAAATTTGCAGAGCTTCTTTTCTTCATATTTTGCTCAAATTTTTGGCTTCTTTGGACATTTTTACTTTTGAAAACTCATCCAAAACATAACCACAACCGCCTATACCCATTAAAATTGGGTTTACACGATTAAAACACCAAAGCCAAAAAAATTTACAGTAGCTCCTATGCTTCACGGTGAAGCTTACAAAACCATCTATCCCATACCAAAACAGCGAAGGATCACAAGTATAATCATCTTCTCCATTTTATTAACTACCATGCTCCCTATATTGATCAAAACCAATGGCTCTGATACCACTTTGATGGCAAAACGCACCACAGGAAGCCATGGACGGGAAAACAGAGATAAAAAAAAATTAAACGCGGGCCATAAAGGCCATGCGGAAGCGTGAAGATCATACCTTTGCGTTCCTTAACCCTCCTAGGTTGCGTAGGAACAGATTGAACGGCTGGAATCGCCTCGCTTTGCACAGTTGAAGGAGCTTCCGGTTGAACACCCGCTAGCCTTCGACTTCGTCTTGTTTGCATTAACGCTTAGCTTTCCAGCTCTCGGGATATTCCTCAGCCTAACCTCTAGTCGGTGAACACTATGGTGAAGAGGAAGGGTTTCAATTCTCCTTGGTTCATTCGCTATTGATTAGCAAAGAACAAGAGAAAAACAAGAAGAAGAAGAAGAAGAAGAAGAGACTTTGAGAGCGAGAGAGAGAGACTCACGTGAGAGTCTCCTTAGCCAAGGAAAATTAGGTTTTTTTTTTTCTTTTCAAAGAGTTGTTTATATTTAGCCAAAATTAGGTCTCTCAATCTCTGATAAACATATCCCCGGGATTTCAAAATATCCGGATGTTATCCTGAGAAACAGTTTGGCCTAACCTTAAACTCCTCTTAACCATCTCTGGAAAAAACCCTAAGGTCCAAGCCATTGGGCCAGATAAATATTTATTATTTTTCTTGGACCCAAAAGGCCCAAAATAATAAATATTAATTATTTATTTTCTGGGCTTACATAAGTAACCCAATAAATAATTAATGAGCCCAAATAAACCATAATAATTAATCTTTAATTATTTATTTCTTGGGCCTACATAAATAACCCAATAAATAATTAAACATTAATTATTTCCCCTAGTTTAAGCCCAGGTTAATTTCTTAATTATTCATACTGGACCTAGGCTCTGAATAATTAATTAACCAAATAAACTAGATAATTAATTTCTCTCAACTCCTATTTTATTTATTTATTTATTTATTTTATTCCAGTCCAATAATAAATTAGACTTCCTGAATAAAATAAAATAAAACAAAATAAAATAAAATCCTCTTCAACTGAGACCAATTCCTCATTCCAAAAATAGTTAGGAGGACCAAAAAAGACACATCGCATTGGCTGTTAAAATGACCAAAATACCCATGCTATATAAATAGCTGTATTTTGCATTTTAAATATTTCATAATATCACCATAAGGAAATATTGACCCCAAGGACAATGCTGCATTCGCAAAGTCTCCGACCTACAGGTGAAATGACTAAAATACCCCTCCACACATCGCCGTACATTTAGAGAGGAAGAAGTGTACTAACATCCCTCTAAATGACATCTACCATCCTTAGGCTTTTAGTCCAATGATCCACGACTTCCTGGAGTGTTTCCGCTTTCCAAGGGAGCTACCCTAAAGCAAACATCCAAGTCATGTTTCCCAGGGCCCTGGCTAATTTAGACCATTCGGACAACCACAAGGGGTGATATAGTGCAGAAACTATCTTGTATAAGTCTGTCTTAACTAACTAGTCACACATACCCAACATGCAAGTATATTAGCCCTATGATAGAACCTCAACTACAGCAAATCAAAGTATATGCTTCCAGTTTCGCTAGACCACCAACTCATACTCAAGTCGTAGAGTACTGGTCCACGCTGTAGCGGTAGTAGTCTAGGTTTCTACCATATAGTACTTTGAGAAACCACTACTACAGGTTCTGTTCTACGTATTCGAAATACGCTTATGTCATGAAGTGAGTGGACTACCCACTGGCTAAAGGTAAGCCATTCCCCATTTGGAATTCATAACATAATAACCTAAACATGATGAGGTTTCCAGTCTCATCAATAGGTTAAGAACAAATGTTTATGTGTTAAATAACCCGTGATCCATACCTTACTGTGAAAGACTACCATTCACATGGATCACTTATTTAAACACAATGGGTCTGTTCCAAACGAAAATCGTGCACAAACAAAAAGTAAATTCACAAACAATTTCCGAAAACAAATTCTTTTATTAAATAATTCGATTTTACATCAGAAACCTAGTCTAAGAGGGCATACAATCCAACAAAGTATTCATAAGTTGAGCAGAGATAGTAGTTAAAAGACAGAAAATAAAGTGTTTAGATGCTAGAGCAGAAAATAAAAATTGTCCAAGAAAGTAGTAAGAAGTGGTTTTCGTAGAGGTTGGCTGGAGTTCAGTCTACTGATCCGGTTAATAAGGAAATATGAATTGTCTCAATCTTAGAACCGACACATTTTCTGCAATGTTGTCCAGCAATCCTACTTGATTTCCTCTTGACTACTCTATGTTTTTGTCTCTACCCAGATGAGATACGAGGTTCAGAGGGGGCAGGGAGTGCTATATCTTCCTGATGTGAGGATTCTTCTTTGCCTTGCGCAGGGACTGTCACTTCCTCAGCAGCTCGCTCTTTTGCAGTTTCTTCTTCAGCCTCAGGGACTGTTTTCTCTGCAGCTCCCTCTGCTGGAGATGGTGCTGATGGAGCAGATATTAGTTCATCCGTTCTCGCCTTTTCCTCTACAACATCAATCTGTTTCCAAGAGTTTGAATCTCTAAACTAAAGTCATCTAATATAACAGTCAAAGAATTGATGGCATCCAAAATGCTTTCAGTTATTTGTCATGAGCCTGCTGTTTCCCTTAGGTAGAGGATTCTTCCTGAGGTTCTACCTCAATTTTTCTTTTGATTCCAATAGAAGAAGCATTCTTGCCTTCAGCTTTCACTTTTAACAATTTTTCCCTTTCATCACCAACTGCATCATGAAGCATATCCCATGCGCTCAAAAGACTTAAAGTTGTATACATGCATTTTTTAGGGTGTAGAGGGAACTGAATTTAGATCAACATCAAAATGCCTAAACACTTTCGGCAGTAAATTTCCATAAGGCAGTGCCTTAATAGAGGTGTTTTTTTATCTGTATCATCAACTTGGCAGCCAAAAATTCAAAACTTATTTTCCTGCCTTCAGCTAGCACTAGCATAATCACCATTTGCATTATGTTGATGGAGATTTTGTGACCGAAGCTTGGGATCACCATGGTTGAGA
This sequence comes from Voacanga thouarsii, assembly GCA_026120185.1. Lineage (NCBI taxonomy): Eukaryota > Viridiplantae > Streptophyta > Magnoliopsida > Gentianales > Apocynaceae > Voacanga > Voacanga thouarsii. The sequence continues at coordinate 10,428,856 of JANUWF010001017.1, forward strand.
CCATGTGGTGCAGGATCCTACCGTCTCCATTTAGCCACTTTATGTTTTTGTCACTAGAATTCTTGAAACTCCTTCCGCCAACGAACATTTCTTCAAACTTCTTTAAATTGAACATGTCAGTTCCTTTTGAAAACTTATTTAGTTCAAAGTACTGAATTCCTTCATCTCTAACCTCACATATTCAATTTAACAGACGGTAGTCAAACTCGATATTTTTACCCCTGACTCTAGAGGTGTACCATCTGATCGTAAATCCTCTTTCGATTTCCTCAAGTTTTCCTTTTCTTAGATTAGCATAGAATTCCCAAATGAGCGAGGTAGATAGTTTTTCATCAATGGATAGCAACTTCCCCAACTAACAGATTCAAACATATTTAACACATTGGAAAATTTCAGAAAAGATGATGGATTTACCCGATAGCGAACAATCACAATTCGATTTCTCGAAACACATTCATTATAATCTGATTCACTTTTCGAATCTGAAAAGCGAGGTATTTGGGTTTCAGAACTTTCCTGTTCCGAAGATGATTTAGAGGAGTCATAATGGAAAGCCGAGAATTTTGGAACGATCTCTTTTCCTTTGTTTGTTGCTGATGACTTCTTCTTCATCATCGGAGATATTTTTCGGATCTTCTTTGGTTTCAGTTTGGTTGATTTTTTTTTTTTTTTTTTTTGCCATTGTAATCAGAGGATGAGGGTTTGAACTCTCAGTTGTTCAGGGAAAAACTCAGAAGATTTTGAGGAAGAGAGGATGAAGAATGGTCGGTTTTAGAATTCGGGAAAGAGAAATGAGAGAAAGTCCTTTATGAGTTTCTAGGAAGTTGTGATAGTACACTCAAGTACATTGAAAAAGCCATTTTCATCAGAGATTTCAAAAGGCGTCTTGAGAAAAGTGCTAACATTTTGAAATTCAAAAATGAAAATTTGGAAGCAATTATTTTTAAAAAAAATACGAAGCATCAAAGGAGATTCCGTTTTGGGTTCAGGCCTGATAAAAAAGGTACATAAAAAAAAAAGGGGGGCTTCTTTAAGAGAGTGTTTTGGAAGTGAGTTTTGGACTTATTTTCTAAAATGCTGCATCCAAAAGTTTTCTTCAGTGGTTTTGCAAAATTAAAAAAAAAACAATTTTTGTGCAAACATGTCAGTCACATGATTTTTGTAATTCCTAAACCTCTTCTCAAATTAGAGAATCTTCTTTGACCAGAGATTTTGTAAAGATATCAACGAGTTGTTCATCAGTTGAAATATATTCAACACATACATCTCCTTCAAGTACATGATCACGGATAAAATGATATTTAACTTCTATATGCTTGGTCCTAGAATGCTGAATAGGATTATTAGTCAGATTGATAACACTTGTATTGTCACATAATATAGGTACACAATTAAAATTAAGGGCAAAATCAAGTAGTGTATTTTTTATCCACAAAATTTCTGCGCAACAGCTTTCAGCTGCAATGTATTCGGCCTCGATTGTGGATAAGGGTACACAAGTTTGTTTCTTATTGTGCTATGACACTAGAGGATGTCCAAAAAATTGGCAATGGCAGCTTGTGCTTTTTATTTCAATTTTACAGCCCGCATAATCTGCATCGGTATATCCTATAAGATCAAATGTATTGGTACAAGGATATCATAAGCTATAATCATATGTTCTAATTAAATATCGAAGGATGCGTTTCACTGCACATAGGTGTCATTCATTTGGACATAATTGAAACTGGGCATAAAGACCAACAGAAAACATGATATCTAGCCGGTTAGCAGAGAGACAGAGTAAACTTCCAATCATACCTTTATATTTAGATTCATCTACCTTCTTACCTTTTTCGTCCTTGTCAAGTTTTAGGGAAGTACTCATAAGTCTGCAGATTTTTTTAATTTCGTTCATACCATAACTTTTGAGTAGTTTCTTAGTATACTTAGCTTGATTTAGGAAGATTCCATCATTGGTTTGTTTGATTTGCAGTCTAAGAAAGAAGTTTAGTTCTCCCATCCTGTTCATTTCGAATTCTGTTGCATTATATTAGCAAACATCTTACACAAGGAATCATTAGTAGCGCCAAAAATGATATCATTAACATAAATTTGAGCAATGAGAAGATCACTAGATTTTTTCTGATTTGATAAAAAATATGGTATCGATCAAACCTCTTGAGAAACCTTGCAAGAATCCACTGAGCCTTTCATACCAAACTCGTGGGGTTTGTTTTAAACCATAAAGAGTATTTAAAAGTTTGAAAACATGATTTGGAAAATGCTTATGAACAAAACCCGGAGATTATTCTACATAAACTTCCTCCTTAATAAAACTCTTTAGAAATACACTTTTAACATCCATTTGATAAATCATAAAGTTTTTGAAATATGTAAAGGTAAAAAGCATTCTTATAGATTCCAATCTAGCAATTGGAGCAAATGTTTCATCATAATCAATGCCTTCTTTTTGATTGAATCCTTAGGCAACTAATCTTATTTTATTTCTAATGACAGCTCCTTTTGCATCAAATTTGTTTCTAAACACCCACTTGGTACCAATAACCGGATGATCAAGTGGTCTAGGAATAAGTTTCCAAACTTGATTTCTTTCAAATTGGTTTAGCTCTTCTTGCATAACAATTATCCAAAATTCATCATGCACTGCTACATCAATGCAATTTGGTTCTATACTTGAAAGTAGAGCAAAGTTATCTATAAAATATCATCTTGTTTTAACTCCACACCTCGGATCACCAATGATTTGTTCTTTTAGATGACCGATTTTGTATCTCCAATCCTTTGGTAATTCTTAATCCATGAATTCTTCAATTTGTTGTTTTCCTTGTTCAACTTGTTATTCTTCAAATTCTGCTTCTTTTGCATGAGTATCCAGCGATGGTGCTTTGTTTTGTTCTTTCCTCATTTCCCTTAAACCTCCTACATCATCATCATCTTTCCTTGAAGTATAAATGTTAGATTCATCAAAGACAACATGTACGAATTCTTCCACACATAGAGTTATCTTATTGTACACTCTATATGCCTTTTTATTGTAAGAGTATCCAAGGAATATGACCTCATCGGATTTCACTACTAGAAAAATGTAATTTACCAACTAACTATTACCAACTGACCACATCGGTCGGTACTTACCAACCGATTACCAACCGAAATGAAAATTGGAAAAATTTAAAACTTTTCCAACCACTTACCAACAAACATAATTGGTTGGTAAATAGTTAGTCAGTAATTAGTTGGTAATCGGTTGGTAATTTAATGGAAAAAAATTTACTAACTGATTACCAACCGAAATATATCGGTTGAAAATATATTCAATTGGTAATTAGTTGGTAATTTGGCGGGAAAATATTTACCAACTGATTACCAATCGATAATAATCGGTTGGTAATATATTCAATTAGTAATCGGCAGATATTTTATTTTAAAAATTTTACCAACCGATTACTAACCGAAACGTATCGGTTGGTAATATATTCAGTTGGTAATCGGTTGGTATTTTTATTTAAAAATTTTACCGACCGATTACTAACTGAAATATATCGGTTGGTAATATATATTTAGATGGTAATCAGTTGGAATTTTAATTTTAAAGTTTACCAACCGAGTATTAACCGAAATGTATCGGTTAGTAATATATTCAGTTGGTAATCTATTAGTATTTTGTTGGTAATTTAATTTAAAAATTTTATCGATCGATTACTAACCGAAATGTATCAGTTGGTACTATATTCAGTTGGTAATTGGTTAATCTTTTAATTTAAAAATTTTACCGATCGATTACTAACCGAAATGTTTTGGTTGGTAAACCTAGTTAGTTGGTAATCGATTAGTACTTTAATCAGTTGGTAATATATTCAATTGATATTTTAATTTTAATTTTTTTAAAAAAATTGAAATATGCCACATGGCAATTGGTTCGCCATGTGCCGCCACATCGCTGCAGACGTGGCACCACATCACTGCACACATGGTGCCATGCTGGAAAATCCAGCCTCTGTGCTATGTCATTGTTTGTTTAAATTGGCAGCATGTATTATATTTATTTATTTCTTGCAAAATATTACAATTATATGAAATACACTTTTAAAACTTGTAAATTTTTATTTAAATAAAGTAAATTTTTTTTATCACTTTTGCTTTTTTAAATTTTTTTTATTTTTAATTTACTTCTATTTATCAGAGTATATAATTATTTTATACATATATTCCTAAATGATATAAATTTTATTTTTGAATTAATAATAAATGTAAGTAATTTTTTCATGCCTTTAGTTATACAACAAATTTCTTAGTTCTAAATTTTTTTAATATAATAAATACTTTTGAATTTAGAAGACTTAGTTCATAATTTTTTAATTATGTAAATATTTATAACTAAATAGACATTAAAAAATTTATCAATTAGGTGTTTTAAATTTAACAATCAAAAAATCATATTATATTTGTACACATAATTTTATTAATAGGTATAATTGTTATTCTTTTTATCATAATGTAAAAGTTGTTACTTTTATTTGTGTGACAATATAAATACGTAGGCGTCATGTATATGTGTAGGATGTGTTTCCATCATATTTATATTTTTGTATATACATGCACATATATAAATAGTAATTACTGTAAATCATACAAAATTAAATAAGAACAATCTTTATTAATGCACATAAATTGTTAATATATTCGTAAATTTGATTCTTTTATTTTTATATTCAAATTGATAAACTTTTAAATTTATATCATATACAACAAATATTATAAAAATAAAAAGTTTTCAGTATAAAAAATATAAATACTTAGTAAAGTTACTATTTTTATCCCATACTTTTAATTACTATGTCATATTTTGTCTTACTATATAAATTATAATTACTATATATATAATTTATAAATTTTCAAATTATATGTGAATGCATATTGAAACTTAAGGTCATATATTAGTTCATTATTAATGCATTTAGTCATTACTTGAATTCCTATATTTTTTTTAACTTAGTTCATTTGGATAATTATATTTAAGTCCCTAAAATTTCTAAAAAAGAAACCCTTATGACCATAAATCTTTTTAAGCACAACCTATTTTAAATATCTTCTGAAAAATAACGAGCCAAGTGTAAAAATAAATAAATAAACTTTTAAAATAATTATTTCAAATTTTATATTGTTTTAACTTAATTTATTTAGATAATTATATCTAAGTCCCTAAAGTTTTCAAAAGAAACCCTTAGGACCACAAGTTTTCTCTCAAGTTGATTTCCTCCTGCCCCTAATACCAACGAGTCAACGATATTCTCTCTTCTCACTCTCCCCTTGCTCAAACCCATCCCTTTCGTCAACAACCCTTCTTCCTCTTCTGCTATTTCCCACGCCACCTCCGCCCTTTTCCTTATTCTCGTCTAGTAGAAAGAAAAGACGCAGTTAATAAAATAGAAGATATGGATTTAGAAATTCTCTTCTTTGTTTTAGGATTCTGAGTTACTGAGTATTGAATAAATATGGATTCAAAAGACTCCAAATAGGGCTGTCAATGGGCTGGGTATACCCGGACCCGGACCTGTACCGGACCCGTTTTATAACGGGTCCGGTACACATTTTTTCCTACCCGACCCAGACCCGGACCGTTTACCCGTTTGCTATGTATAAATAGGTCCGGGTATATTACCCATACCTGATTACCCGTTTAATAAATTAAATTATATATATATATATTATATTGTATAAAATATAAAATATATATTATATTATATATAAAAAATATATATATTATATGTTATATTATATATATATAAATAATACATATAATATAATACATATAATATATTATATATTTATATATTTTATATATATATTATATTATATATATATAAATAATATATTGATATATTTTAAGGGTTTTTTTTTCCTCTTACCCTAACTCACCCTATCTCATCTATAGCTGCCGCCGTCTTTCTCTTCTCTTCAATCCTCACTTTCTTCCTCTTCTCCATTCATCCTTAACCTCATCTCATCTATAGCACTATAACCACCAAGTAGTCGCCGCCGCCGCCGCCGACCCACGCGGCCCACGCCCATAGCAACACACGCACCGAGCCAGCTGCATCTGATCTGAGGTTAGTACCACCGAGCAATGTTTGATTTGTCGTTCACTGCCTTCTCTCTCGTGTTGCTTTCCAGAACCCGGCGATTGTTGCTCTATTGGTCCTTGATCTGTGTGACTTCTATCATAGCTTGTTACAGACCTCTGCTTTGTCTTCTGTCGTCAATGGGGTCCCTCTGTTTTCTCACCCCACCTTCAAAATATGCTCTCAAACAAAATGGAACTATCACAAGAAATGTTTCAACAGTAACAATCATATCCATAGGAAAAATATTACTAATGCAATTGTAGGGGAATAGAGAGGTGGCAATAAATATACATAAATATAGAAAGATTTGAAGGAAGAATCACGAGAAGGGCATAACAAAAAAAAAACCCATTAAAATTGAAAGGACCCAGTCTCCATGTCAGCCGCTGAAACTGTACAGAAAGAGCACAGAACTGAGAGAGGAAGGCTCTAAACATAGCTAGAGATGTAAAAAGAGAAGTGAACAAAAGAGGTTGAAGAAGGTTTTAAAGTCTTCTTATCAGACTTAAGGAAGCATTTTCCGTTGCAATTGAATATCATCGGGACTTGAAACTTCTGACACTATTCAATGTGCATCTCTTTCTTTCTTTCAAGTTTATGCGTTCCCTTTCTTGTTTAATTCCCGGGGTTTCAGATTTAAAAGGAAAAGGAAAACCATTGTCAGCAAACAACTCTTTTTTCTCTGTATTTTTTTTATTTCATAATTGGTGATACTCCTCATCTCTTGGCATATTTATTAGTAAATTCTCTGGGTTGCATTGAAATTCTGCCAGTTTGACACTTCTTCTGCAGACATTTTACATCATTAACAACAATTTTATTTCTATATTTTCCAAAAAGGATAAACAAAAGTGCTCCATCTCTGGTGTTGCTTAGTGTTGCATTTGATACTCCATCTATCTACTTCATCTTCTGTTCGTTGATTTGATGTCGCATTTTATACTCCAACTATCCACAATTCTCTGAGTTTATTTGATCTTTTTGCTATCAACTAATAGGTGCTTCGTTCAAACCATTGAAGAGTCATTTCTTGGCTATGAGAGGATTTCTCAAGGCTGAAAAATTCAATTCGAGAGGTTTGTTCTCTCAAGCCTGGTTTCCATTTAGCTTTTGTTTGTTTCTTCCATGGTTATCTTGTTCCTCTTCTTTTGATTTCTTCGTGTATTACATAGTTGAGATTTACTGATTATTTCCCTATGTGTTCACCGTTTTAGACTGAAATCTATATTTCAACACTAGTTTGACATAATTAATGATCAATCTAGAAACTAGTTCTTCTAGTTATGTCATTGCTTGGATAGTTTTTTGTTTGTGTTGACTTGACTTGGTGGTAAAATGGCTGGACACAAAAATTTTCACTTGTATTCGTGTGAACACAAAGGACTTTGATGTTTGTTTTATTATATTATGGACTTATTTATTTGGATAAGTGGTTGATTGTACTTATACTTGACAATGCATACATGTTCAATCTAGTAAAATGAATATTTTATTTATTGATTCTATTGAATATATATTGTGTAAACAAGAAATCTATGGTAAATAACTGTAGGGAAAAAATGAATATTTAAAGTTCAAGATCTTTTGGGTATATATATTTCAATATTTTTTATTTAGGATATCTATTTCATTGTTTGCATTTTTAGCTTGTCCGACACAAGTGCTCTCAATGAGGCCTGATCGACTGTGGATGTACATTAGGTTCCTACTTGGTAAAAAGGGGATAACGAGAGAGTTTGTGAATGGTATTAATGGATTTGTCCAATTTGCAAGCACACAATTGGACTTTACTAGTGGGGGGAAAATTAGATGTCCATGTTCAAAGTGTAGGAATCGAAAATTCTGAAGTGTTGATGATGTGAAGCTTCATCTATGTAAGAAAGGATTTCTTCCAAATTATTATTAATGGTATTCGCATGGGGAGCCATATATCTTCCCCACAGAGCAAAGTCCTATCAGTGAGGTTCCTAATGTTTGTGAAATGGCCCCTGAGCAAAGGATTTGACGCCTTTGCTGAAATCTAGCACTTCAGTCACTGCAGCTAATGAACAGCAGCTGTCACCTGCTTTGGATGAGAATGAGGAAAACCAAATTGCTGTTGATGAAGGTGCTCAGAATACTCCTGCTGACAATGTATATCAGACTCCTCAAAGTGTTGCTGCAATTGTTGATGTAGATGACCATACTCCTCTTGATGGCAGCGCTAATGCTATACCATCTGATGGTCAACCAGACAGTACACCTTCTGGTAATCATGCCCAAGCATCTTCTACTCCTGTTGTGGTGCAGCCAGCTGGCTCATCTTCTGCAATTAATACTCCATCTGAGGGCAAGATCCGTTGCTTTATCGAGGGGGATGAGTAAGTGGTTTCTCTTTTCTTGTACCGCATATTTTTTGTTGCTAGATTATGAATTTGCTGCAGGGGTTTAAGCTTAATGGTTTAAAATGGACATTGTCCTTAGGATCTTTTGATATGAATTGTGTGCTAAGTATATCAGGCGTCTATATAAATATGATTGGGCAACCATTCGGTGTTTTGCGACGATGGTTTACCATCAGAAGTCCACGTATGATGCACAATGTCATGAAAGTATTAACAGATTTGTCCAGAATCCAAAGCGAAAAAAAACTTAAGTAATGTGCTAAATTAATAAAAAATACTAAAATCAGATGCAAAACCAAATTGCTGTTTTTTATCTCTATTATGTTATAGATTGTCTATTAGAGATGAGGAATTATGAATTTTGCATATATTTTTTCACTGAATTCTTTTGATATGAATTTTGTTAGAGAAACTTGCAATGTAAGACTTGGAATTTGCACTGCAGGGGTTTAAGCTTAATGGTTTAAAATGACATTGTCCGTAGGATCTTTTGATATGAATTGTGTGCTAAGTAGATCGGGCGTTTGTATAAACATAATTGGGCAACCATTCGGTGTTTTGCGACAATGGTTTACCATCAGAAGCCCACGTATGATGCACAATTAACAGATTTGTACAGAATCCAAAGTGAAAAAAAACTTAAGTAATGTGCTAAATCAATAAAAAATACTAAAATCAGATGCAAAACCAAATTGCTGTTTTCTATTTCTATTATGTTATAGTTTGTCTATTAGAGATGAGGAATTATGAATTTTGCATATATTTTTTCACTGAATTCTTTTGATATGAATTTTGTTAGAGAAACTTGCAATGTAAAACCCCAAAACTAGCCAAACTGTACTGTGGTTGCTATGCATTTCGGATTTCTGTTCGCCTTTCCTGAGAGGAACCGGTGCCGGCTCCAACACCCTTACTCGACGCCAGCCTTGATCTGGAATTCGCTGGCTTCACACGCTCCAGTGCACTCGGCACCGCCTATGCTTCCCCAACCCGGCGCTGATCCCCCTCTGATTTGATTCCGGTGCGGGTTTTCTTCTATTGAAGCGATGGTCTTTCCCCTGATATGTTTTTCATTATTTTCACTGAATAAACAATACCGATTCGATATTCAGGTGTTAGTTATGCCTTATTCGATTCAATATTGGGTAACATTAAGGATTCGTTGTTCTTCCTTTCCCCCTCTTGTTTCCTTGTGTGAATTTTCGAGATCTTCATATTGTGTGACCAACCCACCAAGAAGATGTTCTAAAACCCAATGAGTTGAGTACTACAATAATTTGAAAGTTATTTTTAACAATTGTTTTATAAATGTATATGTATATGTAGTATGTTCAATCTCAAAAAAAGTTATATTTTCCTTGTTGAGCTAGTGAGCTCACCCATTTTTATTATCATCTTTGCAGGACATCAGTTAGAAGAAGAAGAGTTAGACAAGTGATTTGAGGAAGATTGGCAATAATATTTGGCTATTTCTGAATTTTTGGAGTATGTTTATTGATTTGAACGGTTATGATGTTTTGTTAGACTTTAATGGTTTTGATAGTTTTAGATTTGTTATGTACTTGGTAGGTTATGTAAATAAATGCTCAATTGGATTGCTTAGATTTGATTACGAATTTGAGTTTCTAGGAGTGTGAATTTATATGTGCGGGTTATTTGAATATTAAAGTAGCGCAGTAGAAGCGTGGTGGATCAGTTTGAGGTGCTAAGGATTCGGCATTCCAATTTGGGAGGTGCTGCCGTATCATCTTCGGACTCGGGGCGTGACATTGAGAAATGAGGATAATTTTATACAATATATTTTTGTGTGTTCTTTGTGGGTTTAACACCTTACCGTCTAATACTATGTATTAAAGAGGTGGGGTTTTATGTATGTTCGAAACTTTCATTACAAGCTTGGAATGCACAATACAATCCGAAGCATCTTGTTGCAATATCATAAGGATAAGTGAACAAAAAAATCAAGATTTAGAACATTGTAATTTCTTATAGTGAAGGTCCGATGTCTTTCCATAGGGGCTCTCCATTTTTACGAGCTTGAATTGTTCTTGGAATTGATTTATAGAATAGCAATGATGGTGGGTGGCTACCACATAGAAGGAACATAGAAGGAAGAAGGGAAAGAGGAATAAGAAGAGATGTTAAAAAAAGTGAATTAAAATGAATTAAAAAACAAAGATAAAAGAAAATTTTTAAAATAAATTAATAATAGAAAATAGTATATTTTAAAAAACAATATGAAATTATCAAAATACATTTTAAAAACATGCATGTCACGTGATTAATGAAATTAGTAATTAACCATTGGTTAACCAATTGAAGGGTTGGATTTAGATGTTTTGAGAGTTCAAAGACAAGTTTTACTCATTTTTTATTGTAAAGTACAAATTGAAAGGGTTAATTTCAAAAAAAAAAAAACCTCTTTATTTATATATGTTTGATAATTTGATACCTAAACTTTTAATTTTGACAATTGGTACTCAATTATTAAAATTAAAAGTTTGGATACTTAATTATCAAATACATAAAAGTACAGAAGATTTATTGAAATTAACTCAAATTATTTTTAAATGTTACATTAAACAACATTATCTTCTTACTTTTTTATTTTTTAAAAAAATTATTTAATTTTTTTCAATTTTTAGACAAAATCATAAATTCTTAAATATCATATTAATCCAAAAATTGTGTGTGTATGTGTGAATTTTATAGTTTTATATATTATTGATGTTGTGTTTAGTTAGAAATTTTTGGATTAATCCAAGATAGTTTGCTTTTAACATTTTTTTTTTCAATTTGTAATTGAGGTCATTAGAGAAGATGCAATCTCTGCCATTGATTGTTTTAAATTCTCAGTCATTAGATTTACTATACTACCTTAAGCTAAATAACCAAAATGACATTGTCAAACTAAGTGGAATAATGTCACTTGATTCTGCTCAATTTCGAATTCCAACCCAAACTTATCTTTTTTATGTATAAGATCATGACAACTCCCTCTCCTTTATGTTATCCTCATCCTCAAGGATCAAATTTAGGACATTTTCTTTTGATTTCCTCTGTATACTCCCAGGTTGCCTCATATGGGAGATTATTTCACTAAATCCAGTGTATTACTACCTTATTTCTCTTTTCACTTCTTTGTAACATGGCATCAAGTTCCACTAGAAATCCCCTCCATTTCTAAAACTTGGCAAATTAACTTGAGCAAATATAACCATCTAACCTTCTTTTTAAGCAAGCTAACATAGAACATTGGGTGTACCTTACCTCCTGATAGTAGTAGGAGCTTGTAAGCAACCTCTCCAACTTTTTCAATCACCTGTTAAGGCCTAAAATATTTAAAGGTCAACTTCATGTTCTTCTTACTTAGTGCAAAAAATAAATAAATAAATTCAAAACTTATGTTCTTCTTGTAAGCCAGGGAGTGATGTTTGTATGGCTACAACTTGAGAAATACCAGTCTCTAACTTCAAGAGTCCTCTTTTATCTATGCTTATCAGTTATGTGTGTCATCCTATTATTTTCTTTTAACAACTTGTCAATTCCTCTTCTCTCTTCCAACATCCTTCTTGCCTCAGTATCATTTCTCTTGTCATCATCTAGGTAATAGCCTTGACATGGAGGAATTTGACCAAAGAAGGCTCATAGGGTGACATCTGGATAGTAGAGTGATAGGTGGTATTGCCACCATTGTACTTAGCTTGAATATTCACTCTATTTATGAGGTTTTTAATTTACAAACATCTCAAACACATCTCTAGGTACTAATTCGCTCTTTTTGTTTGCCCATCTATTTGAGGATGATAAGCTGATCTAAGCTTAAGTTTAACCTTCATTTTCTTGAAGAGTTCTTGTTAGAATTGGCTCACAAAGATCTTGTCTCTATTACTCACAATTGAGTCTAGAACCCCATGAATTTTGATGACATTATTAAAAATTTCCTCTGCAACCTTCTAGGCTGAAAATGGATGAGTCAGTCTAATGAAATATTCAAACTTGTCAATCTATCAACTATTATCATAATAGAGTCTTTGAAATAAGACCTTGGTAATCCTTCAATAAAATCCATAGTAAGTTGAGAGAAGGACACAAATCAGGGTATGCTATATTTTCACCCTTACTCATTTGACAAATCTCATATTCTTTTACCCACTGTTTCACATTTTTTGTTAAACTAGGCCAACAAAACATGCTTTTGATTCTTTGCTGAGTTACATTTATGCTTGAGTGTCCCTCAATAGTTGAGTTGTGCATCTCTTTTAGTATATATTTTCTCCAATCACTTTGACTTCCTACATAGATTTTCCCATCATTTCTTAAGATTCCTTCTTTACAAGTTAGCTAATCATCTCTTCGCATAATTGCATGAGCCATTTTCTCCTGAGCATATCCATCATCTTCATAGTTGTGTTGTATTTCCTCCATCCATTGTGGTATAACAATAGTAATAGTTTTAATCTGAGCTTTCCTTGAGAGTGCATCGGCTGCCTTATTCTCAGCTCCTTGAGACTATGTAGTTTTAATCCGAACTACATAGTCTAATCCTATCATTTTGGTCAACCTCTTATGTTGAGCTGTAATGTTGATCGTTTGTTCTAGTAAATGTTTAAGACTTTAATTATCTGTTCTGATGATGAAATGTCCTTCTTCCAGATAATGTCTCTATTTTTGTACGATAGTTATTAATACCATCAATTTTTTTTTTCATAGGTCGATAGTTCTTTACTTATCTCTACTGCCTTATTCTCAGCTCCTTGCTTCTATCGAACTATATAGTCTAATCCTATTATTTTGGTCAACCTCTTATGCTAAGCTGTAATTGTTAGTCCTAAGGGTAGTCTCTTGTGTTTTGACTTATGACAAACATTGATGAAGATTAACTTGTATGATTTACTTGTTATAAGGCATGTTTGACCTTAGGTCTTCCATAGCGTGCAAATAGGATTGCTAAGCAACTCTTGAAACAATAGAATTCGAGAATGAAAAATCAAAAAGAATATTCAGCTTAAGAGATTACATACAAAGAATCCGTTATGGAAGAACTTTAGACTAGAAATTTCTATTAAAGTATCTCTCTGTGTAAATTCCTATATCTTCTTTACCTTATAATTTAGTTTAATTCCACCTTGAAGCACTAAAATAAAAGATTTCAAAGTTTTAAATCCTTAGAATTTTGGATTGAGTATTTTGGGTGACCCTGCATCCAAAAACTATGTCCAAAACTCTATGAATACTAACAAATCAATTATGCCTAATAAAGTGACAATTTGGACTTACCGTTTGGATGTACCATCATCCAAAACTTGAGTCCAAAACTCCGGCAAATCTGATAGCGAAAACTGGTCGTTTTATAGTCGTTGGAGCTCTACTTTATGTCTTTATAAAAAACTTCAAAACTTGATTTGAATGTAGATTTTTGTCCTATCCTTCTAAAAAACACTTTTGCTCTATAGAAAACAAAAATCTCCTTTATCAAAATGCTTCAAAATGAAATCAAATTGTGACTAAAAGGTCAAAGTTTTTTAGCTTATTCTTCGTGTCTATCTGCTCAAAGAAGTGAGCTACTTTTGTTTTATTTGTGTATCAAGGTTGTGGTGTAAAATTCATTTGGGGTAAACCTTGATTTGTTAATTGATTGAGAGGTTTTGGAAAATCAAGGGTAGTGATCCTCTCTTGTATTTGGTACAGATTGATACAATTGAGTTGGGTGAATAAAATCTAGTTGAAAATCCTTAAGTGTGAGCTTAAGGTAGTGGATGTAGATCTTAGTAGATCGAACCACTATAAATCCCGTGTTATATCTCTTTGCATTTATTTTCGGATCAGCTGCAAATCGTTCTAGATTAAATTTTCTTAGTTCACTAAAGAAATCTTTAAAAACTCTCACCAAATCATTTTCAATCCAGTATCGTGCAGCTTACCTTATTCTGAGTCTAGATATTTCTCAAGTCATTCTGAAAAGCTCTCGCTGTTGCAAGTATTGTTGGTCAAAAATTCGAAGAACATTTCTTTCTCTCAAAACAGATTTTATTCAAGAGTAATTTTTTAATTTACTAAAAACCTTATTCACCCCCCCTAAGGTTTTTCATTTGGTATTAGAGTTTGGTCTACTTTATTTTCAGTCTAACAACCATGTAGAAAAGATCATCATGGCAAACTCATCTACTCTCCCGTATGTTGAAGGATCCTCAACAAATCGACCTCCATTATTCAATGGAAGCAATTACACATTCTGAAAAAACAGGATGAAGATTTATGTTTGTTCAATTAATTTTGAATTGTGGAATCTGATTGAGAATGGGCTATTTGTCCCATCAAAATTTGTTGATGGCAGAAAAGTGCCTAAACAGAGTGATGAATTTAATGCTGAAAACAATGCCAAAATGATATTGAACTTTCAAGCCATGAACATTTTGTGTTGTGCCCTTGATGCCACTGAGTATAATCGAGTTAGTGGCTATGATTCAACCCATGATATGTGGAGACTATTTAAAGTCACTCATGAGGGGACAAACCAAGTTAAGGAATCTAAATTGGGGCTTTTAATTCATGACTATGAATTGTTCACAATGAAGTCAAATGAAAGCATAACTGATATGTTTACTAGATTTACAAATATCGCAAATGGTCTTAAAGCCTATGGGAAAGTCGATTCCCTTGGTGAACAAAATCGAAAAATTCTGGATACACTATCTAAGAGCTGGCAGTTTAAAGCTCTAGTTGTGGAAGAATCTAAAGATTTGAAATCCTTACTAACTAAAAAGCTGATTGGCTCTCTTCTAACACATGAAATGAAACTCAAGAAGTTTCAAGAATCCGATGACTATGATAAAGATAAAAAGGGAATAGCACTGAAAGCTAAAAAATATGAAGTTGAAACCAGTTAATCAGACAGTGGCGATGAGATTGAGGTAGACACTGAAGAACTAGTCATGATTGCAAAAAAAATTAGAAGGGCGTTTAACAAAGAAAACTTCAAAAGAGGAAAGAAATTTGTAAAGAGAAAAGGACAAACCTCAGCGTTTAAGCCTCAATATTATGAATGCAAAAGTACTGAATATTTTATTGTTGATTGCCTAGTTGCTAAAGAAAAGGAAGGCAGAATGCTTAAGAAGAAGAAGAATGAGCTAAAAGCAAAGAAGGGCAAAAGATTGATGAGAACCTGTGACCAAAATGAATTTGAGTCTGAGGTAGATGATTCTGAAAACGAAACTGTCAACATATGCTTCATGGCAATGAAAAATAAGGTAACTTCCACTACCACTAACTCCATGTCAAATTTGTATAATTCTGATCATGAAAAGTATGATGATCTAAATGAATTGCTAATTGACATATTCCATGAACTGAAAAAACTGTCTAGAAGAAATAAAGAAATGAAAATAAAAATTAACTGTTTGTTACATGAGAATGTAAAGTTGTTGGATGAAATTAAAGTGTCTCTAGAGTCACATATATATGTTATTATGGAAAAGGATGTTATCATCACTGCTCTACAGCATGTGTCTCTAAAAAATGAATGTTTATATGATAGAATTTATTCTCTTAAAGGTATGGTTAGCAAGTTTGATGATATGAAAAATAGAGTCAATGATCTCACTACATGCATTAAAAAATTTACAAATGGCAAGAACAACTTGGAAAAATTACTTAGTGCTCAACACTTAGCTGGAAATCGAAATGGCCTAGGTTATAGGTATGAAATCAAGGATAAAAATCACAAAATTCACTTTGTGAAAGTTGCCTTATCATATATATATGACACACAAATTGTGCACATATTGTGAAAAATTTAGACACAAAGCATCTAGGTGTCATGTTAAGAAGAAAGTGAAATCTGGTGCAAAAACATTTGAAAAATTAGAGGAAACACTACTAACCCCTGTGGACCCAAGAAAATGTGAGTACAAAAAATTACTCTTCCCTTTCACGTATAGGTACATCCATTGGAGAAAATTAGCTTCACAAAGTAATTTTTGGACAACGGATGTTCAAGGCATATGACTGGAAATGCAGCTCTATTAGAAGATGTGCAAACCACAAATGAGGGATTCATTACATTGGTAAAGTCTATTCAACCATTATAAAACAAGTGTTATTAATTGATGAGCTGAAATATAACTTGCTTAGCATTAGCCAATTATGTGATAACGGTTGCAAAGTCATTTCTGAAAAGAATTCTTGTTCTATCATGGATAGCTCAAATAATGAAACAATCTTTGTGGCCAATCGTGTTGGAAATGTTTATATGTTCTATCTAAACGATCTTATAGCTCATGGTATTAGATGTCTTTCTGTGCATGACAATGATGGCTATCTTTAGCGTAGAAGATTAAATTATGTATCTTTTGATTTGCTAAACAAATTATCTTCAAAAGAGCTTGTTAGGGGACTGTTTAAAATGAAGTTTGATAAAAGAAAAATTTGTGATGCACGTCAATTTGGAAAACAAATCAAAACTTCTTTCAAACCCAAGAAAAGGATTTCCACCTCAAAACCTCTTGAATTAATTCATATGGATTTGTTTGGACCAATGAGAACCACTAGCCTTAGTGGTAAGAGGTATGCTTATGTGTTAGTTGATGACTTCTCAAGATGCACTTGGACTTTATTTTTTGGAAAAAAGAATGAAACCTTTTTTGAATTTTCAAAACTGCTCAAGCGTGTCCAAAACTCTATTGGATGCAAACTGATTTCTATTAGAAGTGACAATGGTAGAGAATTTTGTAACAGTGAATTTATATACTTTTGTGATGAAATTGGAGTATTTCATAACTTTTTAGCGGCTAAAATACCTCAACAAGACGGTATTATTGAGAGAAAGAATCAAATTTTGCAAGAAATGGCTAGATCTATGATTTGTGAAAACTCTTTTTCAAAATATTTTTGGACTGAAACTGTAAATATAGCATACTATATTGTAAACCGGGTGATGCTAAGACCCTTCTTGAGAAAAATACTATTTGAGCTTATGTTTGACAAAACTCCATCAATTTCTTATTTCAAAGTATTTGGCTGCAAATGTTTTGTTCTTAATACTCGAGACAATCTTGAAAATTTTGATAGTAAACACTACTAGAAAAAAGTGATTTACCAACTGACAAAATCAAATTGGTAATTAGCTAAATTCGGTTGGTAATCATGATTTACCAACCGAATAGCGTCGCATGCAAAAACCTTAGCTTGTAAATTTTTCAACTCAAATTTTTTGGAATCGGTTGGTAATTACTAACCGCATTTCGATTGGTATTGTAAAATCATCGACTGGAAATTTGGTATTAAATTTGGCATTTAAGTTGACTATTTCGGTTAGTAATTACCAACCGAAACTCGGTTGGTAATGTAAAATTTTCGATTCGAAATTTGGCATTAAGTTTGGCATATGAGTTGACTATTTCAGTTGGTAATTACCAACAAACATTTATGTTACCAACCGATTGTTGCAGTTGGTAATTATCAACTGAAAATGTAATTTGTAAATTTATAATTTTTAGTTGGTAAATTTGTATTGAAAATACGATTGTAATTTATTAATTTACCAACTGAGACATGTTACTACCAACCGATATATGTGTAGGTAATTACCAACTGACTTTCCGTTGGTAATTTTTTTTTAGTTGGTAGTTTTATTTATTTACCAACTGAACATTCATTTGGTAATTTTCCAACTATTTTAGTTATTTAAAATCGGTTGGTAATTTTTTGTTAGTAAATTACTAATTAGATTGTTCAGTTGCTAATTTTTTTTCCGATTGGTATTTTTCTTTCTTTACCAACCAAATATTCAGTTGGTAATTTTCTAACTATTTTAGTGATTTAAAATCTGTTGATAATTTTTTGTTGGTAAATTACCAACTAAGTTTTTTGTTGGTAGATAGTTGGTTTGAAAATTATTAACTGCTATTTAATATATTACCAACCGAATTATTTTCAATTACCAATTGAAATACCAACCAAATTCTATTCAATTACCAACTTATTGTTTAGTTGGTAATTTTTCTTTAATTTGGCAGAATTCTAGTTCATCTGAACATATAACCAAACACCTGCATTTGACAAATTCATAAAATAATAAAGCCAAAACACATCCACAAACCCAACATAAACATCATCCTTCCACAAATATAAATATCACCCTTCCACAAATTCAAAAGCAAATATAATTCCCTCACAAAATACCACAAATCCTAACCAAACATCATCTTTAATTAAACATAAACGATTGTCATAATATGAAAGTGAGATGAACTGCAGCTCCATGGTTTAACAACAGTGAATGAATATTAATACAATTAAGAAACACAGTGAAGGAATATTAATTTTCTGGTTGATTTGATCCATTTAAGTCCTTAACCTTCTGTGTTAGCAAAGAAACCTCTGCTGTCAACCTCTCATTTGTCCTCAACATTTCTTGAATCTGTGTGTCAACAGCCTTTTGCAGCAACTCATTTATAGCACTTTGAAAGTCAGTTGTCTCCACAAAATGCGAAGGAAGCACCGATGAAATGGATGAAGAAGACGATGACATGTGTGAAGTAGATTTCTGTAGACAATTGGAGCTTAGGGATCCCATGCCATAAACTGCATTCCCTTTCTTAGGATGGCGTACAACTCGCAACCAAATATCAGCCTTGTTTATTGGTGGAGGCTGCTCCCCTTCAACTATCTAGCTAGCAAGTGATGCCATCTCTTTCTTCAATTCTTCTTGGTAGCGACGCTAACACATAAACAAATGCAGAAATATCAAATTAAAAAATGGATAAGAATTTTAGAATAAACACCATGAAAATCTCAACTATATTAGTGATTGTGAAGTTTAAAACAAAGAACATCCATCAGAATTAGAATCATCTAATTGTAACATAAAAAGTCAAAAAGTATCACCATCATTTGAATATTTTACCATATTTTCAATTAGAAAAGTTGATTTGACTTGGTCCACAATGCACCCCCAACCCCCTCTTTCACAGTTAATGCATAACAAACACATTTTAACCAAACCCCCCCCCGCCCCTTTTTATTTGACTTGGTCCACAATGCACCCGTCCCCCGCCCCCCTTTCATAGTTCATGCATAACAAATACATTTTAACCAAGCTCCCCCCCCTCCCCCTCTCTTCCCAAAACTCCCACAAAATGGCTATACATATGGAAACTAATAAATAGACATGTCAAAGTCTTCCACGTTAGATGGGAAAAATGGAAGATGTAAAGCTACCTTCACTTGAGCTAAATATAATGGATATAGTAGTATTGGAATAAAAAAATATTAAAGACCATTATTAACTTATGAAACTTACATATGTTTCCTCGGACCGCTTGTCAACAAAGACAAGTTCCAGGCCTCCAAGCTCCACGTCTTCACCCTCCAACATTCGGCGTTCCTTCTTAAGCACTCGCTCAACTTCATCTTCAGTGTTTGTTGTGTGTGTGAAGACATATATTTCAGAGTGTGAGTAGTCCCTATGATATTTCCCCTCCTATATTTGGTTTAATCATAAAATAGTATTAAAACACGTTAGATAGATAGATATTAATTCTAAGTATTTTTAGAACAAGTTATTTTCATAAATTTGAATTGATTTTCTCTTGTGCATTGTCGCTGGTATGGAACCGCCAGAGTGGCATGAGCCTCATAAACCTCCACAATCACTATTTCTGTTTGCCTTCATTATCTCTGAAATCTTCTTGAATTTGTCACCATCCCAAATTGCTCGCAACTTGTTATAGTCTTCATCCTTCATAAAATCATGTGAGACTTTCCCTTTACGAACTTGGTCCATCAAATAAGTGTAGATCTTGCCACCTTTCTTGTCCCATTTTGATCTAATGAGTCCATCATACATCCTATCCCACTGGAACTGTTTCTGCATATTAGCCATAAGAATTGTCAAAATATTATATAGATTATTAATATATAACACTTAAAATAAAAGTAAGAAAAGAAACAATTACCGTCCACTCAGCAACCAAACATCCTTAACTGTGTTTGGGACCTTTGACCAAGATTTATATGGTCCAAGAAATATTGATTGTATGATTGGTCGAATGGAACGTGCAAGCTTGTTACCTGGCAACCTCTTAGCTTTATCTTCTTCGCAAAGGATTCTACAATGCAAGAAAAAATTAACAAAAACAACCCTCAAGTTATATAGAAAAATGACAGATTCTTTTATTTAGAAAAAAAAATCAGTTTCATTTTTGCTTCCTATGTTCATTGATTGTAGCAGTACTGTTTTCTTGTAGGTAATAGTAGTGATTATTCCAAATTTGGAGGTGATCCAAAAATTGAAATTAAAGACACAGAAATTGAAGAATATGAATTAAATTCAATATTAATTCATTTCATTTCACCAAAAAAAAAAAAATGAAGGCTTACAACAAGAAATGAAGGCTTTTGTTTGTGTTCTTCTGATTTTTGTTGTCAGGTTCATAATATATGTAGACACACCAAACAAACAGCTGTAAATCTGACCAGCATGCATTCATTAACATATAACCAGCCAAAATTCTCATTTTCACACCTCCTGAACACAACATGTTTCAGCCCTCTTTCCTGCATTTTCTTCACAGGAATACATACCAAAAGATAGCTAAAAATATCTAAAATAGACTCTACACAATTGGTTCAGTTAACAACAACAAACAGCCAGCAACCACAAACAGGAAACTTATGAACTGTAGCTTTGTTTTTGCAAGTTTCTCCAACAAAAATACTTCAACCAATCACAACTCCTGCAAATTTTTTAGCTCTCACAACTCCAAAAAATTTTGTTTGATCCAATCACTACTCCGATATGTGTGATTGAATCACCTTTTAAATTCAGCTTTCAAAAAAAAAAAAAAAAGAGGGCTAAAACAAGTCATAACATGAAACATGGCAAAACAATATTTTTTTCATGAATGGCTTTAGTTCACTGTGGTTTTCTCAAGAGTAACCAATGGAGAACCCTATGAACATGAATATAAAGGAATAACAACAAAAAATGATAATGTGATAGTGTATTAGATTTAGGTAAATCTGCCCAGCATACATTCATTAACATATAACCAGCTTATAGCTGCTGTTGAAAAGATCAAAGAAAACAAGAAACAAAAGATGGCATTACAACCACAACTTCACAAAAGATGGACCTGTGATCGAACAAAGAAAGCTGCAATATATTCCAATCCCCTCTCCTATAATCAGAAGGATTTTTGTCTGTCAAAAGTGTAGAGTTCATTGAGCTTTCCTTGTGGGTACCATCTTATCTCCAAGAATAAAGTGCTCTCACACGGTGGCGAATACTAAGACCAAAACAGGTTTCAGCTCTCAAAGATATTTAAAATGTCACTCTAATTATATTATTTTGTTAAATATTTAGATTTAAAATAAAACTGGACAATACATTAGCAAGGGAGATACTATAGCCAGTTCCAAAACCTGCAAGGGAAAAATAAATCAGGCTTAGAGAGAGCTTTTTATAATAGGTGGTAAACATGGATCCAGATGATATTTGGACAATCCACAGTAATATACATGGATGTCAATTCCTTCTGTGATACCAAATTGTGAACAGTAAACTAATTGCCATTTCCAATTCGAAAGTGACTGGACCAATCAAATATTCAGCACCACAAAAGATCCCTTCTGTCTTTTCGCCATAGGAGATCATTGGATCATAACAATCAAGTTCTGATCGGCATCAGTTTTTCTTTTAAGGCATGCAACCCTTTATCCTAGGCAACTGCATCACCACTTAAATTGGTGACTTTGGTGACCAAGTTCAACCAATTGTCAAGTTTCTAAACAAACACATAACCAGGCTTCAAGAAGTAAAAATTGACAACTATGTCATCAACAGTGTTGTCCAGAAAATTGGTAATCAGATGAAATACTAAAATGCAAACTTGAACCACTCAAAGGAACTTGAACAAAATTCCTTAAGTTTTTTTCGCTTTGGATTCTGTACAAACCTGTTAATACTTTCATGACATTGTGCATCATACGTGGGCTTCTGATGGTAAACCATCGTCGCAAAACACTGAATGGTTGCCCAATTATGTTTATACAGACGCTCGATCTACTTAGCACACAATTCATATCAAAAGATCCTAAGGACAATGTCCATTTTAAACCATTAAGCTTAAACCCCTGCGGTGCAAAGTCCAAGTCTTACATTGCAAGTTTCTCTAACAAAATTCATATCAAAAGAATTCAGTGAAAAAATATATGCAAAATTCATAATTCCTCATCTCTAATAGACAATCTATAACATAATAGAGATAGAAAACAGCAATTTGGTTTTGCATCTGATTTTAGTATTTTTTATTGATTTAGCACATTACTTAAGTTTTTTTTCGCTTTGGATTCAGTACAAATCGTTAATACTTTCATGACATTGTGCATCATACGTGGGCTTCTGATGGTAAACCATCGTCGCAAAACACCGAATGGTTGCCCAATTATGTTTATACAGACGCCTGATCTACTTAGCACACAATTCATATAAAAAGATCCTAAGGACAATGTCCATTTTAAACCATTAAGCTTAAACCCCTGCAGTGCAAAGTCTAAGTCTTACATTACAAGTTTCTCTAACAAAATTCATATCAAAAGAATTTAGTGAAAAAATATATGCAAATTCATAATTCCTCATCTCTAATAGACAATCTATAACATAATAGAGATAGAAAACAACAATTTGGTTTTGCATCTGATTTTAGTATTTTTTATTGATTTAGCACATTACTTAAGTTTTTTTTCGCTTTGGATTCTGTACAAATCTGTTAATACTTTCATGACATTGTGCATCATACGTGGGCTTCTGATGGTAAACCATCGTCGCAAAACACCGAATGGTTGCCCAATTATGTTTATACAGACGCCCGATCTACTTAGCACATAATTCATATCAAAAGATCCTAAGGACAATGTCCATTTTAAACCATTAAGCTTAAACCCCTGCAGTGCAAAGTTCAATGGATAAAGCTCAATGTTCTAGTGGACTCCTTCAAAGATTCCTCAGAATCCAAGTTGAAATATCCATCAACTCTCCCTTACCATCCAGCTTTTTTCTGCAACAGGATGATGATTCACTAGTATGGATTTCGTTCAAATATAAATGACTTGCAGATTTTTGCTATTCTTGTGGATGAATTAGACATGAAGGTGGAGATTGTCGACATTCATTGGATGTCCTTCTCGGTCCCCTTGATCCATGTTGTGCCTTTGGACCTTGGATGAGAGTAGTTAGTCCTTACTCTTTTCGACGTAATGCTCGACTACCACTTCCTCATTCTGAAACTGGTTCGGCTCCATCACTGCGGCGTCTATGTGAGATCAACTAGCCGAATGTTCTGTGTGGAGATTGGCCACTGCTTAATCGAGTTACAGTTTCCAAAATAAATTCAGCTCCAATTTCTCTACCCTTATACCCTGCTCCCACAAACTCCTGTCTGTCCCCGGTAAACACCTTGGTCATCTCCTCACCTGCTCCTCCATATTCTTGTCTGATTCCTGTACCTGCTCCCACAAATACTATCACCTTCTCAACTACTTCTATGACGTTTTCTTCCCTAACGACTTCAAGAATAACAACCATTCCCTTTGTGCATGAAAGTTGTTCTTGCACAACTACAAATTCCTGTCTGTTTCCTATACCTGCACCCACAACCACTGTCTCCTCCTCAACTACTACTATGTCATCTACCTCCCTACTGATTCCAGGATTACCCACCTTGCCCACTGTGTATGAATCCAGTCCCATCTCTGAAACCATAAAGGTTCACCTCTCTCCTGATATTGCATGTAATGTTTCATCATCGATTATCAGGAAATCTTCATGTACGTCCTTGAGCAGTCAACATAATAGGCTAGGGTCATTGGATTTCCCCCGACTTCTTAAACATGGGTTTGCATTAGCATAGTTGGGTAAAAGACCTTCCTCTTCCGGCCTACCCTTCCCCAAAAAAAAGTAAACAGTCCCCTTCTGTTAGCCGCACCATAATTCTCGTTCCTAGATTAGACTGCTCTTCGGCCTATAGTCTAGATTCACTTGGTCCAGATGAGCTTGGTATGGTCTCCTCCCTCTCCTATCTTCAACTTACATCTCTTATGCCACAGACTTCATCCTCTTCGACTATTCCAAATTCAACTACCTTGGATCAGACTTCTTTGGTGTCAAAGGAGGATGTAGTTCTTATCCATAAGAGATTTATTCATGTTAAATGTCTTACCCATAAGGGATTGGTTGGCTCAAATCTTGAGCGATACGATGATGCGAGGGTCTCTTTTTCTACTATCATTCTTTTTGCTGAGGCTAAGGAGGCGAGCCAATCCATGCCCCCATCGTCCCTATGTTAGTCTTTACTTGGAACTGCCGAGGACTTTCTCAGTCTAAGGCAGTTAGAGCCCTACAAGTATTTGTTAACTTGCATCATCTTGATATTTTATTTTTATTGGAACTTAAATCCTCCTCTCTTGAAAGAATTTCTCAGGTTTTGACTGCTGTTAGATTTTCTGATTTTTATTTTGTTCCTGCTACTGGTTATGCTGGTGGTTAAACTATGTGTTGGCGGTTAAATATTGATCTACAGATTATAGCTTCTAACAACAACTTGATTACTTGCCTAATATTTTGTGCTCAACTCAGCTCCCCTTGGCAATTTACTGATGTTTATGATCCTTGTGTGCATTCTCAGAAACAGCACTTTTGGAACGATCTTTCAGATATTGGTCAAGGATTTTCTGGACCTTAGTTGATCTTGGGAGACTTTAATAGTATAATTCTCTCTTCTGAAAAACATGGTGGACACCCCTTTTATTCTCCTGCATCTGGGGATTTAGCTCCTCTGTGGATACTGCTGGATTAATTGAGTTGGGGTTCACCGGTTTTTTATTTACTTGGAATAATAAAAGATCCGAATCTGCGAACATCTAAGCTCGTCTGGATAGGGGTCTTGTAAATGAGTCTTGGCGTGTTCTATTTCCCTGAGCATTTGTTTCCCACCTTACTGCTCTCTCCTCAGACCACAAGCCTCTCCTTCTTGATACTTCTCCTCCGTCTGAGCGATTGTTTAGACTTTTTCATTTTGAGACTATGTGGACATGTGAAAATTCTTCTCATGACATTGTCTTGTCAACATGGTCAATTCCTGTTCGGGGTTCACCTATTACAGCTCTAATCTCTAGTATTAAAAATGCAAAAAATGCTCTTAAATCTTAGAACAAATCAGTTTTTGGTCATATTCAGCAGAATATAGTTGTGATCCATATGGAGATTGATACCCTTCAGTCTCTTCTCCAATCCTCTCTTGTCTTGGAAAAAGAACAGTCTCTACAAGAAGCTTTGGATGAGTACTTGAAAAGAGAACAACTACTTTAGGGTAACAAAACAAAGATGTCTTAGTTGGAAGGTAGTGATGCCAATACCCGCTTCTTCCATCTTTCAACCATTGTTTATAGAAGACATAACCATATCGATTCTCTTCCTACAGTTGATGATGAATGGCAGACAAATTGGGATGGTATTGGTCAAGCTTTTGAACTATATTATCGTAACCTGCTTTCTTCTACTGCTCCTCAGTTCCCCTTTGACCTTAACAATCTCATTTCCCCTCCTATTACAAATGTAAAAAATGAGGTTTTGTGTGCTATTCCTTCTGTTGAGTTTATCCGTTAAACAGTTTTTTATATAAAGACTGAAAAAAGTCATGGTCTTGATGGTATGAGCCCCTGTTTCTTTAAAACTTACTGATATATTGTTGAAGCAAAGGTAGTTGCTGCTGTTCAGTATTTTTTTGTTCATGGATATATGCTTAAGTTTGAATCATACTTTCATTTCTCTTGTTTCGAAAAGGGATTCTACTGATAAAGTTGACCATTTCCGGCCTAGTACTCTGTGTAATGTTGTTTATAAGGTCATCTTTAAAATTTTTACGAATCGTATTAAACCTTTGTTGGACAGTGTTGTTGCCCCTTCCTAAGGTGCTTTTATTCTTTCTCGTGGTATGAGTGACAATATGATTATGTGTCATGAGATAATGCATCACTTAAACGCAAAGAGAGGTAGCTTGGGTCTTATGACTCTTAAAATTGATATGGAGAAGACTTATGATAAAGTGGAATGGTTTCTCCTTATCAGGATTCTACAATGTCATGATTTTACTGATCGATTTACCAACCTTATTTTAGAGTGTATATCTTCTGTCTCATTTTCAATACTAATTAATAGTTCCCCTTTTGGATTCTTTAAAGGTTACAAAGGTCTTCGACAGGGGGATCCGTTATCTCCATTACTATTTATACTGTATTTTGATCTGCTATCTAGAATGCTTACTGTTGCTGAGTCCAACCACTTTTTCCATGGTGTTAAATTGGATGAAATTGCCCTTACATCTCCCATCTTATGTATGCGAACAATTTGATCTTTTTTTGCAGAGTGTCTATAACTGAGGCACAGGTGGTACAAAATCTGTTGAATACGTATTGCAAATGGTCTGGTTTATCTATTAATTTTGTTAAATCTGCAATCCAATTAAGCAGGAATATGCTGTCCTCACTTAAATATTCAATCCGCTCTATTTTTCACATGTCCAAATGTGCTCATAATATTACTTATCTGGGAGTGCCTTTCTATAAGAAATCTTCAAACTCTGTGGCATTTCAAGGTATGGTGGAACGACTCTGACAAAAGATCAGTGGTTGAAAAATCAACACTCTATCTCAGGATGGTCGTTCTGTGTTAATTAAGAATGTTACATAATCATTCCCTATCCATGTCATATTATGTTTTATTCTTCCATCGTTCATCTGTAACAAATTGGATGCTTTAATGCGGGTGGTGGGGATATAAAGAAGGTTCAGGTCGGCACCTATACCTCAAATCTTGAGATGCCATTTGTGCACCTAAAGGCAACGGTGGACTAGGATTTCAGAAAGTTTCGGATAATAACTTGGCATTGCTCTCGAAACTTTCCTGGCAACTATATACTGAACCTCATCATCCTTGGGTTAATCTAATCCGATCTAAATACCTTCGAGGCAGATGACTGTTGGATTTAGACCGATTTAAAAAATTAAATCTATGAAAATAATTTTATTCATTATCAAGAAGATTTGAAAATTTTAAAAAATAAATATGAAGACCGTTTTATTTTATACAATCAAATATTTTTTATATTTTACTTTGAAATAAGATATAAAATATTTTTAGAGTAATTTAAATTAATACCAACATATGTTACATGCCTCTCAAATTAAATATTATCATATATTTTTAGAAAATGTTAGATATATTTGACTATTTATTATATTTTAAATTACATAAATATATATTTAAAATATATGAATTATATTTTTTTTATAAATATACCTATATTTAAATATATATATTGATAAATATAAAAATAAAAAAATTAAAGAATAGGCAGAGACAAGCCCAGACGGATTGGGGACACTACAATCTCGTTCCCTACCCGCCCAAGTCTAATGGGCCGAGAGACAGAGCCCAAGCTCATTTCTATCCCCGTCTAATTTGGAATCCTTGATTGATAGGATTAGATCGGAGCGCTACCTTTCCGTCGGCTTGTAGACGGCATTGCTCCAGCTCCCCACACATTTCGCCACGTCAGCAATAGCAGCAGTCTTCATTATTTAGTTCAAAAAATTATTTTTTTAATTTCAAAATAAATATTTACGAATCTCTTTACACACAAATTAATAATATTAAAAATAATATTATAATTTAAATAAAATTATTATTCTACTTATATTAAATACACGATATTTATTAATTAATAAAAATTTTAAAAAATAAAAAAATAAAAAAATAATGTAATTAATTTAAATAAATAAGAATAAAATAAAAAATTAATTATTAATTTTAAAAAAATATATATAAATATTTATTTTTAAATAAAATAAAAAATTCATGAATATTTATTTTTAAATAAAAAAATTCTTCCTTTGCACTTAATAAATTGACCCGCATTATTTTATTGCATAAACGCATCCCTAACATTTGCGAGATCCAACGGAGTAAGATAGTCTTTCAATTAGGATCTTTCGTTGGTTCAGGAATTGTAATAACTGTCATGTTGCAAAGTAATGGGGTCAAATCAACTCCTTTACTTTTTCTTTCTCAATATAAGCGATAGATAAATTTTGAGTAATTATTACTCACAAGCAATTGCCTTATGAACAAATTTTTATTGTCGGATTTTTTTATTATAATATTCTCTTTATTTTAAAATAATTCATATTATTACACGAATTACACACATTTAAAAAATTCTAACATATATGAAGGTTTTAGAGTAAAAAATAAATTATCATCAGTAAAACTCATAAAATTATTTTGAAAATTTTAAAATTAATTAATATTATAGTTTATTAAAATAATAAATAAATTACTGAATTTACAAAATAACAAATAATTTAAAATATAAAAAGCTCTTTTAAAAGTGATAATTGTTTTAAAGTAAAGTGACTGGTATTGGGAAAAAAATATTTAGGTAATTAATTAAGACAAATTTGCATAAATAGTCCTTTATCTATTTTAGTTACTGCACAATAGTTCCAAATCTTTTTTTTCAATTTCTACAATCCTCAGTTTATATATTTCCTTTTTCCAAACTCCAAACCACCCGTTACGCGGCGGAACTGGTGGAATACTTCACGTGCCTTGCACATGGGCCTATTAACAAAGGGTAAAGTTGGCACGGCACTTGCATTGACCCGAACCAAATGGTGACCCAAGCTAGCCACAGGTTGAATAGACCAAAATAAGTTTTCCCTTCCTTATTCCATTCACGATCAGAGGAACAAAGCTTTTTGAGCAGAGAAGTCTCGTAGTGTCTTCTTCTAATGTAATGGCAGCAACTAGATGAGTTTGCTTCTGTGAAAAGGCTGCTAAAATTTGCACATATTGGACTGATACAAACCCAACGACAAGATTTATAGGTTGCACAAATTATGAGGTTAGTATATTATTTTCCTCCCTAATTTGTATCTTCTTTTGTAGATTCATAAGAATGAGAATGTGTACTCAATGCAGGAAGGTGGAGGATGTGGGTTTTTCCAATGATTTGACCTTCCTATCTGCGAGAGAAGCATGTATGGCATCCCTAGATTGCTAACGAGGATGAGAAGTATTGAAGTTGAAAATCAAATTTTGAAGAAACGACATAGGAGATGTCAAATTGTTGTTTGCAGTTGTTGGATCGTTTTTGCAGTCTGTTTTTTGTAATGCTAATTTTTGTTGCTAGTGGATAAGAATTTCTTCTTGTTCGATTATATTATTGTTGTTGTTGGTATTCACAGCTGGGTTTTGTTAGTGTTGGTGGTGAATGTAATAACTTGTTAGGTTGTTCACTATGTATGCATTCACTAGGTTGTAAGAATTTAAAATATCAAACTTTCTATTGTATTTCAATGCAAGATGTTACTTTGCAGTTTGCTAGATATTGAGCTTAAAAGCAATGAAACTATATTCTGTAATACCCCACTACCTAGGCCCAACAGGGCCGGGGATGCTGCCCCATCCAAAGGACAATGGGTCTTTATAATTATGTCACACAAACGAAAATAAAAACAATACTTTAAAATTGAACTTATTACAACCCAAAAATTAGGAACAAATCCAAAATAAATTGATTACTATCATCTCTCAAAACAACACATAAAATAAATAATATAAAGTCTTCAAAGCAGGCAACAAATCTAGCTACTCATCTCCACAAAAGGATCGACCTGAAAATATGGCATAAAAGGTGATGAGATAAAAATGTCAATAAGCCCGTGTGTGCTTTGAGTGTTTCAGGTAAAACAGTTCATGTATGCAAGTTGTAAAAATTGTAAAAGAGAAAGTGCTGGCAAGCAATAAATAAAGTTAAAAATAAAAAGTGTTGTTTTACTTTTCAAACCATACATGTACACAATAAATATAACCACTCATATGAGTAACCATGGGTTACCACACGTTAGGCCCCATAACCATATAACGGTCAGAATGTCACACTTTGTGCAGACTGACAAAAGGTAGGTGATCGGCCTACTGGGTGAGATACTCCTCCTTCTCTACATCCAAACTTACCGGTTGTCCACTCCGGAAACACACAATCCACATAACTGAAATTTGCTAGCTTGGACCGGTATGACCTACTGGACTGGCATCCTATTTGGGAATGACTCACCCCTCAGAGGTAGCCACCTACTGAGAGACTTACCCTAACCTTTCAAAGACTAGTCCTAGTAGTCTACCCTTATTGAGTACTCAACAATGATTGTCCCACTTGGGAAAAACTGGTAATATATTGCTTTATTTGAAAATAGCAATTAAGGGTTTCTAAAATTCTTGCCAAAATTGGTTTTTAGAAAGAATTTAGTGTTTATGCAAAACTGCTTGTTTGATTTTTAAATGATTTATTTGACTGAACAAGAAAGGAAACAGTCCTTAATTGCCTTTACAAAATGAGTGCCTATACACATCGCGTTTGGCTTGCCATAGAAATCTTTTGTCTTCAAATAAGTTTATGCAGAGGCTTACCTAATTCTTTGCTTGATCAAATTCAAAAGTCTTCTAAAGCTGACCTAACCCTGGCTGGGGTAAGCACAAGTCATAAGGTTATACTCAAGCTATATTCGCTTACATAAATAATCCTAGTTCAACTTATTACAATCATGACCCTAATGTCCTAAGCTTTAAGGCTAGATGATGAAGGATTTTATAAAATAAGACTAGCTTAATAAATTAAAATAACCAATGGTTGTAAAATAATTACAAATAAGTTATAGGTTCAAATAATAAATTTTGAGTGTTGTTATTAATAAATAAATTAGGGTTTAATTATTGAAGAGTCCTAAGTCCTGGTTGATATTAATAAATGGTAATTCTTAAGTAGTATTATTAAAGTAAATATTAAATTATTTCTAATCTCTTAATTGATATTTAGTAAATAATTAATAATAAATAAAATTAATAGTAAATAAATTTTATCAATTTTTGATTAATAGATATCAAATAAATAGAAATAGTATTTATGAATATATGGTCTACAATGTCATTAATATTTTACTCATTTATATCAGAGGTTTTATTTATATATTCATTATTTTTAATAGGAGATATCATTTATTTGGCTAATAAAATATCACTATTTCATTTAGTACTCCAATTCCAAAGCTTCCTAAGAATTTCAAAATCTTTAGAGGAAAAACATAGTAATAATTTTAATTGGGGTAATAAAATTTGCTAATCAAAATAGCCTAGGATCAACAAGGTCATGATCATAATTTTCCTATTGCTAACAAGATTCATGAGCACATATTCCAACATCAATCAACAAACTATTCTATTCATGAACAAAGACTTAAATCCATACCTACTATCGCATGATCAAATCCCTACTAAGTATAATCATACTCACGGCTTCAATGAAAATAAGGACATAATATCCTATTCACCAAAGGTGACATAACATTCTAGCATACTTAAACATTT
Source organism: Voacanga thouarsii (assembly GCA_026120185.1). Taxonomy (NCBI): domain Eukaryota; kingdom Viridiplantae; phylum Streptophyta; class Magnoliopsida; order Gentianales; family Apocynaceae; genus Voacanga; species Voacanga thouarsii. Next base: position 10,460,853 of record JANUWF010001017.1, read on the forward strand.
ATAATTTCTTAAGACATGATGAACATGCATCGATCCACAAGGAAATTTATAAAGCTTAACTATGATCAATCATTCTCATGCTCCAATCTCAACACCTTTATACATATGCATATACTCAATCCCCCATTCATATTTTATCCTCTCTATCAACAACCAAGAGACATGAATCCAGATTTCAAAAGAAAGGTTAAAGAGAAATACTTGGTTGATGACTATCTCGATGAAAACTTAATAAGATTCACGCGCTTGAGAGGCTTGAATTGTCCAAGAGAGGAGAAAGAAAACAGCAATGGTTGTAGCAACCATTTCAGTCGAGAGAGAGAGAGAGAGAGAGAGAGAGAGAGAGAGAGAGAGAGAGAGAGAGAGAGAGAGTACATTAGTATGATATGTTAAAGATTGAAGGGAACAAGATGAACAAAAGTTGTTCTTGGTTACCTTGATGATGTTCTTGAGATTTCAAGAAAAATTCTGGTTTTGATCCAATTATCAATTTTTGTTTTCGAGATTTGATGTTATAAAATTCAGAAATGGACTCTAGAGAGTATGTTGACGTGTTCTGGAGTTTTTGGAAGGGATTGGAGGTGTTTAGAGTGGTCTTTGGCTTGAAGAAAGGTAGTGTGTGTTCTTGGTAAAAATGGATAGGATTAGAGAGAAAATGCTAGACGAATTTCTGAAGGGGCTTGCCGAATGATTGAGGGAGTTCTAGGATTTTGATTTTCAGATTAGAGAGGAGAGAAAAATCTGGTTGTTTGAAATTCAAATGGAGAAATTTAAGGAGTGTTTTAAGGTAAAAGATATGGTAATGGTGTTTGATTGATGGAGTTTCCTTGGAGCTACAATGGTCAACTGGTTTGCTGTGTTTTGCTGAAATGAATGAAGGTTGAGAGAGCTATAAGGCTGGTCGAAATTCTGAGTTCAATGGTGTGGAGAATTTCTGGTTATGAAGCTTAATCCAAAGGTGTTATCATGGAGCAAATGCTGGAAATTTTAAAATTCAATTGAAAGTTTGATTAGAGTAATTGTAGGAGGAATTTGAGGAGTGGCTATGGAGTCTAGTCATGTAAGGTCAGTGGAGAGGGTAATAGAGTTCAGTTCATTGTTGAACAAAGATTAACTTATAGAGGTTTGAGGTAGTTTTCGGACAAGGCTTGAAGAGAGTAAGGCTGGAATTTTTCTAGTTGTGATTCGAATTGGTTTGCTGAAATTTGTTGTGCAATTTTTTACAATGTTTCAGCCAATTTGCAGAGGGTTTTGAGAGGTTTTTGAGGGTCTTTTAAGGCTGGTTTCCAGCCTTCTATATGGAGGAAAAGCAGATGTAATTTACTGGTTTGAAGGTAGAAGAAATAGCTTTGATTTTGGCCTGTTATGCATCAAAACTGTCCAGAATTATTTTTCTGGTTTGCACAGCTTTGTGCAGTCTGGTTTTTGGCAAAAGAATTTCAGTCTTCAAGCTAAATAAGTTGGCCATTTTTCTGACAGCAATTGAGTAAGGAATATGGCTAAGATTTTCAAAGGTTAAGCTGCTCAAGAATCTGGAAAAATTTCAGATTTCTTCCGTGGAGAAGATAAACGCTATGGAGTGGAGTTTGAAGGTTCAACCATGGAGATTAATTTCTCTTGGGAACCTTCCTTAACTCCTTCCCTGTTTTCAGTCCAATCTCCAACCTCTAGGAATCATTTTCGAAATTTCCAAGGCCAAGAATCCTTGCTGAATTTTCTGAAATTAAAATCATAGATTTGGATGAATTTTGAACAAACTTAATTGGTAAAGAGTTTAGGGTATAGGGAATAAAAGAACATGAATTCCTTAAGAATTCTTTTTAGGATATAAGAATAGGATTAGGACATTCTCTTCATGGCTCCCTAGGACAACACTCCTATTTTTACTTATGGAATGCAAGAGACGAAAATCCAACATTAAATTAAAATAATCATGATAAAACTTAAATGATGAGATTTGAACTCATGACCTTAGAGATTAATTCCAAAGCTCTAACCATTAAATCACAACAACCCTTGTTCTTATTTTCTCTTTCAAATATTCTTCATATTTAATCCTCAAGCTATTTTCTTATTTTGACTTCAAGCAAAATTACCATTTTACCCTTTCCTACTCAATAAGCATAACTGAACTTTTTAGTCTATAAATCATAATTCTAAAGCACATAAAATCGTTCAAAAACACGTATATTCATGCAAAGTAATATAATATACATCCCGACCCCTTACTTTAGGGTTGGCTTTAGGTGCAGTTTCACATATTCCATCTAGTGTGTGAACTCTAAAGAAGAATACAATATAATAGATAAAATTTAAACTAAAAAATGGACAAAAAATGGCTGCCATATTATAGCATCATATCCCAATTTTAGGCTTAGACAAAAAGAATGGATGCCATACAATAACACTTACGCCTGGATATTAAGCTTAAAGGCAATGAAACTATATTCCATCTAGTGTGTGAACTCTAAAGAATAATACAATATAATAGATAAAATTTAAACTCAAAAATGGACAAAAAATGGTTGCCATACTATAGTATCATATCCCAATTTTAGGCTTAGACAAAAAGGGATGCCATACAACAACACTTACGCATGGACATCCATATTACAGAATAAGTTCATGCCAACCCATATGCCAAATGTACATACATAACATGCATGAAACATGTTGTTGCTAATCATTTTAAGACTCCTCTACAGAATTGGGTTACACAAGCATGTTCCCAAAACATCACCATTCTATTGTTTACAAAAAATCATCCTACTGCCCGCCTCTCCATGCCTATTTCTCAAGCCATTTTCTTGCATCTTCAATTGGACACATTTTCCTATTATGGCCAAGCTAGTGGCAGAAATGACATCTCTTTCTCTTCCTAATTGGCGACTTCTCTTGTTGAACCCTATTCTGAGACTCCAAATGAGGAACTTCATCACATATAGCCTATGAATGGCATTGAAAAAAAGTTATTAACCATCCTATTCTTACGAGCATATGTAATATGTTGATAGCAAACCTGAGAAGCCTTGTTCTTTGACTGACTATGAGCACACAAAGATTGCTGCAATGTTTGAATAGCAGCATCAACATCATTTAGCCAGTCAAAACTCAACCCAACCATCCAAGGATCATCAGCAGTAACCTAATAAGAAACAAGTCATCATATAAACTTAGCTGAAATAATAATAGAAATTAAATAAATAAAAAATAAATACTCACAGATTGGTTTTCAAGAACTACAAAAGTTGTAGTTTGACTGTGTAGACCATGTTGCACATCAGAACATGTAGGGTATGGAATGACTTTGGACACTTGCGATGCATCTATTTTGTTAGTCACTAGCCTCAATATGTTTTTTTCCTTGTTCTTGTGTACCTCTTTCTGGCTGCATTGCATTGCATGTCCTTTGATTGTGACCTAGCAGGCCACACTTTTTGCACTTGTTATGTTTACTCTTTTGAAGAGTGCATATAGTTTGCCCATTCTCATTCACCAACCCCATAAATGGACAACGTCTTACATTATGACATCTAACCCTATATTTTCTACATTTCAAAGGGTCACATCCTACTTTTGACAGCTTGATACCATTATTTGTTGTCTTCTTCATTCTACCTTTATCTGGTGCTTTTCTTCTTGCTTTCTTGGGTCTGTCAGGGAGCCTTAACTTCTTCGGAGGTACAGGTGGATCCTTATCTAATTTATTCCACAAATTAGGTCCATTAATAGGGTTCACAATAGGTTTATATATAGCTTCATACGTTGATCTTTTATACCACTCATGCACATAATCTTCCACCTCTTCTCCTGCTAAAGCTATTTCACTAACAGCATGCAAACATGGAATCCCAGATAAATCCCATCTCTTACCTGAACAAAGTCTTTCTTTTAAATCAACAACAAACTGCTCACCATTACCACTACCAACTTGATCCTTCATGTTGCCGACCCTCTTTGGTATAAAATTGGCTGAACCTTCTTTAAGTTTCTCAACAGTATCATGAATTTTAGGGCACAATAAACTGTCATGTCTTTTGATCCATTCCCTCCTAACCTCCATCTTTAGCATCATATATAATCATATAGATTTTGGCATTCCTAATATTGGTCTAGATCTTACTTGCAGGATCTTTGAGTTGAAACACTTGGATATATTATTCAATAAGATATCATATTTGGTATTTTCTCTAAAAAATGCCCTACACCAATGAGATGGATGGTTATTCTGTCTGACCTATTCATAGGCCCCTTCATCAATGTCCTTGAGCTCTGACATTTTGTTCATGAACTGATTGACATGTGTTGATCTTGCATATGCCCATAGATTGTCCTTTAGGAGAACAACACCATATAATTTCTTGAAATTTTCATAGAAATGCCTCATGCAATGTTGATGTTCAATCATTGGAAGGAGCTCACCAACAGATAGTATAAGGCCCTAAACAATAAAATTCAACATCAATTCATACCTATACATAATAAAAGAAAGACATTTGGGGAGGGGGGGGGGGCGCTAAACCCTTCCCTTTTGCCTATTTGACATAATGGTCCACTTCTCTTGATCATAAATGTTAAAATCTTGAATCAATATTTCCAAGAACCACTTCCATGTTTCTTTATTTTCCACCTCTACAACTGCCCACACTAAAAGAAACATTGAATTGTTGGAATCAACCTCTATAACTGTTAACAGAATTCCTGGATGAGGGCCTCTTAAATGACAATCATCCAGGCATATAACTTTCCTGCACCCTCCAAAGAAACCCTTTCTTAAGGTAGCTAAAGAAATGTACATCTTTTGAAATCTCTCATTCCCCTTGCTGTCTACGCTAGTAGTCAAAATAATTGTGTTATTCAAATTTGATCTTTTCAACTCCTCCACACAATCCCACATCTTCATATACTGAAACTTATATTTATTCTCAATAATGTCTCTTACCATTTGTCTATCCTGATACACTTTGTCCCTAAAAATATTGTAATTAAGCTTTATGAGCACCTTCTCAATGAACCCATCCACATCTACTTCTTTTACGGATCTGAACTCATCTAAATATCTCTTAACCAACCAACCTGATGAGATATTCCTAGTATCAAACACCCTACCACAATTGTGCTTTGGTTGAATATGCCTTATTTGAAACGTATTTGTCCCAATTTTGCCTTACTGCATATTGTTAGGATTTGTGGATTCTTAAAAGCGAAAAACATTCACGAATCCCTTCCGATGACCCAAGCCAAACGATTAAGGTCGATCTAGGAGTTACAGAATCACCTTTGTATCGCCGTAAGCAAGACCTCTGCTTTCAGATTTTCAGGTATACACGCACTTCGAACAATCACCGGACGTTATAATGTGCAAAAGTCCTCTATTGGATACACACGGTGAAACTAGCTCTCTACTCATGAGTGTTAGAGCCTAGGGTTTTAAGAGGCTTAATTTTTATGGTTATGGAGGAACGAATATTTTTATGAGAAGTCTGCAACAAGAAGACAATTAGGGCTTTCTTTTAAAACCACACGAACTTCTTGGAGTCCAACTCTTATAATTTCTTATCATATCTTATTTTAAGTTCAAATTAAATTAAAAATGATATGATAAGATTCTATCATTATCTCGATAATTTAACTAATTAATTTATCGAGTCAGATTCTTATAATTTGGACATCCTCCAGATACATCGAATATGGACATATTTCTAAATTAATTGTATATGGTCATTTTTCTAGATTCGATTAACCTAGACATATTTTTAGATACATCGAATTTGGTTACCAGAAAAATAACCTAACATGTTTGCTTAATGTGTGACCCTATATGTTCATTTAACACATCACATTTAAATGGCCCACAAGTTATAAACGATTTCTAGTAAAACATTATAATTATCCTGGTTAAATGAAGATCAATGATCTCTTTGAATCAAACAATAACTTTATATTTAGTCCTTTTGTCACACAATATCCATATTAAGCATAAGGCACGGAGCGTATCATTCTTATTAAACTTAATCAAACTATTTCTTGATCTCATAGTAAACTGTTCAAACAAATAATATTAATATCTCAAATTGATATATTTGAGTACGACCATATATTTTAATATTCTAACTTATCAAGTGGCCCATGAACATTTCTTCCAAAATTGAGAGGGACAAATTCCTTCACTATCAATTATATTCCTCTCCCTAGTTTATTCTATATCTAATAGTAGTCCAATTTATTATTTAATTAAAGATAAATTTAGAAAACATTAAGATATAGAATTTATCAAGTAGGAAATTATGATAAATTCAGGTCAAAAGACTTCTAGTATCATTATGGCTAGAAAGTACTTATGACATGTCCCATGAAGTACTCTCACAGTGGGTCATGTCCAATACAATGTTCTCTGACATTTATTTATATTTTGACTTGATATCATATATATCCATAACCAGTAAAAAATAGCCATCAAGTCATAAACATACTAATCTTAATTTATTATTATTTTATTAATAATAATCGATTAGGGACAATTTAAGAATAATTGTTATATTTGTTATATGACTTTACTATCAAATCATGTACTTGATGACCACAAAACTAAATGCATTATTCATGAAAAGAAATACCTCGTATTATTACATAATATATAATGACAATAGTATAAGTACAAATTATTTTAGGGTATATCCCTAACACATATATCATCTATGAACAGTTCTTTCCTTCACATTTTGCATCTACTCTTAGCTTGTCATTTTTCTTGAAAAATATTCTTTTACCCCATCTCCCGCGGTGGCTTCTAACTACTTCCTTAAACTTCTCCCTACAACTAAATATTTGTCCCAACTTGAATTTTGGATCTTCCCCATCAATATTAACTCTAAATCTTTCATGTCATGGTCTACACTTTTTCCCTATACTTTCTTCCGAGTCACCTTTTGAGGAGACACTAAACTCAACTGTTTGATTATCAATGGACTCTTCTAAAATAGATATATATATTTTCCACTGCAAAGAGCTCAACCTCACTAATATCAACAACTATATTCCTTTTCTTTGTTGGATGTCGACCTTTTCTTAAATTCTCACATTGTTTGTTTGGTTGTGCATTTTCTTCACGGTGTTGTGCTTTATTTGGTCCATCCTCTGGTCTAACCTTATCTTCCATTATTGTCTTTTCAAATACATGCTTTGGAATAACACCCTACAATTGTTGTATCTCTCCACCTTGGCAACCCAAAGATGATACATCATTGATGTTTACCTGTTCCCAAATCCCCTCATCGTCTTCTGTATCTTCATCATACTCAGAGTCATTAAATTTAGAACATCTGCTCTTAGAAGACTCTGTATCAGCATCATTTTTATCATCCTTGTCAACATTATTTTCTTTACCCTTCTCCACTTCAATGTTGGCATTATTTTCATCATCCTTGGTAGCTAAAAAATCATTCTTCTCAACATCTATGGTAGTTTCTAGGTTAGCAACATCATTTTTATCTTTTTTGTCAACAGCTAAAACATCATTATTCTCAGCATAGTACTTTCCAAGTCAGTAGCATCATTTTTATCTCTTTTATTAGTATCTAAAACATCATTATTTTCAGCATCCATAGTACTTTCCAAGTTAGTAGAATCATTTTTATCTTCTTTGTCAGCAGCTAAAACATGATTCTTCTCAGAATCCATGTTAGGATCCATGTAAGCTTCCAGGCCAGCATCTATGTCAGTTTACAGGTCAGCATCTTCTTCAGCTTCATCATCAATCTCAGCTTCCAAGTCAGTATCATACTTAGCTTCCATTTCAGCATCCATGTCAGCTTCATGTTCCTCATCATTCTCAGATTCCATGTCTTCATTTTCACTTTCATCACCGTCTAATTCATCTTCATCCGACTCCAAATCTATGAGCTCTGCTTTTCCATCCTTCTTAGCATTTGAATGCCTTGACATCAACCTCATGCTTCTCCTTGGTGCCTTCGTACTGGCAATGCTTAAGGTCTTTTTATTCTTATTGGTCTTCTCTTTCTTGCTATTTTTGTTATTCTTGCTTGCAAAGTAGCACCCAAGGCCTTCTCTTTCTTAGTTATTGCGGATGTCTCATCATTCTTCTTAGCACCTTCACTTTTGGCACCACTGCCCAATTTTAACTAAAGATGATACTTGAGACCCTTGTGCCTCTATAGTGCTACTTGGCTCTACAGTTTTAGTACCCTTCTCGGTTAGAGATTCATCTCCTACAACTACACTACTTGATAGCACCTCAACAGTCTAATTGTAAATAAAATAAACCTCAATAGCCCCCGTCTTTGCTACTATTTCAGCCATTGCAAGAGCATTCTTATCCTCACTAATAAATACCAACTCTTGACCCTCATCTGTCCTAGAGTTTCTATAGAAGAATTGACACTCTTTTTGGTATCCTAAATATTTTGCCACAACATTTAATTCTTGTAGGGACCACAAGTTTATATTACACCTATCATAGTAATCTACAACACCCCTAGTGTATATCTTCATACCAGTGCCAACAAACGCACCACCATAGTGAAGAACAGCTGTGAAATCTCTACAATTCGAATCTATCAATATGAAAAAAGGAGGCAAAAGTTAATTGATTAGAATGAAACTGAATCTAAAAGGTAAAAGAGACAGACCAGTTCAAGACACTAAAAAAAAGAGGCAAAAGCCATGAAGTCCCACCAAGTCACTAAATAAATAGATAATGTCATGGTAAATCTAACCAGGAAAAAAAAAATATTGGGAACACACTAACATTAATAAACACATAGATATGCTAAAGGGTATGCAACCAGTTAAGAACACCATTCCTGGACCATTCAAGGTAATCAATAAACAAAGACATTTTTGAGGCAAAAACAGAAAGAAAAAAAAAATCAAGTTAAAAAACTGAGAACCAGACAAGCACAATACCTGAAAAAACAGAATTTGGGATCAAACTACATAAAAAAGGATACGATTTGGATAGTTTAACCTATTATGAGCAAACAACAATAACACCAAATAAATCTTCAAAGGTTGAAAAAAATTTAACCTTTAGTCTCTCATTACTACGATAAATAAACAGAAGAGGCCATAGCTACTTATCATATACGGGGTCGCCGACATATGGCCCCAACTCTCACCGCAAATACATTTTCTTGTTTGTGAATCGACAACGAATTCAAGATGGCCGGTGACCTAGCTTGGTTCCACCAATCGAGAGTGGATTAAGAAAGGTTGGGGATAGTATTTTGGTGGTTGGGTCGAGTCATCATTCAATTCGGCCCAATGCAAGTGCTATGCTAACTTTGCCCTTCATTAATAAGCCCACGTGCAAGTCATGGGAAGCATTCCACCGGGTTTCGCCGCGTAATGGGTGGTTGGGAGTTCGAAAAAATGAAATATATAGATTGAGGATAGTAGAAATTAAAAAAAAAAAAGATTTGGGACTATCATGCAATAAGTGAAATAGATAAAGGACTATTTGTGTAAATTTTCCATTAATTAATTAGAAAATTTGTAAATTAAAGTAGACCCAGAACATTCAAATCTAAAACTCCGGAACATTTGCTGTTGTTCATATCCGAACAAGAAAGGATCATTTACAATTTTGCCTTTCAAACTGATTAGAATTTATGCAATCATACATTTTTTTTAGAAATTCTCAATTTTACCCTCAAAAACTGATTTTAATTTTCAATTATATTACTTTATTACTTTTCTAACTCGTTGACGTTACTCAGTAACCTTTGTTTTGCTTTTGTTGCTTATAATTTTTACAAAATTTTTCATTTATATTTATATTTTTTTAAAGGTGACAAAATATTTTAATTTACTGTTTGGAACCTTTATATTTTTAGATATTCTCTGCCAACTCCTTCGAGTACCACTCAACTCCCTGTTGACCAGGTAACAAAAGTTGCATAATTGAAACTAAAGTATTATTGCAAAATTTTCAAATTTTGAAGTATAAAAATTGAACCTGCGATACAAGTAGAGGCGTTTATGGTTTAGTTTAGTTTGGCTTTAAATTTTTTCACATTAAATTAATAATTATGGCTTAAACAACATCAAATTAAATTAAACTATTTAAAATCTCAAACTATTAAATTAGATTTGGTTTTAACAATTTTGTAGTATAAAAATTATAATCAAACAAAATAAATAATAATAATCTTACATTATATTGAAATAGTATAATAATAATAATAATAATAATAATAATAATACAAAAAAAGAATGTCTAATAATATTTAATAATAAAACTAACACAAAATATCAATCAAGTTATCAAATATAGACAATATAGAATAAAGGACATCAAGATAAAAAAAAACATATATATAGAGAAGCAAACGAAGATGAAAGGTGAAAAAGTAAAAAAAAAAAATTAAAGAAAAGAAAGTCTCAATGTGAATGAAAATATTAAAAAAGAATTAATATTAGGGCAAGAAAGATAAATAATATAAAAAGTTTATATTACAAATATATCCTTCAGGTTTTTTAAGAAGAATAAAAATTTAATTATTAATTATATCATCTATAAAAATTCATTTATTCAGTTTATAATTATATATATTAAAAATTCTTCAAATGGAAATTAAAAATCAGATTCAACTAGGCACAGTATTTTCGGTTTTGAGCGAACGCCAATTTAGGGGGTACAGCAAAGGCCCCACTAATCCCCTTGTCATTATTAGCCTGTAGAATCAATCCGGACGGCTGCATGTGGAACGAAGAGACTTTCTTTTAAGTTTTAATTGGCTAGCCATGTGCTTTCATTCCAAGGCGCTGTCCAATTTCAAACCAAAGCTTCCCATCAATCACAGGCTTTACCCACACCGACACTCTCGATTAGAAGGAAGGTTTTAAAAAACGGATCGTGGAATCGATGGAGTAATAAGTTAAATGATTTATATATTTAATGAAATTAAATTTGTGTTCGAATTAAAATATAATTAAATATATTTTTTAATATTATTTATTATATATATTTAATAAATAAATAATATAAAAGATGTTTTTAAAATAAATAAATTTTAAATAAAAATAATTTAGTTATTTATTAAAAATATTTAAAATATAAAAATAAATTTATTTTTTTATAAAAAAATTTAAATTGATGATTTGATCGGTCCGATTAGTTTTGACCGATTTTTAATTAATTTTCTCGCTGTCGACTTATAGTATAAAATCGGACCGGATCAATGATCGATTTTCAATCCGATCAATTGAACCGATCGATCCGATCTAACTTTCAGAACCATGCTCAAATCTCCTTCATTTTGTGCAAATTTGCTTACTATTCCACAAATACTTTATGAAAAAGTAATATTTTCATAATTGAATCAGATATTGAGTTGAAAATTTTATTGATTCACAATTTAATAGTTTAATTGTAATTGAATCGATAATATTATAATTAAAAATTTAAAATATAATTAATTTTAAAGAATAAATTTGATTAATAATATAGTATAATTCAAATTTATAAAAATATAAATAATGAAATTGAAAGAAAATTATAATATTTTCTCTATTATTATAGAATGTTTAGTCTCTTTGTATAACTTATTTCTTTTATATAAATATATTATCTTATCTAGTTATATATATATATATATATATATATATATATATATAAACAGAAAGAACGATTCAATTCGATTAGAGTGATCGTTCAATGATTGGTCGGTTGATCCGATCTGATTAAAACGATTTACACAAAAATAAAACATTTATAAAAAAAAAGACTCAAAGCAAATGATCCAACTAGTTAGGATATACGGTTTGATCGGTCCGACAAACTAGGCTGATTTGGTCCAATCCAAAAAAACGGTGTGAAATAGGAGTATTCTAAAAATCCATACGCATTTGGGAGCTAAAGTGAATACTTCCCAACATAACCCGAGAACTATAGGCAATTTTAGTCTGTAATTGAATTGAAATTATTCTTAATTTAAAACAAAATAATTATAATTTAAATAATTTTTATTTTTTTAAAAACTGTTATGTACTTACAAATAGGCAAGACTCTTCTTTAGTATTAAAAGATCTTCTAATATTTTGACAATATCAAAACACGTCATATGATGATAATATAGATGATTGAGATTGAAACATTACTTCTCCTAATTTAGTTAGTTATTAGAGTGGATTGTTCATGAAGAAAAATAAAAATAATATAATTGAATTACAATTATTTATATGCGTATCAAATAACATATTTTGATATCACTAAGAAATTAAAATATCTTTAATATTATTAGAATTGAAGAGTTACTGTTATTATTTCTCGTTACAACACTTTACATTCTCTTTGTTTAATCCCATTTAAATTTCATTTTAATCTCATATATTTTAAATTTTTTTATTATATTAAAATAAATTTATTTCAAAATAATTACCATTTAAATTCACCTTGTCAAAATAGAGCTATTCTGTTATCCTCTAATTTGTTCATGCACGGAGTGGATGAACTAGAGGATCGAAATGGGCATGCATGTTCCGCAGCCGCTGATCTTCTAAACTTGGCTCTTTCTCTTTAATTACCAATTAGTACGTTCTACTGAAACAGCATCCAGCTATAGAGATTTTATGGGATCGTTACTTATCTGCAAAACGTTTCAAATCTAAACTCTTTCATTTGTGTACAAATAGAGTATAAATTGATAAGGCCGTGTTCTTATGCTTGCCTTATTTCTATTTTTGAGAAACAAAAAAATAAGACGGTCTTTGAATCTTTCTTACATGGCTACATGACTTTTTTCTTTTCAAAAGATCACTGCAAGTGGGTCAGCATAAACCTTCATTTGTCATCTCACGAGAACTTTCAATGACCATCCTAGATTCCACCAAGAATAATTTTTTCTTCTCTAGCCACGTTCCTTTTTCCATACCACACGTAGCAACTTACTACTTAAACCAGCAATGTTTGAATGCGTTTAATGCTTTTACAGCAGCTGATACTTAACGCGAACTGAGGAGAAAATACGGATGTAAGAAGACAACTGCTTGAAAGAAGGATGAAATAAGAAGAAATCAACAGAATTTTGAGCAAGAATGATCTGGATATTCTAGTTGGAAAGTAAAGGTTTGGTGAAGAACCGATGGTTTGCTTTGAATTTGAGGCACAGCAACAGCATATATTTAGACAGACAAAAGTCACTGCAGAAAAAGGAGAAATACAAATATGAACATTGGCGTTGGATCTTTAATTATGTCGACTGTTACTAACTAGTACTGGAAGATGGTACAGAAGTCCAAATAGCAAGTGTGTAAAAACTACCAGCACTGTATAATCTACAATTTATCAGCACTCACCAAGGGACATTCCAGTACCATCTCTAATGTAATGTATAAGAAGCTTCGGTTGGTAAATTTGTACACGGTAGAGGAGGATCTCCAGCCACAGATCTCTTCCTTCACTTGTGTTTCAGATTACATTACAGCCCCTGCCAAAGATTAGTATGCGAAATAAGTTTGACAAAAATACATTTATTACCCATGAATCCTGCCTCAAATATTAAAGAAAGAAAAGAATAATGAAGAAAAGAAAGACAGGTGCCTCAGGAATCTAGAACAAATGGGGTTTGCAAGAGATCATAAGGTGCCCAAAGCGTATCCAGTGGGCAAGGCCGGTTAGCGTCAAGCCGAACCCAAGGTTTCCCTTTTCCACTCCAATGCAATAGGCTCACCGGACCTGGGTGTAAACCCCGGCATAATCCTCTAAAATTATCTCCGCCAAGACCATGTTGGTTCCATCTATGATCCACTGGAGCTATATTTCCTGCGAAAACAAGCAAGAAAGGCGGCAATGAACCCAACTCATATATTCTTATTCTTTTTTGAAGCTCCATCCATTCTACTATCTTTGTAGTGCAATCTCCAGCTCTCCATCTCTCAAGATCAATGACCATTACACCAGTGTTGAAGTAACAAGGCCTGCGATTTGCCAATGTTAAAGAAAGAGAAGGGTTGGACCAGAACGTGGGCGTAAAGTAGGTCGTGAAGTTTGCATTGCAGTACTCTGGTGCCGCTAGAACTGCCTCATCTCCAAGTGGTGTGGCAGCTAGTTTGGCAATATCATCCACAAGCACTAGGTCAGAGTCGAGGTAAACCACCTTTCGGACGCACGTGGGGAGGAGATCAGCAAGATAGCTGCGTGCATAGTTTAAAGGACAGTCGAGGGCAGCCCTTATGGAGGTGGATATCAAGCCCGCCACGAGCGAATCGTCGAAAGGGTATATTTTGAAGTAAAGATAAGGAAAGGATTTCAAAATGGTAAGATTGAGGTGGATGATATCCGCGGAAGATGAAGCAACGAAATGAAAGACAACGTTTTCTGGACAAGAAGTGTGTTGAAGAACCGAGAGAATTGCTGCCATTGAACCCCGGATATAGGCCACATCAAGTGTCATGGCTACATGAACTGCATTGTCGGAGCACATCCTGTTCCTACTAGCCTCGCTCTCGTTGTCGGTGGTGGCGGGGGCAGCTGTGGTTGTGTAATTTTGAGAAGAACATCTCTGAGAGTTATAGAATTTTGGGGCTTCTCTGAATTGGAGATGATTGGTTCTTGCAGTCTCATCTGCATTGGTTGAACTTGCAGCAAGAGTAACAAATACGATAAGCAGAATCACACAGAAAAACCTTGAGAATAGAAAATTTAGCATCATATGCAGGGAGGCACGAGAGGCCGCAAATAATTTTGAAAAAGATATAGAGAAGCTCTAGCTAGGGAAGTCTATGCTCTGAAAGATCCCCTCAAGTCTACCTCTTTAGGTCTTGGCGATGACTGATGACTTATGAAGTCGGCAAAAGTATTAGATTTAATTCGCTCTGTAATATTTAAGTTGAAGACTAATAACAGAATCGTAATTAAAATCGATAGTTATTTGACCAAAACTCGACGGGCTAGCAAGATTGACGGGTTGTATCACTGGTTGGGGTGAAGGGTGGTCGGTACGTGTACTTATCAATCACGGTTGAGCTTCAAAGCTTTCAATGGCCCTTCGGTTGTGCCTTCCACTTCTTTGATTGCTTTAGCACGGCCTTGTGTATTCCGTATGACGTTTTTGTCGTTTTCAGTTATTGGCGAGCCAAAATCTAACCAAAATCAAACACTAATATGTGAAATTTGGAAGCCAAATCCCAGTAAACCAGTAGCAAAACATGCCGAAACCTCTTTGTCAAAACAGTAGGCTTATGCTAATAAGCAAACCCTTTGATGCAGGGATGCCTTTTTCACTGATTATACATAAATTTTAGGTTGATTAACTTGATGGGCGGACAGTTCTGGCTGAGGACAATGACGAAAAGACTACCAAACCGGGAGGTAGAGGGGAGCCCCACATTGCTATTTTAAGTTGCAAGCAAAAACTCAAAGATCAAAGTGCAAAAGCTAAGCATGAGACTACTTGCAACTGATTTTTTTTTTTTTTGGTTTCTTGCTCCTGATATCCTGTGGAAGCATTAAATGTAAACTCCAAATAGAGACCTACTTGCGACCCCGTGTCTGCTGGGTACTTAGCTTAGATGAACATATATAACATGCCGATGCCTACAACTAATGTGACCGTAATGGAAAATACATTGTGACAGTGGCTTATGGTTTTGTAATCTCATATCTGCTCCCTCTTTCCCCTGCCTCATTTGGCCCATAATTTACGGCAGCCATCAGTGTGTGTGTGCAGAGACTTAAATTTGTCCGACCACAATTACAAAAGCAGGCTGCCACGTCTCCACCCTGCATATGGGAAGCTGGGGCCATATGGGTTTGACAATAGCAAAACACCAGGACTTTTCCAAGGTTCAAAAAAGGACTGCATAACTATAAGCTGGTAAAAAGAAACAGAGAAGTTAACGGTGTCTATTAACCTTTTCAACCATGTGATATTGTGCTTTAATTCATTAACACAATCTCAAAAGGAGGAAAATGATGGCCACAAAGGAGATGCTTCAACTCGTGCACTGCTCAATAAACAATGCAAAACCCGGCCATGGATTCTAAGCTCTTCTTTATCAAGTAATGTTACCTGGAAAAAAATAATAGAATAAATTAAAAATTAAAAATACATAAATTTACGTAATTCAATCAATATAACATATATTCATGAATAAGGAGAAAGATTTCTTATTTTTTTAATAGAAAAAGTTAATATTACAAACTCTCAAATTACATATTTATAAGAAATAGATGTTTCGCCTCCTGTATCTTCCAAAGAGGTCAGCGGCAAACTCCAAACTTAGACCAATACTTCCACTATCACTACAAACATCAAAAACTTTCTCTCTCAAGCTGTGCTCCAAAAATTTCGAGTTGGGTCATCAATTCGAATCATCATAATAATTCAAGACAACTAACAATTCTCTATCTTGATTTGAATTTTTCTAAGTTATCATAAAAACAAGAATACCTCACTGTCATCTATGCCCCGAAGATCCTTATGCTATACAAACATTCACCAAGTCCAAGTTGTGCTTGAACTTCTCTGTAGGCAACAGTTTTGTTAACCTATCTATCGAATCATTAATTGTGGTTATCTTCTCTATAGAGAACAACTTATCTTTTATAATATCTCGAACAAAATTCAACATGATATCAATGTGCTTGATCTTTCATGATAAATTGAATTTTTTACCAAATCCAATGCACTATAATTTTCACAATAAATGATACTTTTTTGAACATCCAAATCCAAGCTATCAATAAGACCATGCAACCATATACCTTCCTTAACCCATTTTATCACTGACATGTACTCCGCTTCAGTTGTAGACAAAACAACTGTAGGTAGAAGTATTTCTTTCCAACTAATAACACATCTACAAAAGGTAAAGATAGAACATGTCAAAGATCTTCTTTTAATAAGGTCTCCACCATAATCAGAATCTACATAACCAACAAGTCCACTAGTAGAACCATTAGTACCATAAATCAAACAAATATCAACCGTACCTCTTAAGTATCACATAATTCATTTAATTATCTCCTAGTGAGTTTTACCTGCATTACTCAAAATTTTGCTTATTAAACTCATAGCATGAGCCAAATCTAGCTAAGTACATACTATAACATACATCAAGTTTCCAACAGCACTAAAGTAAGGAACTTTACTCATAGTAATCCTTCTCTTCATCTGTATTAGGTAATGCACTAGTATCAAGTTTAAAATATGCAGCCAAAGGAGCACTAACTTCTTTAGAATGTTCCGTCTGAAAAGATTGTAGCAACTTTTTGATATGTTTCTTTTGAGATACATACAGTAGCTTTGCCCTCATGTCTCTCCAAATTTCCATGCCAAAAATCTTTTTGGCTACACTAAATCCTTTATCTCAAACTCAGTACTTAACAAAGTCTTTAACTTATCAATTTCAACCTTATTCTTTACTGCAATCAACATGTCATCCACATAGAGTAACAAATGTGTAAAGGAACCATCTGATAACTTTTTAAAGTAAACACAGTTATCAAATGGATTTTGTACAAACTCATGAGAAATTATAAATGTATCAAACTTTTTGTACCACTAACTGGGAAACAGTTTCAAGCCATATAAGGATTTTTTTCAACAAACACACAGTCTTCCTTTTCGAATCAAGGAATATTTCTAGTTGTGACATATAAATCTGTTCCTCTAAATTTTCATATCAAGTTGCTCTAACTTAAGATCCAACGTACTCGCCATAACTAGAAGAATACGTATAGTCTTATGCTTCACAATTGGCAAAATTACTTCATGGTAATCTATTCCTTTCTTTTGTGAAAAATCATTCACCACAAGCCTTGCCTTGAACCTAACTAGTTCAACTCCAAGAATACCGTCTTTCTTCTTAAAAGCCCATTTGCTATACATTGGTTTCACTCCCTTTAATAATGGTACTAGGTCCCATGTTTTGTTTCTCTCAAGAGACTGCATCTCTTCATTCATGGTAATCAACCATTATGCTGCCTCTTTACTCTGCACTGCCTCTTTGCATGATCTGATTCATCAGGATCAATATTTTTTGCTATTGCCAAAGCATATACAATAGAATTAGTATCAATAACATTAACACAATCTGCATACTTTAGAGGCTTTCTGATTTCTCTTCTTCCTCTCTTCTTACTATACTCTATAGTTCTAATTCCTATAAATTCTTGGGTTGTTCTACAGGATTTGTAGTCATTTTCTTTGAAGTTTCAATCTCTAATTCTGCCTTCTAGTTAGCACATTGATCTTTAATCCTACAAGATCACCAAACTCATCTATTTGGTCAAACATAGCAGACTCATAAAAAGTAACATCTTTATTAATAGTAACTTTTGGAGTTCTATTTTTTCAGTACACCACAATCCATACCTTTTAACTCCAGCAGCATACCCTAGAAATATGTATTCCATTGCCTTAGACTCCAGTTTATCATCATTAACATGAGCAAATATAGGAAAACCAAAGATATGTAAGCCAAAATAATCAAAATGGGAACCGGACCATACTTTTTGAGGAGTCTTAAAATTAATTGTAGCTGATAGAGATCTATTCACTAGATAACAGACAGTGTTAACTGTCTCAGCCTAGAATTGCTTTGAAAGTTTAACATTCAATCGCATACATTGAGTACGCTGCAAAAGTGTTTGGTTTATTATTTTACAACTCTGTTTTGTTGTGGTGTATATCATACAGTGCCATGCCTTACTATACCTTCTTTCTTACAGAACTCATCAAATGGTGCATTATAGAATTCCAACCCATTATCTGTCCTGAGTGTCTTGACCTATTTTCCAATCCATTTTTCAACAATAGTCTTCCACTCCTTGAACCGCTCAAACACCTTATTTTTCGATTTCAGAAATATACTCAAACTTTTCTAGAGAAGTTATCAATAAAAGTAATAAAATACCTACATCCACCACGAGGCTCAACCGGAGAAGGACCCCACAAATCTGAATGAATATATTCGAGGACATTTGTAGAAGTGTGCTTACCACAACTGAATTTAACCCTACGCTACTTACCTATAACATAAGTCTCACAAAATTTTAGTTTTTCTATTTCTGCTGCATCTAAAAATCCTTAATTACTTAATATTGGAAGCTCTTTCTCACTCATATGATCCAATCTACGGTGTCAAAATTCTGTACAATCATCATACTAATCTAAAGAATGAGAGACTACCATTGTTCCATCACTGAATTTCCTATCAATGTATATATTCTATGCTGCTATTTACCCTTCATTATTATTAGAGCACCTTTCGAAACTTTGATTTGCTCATCTCTACCAGAATAGTTGTATCATTGTTTATCAAGAGCACCCAAAGAAATCAAAATTTTTAATAGGTCAAGAACATACCAAGTATCAAGCGTTCTGACCATCCCATCATACGTCTTAATCTGCAGAGAACCATTGCCCTTAAAACTAAGCTTTTTATCATAAGCTAATTTCACATTGTCAGTCCATTCCTTATAGGAAGTAAACAAAATTTTCAAAAATATCATGCGATAAGATGCACCAGTGTCCATGACCTAAGTATTTGTAGAACTTGAAGTACTAATAGTCAAAATATCATTACTTTCTCCTTTATCAGAACTATCTTGAACTACGATTGCACTAATTTTAGTATTTGATTCATTCTTTTCGTATCCCCTTTTTTATTATGGGCAATCTTTTTAATGTACCCCATTTCTTTATAGTGAAAACACTGAATTCCATCAAACTTCGATTTGGAACGTGACTCACCATTCCTTTCTTTGTTCCTACCCTTGCTAAGTACTAACAACCAGACCTGCATCTAATCTATCATTATTGGAATTAGAAACCTTTCTTTTTGATTCCTTAGACTGCGTAGCATCCTTTACATCGCTCACATAAATATTATCTCTAGTATCAACAAAATTCTTATATGAATTAGGTAAAGAACATAAAAGAATGATAGCTTAATCCTCATCATCAATTGTAACCCCAACACCTTATAAGTTTAGAAATATTTGATTAAAATTATCAAGATGATCTTTTACCTATATATTTTTTGACATTTGCAAGGTATACAAACGCTATTTCTGATATAACCGATACGTTAAGAATTTCTTCTGCAACTTACTTTCCAACTTTTTCCATAATCCTATAGCAATTGTTTCATTAACAAAATCTCTCAAATTTTTATCAGACAGACTCATAGAATCGCGCTATGCGCCTTGGCCAAAATTTCTACCTTTTTTGCCACCTTTAATCCTTCTAGTGATTTTTCTTTTCCTTCCAATACTGTCGTACTTCCATATTGAACCAAAATTGAACCAAAAGAGCTCGTATCATCTTATTCCATAAAGTAAAATCATTTGATTTATTGAATTTATCAACATTAAACTTGTGAGACGTCATCTCAATTAGCAAACAATACTCTAGATGTTCAAATTTGAATAGAAAATTCTAAGTATCTTGACTCTGATACCACTTGTTACAGAAAAATAATAATAATAAAAAGAATTAAAAATAAGAAAAAAATTAAAGAACACACAGAATACATTCATATACAGGGAGAGAGATTTCTTACTTCTTTGTAAAAAACTGTTACAAAGAGGGTTGATATCACAAGTCTTCAAATTACATATTTATAGAAAATACATATTCTCCCTCCCTGCATCTCCCAAAGAGGTCAATGATGGATGTCAAACTTGGGCCAATACCTACGTTATCATCGTAGACTTTAAAAATTTTCTTCTTTCTGTTTTTAGAATTTCAGATTGAAACATTAATTTAAATTATTACAATAATTCAAAAAAACTAACAAGTAAATTTCCAAATAATGCATTAACTAAGAAGTAAGCAAAGATAGAATTTTTTCAGTACGGCGATCTGTACATATATTTCATTGTCTCTCTCACAATGAGAACACATTCATGGAATCCAAATATAGGCAAGAGAGTTTCCTGGGAGAGATCATTAAATTGCATGTGCAATTCACATGGACGTAACAAGTTTTTGGTTTTCTAGGTTCAACCAGAGAAAGGACGGGGACTCTTTGGTCATTATCAAGGTCCCATGGGGTAGGGCTGTCCTGGGCTGCTGGTCCATGTTCTCCACATGGTTTTATTACAAACTCCTTCGCTTTTTTCATTTTTCATTCTGTTTCTGGTTCTCCCTCTCACTGTTTTTCGTTAAAATATTCAATTCCACTGTTTGATTTCTGAAGTCAATCCTTGTTCTTGCATAGTTTTTCTTCGTTGAGACATATAAATGAGTTAATGAAATTTGCTTCATATTTTTTTATAAGTTATTTGTTCACGTAAATTAAGAAATTTTTTTAATCTATAAAGTCTTGAGGAAAAAGAACTAAATTAAACTTTTCTCAATGACACAACTTAGTTGAGTAATAAATAGTATAATTTAATAAGTCATACTAATAGAAAAGCACAATAAATACATTTTTAATTTCCTAAAATAACGTATAATTACAACCATGAAAAATTTTCTAAAACGATTGTAAAAACCGGAAGAAGTAATTCATAAAAGTTCCAGCAATGATACCGAAGTAAGTCTACTGGCTTTTTCATCTTTGAGGCTGCGATCCTGCAAAGTTGATCGAGAAGGATGAACCGCATTTGGCACAATTCTAACAAAAAACCAGCATGTTTCGGAGTTTCTGCACTGCAGGTAGGCAAGAAACAACGAAGGTAACATTCCTTATCACAGCCCCATACCCGGAGGCAGCAAGGAGAAAGATCTTAAATCAGAATGAGCTCATTTTCCCTTGTTTACCGTTTATAATTCAATCCCAGTGCCTCTCTGGTTCACCCTATTGAGAATTTAGTATGCTACACAACCACATGGCAAGCCCGAGAAACAGATCTGTCACAAGAGATTTATCCTTTTAGCTACCTGGTATGAGAGTTGCATGGAGGATCAAATTCAGAATCTCACCCCACTTTATGTTTAATCAAGAGCAGTTGGAACACAAGTTTTCAAAGCTGTAAATCTACAGATATTACATGGTAGTTATACTTTAGTTTTATGCTGTTAGAATTTCATTTTATCAACAAAGTACATTGAAGAAACTTCATCACAAGGGTCAAGGGGAAACCCTGAGAACGGCAATTAAGTGGTTAAAATTTCAACGGAAACTTCGTTTATCACCACATAAAGCTAATAATCACAAGAAAAATAATAACAAAAAATATCAACAATAGCTTGTTATCTTCTGCCCGTGGCCCTTGACTGGTCTGTGGAGCCCTAGGGACAGCACCAGAAAAACCTAGTGCATGTCCCGAAGTTGTACCATATGTAGGTCTCACATCTGCAAAACTGTTAATCTGAATACTAAAGATCGATGGCAAGAACCCGCAAAACCCAGCAAACATGATAAGATTACCAAACCCTCCAATCATCACAGGAAGAAATCCTCCAGCTAGTCGAAAGCCAATATTGGGAAAATGACTTGCATCTGGTGGAGGAACAGTTTGAGGTCGCTGCCCTGCAGGTCGATTAGGTATTTCAACACCGGGAACTGGCTTAGATCTAGGATCATCAGTCTGAGTCCTCCCCCTACCATAAAGAGGGATCAACTTTTCCTCTTGTATTAAAGCCTTACAAACAGGGCATTCATGCGAGTGAGAGTGGAGGCGCAACCATCTATAGAGACAAGGCCAACAAAACAGGTGACCACAAAGTGTAATTACAGGGTCTTGAGCTAACTCAAAGCAGATATTGCATTCGAAATCACCAGCATCACCATTCCCGTTTACTGAAGATGAACTCCGAGTCTCAGCTGGCTTAGTTGCAGAACCACTAGCCTCACTTGCCATTATATCCAGAAAATCAACACACCGCTTTCTTGCAAGTTACAAAAGAACCTACAAGAAACTATATCCATTAGCCGATAACAAATGTCACGCAATTACCGGGTTGGAAAAGAATGAAAAGAACGAAATTTGTAGATATGATCTTGACAATAGCATATTCACACCCAGTCTTCATGTTCAACATTTGAAGCACCCAATGTGTACGTCAATACCTAAAATCCCAATATGCCTAACTTTCTCCGAAAAGACATCAATAATCCAGAATTCAAAAACCGATCTTTTTTGTAATCTTACTCGATTCCCTAACCGTCTGATCAGAAACACTAGTTTAACCCAAAAATTATAACAGATATGAACACATCCTGGAAGAATATCCAACCAAAGTCCTAATAGATCAGAAACAAAGATTTTAGATTATGTTCATGCCAGTTCCAAACCGAAAGCCGCATCTAAGCAAGTCCTAACATTAACAAGAAGTAATCAATTAAAGAAAATCAATAACCCACTCGAGTATTCAAAACGAGAAATTCCAGCAAGACTAATATAAAAAAGAAGTAAAACAACTAACAGAGAAAAGGGGAATAAAAAATTAAAAAAAAAAAAAGATCTCCTTAAGTAAGAAACGATCTTGGGACAACACAGATTAACGAAACGGGTAACATTTTTTCCACAAATTGAAAACAAAAATGAAACCCAAACTATCAAAACAAAAACAGGCAGTAGAAAATTGAGAGGCTGCTTCGAATGTTACCTTAAACCTTGTGAAGACAATGAATCTAAGAGCGGTAAAAGACCTCAACGCGCCTATTATCACGGCTGCAGAAGGCGTGGTTGACCCTCCGCAGAACATTCGAGGACTCTCGGGCACAGCAGTATAAACCGTATGGCTATTGGACGTTTGAAAGATATTTCCAACTACAAATCAAATTCCTTGAGATAGTCAACCCACAGATAAACGTCGGCTATGGGCTGTCCCGTTGGACTCTGAAGTAGTTCCAATTGGAAATGTGTTAAAAACAGAGTTAAGCATTTACTTAGATTGCTATTGAATTTAAATTAAATTTTTTTAATAAAATAAATTTATATTTATCAAAATTTATCACATATTTATAAAATATCATATTATCTTTCTTCGATTCTATATTAATTTTATATTTTAATTTTTAATTTAAATAAATTAATTTCAAAAGAATTACAATTCCAATACACTTAAAAAAGAATCCATCCTCACTTCGAGTGGCACAACATCCAACCAGCCCAAGCATAATAATAATAATAATAATAATAATAATAATAATAATAATAATAATAATTATTATTATTATTATTATTATTATTATTATTATTATTATTAAATCACTACCCTATAATAAATAAAGTGAGATTTGTCATGCTATTTGATGCGTATTTATTTGGATATAAAAATCATATAAAAATAAGCACATTTTCAATCAAATTTAAATTAAAACGTTAACCCCAAATTACACATATGAATAAGCGTACTCATCATTAACACAGCATAGGTTCAAACGAGTGTCGATCCTCAAGGAACAAGTATGCATTAATCACTTTTCTTTCATTGTTTAACCGACTCAACAAAGTGAAAAAGAAATAAAAATAAAATAAAATAAAATAAAAGAATATATACATGTCAAGGATGAATAATTATGTAACTCAAATTATTATTTTGACAAATATGATCTTAAAGTATCTAACCATTATCATAACTAATCATTCTCTTGGCATCATTAAGGATTAAGATAGATTCACTTCTTTTTCAATCCATGAAATCACTATCTTCTAGATAAATTAGAATTACTTGATCTATTCTCAACTAATTCATCCAAAAGATGCATTAAACACAATCATTGATTAAATTTTATTGGTCTCGGCAAACTTAAAACATAAAGCTAACTAATGAATCATTGGTTTCGGCAGACATCAATTAACCTTTAATTACCTAGTCCTCATCAATTAACCCCCTTGGTCTCGGCGAGTTAATAGACAACAAATATGAAATCAATAAATTGAAACCACCATCAACCCCTTTGGTCTCATCGAGTTAATGGAAAGAACCAACCAATTAATCTCATAATAAACTTAAGTAATTAAATACCAAGAAGAACAATCAATTAATCAAAAGATCAAAATAACTCTAAAAATCATGAATACCTAAAACAATGTCAAATTATAATAAAACAATTAATACATCATTGTTCAAGAAAAAGAAAATAAAGTAAAATAAAGCACTCATATACAAACCTCATTCTTCTTCCTTTGAAGACCTTCTTGCATAATTTGAGTGATTTTCTATTTAGATCTATGCATTTCCCCCTTTTTCCTTGTGTTTTTTTATCTATTTATAGGCTTAGGAAGTACCCAAACTCGTTGGTGTAAGGTTTTTGGCCGATTAGAAGTAAGAAGATACTAAAATTCTGCAAATTACCAAAAACCACGTGCAAAAATCAAGGTACCGCCTCAACATCAGGTCACAGCCGGCGCTGCCTTGGCTGCCAGAGCCGGCGCTGGTTGTGTTCTGTTTCCTCAGTTGTTCGTCGATTTTTTTATTGATTTCTTTGCAATGTTTTCCAGAGTACAACCGGCGCCGGTTCCAGCTTCCTAAACGGCGCTAGTTTGGTTCTGTTTCGGTTCATCTCATTGATTTTTTTGTCGCGTCAAAATGCGTGCCAATAGCATGTGGCTGGTGCCGATTCCTCTGCCTTGTTCGGCGTCGCTTCTATTCTGTTTTGCGACACTTTGTCATATTTTACCCCTAAAATCTGAAATAATGCACAAAATACTTTTCCAAGGGTAAAATCTCAAATATGAAGGAATATGACTAGTTATTGAACAAAATATATCACAAAATAGCCTCAAATAACTAGAAAAAATATGACTAATTTAAACCCTATCATATTCCCCCACACTTAACTATTTGCTTGTCCTCAAGCAAAGTATCAAAGACAAGTAGGAAAAGCACAAGTTTTCAAAGAATTACTCAATCAATTTCAAAATAGTATTTCAACGCTTTCTTCATTTAGGACCATAAAACACATGCTACTACATTCTTCATAACAAATGCAAGACTTGTGTAAGTAAATAGTGACTAGTAGAACCATCTCAATACTTAACAATATTCTCAAACCATTGAAAAGAATTTAGTTCATGAAAAATATGTATTTCATAAGCTTACTTTTCATATACTTTCTCCACTAATCTGAGACATATCATGATTCTACTTAGGTCAAGTAGGACTTTCAAGCTTGTAATATAAGGCTAAAGACTTGTAATGTAGCTTGTCAAACAAATTATATAGGAAATCAAATATAAAAGAAGATGAGAGTTCGCAAGAAAAGGATAAACACAATGTATCAAGAAATTCCAAACTCTTCTTACTTTCCTATTCCAAAATCAATCAACACCCCTAATCTTATATAGCAATTATAGCATAGTTCCAGCAAATCTTGCATTTCATTGATCATTCTCAACTCATCACTAATTTTTTTCACAAGATCATCAAACATTTCAACAATAGTGTCAAGGACTTGATGTGAACTCCAGTTTTTCAGAAATACCTAAAGCTCAACCATCCTTCTTCTTGTGATCTTTCTTTTCTTTCTCTTTCACTTTTTCATTCTTTTTCCTCTTCTTTTTTCAAATGTTGTTGTTGTTTCTTTCTCAGTTTTTCTCTTTCAAACTTTCTAGCAGCTTTTTGTTTTCTTTTTCTTTCTTTTCTTTTTCTTTTCTTTCTCTTCTCCTTTCCCAACTCAACACAACTATTGATATATGACTGAAAGTAACAAGTCATGATCTTTCCACAAATATTTTCCTTCAACATTCGCCTACGTGTACTTTTATCCATCAAGAGCAATTAAAGATTTGGAAGATAAATCAAACTCTCAAAAATAAGTAATGGACAAAGTATGATAACGGGTTTTAAGAAAGAAATTAGGCTCAAAATAGGTACTAGGAATAATATAAAATAGGTAGGCTTGAAAAACTCAAATTATCCAAAGAATGCCTATTACCGTTATCCCTAAGTTAAATCATGAATGCCTTTTTTTATTTCGCCTCGAGAGGTATTCAAGTAAGTTCTAAAATGCTCAATGAATTTTAGTATAAAAACAGGGTTAAAAACAATGTAAAGCATTTTATCAAGAACTACTTAGTCCAAGTGCGTGCAAAAAGTCATGCATAAGCTATAAATAATATAGAACATATGCTTTATGATCTATCACAAAGACATGCATTAAAAAGACATTTTGAAATCTCAAAGAAAATCAGAAAATTTTTTGAAAATTTTGCTCTCTCACAAGGATCTAAAGAAGAATAAATTATAGAAGAATGAGGAATAGAAGAGTTCTCAATCTAACCATTCCCCCACACTTCAATTGGACATTGTCCTCAATAGCCAAATAAATAGAACAAGGAATAAAATGCCATGGGACCAAAAAATAAAGGAGAATAGATAAGAAAGAAATTACTTCCATTCATTGTGCATTCTTCTGTACAAGAATTGAGTTCCTGGAGAAGGAGGCATTGGCAAAGTACCTAAAAAGAAAAATACAAAAAAAAACATCAAAGCATAAAACTAGAAAAGAAAAATAAACAAAAACTAAAGAAAGAAAATAGTACCCCCAAAAAAAAGTCAGGGTAACCCAAGAAGTTCTATGATGCAGTGTCGAAGAGCACCTCCACCTGTTCGGTGTTGGGAAGATTTTCACCAACATAGCGTTTCACGCGATTGCCATTGACTTTGAAAGTGCCCCGAGTAGTGTGAGTAATTTCAATGGTACCAAAAGGGAATATTTTACTTATCGTGTATGGTCCCGACCACCTGGATTTCAATTTATCTGGAAAAACTTTCAAGCGAGAATTGAATAGCAACGCTTGATTGCCCTTCTCAAATTCGTGTTGGCGAGTGATATGCTTATTGTGCCACTTTTTGACCTTCTCTTTATATCGTATTGAGTTCTTATAAGCATCCTCGCGCAACTCCTCCAAGGCTGTGAGTTGAAGCAATCTAGACTTTTCAACTAACTCAAGATCAAAGTTAACAAGTTTTATAACCTAATAAGCTTTATGCTCAATTTCAACAGGTAAATGATAAGCTCTTCCATAAACTAACCAAAAAGGAGTTGTGTCCATTGATGTCTTAAAAGCTGTCCCATATGCCCAAAGAGTGTTATCCAACTTTAAACTCCAATCCTTCCTAGTATGGTTACTAGTTTTTTTTCAAGATTCTTTTAATTTCCCTATTAGCCACTTCAACCTGTCCACTTGTTTGGGGATGATAGGGGGTGGCAAACCTATGGTTCACTCCTAGATATTTGAGAACCTTTTCCATTTGAGTGTTACAAAAATGAGTCCCCCTATCACTAATGAGCACCTTAGGGACATCAAAACAGGTGAAATTTTTTTTCATAAATTTAACCACAACTCTTGCATCATTAGTTGGTAAAGCTTGTACTTCCACCCACTTAGAAACGTAGTCCACTACCACCAAAATATATTTATTCCCCAAAGAACTAGAAAACGATCCCATAAAGTCTATCCCCCAACAATCAAATACTTCACAAGTTTGAAAAATTTGTAACGGCATTTCATTAGACTTAGACATGTTACTTATATGTTGACACCTATCACAACCCTGAACAAACCTGTGGACATTTTTGAACAATGTGAGCCAATAGAATCCAGACTCCAACACCTTTTGGGTAGTGTTGTTGGCTTAGTAGTGGCCTCCAGCAAGTCCTTTATGACAATGTCGAAGAATATCCTCTCATTCCTTAGAGTCCACACATCTTCTAATGATTTGGTCCGCACAACACTTAAATAGATATGGGTCTTCCCAAAAGTAATGTCTTACCTCGAAGAGGAATTTCTTCTTTTGTTGTATTGTGAGAGCTTTTGGAATAATTCTTACAACCAAATAACTAGCAAAACCTGCGAACCAATAGGTATTTGGAATATTACCTTCTATGAGCAAGAGTTGCTCATCCAGAAAGGTGTCATTGATGTCCTCCTCTACTAATGATTCCAAATGAAGATTATCTAGTCTCGACAAGTGATCTGCAGCCAAGTTTTCCGCACCATTTTTGTCCTTAATCTCTAAATCAAATTCCTGCAATAATAATACCCATCTTATCAATCTTGATTTGGAATCATATTTGGTTAGTAGGTACTTTAGGGAAAAATGGTCCGTATAAACAATGACTTTGGATAA
Organism: Voacanga thouarsii; assembly: GCA_026120185.1. Taxonomy (NCBI): domain Eukaryota; kingdom Viridiplantae; phylum Streptophyta; class Magnoliopsida; order Gentianales; family Apocynaceae; genus Voacanga; species Voacanga thouarsii. The sequence continues at coordinate 10,489,853 of JANUWF010001017.1, forward strand.
AATAAGATAAAAACGAAATTTATCAAATGCGAACACTATAGCAAATAATTCTTTCTTTGTTGTTGTGTAATTTTCTTGTGCATCCGTTAAAGTCTTGCTTGCATAGTAGATGGGTTGGAAGTGCTTATTCTGCCTTTGTCCAAGTACTGCACCAATTGCAAAATCACTTGCATCACATATTAGTTCAAATGGAAGAAACCAATCAGGTGTAATTAAAATGGGTGAATTGATCAATTTCTCATTAAGCATGGTAAAAGTATTGAGACATTTTTTTCATCAAAATTAAACACGGTATCATTTTCAAGTAAAGAGGTAAGAGGTTTGGAAATTTTTGAGAAATTTAAGATAAACCTCCTGTAAAAACCTGCATGACCAAGAAAGCTTCGTATAGCTTTCACAGAAGTAGGAGGAGGCAGCTTCTCAATTGTTTCAATTTTTGCTCTATCAACTTCTATCCCCTTCCTTGAAATTTTATACCCCAACACAATACCTTATTGCACCATAAAGTGGCATTTTTTTCAGTTAAGTATGAGATTAGTCTCTTCACATCATGCTAAGATCTTTTCAAGATTAAATAAACACAAGTTAAATGAATCACCAAAAATGAAAAAATCATCTATAAATACCTCCATGATGTCCCCCACGAGTCCTTCAAATATTTCTGTCATACACATTTGGAATGTTTCGGGACCATTGCAAAGACCAAACGGCATTCGACGATATGCAAAAGTGCCATATGGACAGGTGAAAATGGGTTTTTCTTAGTCCTCAAGAGCTATGGGGATTTATAGGTAGCCAGAAAATCCATACAAGAAACAATAATATTCATGTCTGGCTAACATTTCCAACATTTGGTCAATAAAAGGATAGGGAAGTGATCTTTTCTTGTGGCTTTGTTTAACATCCTATAATCAATACAAAACCTCCAACCCGTGACCAATCGCATAGGGACTAACTCATTTTTATCATTTGGGCTTACTGTTATTCCTCCATTCTTTGGTACCACTTGAGTAGGACTCACCCAAATACTATCTGAAATAAGGTAAATGATGCCTGAATCTAAAATCTTAATCACCTTCCCCTTTACCACTTCACTCATATGTGGGTTCAACTTACGTTGGGATTGCACTACGGGCTTTGCACCTTCTTCCATTAAAATCTTGTGAATGCAAAAGAATAGACTAATTCCCTTTATATCAGGGATTTTTCATGCTATTACTCCCTTATATTTCCCCAACACACTTACCAATTTGGTCTTTTGTTCTTTAATGAGATCTTTGGCAATGATCACCGGCAATTTATGTCCTTCAGCTAAGAACACATATTCCAAATACTTGGGTAGGTCTTTTAAGTTCAATTCTAGAGGATCCTCTATGGATGATTTCATTCTCCTCAAACTGTTTTTCTCAATTTCCAAACTCTTCATCCCATCCTCCTCATGAATGTCCTCCAAAAATGCTATAGACGTTTCCATTGCCTCATCTTCAAATGATTCCTGCATAAACTCCAAAATAGGTTTTTCAAGAATATCAACTTGTAAACAAGAATTATCAGAAGATAAAATGTGGTGCATGCTCTTGTGGATTTGAATGACTACTTCCTCCTCCCCAACCTTAAGTGTCAACTTCCCCCCGTGAACATCAATCAGCGCTTTTGTTGTAGTTAGGAAGGGTCTACCCAAGATTTAAGGGACTTTGGAATCTTCATCCATATCAAGAATAACAAAATCCACTGGAAATATGAATTTGTCAACTTTTACCAGCACAAATTCTATTATTCCCCTAGGATATTTGATAGATCTATCTGCAAATTAAATACTCATCCTAGTGGGTTGGGATTCGCCTAAGCCTAGCTTTTTAAATATTTTATATGGCAATAAATTGATGTTAGCACCTAAGTCAGCTAATGCATTACAGAAATTAAGAGTGCCAATTAAACATGGGATAGAAAAACTCCTTGGATCATTCTATTTGTGTGGCAAATGTTGTTTATCCTGCAATATGGCCGAGCATTCTTCATTTAGTACCACTGCGGACAATTCTTCCAATCGCTTTTTATTTACGAGCATGCCTTTAAGAAATTTGGCATATTTGGGCATGTGGATTTAGGCTTCACTGAGTGGGATGTTTATGTGCAATTGTTTTGAATATCTCAAGGAATTTGTCAAATTGGACATCCTTTTCGGGCTTTGTGTAGACGAGTAGGAAACGAAATTTTAGGTTGAAAAGTGGGATTTCTAATAGGATTTTCGGGAGATGGGCAGGGTGTAGCCGGCACCGGTTGCATGCTGGTTGCATGGTTCTCAGGTGCACAGGACGGTCGACGTCGGTTCTCTTCCTCCAGCCGGCACCGGTTGTAATCTGTAATGTCGGGCAACACATTTCCCCACCGTAATGTGATAGCAGCTGTTTTCTCTTTGCCTATTGGTGCTAGTTCTTGAGATTTTAACACTAGGTTAGTCAAAAATCATATTTGTCTTTCCATATTGCGAATCATCTCTTCAAACTTCTCAAATGTGGAATCTATTTCTTTGAAGCGCCTCGTGACATTGACAGCAAAATTTTCAATCACAGTTTCTAGCTCTGCTGATTCTGGCACTGTGAGTATTATTATCTCAGAAGATTAATGGGGGTACTGCCCCTCATTGGGCCTCCTTTGGTTCCAATTCGTCATTCCACCTAAACATCGAAGCTAGTTAGATAACGGAATGCATGATTAACACAAAATTAAAAGAAGAAAAAGTTAGTCAATTAAACACTGTTAAAGTTAGTAAGTTAGAATACAAAGATACATATGATACAAAAGATAGCACCTTGTTGCAAAAAGAACAATTGTACATATTCACATATTTACTTATTTACATATTTATATGATTAAATTAACAAAATTCAAACTTTCATGATATTGTTCCCCGGCAACAGCGCCAAAAACTTGATGCGTATTTATTTTTGTATAAAAATAATGTAAAATTAAGTACATTCCCAATCAAGTTTAAATTAAAACGTTAACCCCAAATTACACATATGAGCAAGCGTACTCATCAGTAACATAGCATAGGTTCAAACGAGTGTCGATCCTCAAGGAACAAGTATGCATTAATTACTTTTCTTTTATTGTTTAACCGATTTAAAAAAGTGAAAAAGAAATAAAAATAAAATAAAATAAAATAATATATACATGTTAAGGATGAAGAATTATGTAACTCAAACTATTATTTTGACAAACATGATCTTAAAGCACCTAACCATTATCATAACTAATCATTCTCTTGGCATCATGAAGGATTAAGATAGATTCACTTCTTTTTCAATCTATGAAATCATTATCTTTTAGATAAATTAGAATTACTTGGTCTCGTCTCAACTAATTCATCTAAAAGATGCATTAAACACAATCCTTGATTAAATTTCCTTGGTCTCGGCAAACTTAAAACATGAAGTTAACCAATGAATCATTGGTCTCGACAGATATCAATTAACCCTTAATTACCCAATCCTCATCAATTAACCCCCTTGGTCTCGGTGAGTTAATAGACAACAAATATGAAATCAATAAATTGAAACCACCATCAACCCCTTTGGTCTCAGCTAGTTAATGGAAAGAACCAACCAATTAATCTCGTAATAAGCTCAAGTAATTAAATACCAAGAAGAACAATCAATTAATCAAAAATCAAAATAACTCTAAAAATCATGAATACCTAAAACAATGTCAAATTATAATAAAACAATTAATACATCATTGTTCAAGAAAAAGAAAATAAAGTAAAAGAAAGCACTCATAGACAAGTCTCCTTCTTTTTCCTTTGAAGACCTTCTTGCACAATTCTCCTTAATTTGGTAGAATTCCTCCTTGATTTGAGTGATTTTCTATTTAGATCTATGAATTCCCCCATTTTTCTTTGTGTTTTTCATCTATTTATAGGCTTAGGAAGTTCCCAAACTCGTTGGTGTAGGGTTTTTGGCCGATTAGAAGTAAGAAGATACTAAAATTCTACAGATTACCAAAAATCGCGTGCAAAAATCAAGGCACCGCCTCAACATCAGGTCATAGCGGGAGCTGCCTTGGCTACCTAGAGCCGATGCCGGTTGTGTTCTGTTTCCTCAATTGTTCGTCGATTTTTTTTTTATTTCTTCGCAATGTTTTCCAGAATACAGCCGGCACCGATTCAGTTTTGTTCCGGTTCGTCTCATTGATTTTTTTGTCGTCTCAAAATGCGTGCCAATAGCACGTGATCGGCGCCAGTTCCTTTGCCCTGTCCGGCGCCGCCTCTATTCTGTTTTGCGATGTTTTTGCCTTATTTTACCCCTAAAATTTGAAATAATGTACAAAATACCTTTTCAAAGGTAAAATCTCAAATATGAATGAATATGATTAGTTATTAAACAAAATATATCACAAAATAGCCTCAAATAACTATGAAAAATATGACTAATTTAGGTCCTATCACTATTATAGTTCAAAAATTGTGTTAGAAGTATTAAAAGGAAGATTATTCTGTATATATTTATTTTATGTATTGTACTTCGTTCAAATCTCCGGAGTATGATACATTTTCAATTACATTATAATTTTTATCCTTTCAGTTTTAAGATTATATCTCCTTTCGGATTCTCTTCTTTTGCTCTGTTGGAAAAGAAATTCGAAGAATATTTTAGTCATACTGATCCTAACCATCTTATTATTAATGGATAACTACTCATTTAGAGGGGGCAAAAAGGCAACTTTTAAATTAGTCCTAAAAATATGTAATTGTCTTAATCAAGTATCTAAATATTATTTAATTTAATTTAATTTAATTCTTATAAATATAAAATTATTTCAATCAAATTCCTCAAATATTAATTTGCTCAATTTAATCCTTATAAACATGAATTGTCTCAATTAAATCTCTCAAACATTATTTATTTTACTCAAAATTTAACATAACATATTTTACACGACACGTGAGACCTCTTGTTTATATTTCATTGAAGTTTTTTTGGTATTTCACACTACTGTATCTTTTATACATAGATAATAGGTCCTTATTGTTGACAAAAGGAAGAAAAAGTCATTGCTGGTAAAAAGATAAAGTAGTTGTAGATAGATAGTCGAAGAAAAAAAAATTGCTAGAGAATTTGATTTGTATAATTTTTTTCAACAGTTAGAATTCGTTGTCCTTGTATAAAAGGTGTAATAGTGTGAAATGCTAAAAAAACTTAATGAATTAGTTACAAGAGATTTTACGTGCTCTTGTATGTGATATTTTATCATATTATCATATTAACTTATCACATATTTGCTAGCCTTTAAGCGAGACAGTGGCATTAAGCTAATGTACTGTGGTAGTACAACATGCACATCAGAAGTAGATTTCACACAGCAAACTCATCTTTGAGCTATGCTTTTTGCAAAACTTTTTTGAATAGAATTGCTGACATGATAGTGATGAAGTAATGAAAAAGACATGAAGAATTTACAGAGAAGTTAATGGAGGAAAAATGGAACTCTATTTTATTGCTTTATTCAACTAGTACATGACTGATACACACACACACACACACACACACATTTGCCTATCCTTGCTTAGATCACATGGATCCGTAGACAAAAGAATATCTATGTATATACAAAAAGCATCAAGAAAAAAATTTGTGATCAGCTAATTTAGCTAAAGCAAAGTATGAAGGTGATTAAAAGCATTTATGGCATGAGTGCACATGCATTGTTGAGCTGTCATCCAAGTGGCTTGTGATTCCTCCCATCTTCAGCTGATGATATGGCTATTGACCTAGAACAGGATATGGCAGTCTCAACACTCCCCCTAATCCAAGACGTGCATCAAAGTTTATATAAATATTGACAATAGGTAGTGCATATAGATTGCTGATAAACTAAGCTGGTGGTAAAACCTTATGTTTGCAAGCTGAGTTGATGAATGGACTAGAAGTAGTTTGATGAGGCCTATTGCATACTTCTCTCTAACATAATGACAATCAATGTCCAAATGCTTAGTTCTCTCGTGAAAACTTGTATTCTTTGTAATGTATAATGCTCCTTTATTATGATAGAAGAAAGGTGGAGGCTGATTAAAAGTAAATTGTAATTCTTCAAGCATATTTGCTAACTATTGTACTTCACATGTAACTTACCTCATAGCTCTATATTCTGCTTCTGTTGAGCTAAGAGAAATAGTTGTTTGTGTTTTAGACTTCCAGAATGTTAATGAATCTCCAAAAAAGATGCAGAAACCTGTCACTGATCTTCTTGTACCCTTACATTCTTTCCAATCTAAATCACTATAAGCTATTAGAATTTTGTTTAAAGTAGCAAGGAAAAATAAACCTTGTCCAACTATTTTGAGATATCTTAATACCCTATGAGCTGCTTGTAAATTATTCTTTGTAGGATTCTCCAAATGTTGTGATAGTTGCTGCACACTATAACAAATGTCAGGCCTTGTAACTATAAGGTATAATAGTTTTCCAATGATCTGTCTGAAACTTGGTTTAAAAACAATGCTTTAGATTCAACCTTGGTTCTACCACTGTAATCTATAGGTGAAGAGACTGGTTTGCTTCTTAAAAAATGAAAATGGTCCAACATTTCAAGAGTGTATTTTTTCTAATAGAGAGAAATCCCTTCTTTTGTTCTTGCTAACTCTATTCCCAGAAAATATTTCAAAGTCCCTAAATCTTTAACACTGAATTCCTAATGCAATTGTTGTTTTACCTTTTCAATTTCATCTAGATCATTGCCTACCAAAATCAAATCATCCATATATACTAGCAGCAAAGTAAATCTGCATTCATGTTTTTTGATAAACAAACTGGGATCATTATAGGCATTCTTGAATTCATGTTGTAGTAGAAAGTTATTGAGTTTCTGATGCCACTGCCTGCTAGCCTACTTAAGACCATATAATGACTTTTACAGCTTGCAAACCAGATTAGATTTTTTAGTTTAGAAACCTGGTGGTAATTCCATATAGACTTCTTCTACCAAATTACCATGCAAGAATGCATTATTAACATCTAACTAGTGAAGAAACCATCCTTTTTGTGTTGCTAATACTAAGATAACCCTTATTGTTGTCATCCGGACCACTAGAGAGAAGGTCTTAAGAAAGTCTATTCCAACTTGCTATATGTACCATTTTGCCACTAATCTGGTTTTATACCATTCTACAATGCCATTTGCTTTGTGCTTAATTTTGTACACCCACTTGCAATCAATAGTTTTCTTATCTGGAGGTAATGCTACCAAAGACCAGGTTTAGTTCTGTTCAAGAGCTAAAATCTTTGCTCTCATGGCTTTCTTTTACTCCACAAACTCCAAAGCCTCATGAAAACTATTAAGTTCTCTATGTGATGTTGTATTCATTACATAAGGTTTATACTCAGGAGTTATATGATGCAAGGTATAAACTGAATATATAGAATGTAGGGTAGTATGTTGAGAAGAATTGCAACTATAATCATTGAGATATGCAAGTTTGTGTTTTTCTCTAGTGGACTTTCTTGAAAGGAAAAGAGATTAAGTTTATGAATTTGAGAAGGTAGAAGGTTCTTCAATATGAGTAACTAAAGCAGGAGGTACAATGATATCAGGATAACTATATAAGTACAGAAATGCATCAGTTTTCAAGTTATTTTGAACCTGATGAATAGTCAGATCAATAGCAGATTTGTTTCTGAAAGAGAAAGCAAATTCATGGAATGTTACATCTCTGGTTACAAAAATCTTGTTGGACTGGAGATCAAGGAAGATATAACCTTTACTGACAGTTGAGAGACCTAGATAAACATAAGGTTTTCCTTTAGGATCAAATTTTGAATGATTTAGTTCAAAATTTGCAGCAAAGCAAAGACAACCAATAACTTTGAGTTTGTCATACTTAGGGGTCTTAAGATACAAGAGCTCATAAGGACTCTTGTTACCTTGAAAATGTGTAGGTGTAACGTTGATAAGGAATATGGCATATTAGATGCAAAAACCCCAGAGTCCATTAAGGACATTAGGCTGCAATTTCAAAGTTCTAACTACATTCAAAAGATGTTGATGTTTTCTTTCCATAATTCCATTTTGTTGTGGGGTATAGAGGTAAGTCCTTTGATGAATGATTCCTTTATATTGATAAAAATTAGGCATGTAAAATTTAGCACCGTTGTCAATCCTAATGACCTTGATTTTCTTGTTGAACTGAGTTTCAACAAAAGCATAAAATTCATAAATAAGTTTCTGTGATTCAACCTTGAATTTCATAACGAACATCCATGTGAATCTGGTGTGATCATCAACAATGGTTAAAAAATATTTTTGAGCATAAATGGTGATGTGTCAATACAGTCCCCAAATGTCAATGTAGATTAAATCAAATGCAGCAATAGAGGTGGATAAACTAATAGGAAAACTGAGTCTATATTGTTTAGCAATAGGGCAAGCAATACAAGTATCATGTTCAGTATTCATTACAATAGAATAAGCATCCTCAATATTTTTAAGAACTTTATTAGATACATGGCCAAGTCTATAGTGTTAGGGATATGCCCTACAGTCAATTTGTACTTATACTATTGTCATTATATTTCATATAATAATATGAGGTTTTCCTTTCCATGAATAGTACATTTTGTTTTATGGTCATCAAGTATATGACTTAATAGTAAAACCCAACAATGAGTACAATAACTATTCTAAAACTGTCCCTAATCGATTATTATTATTGGAGCAATAATAAATTAAGGTTAGTATGTTTGTGACTTGATGGCTATGTTTTACTGATTATGGATATTTGTGATATCAAGTCAAAACATAAATAAATGTTAGAGAATATTGTATTGGACATGACCCACTGTGAGAGTACTTCATGGAATATGTCATAAGTACTTTCTAACCATAATGATATTAAAAGTTATTCGACCTAAATTCATCATAATTTCCTACTTGATAAATTCTATATTTTGACATTGTCTAAAGTTGTCTTTAACCAGATAATAAATTAGACTACTGTTAGATATATAATAAATCAAGGAGAGGAATATGATTGATAGTGAAGAAATTTGTCCCTCTCAATTATGAGAGAGATATCCATGGACCTCTTGATAAGTTAGACTGTTAAAATGCATGGTCGTGCTCAAATATATCAATCTAAGATATTGATATCATTTGTTTGAACAGTCTACTATAAAATCAAGAAATAATTGATTAAACTTAATAAGGATAACATGCTCCGGGCCTTATGCTTAATCTGGATATCATGTGACAAAAGGACTAAATATAAAATTGTGATTTGATTCAAAGAGATCACTGATCTTCATTTAACCTGGATAGTTATAATATTTTATTAGAAACCGCTTATAATTTGGGGGCCATTTAAATATGATTTAGGCACACTGCCAGTGTTAAATGAACCTATAGAGTCATATAATAAGCGAACTTGTTATGTTATTTTTCTGGTAACCAGATTCGATGAATCTGAAAATATGTCTAAATTAATTGAACTTAGAAAATTTACCAGATACAATGAATTTGGAAATATGTCCACATTCGATGTATCTGAATGATGTCCAGATTATAAGAATCTGACTCGGTAAATTAATTTGTTAAATTATCGAGATAATGACAGAATCTTATCATATCAGTTTTAATTTAATTTTAATTTAAATTAAAATATGATAAGATATTATCAGAGTTGGACTCTAAGAGGTTCGGGGTTTTTAAGAAAACCCTAGCCGTCTTCTCAAGAGCCCGGTTCTGTTGAAAATATTCGTGCCTCCATTCACCAGAAAAAAAACCTCTCAAACCCTAGGCACTAGCACTCTCGGGGTAACGAGTCAGTTCGCCGTGTGTATCCGATAGAGGACGTTCGGACACTGCAGTGTCTGGTGATCGTTCGGGTTGCACGTACGACAATACAATCAGAATCGAATGATCTTAATTACGCCAAATAGAGGTAATTCTGTAAACCTTAGATCATCTTAATCGTTTACTTGGATTTTCGGAAGGGATTCGTGGATATTTTTCGCATTTAGGAGTCCACAAGTCCTAACATATAGTGCCACAACAAAGATCTAGAAAAAGTTAGGGAACAAAAAAGCTAGAAAACTAGAAATGTTGCAGGTTTTGTTAAGTTGTAGATTCCAGGATAAAGACTAGCTAATCCAATCATTTTCTGCTTGGCTGTGTACTGAATAAAACAGAAATTAGATTCGAAGATCAATCTACAATTCATATGTTTAACCAATCTACAAATGGAAACAAGATGGAAGCTAGGGACAAATAAAACATCAGTAAAGACCAGAAAATCATTGAGTTTAACAGTCCCCTTATGAGCGACTTTGACTGATTGGCCATAAAGTAAACTAACAAATATATGGTCACAAAAATATAGGAATCAAAAAATTGCAGAGATGTGCAACTGTGGTCAGAAGCTTCTGAGTCTAAAATTCAATGCAATGAAGTTGAATCACACAAAATGCTTGTACCTTTTTCATTAAACCTTGTAGTAAGAACAGTGACCTGGTTTGCCACTGGATCAGGTTTTGAGACTCCTAATTCAGGCCCCTTCCTTTGTAATAAATCCACCAATTACTGATAATGAATAGCAGTTAAACCATACAAGCTATCTGCTGAAACTCCATTGTCTTGAGAATTTGACTGTGTGACTCCCATTTCAGTATAGTTGATTGTACTCCCCTGTTGATTACCTGCACTTCTCTTCCTTTTGTAACCAATCGGACAGCTATGTTTCTTATAGCACCTTTCTATGGTATGTCTATTCAATCCATAATGTGTATAGTATAACTATTTCCTATTAAATCTCCTAAATTGCCCCATTGCATTAGCATATTGGATAGACTGTGTATTTAATGAAGTTCCACTCAATTTCATATTTTTGTTTTGTGTAACAGGTAACATTCTTGTTGAACATATGGATCTTTCCATAACAACATTATTCATGTTCATGTTACCAACAAATAAGGCTGTGTTTAATTTGTTTCCTACTGCCATAATTGGATGATCTATTGAATAAATAAGGTTCCCAGAAGTTGAAGTTTCTGCTCCTCTTTCAGTTTTAAGGGCCAATGAAAAAGACTTGATTAATGCTAGGTAAAAGGGACATTAGCAAGACTTGGGATTTCAGGGTGCTAAAATTATCATTAAGCCCCTTTACAAATCGTATCACATAGTTTCCTTCAACATATTTCCTGGAATTGCTTGTCTCAGTGTATGTACAATAAGGAATAGGTCTCAAATCAAGCATATCATCCCATAGTGATTTCAAATTGGTGAAATACTGAATTACGGAAGAGCTACCTAATCTCAAATCATGTATTTCTTCAATAAGATCTAACAACCGAAGCATATCATCTTGATTGAACCTTTCATTCAGTTCTCTCCATATTTCAGTTGATGGTTGATTATATACCACGTATCTAGTAATTTCTGGAGTGCAGGACTTTATCACCCATAGCATGACCAAATTATTTCATTGTTTCCATGGCTCAGACATCCTATCACCAAGTCCTAGTATAGGGATAGATGGATTAATGAATTGTTCTTTGTGTTTGCATGAAAGAGTAATTCTCATAGATCTACTCTATGCCTGATAATTGCTTGCATCTAGAAGTGGAGCTACCAATACAAGAGAAGGACAATCATTGGGATAATATGGATTAGAAGCAACATATTCTGCAATTGGAGGTGCATAATTCACCACAGTTGCAAGTAAATGGGATCAACACTGAAGATAAACAAGTGAATCAAAAACCTAGAACACTCTGAAATTGCTCTGATACCATGATGAAACAATGAAGAAGACATGAAAAATTTGTAGGAAGTTAATAGAAGAAAAATGGAACTCTATTCCATTGCTTTATTCAACTAGTACAAGATTGAAATATATATATATATATATATATATATATATCCCTATACAAAAGAATATCTATGTATATACAAAAAGAATCAAGCAACAAACTTATGATCAGCTAGTTCAGCTAAGACAAAGTATAAAGGCGATCTAAAAGCATTTCCAGGGTGAGTGCACATGCATTGTTGACTTGTCATCCAGAGGGCTTGTGATTCCTCCTATTTTTAGATGATGATATGGCTACTGACCTGGAACATGATGTGGCAAACTCAACAGATAGAGTGATATTCTTAAGAATTTTTTTAATGTAAAAATAAAAATGAAAATTATTGAAAATTTAAATTATTAAATTATCACATTATTTTAACATTTTATTTATTTACTTTTTGTTAAGTACTTTGACTTGTATATTATTTATGAAAGGACGCATGCCAAATCATTTGTAAACAAAGACATATTATGGCATTGAATAACTAATCAACAGTGTTTTCTTGTTGGTGCCAAATTTGAGTTATCAATGTCCAACCAGTCACAACAACAGTAAAAATAGGGAGGAAGAAGGGGTCTGCTGCAAATCAAATTATTGCTTTTAATGCACTATCAAATTGAAAAACATCAATCTCTGTGAAAGGGCTGTTGAAAATGGCAACTTTAGGGGTTTATATTTTTGAACTTATGATTAATTAGCCTAAAACAATTTGTGAAAATTGTTCTTGACGCGTTAGAGATTGTCTTTGGCTATGGTAGAAGCCATTTTATTGGTGGGAATCTATAATTAAAGGATATTGGAGTTGGATGTTTAACTATTTGAAAGCACATGTTATACATGAATCCCACATGAGAAAAGTTGAGGATTGTTAGAGCCTTAATATGTTAGAAGAGTTTCTATGGATTTGAAACAAAGCTTAAGGTAGTAGTCTACACTACCACACGCGCGCGCCACCCGCCCAACCCAGCTAGGGCTTGGCAATGTTTCACACTCCTCTCCTTTTATTTTTGTCCCAATTAATTCTAACTTGTACAGGAAATCCAAACCAGAGAAGTATATAATGAACTAATTGGATTAGGTCTCCTAGTTCGGATCAATTTCGGATTTTTCTAGGGTTATGTATTTTATTTTCCCCGCAGATAATAAAATACAAAACAACATTTCTATTTTTCGCAACACTCTCTTCCTCACTGTTCCATATTTTTTACTCCGTTGAGACCAGCGAATAGAGAAGGCTTTCAAGGTGATCACGGTTAGTATGCGTTAACAGTTATTTGAGACCGTCTTATCCTGCAAGAAGAGTCGCTATACCCATCGCACTAGTAAGTGAGACGAATAACTTCTTCCAAGTAAACCAGTATTGAACTGGTGATTTGGTTTACATGCATAAAGAGATAAGATTTCGATTTACACTTCAGGTTCGTTTACTAACTTGTTCCTTTTCTGTTTTGTTCTAGCTTGTTGCTTTGCATTTGAACTATTTGGCCTTGACGGCTTTGTTGATAACTAATAATTGTATTTGTTAGAGTCCTTCTCGGGTATAGACGGTACTTGTTCAATTTCGTTAAGTTTTCTGCCAGTGCTTTTCGTTACCATTTTTTTCTAACAGTCTTCAAGAAATTATTCTACAATTATCTATTCATTGCGTGCAATGGCTAGTTCGTCAAGTACTATTTATGCTATGTATAAGCCTTTGGTTGACTTGAATAGTCTACCGGACAAATTTGGTCCAGAGCAAAATTTCTAGTATTGGCAGCAACACATGAAAAATTGGTTGACTATGAGGGGCTTATTGTCAGCAGCGCAGGATAACAAGTCAATACTAACTGAAAGACATCCTAGAGTAGCTGAGATTGCTGCATGGGATGAACAAAACGATGTAGGTAGAGGGGCAATATTTTTAGCCTTGACAAATGCTCTCTTTGATATCTACTGTTCTGAGTCTTACATAGCGAAAAGGCTATGGGATGAATTGAATAGGAAATATAATACCAAGGATTAAGGTCTTGAGAGGTATTATATTTCTAAATTCCTAAAATTTCAGATAGTTGAAGGCAAGTCTGTGAATGAGCAAATTAAAGAGTTACAATTGATTATTCACTTGCACTATGAAGCGGATATGGAACTTCTTGAGAAGTTCCAAGTGATGTTAATGATAGAAAAATTTCTTGAGTCTTGGGAGGACTTTGGCATGTCTCTCAAACATAAGATGGAAAAAATTTCTCTAGACGATCTGATGAAATCATTATCCATTGAAGAATAGGATAAGAAGAATAGTCATATTGTACTTGTGGAGTCTAATGTTCATGTGGTGACTACTAAAAAAAAAGCAATAATTAGAGGAATATGATGGGTTAATTCTAACTTTAAAAATATAAACAAGATAAAAGGTAAGGCCAAAAAAAAAAAAAACCAAAGGTAAAAAAACCTTGTTGGAATTGTAGTCAGGTTAGGTATTGGAGAAGGACTGTCCCTCTAAGAAGTCCAAAGTTAAACAAATATCAAATTCTGAAGACAAGTTAACGTTATAGTAGAGGATACTAGTCAAATGAAAACTGATTTGAGTACACATGTTGCCGAGGTTTGTACCATTGAGGTTGGAACTGGTATCATTTCTACTAATACTAAAGGAAGATATATTTTTGTTAACCCAAAATTCTTTACTATTTATGAGCCACTTAAATGGTTGGTTGATACTAGAGCAAATGTGCATGTTTGAGCTGATAATTACTTTTTTATGTCTTACCAGTCAATTAAAAGAAAAACTGTGAAGATAGAGAACTCAGCTGCAGCCAATGTGTTGGGGATTGGACGTGTGGACTTGAAATTTCCTTCAGGGTGTATTCTTTCTCTTCATAGGGTGCAACATGTTCCAACAGTTCGTAGGAATATTCTTAGTGGTTCATATTTTATTAGGGAGGGTTATGAGTTTACTTTCAAAAGTAGTGATTATGCACTACATACTTTTGTTGGCAAAGGTTATTTGTCAAATGGTCTATTTAAATTAAGAGTTGAACCATTTACTTTTGATTTGAATAAAGCTTCTTTTGTTGAGAATTCAATTTATCATATAGTGCGTATTGTTGAATCCACTGATATTTGATATAATAGACTTGGACATTTAAATTTAGATTCAGTTAAAAGGATGATGAATTTAAATTTGATTCATAAACATGCTATTGATAAGAAAAACAAATGTCAAGTGTGTGTGGAAGCTAAAATTGCCACGATCAATCAATTGAAAAGGGACTCAGAAATACTTGTTTTAATTCACATAGACATTTGTGAGTTCAATGGTTTGTTGACTAGGGATTATAAGAAATACTTCATTACTTTTATTAATGATTATAGTTGATATTATCACGTTTATCTACTTAAACATAAATATGAAGCACTTGAAAAGTTTCTCATATTTAAAAATGAAATCGAAACTCAAATCGGCAAGAAACTTAAAAGGTTAAGATCTGATCAAGGTGAAATATATGGGTCTAATCCATTTGTTGAATATTTTCAAAGGAATGGCATAATTCATGAGGAGACACCCCCTCATTCTCCCCAGTCAAATAGAATTGCTAAAGCTGCTTTTGAATTTTGCGTTGCCTAACTATATGTAAGGTAAGGCTTTAAATGCGGCTTGCCATATTCTGAATAGAGTCCCTCACAAATATAAAGAGGTAACTCGATTTAAAGTTTGGAATGGTAGAAAGCCTAACTTAAAATACTTACGTATGTTGGAAAAGTTCAAATTATAACACCTCACTACCTACGTACCCCAGAAGGGGCAGGAATGCCACCCCGTCCTTAAGATAAAGGGTCTTTATAACTAGGTAATATAAAATATAGAAGAAAATAACTTAATATTAAACTTTTTACATTCTTAAAACAATACTTATACAAGTCTCAAATTAAATGGAATGTAACTAAAATCTTTAACAAATAAATACATCAAAATAAATCTTTCAAGCTCATGGTGACATAAATAAATCAACCTTCGAAGTAGGATCGATCTGAAAATATGATATAAAAAAGTGTAAGAAATATTTCTCAATAAGTCCTGTGTATGCTCATGGCAGTTTAAGAAAACATTTAATGTATGCAAGTTTTAAACAAGTCACAACAAAAAAATCTGCAAGTCCAGAAATTTGTCTTTGAACACTGAGTGGTGTATTATCAGCATTTGTAAAGTAAAAGTGCTCAACATGTAAAGAAATAACCACTCAAATAAAGTTAACTATAAAACCGTACATCATGAATGGATATGACACCATACATTGTGCACCATAACAAGAGAACAGTCAAAATGCCACACTTTGTGCATTATGACAATAGAATGATCAGGATGCCACACTTGGTGCATTCTAATACAAGGTAATGTATGATCCACCGGGTGAGATACTCTACCATCTCTACACCAAAATTTACCGGTTGTCCACTCCGAAAATAAACAGTCCACTTGAACTATACTGCTAGCTTGGATAGGCCAAACCAACAAGAACTATTGTCTTGTCTAGGCAGAGCTCGCCCCTCAGAAATGGCCTCCTACTGAGAGACTTATCCAACCTTTTAAAGAATAGTCCTAGCAGTTTACCCTTATTGAATACTCAACGTTATGTTTATTCCACTTGAAAAATGTAAAATCAATGAAGAGCTTTCTTTGAAGTAGCAATTATGATTTTCAAAGAATTTTAGGTAAAAATTTGTTTAAGGAAAGTTTATTGTTTTGTTTGAAAAATTGTTTACTTGACTAAAATTATTTTATTTTAGCAGAAGTAATAAATGGCCCATAATTGCATCCCAAAGTACTTATTCCACAGCAATTCATGCATTTGACTTTTAGAAGTGCTTTTATTCACAAACATCTTTATGTAAGGACTTACTTTGAACTCTTGATTCCACTTGGCAAAATAATCCCCCGAGTCTTGCTCAACGCAACCTAACCCTATTTGGGGTAAACACAAGGTGTATGTTAATATTGGTACACAACTAAATAACAAAATTGTATAGACATAAATAACTCCTAACTTTACATGTACACAATCAATAGCAACACTCAAATATGATGTTAATGGTTTAGGAGTTCTAAATTTAATTAATAAAATAATCTCGAGGTTAATGAAAATAAGTTGATACTATAGTAACATAAGTAAGTCACACAAGCATTACTTAAGTATAACCAAAAATAGTAATATTGTCAAAAAGATAAAATAATAATATTCCCATAAGGATAATGAAAATAATAACATAAATAGTAATGATGTTATTATATATATATATATATATATATATATATATATATATATATATGTATGTATGTATGTATGTATGTATGTATGTATGTATGTATGTATGTATGTATGTATGTATGTATGTATGTATGTATGTATGTATGTATGTATGTATGTATGTATGTATGTTTCTAAAAAAAATAACAATGTTTAATAAAAGTAATAATAATAATATTTATTATATTAATAATAATAGGATTAAATAAAAATAACATGACTAGTAGCGATAATAACGGTAATAGTATAAATTTTATTAATATTTCTCTAAAGTAATGATGTTTAGTAATATTAATACTATCGATATTACTTAAAAATAGCAATATCAATCATAATACTTATAATATTAATAAAAATAATAATATTAGTAGTAATGTTAATAATAAAAATAATTATAGTGATTTAAGTATCAAAAGTAGCAATAATATTACTATTAGTATTAAAGGTAGTAATAATTTTGCTATTAATAAATAAGGTAGTAATCATACAAGTAGAGTGATAATAATAATTTTTATAGCCAAGGCAGTATCATTAGCCATATAAATGTTTGCATGGTAATTAATGGCAAGATCAACAAATATTAAAGTTTTAGCAAAATCATAATAGTAACAATTTCCCTATCCACAATATCATCTCATACTAGTATCATATAGGCCCAATTCACAAATATACTAACAACATAACATAACCTCATGTTAAAATCAAAATCCAAATCTACTTCATATAATAGTCCTAATACACATCTCAATCTATACATCATAAAATCATCCACATCATATAAACATGCATTTATTTTTCCCAACACCACTAGATCATCAAGCATCACATTAGTAAGCCATCATCCTAATAATCTTGAGTTCAAAAATAAATGAGGGATTTTAGGACAAAATACTTGTTAGATGATCGATCTAAGTTGAAGATGTCGCTTTGACAATCGAAGCCTTGAATGCCTTGATGAGTCCTTTGGGAGACCAAGGTTTGAAGAAGTACAAGTTGGCCCCAAATGAATTCGGCCACAAGAGAGAGAGATGGAGAAGAGAGTAAAAAGAAATGGAAATAAGGAAACGAGAAAGAAAGTGGATACTTCGTCTTAGTTTACCTTATGGTGTTTTTCTTGACTTACTAAAAAAATACTTGTTTGATCCGAAAGAATGGTGCACTTTGGATATTTTGGTGTTATAAAGTGTACCAAAGGAAAGAATACCATGATCTCTAGTTGATTAAAAGGTTTTAGAGTGGTTTGGGGTGTTTAGAAGTGACTAAATAGTTGAAGTTGAGTAGTGTGTATTCTTGGTATTCTTGAGAGAATAGGAGAGAAAGTTAGATGAAGTGGGAGAGTGTTCTTGGATGGTGTGACCAAAATTCTTTGTGGAAATGAGTGCAGAATTTCTAGTTTGGTTTGATAGGATTGGTTGCTAGATAAATGAGTGTTTGATGGAGCAAAAGGTGGGATTTAATTTTCAAATTCAAAGTATTTTGAATGGAGAGAAACTATGAGAGTTTTAAGGTGCTTTAATGGAGTTTTGTTGGCCAAGGTTGGTGAAGAAGAAAGGATGTTCAGCTAGGTCCCTAGTATGGCCGAAAATAAGGTGAAGAAATGAAGGAGAATTGAAGAAGAAAACGAAGAGAAATGCTAGCTAGTTGAAGACTAGAAAAGCTGGGGAAAAAATCTGATTAACTAGCTAGAAGAAGTGATAAGATCTAGGTGGTTTTTAGTAAGAATTTGAATTATTTTGAATGGATTTGCAACTATAAAATAGGAGTGTTTCAATGTCTATTAATGGTGGTTTTCAGCCATCATCTTGAAGGAAAAGAGGAGGACTTTAGATGAACTTATGCATGGGTTGAATGCTCAACTCCTATGGCTAAATTACTTTGTGGCTTGCTAGAAAATTTTCTGGTTTGTTGAAGCTATGATAGCTCTAAATTTCTAAAGGATTTTTCAACTTCCTGTTGGGAAATATGACCTCTTAGACTAGATTTCTGGTGTAAACATCGAATGTTTTAATAAAAGAATTTATTCTCAGAAATTATTTATATATTTACATTTTATTTGTCCACAATTATATTTGAAAAAAATCCATTGTGTTTAAGTAAGCGATCCATGTGAATGGTGGTATTTCACAATAAGGTATGGATCACGGGTTACTTAACACATAAATATTTGTTCTTAACCGATTGATGAGAATGGAAATCTCATCATTTCTAGGTTATTGTGTTATAAATTTCAAATGGGGAATGACTTACTTTCAGCCAGTGAGTGGTCCACTCACTTCATGACATAAACGTATTTCGAATACGTAGAACATGACTTATAGTAGTGGTTTCTTAAAGTACTATATAGTAGAAATCTAGACTACTACTGCTATAGCGTGGACTAGTACTCTACGACTTGAGTATGAGTTGGTGGTTTGACGAAACTAGAAGCATGTACTTTTATTTGCTTTTAGTTGAGGTTCTATCGTAGGACCAATATACTTGCATATTGGGTATGTGTGACTAATTAGTTAAGATAGACTTGTACAAGATAGTTTCTATACTATATCGCCCCTTGTGGTTGTCTAAATAATCTAAATATCTAGTGCCCTGGGAAACATGATTTGGATGTTTGCTTTAGGGTAGCTCATATGGAAAGCGGAAACAATCCAGAAAGTCATTGATCAATAGACTAGAAGCCTAAAGATGGTAAATGTCATTTAGAGAGGTGTTAGTACATTTCTTCCTCTCTAATATAGGAGATGTATAGAGGGGTATTTTAGTCACTTTACCTGTAGGTCGGAGATTTTGCTAAATGCAGCATTGTTCTTGGGTCAATATTTTCTTATGGTGATATTAGGAAATATTTAAAATGTACAATACAGAATTTTATGTGGCAAGAGTATTTTGGTCATTTTAGTAGCCAAGGCGGTGTGTCTCTTGGTCCTCAGTATAGACCGTAAGTCCTAATTATATACAGACTAAGGAATTGGTTTTAAATTAAATGGAATTTATTTTATTTAAGTAGCTTGATTTAATTATTGAGTTAAAATAAAATAAAGGTCTATAGAGAGAAAGAATTAATTAAATTAGTTTAGTAGGTTAATTAATTGTTCAGTGCTTTGGCCCAGTTTGAATAATTAAAAATTGACCTGGGACCAAACTAATATAGTTTTGTTAATTGGACTAGTTTATTTGGGCTGAAAAATTAATTATTTATTGGGCTATTTATTTGGTTCTAATTAGAATAATTAATTTAGTTCAAAAGGTTAAGCTAAGAATCCAATAGGCTAATCTAATTTAATCTAGGGTTTTATTTAGGTTAAACAGGAGAACAAAGACGTACGTGATTGAACAACGTTGTTTTTTTTCTTCTTCTTCTCGAGGTGGAAAAAACGTGATAGTCTTTTCTTCTCTCTGAAAAATTCCTTAGCCTATGAGTTGTTCACCAAACGTGGATTAGGCAGGCCATATACTGAAAGATCGAGAGGTTGGCGTTCATATACATGCACAAACGCAGTAGGAGGCTTGCAGGAATTGCACCAAAGGTTTCCACCAACGCACCTATCCTGGTTCCACACATTCCGGTCCAGCCAACTTTAAGAACAAGAAGAAGAGGTAAATTTTTTTTTCCTCTCAGAGCTCTTCCAGACCGGGACTGGCACCAGCTATGGTCTGGAAGCCGCCTGCGTTTTTTTTGTTCTTCAGTTTGTCTTCCGCTGCGTGCTTTGCTTCCCCTTTAAATCTTCACTTCCTACACACATAAAATAGCTGTTGATAGCAAGCAAAGAAAAGGTAATTTTGCTACATATTTTCGGAAGTTTAACCAAGAGGAAGAGTTGGAAAAATTCCAGATTTGCACCAAAATAAGAATAGGCAAAATGAAGTTCTTTAGAGAAGAACTCATGGTGATTTAATTTGGAAAACAAATACACTAGTATCACTCCTATATTTTGGCCAACTAATGCTACAAGAGTTGGGAATTTTCTTTTAAAAATTCAAACCCAAAATAATCTAAAATATTATATAAGGAAGTTTAGAAGAATTCAAGAAATATGAATATTTCAAATTCAAACATGTTAGGACATTCGTTGCTAAAATAGTGGAGATTAAAAATCCTCTAGATTTTTTTTTAGGATAAGATCACATGGTTAGAATATTACTATTGTGTCTTCCCTAAGACATCATTCCTAATTTCATAAAATGAAAGAAATAAAATTCAAATATTAGTTAAGATAATAAAAAATAATACATAATTGATAGGATTTGAACTCAAGACTTTAGGAATTAACAACAAAGTTCTAACCACTTAACCATAATAATAATTATTATTATTTTGCCAATCTAATTCTCTTCTCTTCTAAAACCCATGTCTCTTCGTCTCTCATCCCTAAGCAAAATTTTCTAATTGCCCCCAACACACATCTAGCATAAATAATTCACAAAAATCACAAATAGCAATTTTAAAAATTCACAATTCCACCCATAAAGAATATATTCATGCAATATGCCATGGAATGCAACCCTTCCCTCTATTTCTAGGGTAGTCTTAGGTGGGATTTTACATTAATCCCTAAACACAGGAAGAAAAAGTTATGACCAAAGACTGTTGATACCATCTTTATTGTTTATGTGGAAACAAGTTATGCTATGAGGTTTTTAGTAGTTAAGTCTGAAATACCTGGTATAGATGTTAACACAATTATTTAATATCGTGATACTATATCCTTTGAGGATGTGTTTCTCATGAAAACTGGTCTGTCTCAAGATGTTTCTACTTTAGATTCAGCCTTAGTATCTGATTCTATTCCTGATCACGTGGAAACGGTGAAAGATGCGAGGGCAGGTTCAAGTAGTCCCAAAACTCAAACTGAAGAATTGGAAGAAATTAGAAAAAAGTAAGAGAGCTAAGGTAGTCAAGGACTTTGAAGGTGACTTTATCACTTACAATGTTGAGGACGAACCTTTAACCTTTCAAGAAACTATGGCTTCCTCAGAAGCAAGGCATTGAAAAGAAGTTGTCAAAAGTGAGATGGATTCTATTGTCTCTAATGGGATATGGGTATTGGTTGATCTTCCTTCTGGGTATACTACAATTGGATACAAATAGATTTTTAAGAAGAAATTTAAACTAGATGGAATTATAGATAAGTATAAAGTCAGATTAGTTACCAAAAGGTTCAGACAGAAAGAGGGAATGGACTATTTTGATACCTACTCTCTTGTTACTCGTTTGACTATAATCCGAGTGCTTGTTGCATTAGCATCCATATAGAGTTTTACTATCCACTAAATGGATGTGAAGACAGTTTTTCTTTATGGTAATCTTGAAGAAGAGATGTATAAAGATCAGCCTGAGGGATTTGTAACTAAGAAAAATGAGCGAAAAGTCTATAAACTTGTTAAATCCCTATATGATCTAAAACAAGGACTCAAACAATGGCATGAAAAGTTTGATAAAATAATTTTATCCTTTAGCCTCATCATAAATGAGAATGACAAGTGTATCTACTGTAAGGTTATGTGTAATGCATGTATTGTACTATATCTGTATGTGAATGATATTTTGCTATTTGGGTCCAATATTGAGATAATTAACGGGACCAAATGATTCTTAAAAAGTAAGTTTGAAATGAAGAATATCGGAGTTGCAAATGTGATTCTTGGTCTGAAGTTGATTCGTTCAACTGAGGGGATAACTATTTCTCAATCACATTATGTTTAGAGTGTTCTTGAGAAATATAATTATCAAAATTGTAGAATTACTAAAACTCCAAATGACCCTTCTGTAGCTTTGTTCAAAAATGAAAGTAGTATCCCAGTGTATCAATTAAGATATTCTCAAATTATTGATAGTTTGCAATATTTTGCAAATGGCTTAAGACCAGATATTTCATTTTCTGTGTTTAAGCTGGCTAGATATACAAGTTGTCCAAATTGGACCTATTAGAAGGCCTTCGATAGAGTACTAAGGTATTTAAAGGGAACTATATCCCTTGGACTACGTTATGGGAAATTCCCTACTGTACTCAAAGGTTACAGTGATGCAAGTTAGATTGCCAAGAACTCTGGTAGCAACGATTGCATTGAATATGTTTTTACTTTAGGTGGCGGAGCAATCGCCTAGAAGTCTTGTAAACAGACTTTGATAACTCGGTTAATCTTCGAGGCTGAGTTATATGCCTTAGATACTACTGAAACGGAAGTTGAATGGCTGTATGGACTATTGTCCTTCTTGCCAATAATAAGCAAGCTAGTTACTTCTATATCTGTGCATTGTGATAGTCAAACTACAATTTCAAAGATAAAGAATATCAAGTATAATCAAAAGATTAAGAGACACATCTAAATTAGATTTAAGTCTATAAGGGAATTAGTGTCTGAGAGGGTGATGTCTGTTGATTTTGTTGGATCTAAAGATAACATTACATACCTCCTAACTAAGGGACTAGAAACATTTTTGTTATTTAAATTTAGGCTATGAATGAGACTAAAAATCCATCAATGATTTACCTACAGTAGCAACCCAACTGACCAAGTAGAGATCCCATAAGGCAGTTCAATTTGGTATAAACAAGTTGTCTGAGTGAATCGGGTACTTATTTTGATACATTTGTATCTAATTCCTTTTCCTGAAAGCTTAAAGGTGCATTTACTGCAAGTTAAGTAAGAGTTTTAACTCTAAATGGGATCAAATCTTTTAAACAGGATGCTAGTAGTACATTATTGGAGATTGTTAAATATATGAGTGGGGTTGTGTGGCTGCAACTAAAGGAAATTGGGTTTTCTCTTAATACACTCATGAAATAAGATCAGGACACATGACCATAACATGTCAATCCTAAAGATTGTCTCTATAACTAATAGTCTATTATTACCAGTGGACGCCGTCACACTCAAGGTTCAGATTCAAGGTTTAAGTTCATCTATTCCTATGGAGGGCATTAGTTGAAGAACTTAGATAGTGGTTCAAACCGGAAGGTACCATTATCGAAAGCAGATTATGTCAATCCTGGATAGCCTTTAATTATGGATTTGTGGGGGATTGTTGAAAATGGAAACTCTGGGAGTTTATATTTTTGAGCTCATAATTAGTTAGCCTAAAACAATTTGTGAGAATTATTCTTGACATGTTAGAGATTGTCTTTGACTATGGTAGAAACCATTTTATTGGTGGGAATCCATAATTAAAGGACATTGAAGTTATGTATTTAACCATTTGAGAGAACATATTATACATGAATCTCACATGGGAAAAGTTGAAGATTGTTGGAGCCTTTATATATTAGAAGGTTTTCCATGGATTTGAAACAAAACCCCAGATAGTAGTCTACACTACCACACACGCGCAAGCTGCCCACCTGGCTCGGCAATATTTCACACTCCTCTCGTTTTATTTTTGTCCTTATTTTTGTCCCAATTAATTCTAACTTGTACAAAAAATCTAAACCTAGGAGGAAACAATGAACTAATTGAATTAGGTCTCCTAGTCCGGATCAGTTTCGGGTTTTTCTAGGGTTATATATTTTATTTTTCCCATAAACAATAAAATATAAAATGGCCTTTCTATTTTTCGTAGCACTCTCTCCCTCATTGTTCCATATTTTGGACTTCGTTGAGATCGGCGAATTGAGGAGGCTTTCGAAGTGATTGTGGTTGGTGTGCGTTAATGACGATTTGAGACCGTCTTATCCTACAAGAAGAGTCGTTGTACCCATTGCACTGGTAAATAAGGCGAATAACTTTTCTAAAGCAAACCAGTATTGAATTGGTGATTCAATTTGCATGTCATAAAGAGATAAGTTTTCAGTTTACGCTTCAAGTTCGTTTACTAACTTGTTCTTTTTCTGTTTTGTTTTGGCTCGTTGCTTTGTATTCAGACTATTTGGCCTTACCGGCTTTGCTAATAATTGATAATTGTATTCGTTAGAGTTTTGATTGGGTATAGACTGTACTTATTCAATTCTATTAAGTTTCTTGTCTGTGTTCTTCGTTACCGTTTTTTTCTAATAGGGGTTTCATAGAGTCACTTGTGGAAAGGTTAGCTTACGAAGCTACAATGAAAAGTACTATAGTTTTTTTTTTTTTTGGTAAATAAAAGTACTATTGATTTGTCATTGTGAAGAGGTGCAAAGTGTGCAGTGGCAAACAAAAATTCATTTGCACTTTTTAAATTTGATCAATGCTTATTTGAGTAATAATTTATTTGAATTTAAATACAAAATTTAATTCGATTATTAATTAATTAAATTTGAAATACGAATTTAAATTTCATTATTGTTATTAGACTTGTTAATTGAATCACACATTCGTGAATAAATATTTATTTGTACCTGTTTAAATTTAATTAGCTCCCATTTCATTAATTATTTGTTCGAATTCGAACACAAAATTTTGGGTTGATTATTAATTAATCAAACTTGGTTGTTAATTAAAGGAATTACAGAATAAAATGATATGTTCCTAAAATGATTGGCTTATAACTATTTCGTGTAATCTGATATTCAGGTAATGATTTCTCACAAATATAAGCGTGCTCGTGATAAGAACATTTTTTTTTTCTTTCCTGACAGAGCATCCAAAGTCCAAGAGAAAATGCTAGTTGGCATTAAAAAAAAAAAAAAAACTTTAGAGGGTATGCTATTACATTTCAAAATATTTGCCATAACTGTAGGACGAAACTAAAATTTTGAATTCGAAGGTAAAGTTATAGAGGGGAAAAAAAGATAACATTATAAATTTAAAAAAAAAAATTGAGGGAAGAGAATATAAAATTCACACAATTTTTTTTAAAAAAAAATTATTTTTTCAAAATAAAAAAATAATTTTCAAAAGTTCAACCCCTCCTTAAATCGATCATTGGGAATACAGTAGAAGGAAGCTCATCTAAATACAGTGGCAAGCCCCAATTGGGGCATAAGACCCTGCTGGGATGGGAAAAAAAATCTTATGAGATATATGTATTTTTTTTCCCTTAAAAACATTTTTTTAATTTTTATTAGTTCGAGTTTCATTTTAAAGGTTTTTGTTTGAAATAAAATATCTATAAATAAAAAAAATACAAAAATAAATCTTATCAATATACAAAGTATATAAAATAATATATGAATAAAATTCATCATCTAAATTAGGAATAAAAATAAAGAGCAATATTTTTTCCCTTCCTTATAAATTTTCACCATTTAAATTGTTATTTTTTTAATTTCTTTTAAACAGGTGTTCTTATAGTACTCTTGCTCTGGGGCGGTTGGCTTCCGACCAAAAAGGTTTGGATAAATAGTAATTTTATCCACCGATTAAGATGTCTAACTCACTCAAGAGCCACAAATCAAAAATAGAACACCGACCTGTCAACTCTCATTAGTATTATTTATCCGTTCCGAAGTCGTGAAAATTTGGAAACAGAGAGATGATATATATATTTCTTTGACATGGGGCCGGAGAAAATCAACCTATTAGCCTTGTGTCCTACGAGCATAAGCCGACGAAGCACCGGCCAGTTCCCAAACGAATACGGGCCTCTCATTGCATGATTTCTTTACTCAATCAGATGACTAAAAAGTCCAAAACGAATGGGAACCCTTGTTGTAATGAAGAAAACAGGTGCGGGAATCTGCATGGCTTACAAGAGGGGCCTTGCCGTCAAATGATTTCTTTGGCAATAACTTGGACGGTAGCCTTGCGTATGCAAGAACTGAGGCATTCATTTCAAGATTTGCTCAGAAACCGACTTATCGCGGAGGCAGAGACACGGGCTCTGTAAAATCGTCACGAGTCTCTCATAACTCACCCATGCCATGCACGTCAGTGATATTTTTCCATATCTGTTCCCGTTAAAAATGATAATTTTGCGAGTTAATAATTTTTAACTCATAATTAATTAGCCTAAAACAATTAATGAGAATTATTCTTGACATATTAGAGATTGTTTTGATTGTGGTAGAAGCCATTTTCATAGTGAGAATCCATAATTAAATGTGGTTAAAGTTGGGCTTGGGCCATGTTTTCACGATCCTCTATTTTTATTTGGCCTAATTAATTAACTCTAACTTGAAAAGGAATAGGAAACATAAAAGGGAATTAGGGCTTCCTAATCCGAATTGGGTTTTAATTTTCCTAAGGCGACATTAAAAGGGAGAATAGAGCCGCCATTAGGGTTAATCCCTTTTCGTGCTTTTTTGCTTCCGCGAGAAAATTCGCCGCTTCGGTTCTCTCTATGCGATTCATAATTTTTACAGACCGGTGAACTGAGGGGATTTTCGAGGTGATCACAGTTGAGGTGCGTCAACAGTGATCTGAGACTGTCTTATCCTGCCAGAAGAGTCGCTGTACTCATCGCACTGGAGTGGAGCGAATAGCTTCCTAAAGGCAAACCAGTATTAGACTGGTGATTCGGTTACGTTGCGGCGCAGCTTGTCCAGAGGAGTGCCAGCGCTAGGTACATTCTGGTAGAACCGCGAGCAAATCAATCAGGTATACTATTGATTTGTTTATTAAGTGTGAATTCTGTCTAGTTACATTACGTTTGGATTATGTGGCCTTGCCGGCATTGTTGATATTTGATAATTGCAATTGTTAGAATCCTGATCGGGTATAGGCGGTGCTTGTTCAATTCAGTTGTCTATCCGTGCTCGTAGGTACCCTGGTTCCCTTGCTCAGCCTCTCTGCAGAGCCTAGCCATTAATGTTCACATATTCCCATCCATGGATCAGTTTCTTAATCCTATTTCACAACTATTAAGCCTGGTACGGTATTTTCTTAAAATTTCACCATTCTAATTTGGTTCTAATTTTTGTTTTTAAGTCAATGGTAATTCACATGCCTTTTGGGTTGTTTGAGCCATCTAAGCTTGAGTGTCTTAATCACGCCACCTCTGTTTTAAGTAATTTGGCCTTTTTGACACGAATAGCCGAGTAGTGGCCCTTCTAGAAAACCACCAGCCCCCACGAAAAAAAAAAAGGACAAGGAAGAAGACTGGCATTTTAATATTTTATATTGTCGGGTTTATATTTTCTGGTCAATATTTGAACTTAACTTTGTAATTTTTTTTTATATGTCATGAAACCTATAACTTATTAACTAGTGAAATATATAAATAATAGTTTTAAATTTGGTTCATATTCTATAGGTGGTCTTCTCATTTTTAATCCTTTTCGGGAACAACATTCATTTTGTTATGATTTTGGCTGTCGGCACTCCATCCTGCTTCTGAAAAATGAAGTCTCATTAAGGATACATTATTCGATGATAATAATATTTTATTTATAAAAACTTCACTTACTTTTTATAGTTTTTTAGACTGGAAATAAAATTACAATATTTTTATTTATTTAATAAAAAAATAACATTGTAGTAGAATACTTAATATTTTTTCAAATTAAATATTTATATATTTTTTAAAAATATATATGTACACACATTATATAAACTTTATGTCTTACAAGATATTTTAGTTCTACTAAGACAAGTCTAATCACAATAATTATATTAACTAGCAAAAATAAAAACAAAAATTTTGAATAGCATCAAATACCCTTATAAATATTTATAAAAAATCAAATATTAACTTTCAATCTGAAACGAAATACTTCTAAATTCATCGTGTAAATAAAATGAATAATCAAGACAGAACCTCAGGAATTTAAATTTTGTTAACAAGAATCAAAATTTCGAAGTGGTGATTGAATTCTTGTAATTAGTAACATCCCACGAGAGAAGAAAACAACTATTGGAATTTTAATTTGGGATGTTTTTAGGCATCAATAATTCGAACGCCAAAATAAAACATCATGGTACAACAACTCAAGACTACTAGTGTTTCTTAATTTTGACCAAATAGGTTAGTAAGGTGAAGATTCAACCGAATATTGTTGCAGACGAGATAAAGTTCTCGTGACGAGATTACCCTGGCCTTGGCGGTTATTAGGGGCAGTCCAACCCTCACCTTCAACCATTCCCTCAATTCTCACCGCCATTCAATCCAACAACCATTTCTCAAACCTCAAAGCCAACGGCCCCCCACAAAGGCTTCCTCAAAGCCAACCGCTTACACAGACCATTTCACCAGGACAATGCTTTCTTAGAAGAAGAGCAACAGGAAAAAGCAACCTCTTTTCTTTAGATAGAAAGAGGGCAGTCCGAGATTATTGTAATACAGGAAGGGATGTTGGAGGAGAAACTTATGACGGCATGTCACGGATTTTCCCCATATCTTTTGATGATTGTATAAAGCGGAGGTAGCACTTTTGTTTATCATGTTGTGAATCAATTATTGACAAAATTTCGTAGTTTACTGTCTCTATTGGCTGAGGAATCAATCGCTTAGCTGAGGAGGAGGAGGGCGGCGGCGACGAGAGCAAGGTCCGAGGAGGTAAGGGCTTTCGTGGATGATGATTCTGATTCAGAATCTTAGATTTTACCTATCGGAGCATCCAGCAATCGTTGGCTTCCGTTGGAGCCACGCCCATTTATGGGGGTCTACGTGGTCCTTTCTCTTCACCTCCATCGCCGCCTATGTCGGCTTCTCAATCTTCCTCCACCTGCTTCTCAATCTCCTCCTTTTCCGGCGCAACCACCGGCCTCTTCCTATTGGGCCCCTCCCCGCGCTTCATTCACTTGCCATGGCTCTCATTTCGGCAACTATCTTCGCCGGAATACTCCTCTCCTCCGCCGCCGAGATCCGTGACACCCGTTGGTTTTGGCGTCGAACCAAGACCACGCCTTTTCAGTGGCTCCTCTGCTTCCCCCTTGGAACGCGTCCTTCCGGTCGGGTGTTCTTCTGGTCCTATGTCTACTACCTCTCGAGATTTCTCCACACCCTCCGGATCTTTTTCACCATTCTTAGGCGTCGAAGGCTCTCATTTTTCCAGCTTTTCAACCACTCCATATTAATTTTCATGTCATTCTTGTGGCTCGAATTCTCTCAGTCTTTTCAAGTGCTGGCAATTCTCCTCACGACGTCCATCTACGCCGTGGTTTATGGCTACAGATTCTGGACGGCAATAGGGTTGCCGAGCGCGTGCTTCCCGTTTGTGGTGAACTGCCAGATAGTACTACTGGGCTGCAACTTGGTGTGCCATGTCGGTGTGCTCTTGTTGCATATCATCAAGGGAGGCTGCAATGGCATTGGCGCCTGGGTATTCAACTCCGTGCTGAATGGAGCCATTCTTTTGCTCTTCTTGAACTTCTACGTGAAGATGTATATCCGGAAGAGGAGCAAGATCAGTCTCCAAACCGAAGACCGGCATTCCGTTTCCAGCATGAACGAGGCGGACAAGTTGGAAATGGTCAAGGACAAAGATCTTTGAGATTCCCTTCCTGGGTTTTCCATTTCACCATCCATAAATTTTTGTTTTTTGCCAGTAGTTTACCAGGTTAAATGAAGGGGGTTAAACAAGGGATCCACCCTCTTCGCTTCGGACTGCGTAGTTTGTTTTATTTAAGTACATATTGTTAATAGGCTTAAATAAAACTATGGATGCTGTAAAATTTTCCACAACCTGCTGCCAGCGGATCTTCTTTTCCGTTGGCTCGAGGGAAATTACTGTGTTTGCTGCTGCTATTTTGCAAAGAAAATTGTGAAAGGGGGTTGATCATTTCCAGATTCAGTCAACACAAAGTCAGAATCAGCAGGCAATGATTGCCGTAGAAATCTGACTGTCGATAGCAGTATAAATGGGAGAGATCCGCCGCCTTTGTGCTGGTCAATCGTCAAACATCTCCTTAATGGCCATTAATAACCAATGAGCACCGAGCAAAACCATTCTTAATATTACTTTTTTCTTTTTTAAATACTTAATTATAATTTTTTTATTTTATTTTAAAATATTTATTTATATATATTTTTAAAATTTAATAATTAATTTTTTTTATTTTATCTTATTTATTCTAAATTAATTTTATAAATTTTTAATTTTTTTATTTTTTAAAAATTTTTATTAATAAATAATTATTACGTTTTTAATATAAATAGAATAAAAATATTATTATTCTTTTTTAATGGAAGTCATTTGGGTAGAGGTAGAGTAGCGAACGCCATTGATTGAAGTCCAAAGGCATGAATTGGTGCTGCTGGGAGTAGTAGTTAGAAAATGCCGTCCGGGTCCCCGAGAATCATAAACGAAATTGTCTATTAGATGCAAAATCCATAAGAAATCGAAATATTGTTGTCACGATAATCCTATATGACTTTAGAAGTTGAGGATACCATTTCACGCTTTGTTGTTGTGAGTAGTCGTGAAGTTGTCGGCAACTCATGTAGGTTACGATTATTTTAAGGCCCTTGACCTCCGACCTCGGATTCAGGGGACAAACCGTGCATATAGACAGGTGTCACAGAATCTCATGCTCACACCAACACCCTCCTCTACCGGAAGCAAAAACAAGAAGCAGAATAACAAAGGAAGCTGGGTACAGTATATCAATCATTTTTGTGAATTTTAAAATGCGTATTTTTAATTTTTGAATATTTAATATTAAAATTAAAAAATAATATTTTTAAAATAAAAAAAATTATTAACTTTGTATTGTATTTGAATATTTATTATTAAAAAAGTTATTTTTTAAAGATTTCAAATGTTAGAAAATTAAAATTATATATTTTGAAGTTCAAATATAAAAATTTAAATTCATAAAAATAAGTAGTCTTTCCATCTCCTTTTATCAATTCATTTTATCCGATTCATAAGTTTTTAAAAAAATAAAAATTTTTGATTAATTAATTAATATTTTTTATTTTATCTTCAAAGAATTTCTCTTAATCAAATTTTAAAATTTTAGGTGTGGTAAGCATATTTAATTTATTTTATTTCTCACTATAAATATATAATACTTATTATATTAAAGTGAGATATTTATAAAAAAATAATAATTCATATTGTTTTAATTTACTGACGAGATAGATAAATTAAAATAAATATTTTAATTAAAATTAATAAATAAAAGAGAATGACTCTAGTATATGGTAAGCATCGGATTCTAAGCCATCTTTCTCAAATAAAAGTCAGTCAAGATAGGAATAGCACCGCAGTTCGTAGCTAACTTGAGATTGAATGTTTTTATCCATCGGCGTTCAGTAGATTTAAGATTCTGGCCATACAAACGTGGAAGGGAAAGGGGTACAGCCAGCCGGCGTCCCATGATTTGAAAGAACGCCAATTAGGGGGTACCAGTTGGAATATTCTTGTAGTCTTTGAGGTTTATGCTGTCAAAGTGATCAATTAAACTCTTTGATTTGCAGCCATTATTATTCAAACATTCAATCAATTCTTCGCTGTAAACAATTGACTATGCTTATATTGGCATTTGGTACATCTTCGCAATAATGTTCTCTCTTCTATCTAAAATATCTGCCCTATTTTTAATTTAATTTTTATTTTAAATTTAATTTTTTAAAAAATTAAATTTTAATATTTTAAATTTATCTCTATTTAATAATATTCTATTTCTAAATATATAAAATAATTTTTTTCTTAATAAGTTGATTACATTTACTCTTAATAAAGAAATTATTTATATGTTTGGAAAGAAATAGAATTTGAGATTATTAAATTGCTTCAGGAGAGAGAAATAGTTTAAAATATATTAAAATTTTAAAATTTGAGTACTAGAGAAAAGAATAATAAATTAAATTTTAAGAATACAAATAAAATAAAATATTTAATTAATTAAAAAAAATATTTATTTTAATACTCGTATAATCGATTAAATAAGATAAATAATATAAGACGAATAGTAAACAAAGTATATTACATTTGTTTCTCGATTTATTTTCTGTATTGGAAGAAACGGAAAGATGCAGACAACTAGAAAACTAGGAAGGATGCAGATGAGTAGAAAACAGGGGAAGGGTTAAGTGTACGTACATTAGTGGCGTGCAGATTGATCTGAAGCTTGGACAAGGACAGGGCTTAATGTCTCAACGTCCATCGCTGATCACATTTTGTAGGCTAGTATGACTTCTAAGGGGGCTTAGGAAACAAAGTTAGTGATAAACAAAGATAAAAGGTGATTTGGACGTCTTGTCCCACATTCTTTTGGCTTGACACTGGAAAAGAGGAATTGGTGCTTCATTTGATGGATCGATGGCACGAGAAAAATCCGTGAAAGGGGTATGCCTTGTGTTCACTGGTGGGACTATTCTATCAACCATGGCTACCGGAGATTAATGGAAAAGGATAATTTCCCTATTTTAAAATATTATTTGTTTGTGTAATTTTTTTATTTTATTTTATTTTAAAATATATATTTTATTTTCAGCACCAATGAATTAACTAGGCTGGAATTGAACCTTAATATCCCAACTATAAACGACAACTCAATTGCTAGGAGACATAAAATTCCTACATTATTCAGTCAATTGGTCTACATTTTACTTATTGCAACCTGACTCTGCCTATCTCTCTCCCCAAGGCCTGGTAGCTATAGACGAAACCAGAACTTTTATTTCAGGGGGCAACAATTTATAACTTTAATATTAATTTAATAAATATGTAAAGTAAACTTATTTTTTTATATATAATTAATATTTAATTGTTAACTTCATACTAAAAATAATTTTAAAAAAATAAAATAAAATAAAATAAATATAGAAAAAACTTACACTTTTAGTAAAAGTATGCATTATAAACTGTGTTTTTTAGTTTTGTTTATAATCAAAATTAGCTATAATTAAATCACTATCAAAACTTCTAGTAGTTTCTTTATTAATATATGTGAGTAAATAACTTGTATAAAAATCATCTCCTATTTTATTCCTTAATATACTCTTGATAATTTGTTAAGATAATAGGTACAATTTTTAAAATTACAAGAAAGAGAAAAATTATTCTTTTATAAATAAAAGTTTATAATACATTTTACATTATCTAATTTATGGCTAAAAAAATTAAATTCTTAGAATTTAAAATAGCAATGGATCTCTAAATAAAGGATCTTCATTAAAAAATTATTTGCACTCATTCAAATATTGAAAAATAGAGAACACTAATAAAGTTAAATACAACTCTGATTCTATTTTTTATATTTAATAAGAAATCGACTCAAAGTTTAATATGAAACCTAAAAAGTATATAATATAATATAATCATTCCTTAAAATTAAGACATTTTTCAATCTCAACTTTAAATAAGAATCACTCGATAATGTAAATAAAAAATATAAATAATTATATTACAAAATCATTCATGTAAATAAGAAAAAAAATAAAAAATTAATACTAAAAGAAAGAAAAAAATAATATATAAAATAAATTTAAAAAAAAAACACTTTAACAGACTTATGAGTGTCTAACGGTAGTTGGTGTCCTCTTTAATAAAGAATTGAAGGAGATAAATTTTAAATTAAAAAACGTAAACTAATAAAATAGAAGAAAAAAAATAGTAATTGCTAAAAGTGTAGATAAAAAAAAAATCTGTAAGAGAATGGTAATTATTAAAAGTATAACAATATATAGTAATCAAATCTTGAATTTGATATTTTTTTTCCTTATAAAGAAAGCTTTTTTTTTTTTTAGAAACCTTTATTGTTAGAATATTTTTGAAGAGGAACTAAAAAATTTAGGGAGAAAAAAGAATATAATAATATAATATAAGAAAAAATAAAAAATCTTGGTGGGGGCCAACCCTGGTTTGGTAGAAGGGCCTAAGTTATGTATTCAATTATTTATTTATTTACTTTACAGAAGAACACTCAAAACTCACATCATAAAAAGAGGGGGAAAAACCATTTATTAAAAAAAACTATAAAAAAAAAAAGTCACTATTCTTATGGAAGGAATACACGTAAAGTTTACCATCAACGAAGGGTTAGGGAAAAGAGATGTATGGCTGGCAAGGGTGAACTTTCCTTAATCCAATTGGTATTCCATCACAACACGTAGCAAAGTGGATCATAAACACGGTAGAATTTAATGAGATTTAGTCCAATCTGCATTATAGTGCCATTGACAATACGCAGGGGTTGTCCCTCCAATAGAGGTTATGCATAAGATGATACTTACTCTCTTTGTCCTTATTTATCTGTTACATCTAAAAAGTTGTGATATTTTTTTTTATTTATCATATAATTTTGAAAAACACAAATATAACAACTTTAAAAAGAGAATAGAACAAATAAATTTTGAAATAAGAAATCATTTACGGTGAATATTAAATTTATGAGTAATTTTAAAATATATAAACACAATTATAAATTTAAGAGATTAATTAATTTTTTTAAAATATAAAAAATAATTAGATGTGACCAATAAATAAAGACGGAAAAAATATAATTTTATTCACAACAATTCATACTGTCAAATTCAGGTGCTTAACAGTCACCTGTAGCATATTTATTCCCTAATTGGTTAGGTTTACTCTACGGAAATGTAGTATTCACACTGTATCTTGATTGTGTCAAAAGCACATCACAGTTTCTAGCCATTCTACTTAGTTTTAATCAGATTTGCTACATATTGGTTCATATTAGACAAAATGTCGTGCATAACTTTAGACTGCTGGATTCAGAGTTGCTCACAATGTCATGCACAATTACATTGGCAAGTGATGATATGACCACATACTTGCATTGTTTTCTATGCGTATCAAATATGTATTAAAAAATGATCGACCATCTTGTTGCTCATTATCTTATTTTCAGGTCGACTTTGAAGGGTTATTTGGGGTCCAAAGTTAGGGTCAGATACATGCGAAGACAGGCCGGGAGTTGCATATGTGATTGGGCCATTTATTGCTATAAGTTCCCATCACCGACTAATTATCTCTCTTGTTTTTCCACAAGATTATCTGTGTTGCCATGGATTGCATATTATAGTCATGGACTCAAGGTACTTGAATTGGTTTTCTGGAATTGATTGTTGTTATTTTGATGTTTCAAAAACAATTTCAGACTTGGTCCGAAAATATCTCACTAAATATGAAGAGGTTGGGGTGTATTGACCGTCAACCTGGGACGGAAGACGAACCCTCCCACAGTGCAGTACCTACAAGTTAACCCCACGCAATACAACCTCATGTTCAACTTGAGGATGACAACATACACGAAAATTTGTAGCACCGAGGAGGGCAAGTGGGGCAAGCTGTGCGCAATCCGATTCCAATTCGGAGGAGTAATAGGATTCGCAATCAGTATGTTGGGGTAGCAGAAATTTTATTGCAAGAGATTGATTTAACTGCAGATGATGCTTCATTGAGTTTAGCAACAGTAGAACAAGGACAGAAGAAGATGGGACAATACTTTACTGGTTTGGCAGACGAAGAATAAGGGATAGAAGCTGCAAAAAGGACCAGCTAGCCGACTTGGAGGACAGTCGGCCGGAGATGGCTCACAGATTACCTATTTACCTTCAAATATAAATCAACAGGAGATAGAATAGAGGCCTACATGTCACATCCCGTGCCTGCAGATCCGCAAGTGCGATTATAGGTCTGATAACATCCCGAGTTAACTACTTGGCTGCCATCCTCGCTAAACCAAAATGGATATCCCAAGTTAATAATGGATACTTAAACCCATTCTTATATACCATTCACACTTCTCGTCTCAATCCTATGTGGAATTAGAATATCACATTCACCCTTCCTTTAAGCTCAAGCGTCCTCGTTGGACCTATACTTTAGGGGCCAAACCCAGGATCCCATACTGGGGGCTGATTACTTGCTTTGATACCACATGTCATACCAAATGTCACACCCCGTGCCTGCGGACCTGATACTAAATGTCACATTCCGTGCCCGCGGATCCGGGAGTGCGACT
Source organism: Voacanga thouarsii (assembly GCA_026120185.1). Lineage (NCBI taxonomy): Eukaryota > Viridiplantae > Streptophyta > Magnoliopsida > Gentianales > Apocynaceae > Voacanga > Voacanga thouarsii. The sequence goes on from JANUWF010001017.1 coordinate 10,526,709, forward strand.
ATGGGCCTGCTAGCACTCACGGTCAACTACTTGGTAGCCGTTCTCGTTGGGCCAAAATGGATATCCCAAGTTGACGAGATACTTAGACCCATTCTTATATATCATTCACACTTCTCATCCCAATTTCATGTAGGATTAGGGTATCACATACCATACTAGTAGACCCGAGAGCGCGGGTTGGCAGCACCCACAGTCAACTATTTAGCTGTCGTCCTTGTTGGGCCAAAATGGATATCTCACTATGGGTCTGGTAGCACTCACGGCCAACTACTTGGTCGCCGTACTCGTTGGGCCAAAATGGATATCCTAAGTTGATAATGAATACTTAGGCCCATTCTTATATACCATTCACACTTCTCATCACAATCCCATGTAGGACTGGGGTATCACATACCGTGCCCACAAATCCAAGAGCGCGACTATGGGCCTAATAGCACCCACAGTCAACTACTTAGCTGCCATTCTTGTTGGGCCAAAATGGATATCTTAAGTTGACCATGAGTGCTTAGGCCCATCCTTATATCCTGCTTTGATGCTGGGGTTGGTTACCTGCTCTGATATGAATCTGGTCGCACCCACGGTCAACTACTTGGCCGCTGTCCTCGTTATGTCAAAATAGATATCCCAAGTTAACAATAGGTATTTAAACCCATCCTTATATATCATACACACTTCTCATCCCAATCTTATATGTAATTGGGTATCACACTAGATCACCCCAAAGAAGAACAAAGCGACCAAGATGATTCAAATGAGTATGTGAAGCAAGTTGGAAGGAAATTGCTTGACATGGAAAAAAATTAGATAAATATGAATAGGATTCGAGTCATGAGTTGAAATTTGTGTCTTTTTGTATTTTGTTTATTGATTCTATATTTACAGCTCGCTCGAATAAAGATAGTTAGTGATTTTATACTAGTATAATTTATATCTGTTATTGAAGTGAGTACTCGTTCGCATGCATGATCATTAGTTGAATAGCTATGATATTTCCTGCTTCTGCAAAGGGGAGTATGTCTTTAAGAAAGTAATGTATTAATTTTGTATACTGAGTGTAGGATATTTTTTGCTGTGTGAATTTAATTTATTTTGGATTCGTGGTCCACACTTAGAGAAAAGGAGATTTGGACTTCTTGTCCACGTTCTACGGCTTGACATTGGCAAAATGGACCGGTTGGTGCTGCATTTGATGGCTCAGTGGCACGAGAAAAACCATAAAAAGTGGTATGCCTTTTATTCACGGGTGTGACTGTCAAACATGGCTACCAGTGATTAAAGGCTACGGGGTACACTATGCTTTTCCAAAGTGAGATTTCAAAACCATTGAGTAAACTAGATAGGAATTGAACATCAACCCCGCAAGCGTAGCTTAATTGATACTCTGGTAGCATATTATATCTAAAAACGTAAGGTCAAGTCTTGATAATTGTAGTTTAAAATTTTTATCTCTTTGTGGGAGATAGGTCCTTATAAGTATCAAGCACGAATACTTCTATTTAAGAAGTCGTTAAATTATCGTAATTTACTCTTTCACACATTATGAGATTAGAATGTGGGAGCTTTTTGCGCGAGGAATTTTGGCTTTTGCATCCAAGGAATTGAACCTCAATATCCCAAGTATAGGTAACGCAATTGTTTAAAGACATAATTCCCTCTATTGAGTCAATTGGTCTGCATTTAATACTTCTAGCAACACGTCTGTCTCCTTCTCTATCCCCAGGGCCGGAAAGTCTTTTAAGTAGGCCGGCTAAGATCCTGGCCTGGCAGAAGACCCCAGGCCTTTGTATCCAATCTATTAATTTTTTTTTATAGAAACTCAAAACTCACATAAGAGAAGAAGTGGGGGAAATAAAAAAGAAGATTCATTTATTAAAAATTTATAAAAAAACTAAAAAGATCGATAATTCATTATGGAAAACTTTTAAAAATATCCAAAAATAAAATACTGAATAATATAGAAAAAAGACGAATCTTTAATATGTATGCGTATAAATAAGGTTTAAAAAAAACCTTTTCCATCAATTTTATTTTTAATTAATTTATCCCTGCATAACTCTCTATCCTGTCATTTTTTTTTCTCCCATCATTATTATTGTCAGATTAAGAATTGGTTCGTATTTGTAAAACATTACTTGAAGCTATTAAATGAATTAGTCATATTATCTGTCTTGATTGAAATGCTAAAATTTTGAATTATAAAATTATAATAAGTGATTTTACATAAATTAAAAACTCAACAATTTTACCTAGGCCTCTCGAATTCCTAGGTATAGCTTGTCTATCCCTTCCCCTGCACTCTCTCCCCAGCTGCTGTTATAAGACTATCATCAATTTACCTCAAAAGGAATAAACGAGTTGATTAATTAAAAAATGTGATAATTGAAAAGTTACGAGTTCGAATCTCATGTACCTATTGATTTCTTTAGTTGAGTTCGGCGTCAGTTAAAACTTACCTAAATTAGTTTATATCCTCGCAATTTTTTGCTGAATAGAACCACAAGACACGCTTCACGTACTAAAAAGAATAACGATTGCGCATTTCTCTCTAACATACACTATAAAAGACCAGCAACAATTTTTTTTCCCTTCTTCTTCCCTCCTGAGATCAAGATAGACCCGACTCCACTTGTATCCGTCACCTAATTAGCATCTGTCTTTATTTATATTGACTATCTTTCAAAGAAATTTCTATATTCTTTTTCACTTTTCGAAAAACTGTTACGTGGGTCGAATTGAACAATCTAAAATTCACCCTCCAAATTAATTAGCTTGCAGCCATTTTCCTTCCACTGGTTTTCTGAATGCTACCACCATTGAAACATTCAAAAGGCTCTTCTGGATCTTTTTGTATTTGAGCAATTCTTTGCATTTTTTTTCTTCCCGGAATCTTCAGGAGTTGGACTTCCCATTTTGGTAATGCCTCATTTTCAATACTTATAACACGAAGCATCTCTTTTAATATTTTAATAGTATTAAAATAAATTTTATTATAATTTAAAAATTAATAAATTCAACATCGCCATCTTATTTTTTCTTCCTATAAAGAGCCTATCTTGTTAACTATTTGATAGTTTTCTTATTTAATGGAAATCATCTGTTGATTTCAACCGTTAAAGTGTAAGGTATCAGTGGACAGCAACCGATTTTAAATCAAAATTTTACTTTAACTTAAAATAATACTCTTTTCGTCTCAACTAAACTGACGATAATTGACTTAATATGATATTTTATATAAAAATAAAAAAATATAATATAATATAATAGAGTATAATATAATATAATAAAAATATCAAATATGTAAATCACATAATATTTTAAATCAAATCTAAATATATATAAATAATATATGTGGGTATATTGATTATTTTGTAATATATAATATATTAAAAACTATCATTTAAAGAAAAGTGTCAAAATTCAGTTCAAAATAGTAAGTAGATCAATTTAATTAAGACAGAAAAAGTAATAATTTAAATAATTTTTATTTCTTAAAAATTATTATATATTTACAATACATTATATATATTTTCTTTAATCTCATTTAAACTCTAATTTTATTTCACATTTTTAATAATATTTTATTATATTTAAACAAACGCGTATCAATTCAATTGCTAACTAAACGCACCTTATACGAAAGTATTACACGATTAAAAAATTAAAAGTCTTCCAATTTTATAAAGTATCAAAAGTGAGCCTTACCCACACATTTCTATATCAAGTTTTATACTCTTTTAGAAACTGATTGAACTGGACCCATTACTACAGCCGGCCCACCAACTTTACGCGTGTCGTTATTGGAGTTGACGAGACACGACAGTGCAGATGATCAAGTTTGAAGAAGTTAAAGCCCATGGGCCAAAGTACTGTTGCGCTAGAAGACCCAACTAGCAATATGCCATGTTCTTCTTTCACAAACTCAACGTTGTATAATTTCACTTGTTGAATAAAGTTATTTTTTATCAGTTTATTCCATGAACAATTAATTTTTACTACAATCACATTAATATTTAACTAATTTTTTAATTGAGATATCAGAGGAAATTATCTTTATTTTTAAATGAATTTGCACATATCTTCTAATACTCCAATCAAGAAGACTGAAAATTTGAGCTTAAATTTCAAAGGTTAGTAAGCTCCAAACTACCCTAAACCTCTAATTAAAGTTAATAGGGATAAGATAATTCGATTTTCAGTTTGATTTTAAAACTGAAAATTAAATGAAATTAGTTTTAAAATTTGAAAATCGAACCAAACATGAAATTTAGCTTAGATCTTCAGCTTGCACCAAATAATAAATACTTTAACTCATTAATTTTTTTTTAAAAAAAAGAAGATGTAACTTACTTTGACTTTTTAATTAAATATTGTTAACTTTGACTAGTAATTTATGTGGGGTAGAGATCTAAGAAGAGGTGATAAATTAACGAGAAAATTATGTTAAATGTTAACCACCTTAGTGATATAGATTGTAAGGGTAATGATGTCAATTTAAATTTTTTCTAAATTATGGATGAAATCAGATACTAGAGTTGGAGAACGAGTTATACTAAGAAGATAATATTATAATTTTTTAATTTTTTTTGATAAATTATAGAAATTTTTAATTTTTCTAAAGAAAATTATAAATTTAAAAAAAAAAAATTGGGGGTGGGCGCCGACCCCTGCCCTCCATTTAAATGGAAGTTCGTTGAAATTAATGGCTCATAAAGTAATATTGATACAAAAATAACGTTGTTGGATAAAATGAAATTTAAGGTAAACTTTAGGGGGATTAAGTAATATTAACCCTTTTCCGAAGGAAGCTTCGCACTGAGTCAGGGGATATCTGAAAAGGTTCCGCCCGGGGGAGGAGGGATTGTTGTAAAATTACGAGAACCTGTAAAATCATTTTCATTTTTCTTTAATAATACACTAATATGATGTCTCGTACGTTACACGAGTTATTGTATTATTAAAATTTAATGTATTAACATTAAATATATACTATTAATTAACTTAATTAATAATTTAATTATTTAAGATTTTAAAATAAATTTAGATAGTATTCAAAAAATCACACATTTCAATGTGTATGTATATATATATAGTATTCAAAGAATCATATATTTTAATGTATTAATAATAAATACATATATATTTTATTAATTAATTTAATTAATTATGAATTTATATATAATTTTTCTTTTTCTTTTTTTAAAAATTATTTAGCCACATGTCATCTTATGATACTTTCACGTGTCATAATGGTATACTTCATCTTCGACTTATATATATATAAATATATATATATATATATATATAATTTAAAAATAGGTGTGAATTAAATTTAAAATTCTCATTTAATAAAAAGTGATATTGCCCTTGCAATATTGATCTACTCCATTTTTACAAACTTCACAGTTATCTTTGACATCCTTGATTGGCACGAGATATCCTTACAAGAATGTTGGAATTAGATCTGTACGGTCATTGAAATCAAGAAAGTCTACAGCCGTTATTAAAGACGCGTATTGAATGATATTTATCGCGAAATTTTAGTCATCAAAGAATTCGTAGAGTTAAATCAGTCTTAACTAACTATTTCTTCATAAGTTTAAAGGCCCCCTCTTTCAGGAGTCAAACACGGGACTTCACAGCCAACGTGTTAATACTCAACTAATTGGATGAGATGAAACTCCTAAATTAATAGTATCTTTACTTACCGTAAAAGTTTTTAAAAATATTTTATTATAAAAAATATTTTATTTATTATTACTGCTTAGGTTAATAATATAATTCACAAGATTGTAAAACTAATACTCCTTTCACCCATAATATAAGTCGTTTGACTTAATTTCGCACATATTAAGATTCTTAAAAATAAAGTGACTTTATATTTTTTTTTCTAAAACATCCCTATTTAAATGTCTTGAAAATAAAAAAAGAGAGGAGAGAGAAATAGAAGGAAAGAGAACAATAAATAAGAATAAAAATGTAAAAATAGTTTTAAAATCTTCTAGAAAAATCCCAACGACTTATAATATGGGATAGCAAAAATAATTTCTAACGACTTATATTATGGGACGGAAGTAGTAGTTCTTGAGCGAAAAAAGTTAATCATCAAAATTTATATAGAAAATATGTTCAATTTGGAGACATAAACATTCATTATTTTTTTAATATTTTAAAATAAAAATAAAAATATTCAATTTTAGAGACAAATAATATATATTTTTTCCTGGAATCAAGTAGGCAATTTGAACTTTGAATATAAAACTATATTTTTTTCTTGTCATACTAAGAAAAAGTTTAAAAGGCCATACTTGATGTTTGAATCTCTGATCCCTCTGCCTCGTGCCACAGACTTTGAACCTCATTCAAAAATAGTCTACCTGCATTCGTTTCGAATTATTTCCACAATTAAAATTAAAAAAGAAAAAGAAATCCAGAACAAATCTCCCTTGGGGACTAAATCTATTTTGTACACCATCTTTGACAAAATCCGAGTATACCAACAACTTCAGAAACTTTTTCTCTATTATATGGTAATTTTTCCAGGGAACGCAGTCAAAATCCTAAACATGCAAATGTGAGGATGAATACATATATATTCTAATTTATGTGGAGGCCATTAGTCATAAAGCCATGGGGGCAGGCAACCACACAAAATAAGGTCAATCAATGAAGAAGTTGCTTGGAATTCCTGTGCCACGGCCGGCCAGCCGCTACCCAAACATGGACGATGGTTTAAGCACGTCTGTCTCCAAATGGATTAAGTTTTAGCTCCGTTTTGAATGACAACGGTGATGAAAATAATTTAGAATTTTGTTTTTCTTTGTGCCACTTGGGAAAATGTCAATGAAGACATTTAATTAATAAAAGGGAAAGGAAGAGAATTATAAGCTTTGAATTGAATTATGGTTGTTCATCACCAAATCTCTCGTCAATCTTGAGTCACAATCTTATCATCCCAGCAAATATTCGGGCATTCTACAGACTGCTTCAAGCTATCCATACAGCTAAGTTGATAAGAACACGGCATTTCAGCTACTATTAGGGGCAATAATTATAGAATAACATATTAGAATAAGATTGCTTCATCAATTGGTTAGGATAAGAAAGTTCCCTAATTTATGAAAAATTTGCAGATTCACAGTGCATGGAATGTAACACTGATGAATACTCTTCCATGCTTATTCAGGTTACCGCCTTACCATTGAAGCTAAGATTACCATTGCCCATTTGGGGAAGATAAAAAGGTTAAAAAGAGGTCGGTGCATGCATTGCCATTTCTACAGCTGAGGTTCATAGCCATTGGTGAAGCAGAAGAACAAAATGGTATTTTTAGTTTCTGCTGCTTAGGTTCCCCATGCAGTGCAATGTTTTACTAAGAACATGTAGAACAAAATGAAATGGTAGGAAAACGAGGAGTCCCAATAGTGCTAAGAAACGTGGCTTTCTGAACATCAGACACCATGCATGCTGCGTCACCTGAGAATAAGACTTCTAAAGCCTTAATTTAGAAAAGATCATTTATCCTTTATCTAATTGGAGGGCATATGCGGGACCAAGTTTCAGAGAAGGGAGATACTATTACATTAAAAATGGCTTCCCATTCCAGAGATTTGAGTCATGACTCATGAGTAGTCTGCCAATGCAATGCCATCCCATGTATATGGTCTACAGACAGCCGACCAATTCCATATAGAAGGGAGAAATGGAAGATGATAACATTAAATTCTGGGACACAGTTTGAATTGGAGGACCAACGCTGGAGCACAATACATTTGCCTAGTGACACATAACACCTTCCCCTGCCTCTAACTTTATCGGTAAAACCTTTCCCGGCACATCAAAAAGCTACCCGGTTGAGTCGCTTCGGGGGCCTCTGGCTGCTGCCGTTCTTCTTTTCTTGCATTATTATTTTTCAGTTTTTTAACTTCTCTGCAATATTGGAGATGACTTTTTCCCGTCAGTTTACACATTTGCACGAGATTTATTGAATGTGGGCGCAATAAAAAATGGTCAATTTTGGTCCCTTGTGCTTCTCAATAACAAGTCTTTTTCCTTTTTTTTTTCAAAGGTTAAGCCGTAAAGTTTGAATTGAAGGACGCATTGGAGTACAATGCTTTTGCCTAGTGACATATAACACGTTCCCTGCCTCAGTAAAGCCTCTCCCAGAACATCAAACCACCGGGTCGACTTACTTCAGGGGCCTCAGGCTCCTTGTTTTCTGCTTTTATTGCATTACCATATATCAGCTTTTTTACCCCTATTTTCTTGGAGATGAATGTATTCCTTTGAGGTTATACATTTGCACCAGATATATTGAATGTGGGCACTATAAATGGTCATTTTCGGTCCCTTGTGCTTCTATATATTGGTAGAGCCACTTGGAAACAAGTTAAGATACGAAGTGATGGAATGATGGGAACAAATAGCGACTTTCTCATTGCCGTAATTCTTCCCCGGATGACAATTTTTTAGTTACAAGTAGAATTTGGTTATTGGAACATAATGCATTAACGTTTGATCATATAACAATTATTTTTAGCCGGATTTCTTCTGCGCCATTGCATCAGGGATGACACTGGCTAGCTTTATTCCTGGGGTAATCTTTGGGAGAAAACCTTTTGAAGGCAACGGAAGAAAGTTTGTTACAATTTTGGACCATATTCAACTGGAAACTGCACTCTGGCACCTCAATTTCATTGACAGGCTTTCTTAGATTGGAATGACATCATCACCAATGAAATGAATGAATAAATTGGGGTATCACATTCACCCCTCCTTAGGGGCCAAACTCAGGACCAACCAGGCGGCGGCATCTATGAGCCTGGTGTATAACCCCTTGTCCTTAAAAAATACTTGATACGGGAAAGAATCAAAATTTCTGCTAGATCTCTTATTTCCCTGGGATTGTAGTTCAATTGGTCAGAGCACCGCCCTGTCAAGGCGAAAGCTGCGGGTTCGAGCCCCGTCAGTCCCGACGGATCTACTAAATACATCAATCAATTCGAAAGAGAGCCGGGGGCATAATTTCATTCCGAAAAGAATTTGTGGTAGGAGAAAAACATATGGGGGGTTAGTACATACAGAAAAAAGAAGATTACCCCGACCCTTTTTCTTTTCTTTGTGGTAGGAGAAAAACATATGGGGGGTTAGTACATACAGAAAAAAGAAGATTACCCCGTGCTTAGTTAGGTCTAGGTAAGGTATACGACGAGCTTATTTGACAATAATGAGACTTACCAAAGAAATTCATTTTCACCAAGTTTTAACTTGTACATAAGCGCGGCATGTCATTTCTAGATCCATTGGGCTTTTTAACAGAACGGCTCATTTTAACTTCAAAAATTCACTAGCATTGTGTATACCAACGCAAAGGGAGTATCAAGAACTCCTCGAGGAAAATTCATATGAAATTCGCCCCTAATATTAATGTAATGACCCAACTCCATTTGTTAGAACAGTTTCCGTTAAGTCTCTGCACCTATCCTTTTTTCGTTTTATGAACTTTTGTTTGTGGAAAACAGGATTTGGCTCAGGATTGCCCTTCTTACTTATAAGCCTCACAAGCTAACTTTCTCTACTTCGAAGAAAGGCGAAGATGACTATCGAGTCCATCGAATCTAAGCAATTTCCTAGATAAATAGAGTTCCCGTCCGTACTGACTTGGACACCAGATTAGACCGAGACGCGCTAAAAAGGAAAGAAAAGGCCCAAGTATGAAAGCAGATTATCCACAGGCTAGTTTGAAGGGATATAAATGAAAGCATTGGTTATGGACCCAAATCCATTAGTATGGAACATTTTATTTTCCAAGTGAAATCCCTTAGTATATGAAAGAGTGAAAAAGTGCTTTTGTTGTTGTGGAATAAGAAGCCTTCGTATCTTAATGCACGTATTGAATTTATTCAGAGCTATTAGAGCGGGATCCATTTTTTGGGGAATATGAGTCGAAGCAATAACAAGAATATTTCTAGTGGAACATCTTTCACAATCCCTGAGGATGGATCCAAAGAGAAGATGTCATACAATTCTGTAAGAAAGGATGATAGCTTTCACGATAATCATAAAATAACCCGAAAAAATTCAACGCGTAACCAATAATCCTGTTATACAGAAAAAACTAACTATCAGGCCTTTTTCGGACGAATTGTATAGTTGTATGATTTCATCTATGAAAAAAAAGGTTATTAAACGAATTGTAATTACAATTGAAACAATGGAAAGGGAAATATGAGTTAATATATGTTCTAAGGTTAAAAATGTTATAAAAAAAGAAGAGTCTATTAAATAGAAATCGGGAGTTGAATTTACCTGATATCTAATCTACAAAAATATAGATTATATCATCCAAGAAATTGAGCGATTCTTTATTCTTTCTTTCTTCTAACTAAGTATGGATATATACTACCAATGAGGGGTGTTCTGAATCAATTAATGAAGTTCATTTTTCAAAAGCATCACCAGAGAGTGGAGTTTTTTGAAACGGCAGAAAAGGGATTTCTCATTTAGACAAAAAAAGAGTATGATTCTTAAGAACTCAACAGGCCCTTCCCCCTTGAATCAGACAAAGAAAGAAGGAGAAACTACTGGGATGGAAAGAGTAGCCAAGGAATGAAAATATTCCTTCGGTCTAGGATCCAGAAAAGGGAGAAAATCCGGATCAACCCCGCATTTATCTTACCAAACTTAGGACCAACCAGGCGGCGGCATCTATGGGTCTGGCAGCACCCACAGTCAACTATTTAGCCGCCGTCCTCGCAGCACCCACAATCAACTATTTAGCCGCCGTCCTCGCTGACCACATTCACCCATTCTTATATACCAAGAACTTTGCATACCACTTGGCTAAAGTTGGATATTTGTTATTATTTTTTAAGTTTTAAGTTTGAATGTATTAAATATTTATCTAATTATTAATATTCAAATTTTAATTTTTAACATTCAATACTCAAATATTTAGATTTTAATTTTCAAATTTTTATCAAGCAAATTCAGTTTCTTATCCCAATTAATTCATCCCAAATGATAATCTTTCAAAAAATAACCAATTTTTTTGAGTTTCAAATAATATTCAAAATTTTATATTTTCGATTATCTAATAAATTACTTAATGCCGAACCAAACATGAATCTTTCAACTCATTTGGTTCTACTCAATTACTTAGGAAAAATGTTCAGGAAAAAAAAACACAATCAAAAAGACTGCAACTGTGATAACGGGGGACAGTTTACATGCCAAAAGCATGTATTTTTGGATTGCCTCTTCGCTATAATTGTACAAGAGCCGTTACAAGGGTATTAATTAGTAAGAGTGGGTGATGTTAGACAACCACTCGTCTGGAAAAAAAAAATGTATACATATATTTCTTTTTGTCCTAAAGACTACACGGTTCACTGAATCTTTTGTACATCTGATTCTTGGGCACGTGCTTTGTAGGCGTCATTGTTATGCCAAGAAGTAAAAGAAAGACCATCCACCGGTGCGGATGGCAGCGACTGAGGATAAAAAGTTCTCCGGAGCTCGTCATACCTTTGGAGATCAAAATTATGAGTCTTCATTAGTCGATTCTGCTTGGCACTGAAACGACTTTGGTAAAAGCCTTCAAAAGTAGGCTCTTTGGATGTCCTGAGGAAGAATGCATATCCAGCCATGAAATATAAGGTTGTGACATAGAAACAAATAGGCTCCATAACATCCCACGACAGTTCCCAAAATGTCAACCTCATGAAGGCAGCCGTTTGAATGATAAGGTAGCCAAGCCCACCCCAGAGCTCCCTGCGGACCAATGACTCTGCCTTCTTGTCAATTGATGCCTTCTGCTTCTCCATGTCTTCAAGCTCCTTCCATCTTGGATCATTGGGATGGGCCATTGGAACTACAGGCATTAGACCTTGGATAGTTTTGATCACCTGTAACACAAAAATTGTACAAAAAAATTGGGTAAAAAGATGTCTTCCACTTCATCTATATTAAATAGATGAAGAAAGGAATTGAATGAAAATTCACATATCCTTCCATTATATTTTTCCTATTTATACTCCCCCTTTTTACACTAGAGAACGACAAGAACCATTTCTTTTCTTTTGATTCCCCTTTTCTTGGAAAGATTGGTCCCTTGCGTTATTGGAGCCAGAAAGAAAAGAAAAGGACGTCCCCACCTAGGGTCCACACGGTGAGATCTTGTCCACCTCAGGCCACACATTATACATCGGGGAGAAATCTGGAGATTTTCCAGTGGGGAAAGAAAACCATTCTAAATTCTAGTGGCCCTACCTAAAATCTAATTTCCAACTCCATTCTTCTAGGCTCTTCTAACTTCTGAGGAATAGAAAACAGGGATTGTAGATTGGAAAACGAAATTGCTTTCTACTTCTTTGTCTAGGATGGGGAAAGAGAAGGGGTATTATGTTCTACCAATCTGTTCTTCTTCCTCCCTCCATAAAGGGCCAATCTCCCTAGAGAATTTGCAGGGGGAAAAAAATTTCACGTTTTGCTTAATTAGATTTCAGTTTTTTTTTTCTGAAATTTTTTTGGAGGGGTCGAAGAGGGTGGCTATTGGTCTTTGAAATAGACCCTTGAGTTGAATAGTGATCCATTCACAAACAAAAGTGTCACCATCTCGTTTAAGAGACCTGGCGTAACATTGTTTCAGTTTCCTGCCCAAAGAAACAAAGAGAGAGAAAACACACATAACGAAAACGCTATCAGTCTTCGGTAATTTTCAAAACCAAAACAACCAAACAAACAAAAATTCCAAACCTTTTTTTTTTTCCTTTCCCTATGGGAGTACTCTTACGGCTTTGTAGAAATCTACTAGCCATAAATGTGTTTAGAACATGATATTTAAATCGTATCAACAAAGAAATACTTAATACTGTAAAAAAAAAAAAGAAGAAAAAGGAAGAAAAAACAACCAACCTGTTGAGGCCTGAGAAACACGACATTGCCCAAAACGATAACGGTGCCAGATTGATCTAGCATCTTGGCGAACTCTTTGCCTTGATCACGACTCCCGCAGGCTTCCGTGCAGATCTGAACAAACTCTGCATGGGAAACGCAGTCCTTCTCAATCTGCCTCAGCCTAGCCTTGACCATTTCCAGCTGCGACAATTTCAACAGCTTTCTTGCATCCTCCACGGTCAGCTTCCCTTCCTCCGTCTCCGATCTCATCTCCGCCGGTGGCCTTAGAAAGTCTAGCCTGATTCTGCTCTTGGCAATGTCCATCTCCCGCAACTTCTCCATTAACCCCTCCCCCGCCGGGAACGACCGGATCTCCGGCACGTTCCCGGCCACCGATGATGGATATAACGGTCTGCGGTGGAGGAATCGCCTGAAAATCCCGTCATCTCCCGGATCAGGAGCGATTTTATCGGGGTTAGTTGCCGCCAGCGCTTTGACAGCAGCAGATGATGAACTGGTACGCCTGTTCGTTAAGGAAGGATTGGTAATTCTGTAAATATTAAAAAGACGCTGAGCTAGATTTTTCTTCAACGCCATTGATGACAATTTTACTGTACCAAGAAAGAGAAATTAGGTCTGGCTTGCAGAGGTTTTGATTGCTTCAACAATGGAGAACTGAGTGGCATGGCATCCAGCTATTTATAGGTCCCCCTCACCCCCAAATGAACAACTGGCTCAGACGAACGATTAAAAAAAAAATTAGAAAATTCTTTTAAAGCAAAATTTTAATTAAATTTCGCGATAAATTGACATAAAACATTTATAAAAATATCATCAAACTATTACTATATTTTTTATTTTTTAATCTTTAATATCTTTCTACCATTCTTAATACAGTAATAATTTTTTAATAAAAATTGACACTTATTAATGAAATCAAAAGAAAATTATTAGAATTTTATCTATTTTATGAAATTAATGTTCAGAAACAATCAAGAATATTTTAAAACATATAAAATTTATTAAAATTATAAATTATAAAATATAAATAATTTGATAATCTTTTTCATGATTTTTTCAAAACACCCGGTTTACACACAGTCCGGGTGGGATTGAACATTTGAAACTGATAGATAGGTGGAATATGCGCACAAAAGGAGGGGCATATTCGGTATTCGGGGCATCCTAACGTACACCCGGAAAACTCTATAATATCGTGAATGACTCGTGAGTCGTGTCTTAGGTGACCAATGTAGCTTGGCCATCACGAGAGCGAATATCGCGGGGAAAGTATTATAATCTCTGTACACGTGGTTGGTAGAGGCTCGATGGTGCAGCTGCTGCACCGTCAATTGGTAAGTAAAAATTGATCAGGCTTGGGTGGCCGCTGATGTAGATTAGACGCGGGAATCTTTTACACGTGTTGGAGATGGTCAAATGAATAAAATAGCGTCGAGTATAGAAGATTAGTTCCCAAGAAGAGTGACGTGGTTTGATTAACTAGGCGTGAAGTAAAAGCGGGGCTCGGGGACTCGAATGGAGTTTCCTCCAAATTCATGCGACGCTCACGCGAACGTGTCGCCACATATGGCTTGGTTCTTGACGTATCTGACGTGGAGCTTAGTAGTATGAGCATGGGGGAATTGTCATGCTGTTCTTTTGCGAGAAGTCGGGAGATTTTATCAGGAGGTATGACCTCCACTCAGTGCACCCTGCCCTGAAAAGTGGCAAACTTCTCACCTTTGGTTGAGTTTTGCATGACGTGGAATATAGGTGGATTTACAAATTTTAAAACAAATTATCTTATTTAATTTCTAAAATTTTGAATTTTTTAATAATTTTTATTATACTCTTAATAAAATTATAACTTATTCTATGTGTCCTTGTTTATCGATTATAAATAAAAAATTTTGATATTTTTTTATCTGTCTCATTAAAAAAATTTAAGTAATATTAATATTAATTTTATTACTATACTCTTGTATTAAATAATTTTAAAAAATAAAAGCGTAATAACTTTAGAGAAAATTAAATAAACAAATTTAAAAAATAGTTATAAAAATAATATTTTTGGAATATATAAATAAAATTGTATGAATTTAAGAGAGTAATTAATTTTTTAAATTATATAAAATAGTTAATTGTGACAGATAAATAAAAATAATAAAAATATTTAATAATTTTTTTAATAAAAGATAAAAAAAGCTCGCCCTATTTAAATTTAAAAAATTCAGTGCAAGAGCGCTATGTTCATCTCATTCACGAAAGAGTGGAATACGGCTGTCACCAATTATAGCCTAAAGTTTAATGGGAGGTTGTGGCTAATATGTTGTTCTTGGGTCAACAACCGCTTACGAATCTCGTTTTATTGTATATTTTCTCAATCTCTATTTATCTATCATAATTAATTATTTTAAATAATTTAAAAAAATTAATTATTCTTTTAAATTTATATAATTTTATTTATATATTTTAAAAGTTCCATTAAATTTAATATTCTTTATAACTATTTTCTTACTTTGTTTGTTCAATGCTCTCTCTAAAATTATTATAATTTTATTTTTCAAAACTATTTAATATAAGGATATAACAGTAAAATTAATATTAATGATACTTAAATTTCTTCAATGTGACAGGTAAGAAGGGACACTAAAACTTTTTAATTGTGACATATAAATAAGGACGGAGGAAGTAAGTGATAACAATTGTATTAAAATAAATTTGTAAAAATATAATAAAAAATCTTAAATATATAAAATCAAGTAAGATATAAAATAAAATTAGAAAGAAAGAACATGATGTGTTTGAATATATGACATCTTTTGAAAAATAAAAATATATAAAATAATTTTTTTAAATTAAAATGTTTTTAAATTGGAATTTAGATAGTTATTCAAATACACCCTAGTGCTTCTAAGGAAAGGGGGAAAAAAAAAGGTTAGATCTCTATATTTAGTTGCCTAATAAATCTCATAAATACAAGAAAAAATCATCATATTAATAACTATGCACTCTCAAAACGTGTTTATGTTTAATTTGATTTGGTTAATTTATCTCTTTCAACTACTATATATTTTAATTTTTTTTAAAAATCGTACTTTTGAAATAAAATTGTTCAAAACATAGAGAGTGGTAAGGAATACCTATGTTATTATATGAGTAATGGGGAAAAAAGACTATATGCGTTTTATGAATATTGATTTGTAATAACTTAATTTAATAAAAAGTACTTCCTCTGTCTCATAATATAAGTCGTTTGACTTAATTTCACATATATTAAGATTTCTAAAAACAAGATGACTTTATGTTTTTTCTTCTTAAAACACCCCTATTTAAATGTCTTGAAAATAAGAGAAGAGATTAGAGAGAAAGAGAGGAAAAAAGATCAATAAATAAGGATAAAAATATAAAAATAATTTTAAAACCTCCTTAAAAAGTCCCTAACGATTTATAATTTGAGACAGTAAAAACAGTCTCTAACGACTTATATTATGGGATGGAGAGAGTACTTTATCAATTGGACAATTGTTTTGATTCGTAATTTAAAATTTAATGATTTAATTTATGCTTAAATTTTTTAATCACCCATAGAATGGGAAAAAAGAACATGGAAAAGAAGAGGGTTGGGGGGAGGGTAAACGGTAAAGTATTATGTTTATATTTCAGATGTTCAGTTCTATGCCAAAGAGGAAGATTTCATAAAAGTATGGTGAATACTAAATTTTGAAATTTAAAGTGTGAATTTAAAAACTGAATTACTTATATTTTATTATTTAAATTAAATAAAAAATAATATATTCAAATTTTAAATTTAGACAACTTTTATTTTATTTAAAAATTTATGTTTTAATTAATTAAATAATAATAATTTATTATTAAATGTATTTAAATAATTAAATATTTAATATTATCATATCAAATGTAACTAATTAAATAAATATATAATTAATTAATTTGGAAGGAGAAAAAGAAAACTCTTCTACGAGGAATACTGGAACCAAGGTTAGTAACTTAGGCACATCCATCGTAAAACATCAATAAATTGTCTATTTATTATACTCTTTTCATCTTTATTTATCTGTCACATTTAATTATTTCACACAATTTTAAAAAAAATTAGTTAGTCTTTTAAATTCATACAACTTTATTTATACATTTTAAAAATACTATTGAATTTAATATTATCCATAACTATTTTCTTATTTAATTTGTTCAAATCTCTCTTTAAAGTTATTACACTTTAATTTTTCAAAACTATTTAATACATAGGTATAACAGTAAAATTAATATTAATAGTATCTAAATTGTTTCAATATGACAAATAAAAAAGAATATTAAAACTTTTCAATTTTAACAGATAAATATGGACGAATGAGGTATTTATTATATATTTATTATTCAGCAATTCATCATGGGGACCAATTTTATTGACCAAAAAAAGGTGATGGAAGATCTCCCTTTCTCTTTCATGGCCCAATACGAATGCCTTTGCATCGATCAAAAGAGAAAGATATCCTTATCGTAAAAGATCTGTAAAAGATCTATATAGATATTGATATCATAAATCATTATATTAATAATTTATTATATATGATGACTCATATGAGGATATAAATTTTATTGTACATTATGCTTTTTAAAAAGATATAAAATTTTAATATTATAATTTATAAATATTAAAATTGTGTATGTAAAAATATTTTTCGACTAAAAATATGATAATTAATTGTTGTGGCAAATACAACCAAAGTTGGAATACATCATTTTGGGAAGATATATTAAAGCTTGGAGAATCAAAACTCTTATACTAGGGAGAGAAACACAAGCAAATAAATTCACATTTCCTTTTCTCGTGGGGCAATAGTTTAGAGAGGATTGGATACTTCCAAATTGGTCTTTATATGTCAACCAAATTTCATGTTCCATTCTTAACATTGCCAAGTTGGTCCAATTATTCGAACCATGGCATTTTCTTCTCTTTCTCTCCTCCCAAAATGCTAACTTTCTCTTCCTTTAATTTGTTACAAATTCCGTGCTTAATTGGAGGAAGCATAACGAAATGAAACTACAAATCCGCATGATAATTATTCAAATTATTCTTTTCTTAGTTGTGATGGCCATTGTGGAATGATTCTTATTAGTTACAAGAATCACATGCAACATGGCGTGTTGGCTAAATAATCTTAAAACCAACTATAATTAGTTCACAAAACGTGTTGTAATTAAGCTATAAAATAATCTAATTATATTACTTATAATTTTCTTGAAAATTAAATGTTCTTAATCATTTGACTCTAAAAAAGGAGGATGGGAATGTAAATTATAGTGAGGCTCCACAAGAAAGGATAAAAATGAAAGCATTATATAGGCCACTAGACATAAGTGTTCAAAGCTTCGTTTCTTGAAAGGAATATTATTCCATTGATTGTTCATTATGCAATTTTCGTGGAGAGGGAAGAAAAGAATACATATCATATCAGATGGTGAGACTGAAGATTTTGCCAGCGACAGGCAGCATCTGAGATCACGAACCGAAGGTGAAACGAGTGTTAGACCGTATGAAGAACCTTTTGGATTATTGAACAACAATAATTTGCAGCAGCCCATGCGAGTACAAATTCCAAGAATCATAATCCCTCCCTCCTAAGGACGTCTTTCGTCAATATCAAAGATAAATTGTTCGCTGTTGATGATTGTCAATTTGCTAGGGATATATATATATATATATATATATATATATATATATATATATATATATATATATATATATATATATTTATTTATTTATTTATTTATTTATAGAGAGAATCTTTTGAGGACGAGATAAAGAATTTGAGAAAACAATGGGTTAAAATTTTTAATTTTATATGATGTACAAACCATACTGAAAGTCAAAGATGGTAAATCACAACAATGGGCGAGTTGTAGTTGGATGCTATGTGAGGTTAGAGGAAATTCAGAACTGGAAGTCTTTTGCTATTGTCTTTTATTGAATGGCTGTTTTTCCTTATACGTCCATGAAACCGTGGACTACAATATATACTCTGCTCATTAACCCTAGAGCCGTAAATAATGCAGCTAAACTAGGAGAATATCAAGGATACAAACAATAATATAATTGGAGATATGAGAAGTTTCCTATATCAAACAGAACTACCCTTTCTGTAGGAACGTATTGCTCTCAAGTTTCCTTGATACCAACCACATCTCTAACCACATGAGCACAATCTTCCTTATTTCTCCAACATCGTTTGACAAAATCTTATGAATGGGATACTCCTTATTACTCCAGCTCATGAGTCAACATTGCCAATACCCTCCCGCAAACTGTGCGGGGACTGGAGACACAGTTTGGGCCGAAAGTGAGCTAATGTAGCCTTGGGAAGAGACTTAGTGAAGATATCAGCAACCTGATGAGTCGAAGGGATATGTTTAGTGACAAGTAACCCACAAGCAACACGTTCACGTACAAAATGATAGTCCAGTTCAATATGTTTACTTCAAGCATGGAACATGGGATTGATAGTCATGTAGAGGGCACTGATATTATCACAATAAAGAGTTGGTGTAGAAGGAAGGGAAACACAAAGATCACTGAGAAGATAGGTAAGCTAGGTAAGCTCAGCTGCTGTATTAGCCATAGCACGATACTCGGCTTCGGTACTGGAACGAGAAATAGAATGCTGTTTTTTTGCACACCAGGAAATAAGATTGGAGCCAAGAAAAACATAATAGCTGGTAGTCGACCGGCGTGTGAGAAGACAGCCGGCCCAGTCAGCATCGGAAAAAGCAGAAAGGGCAAGTGTAGTGTTAGAGAAAAGGGTTAAGCCTATAGAGAGGGTTCCTTTAAGATACCGAAGGATGCGGTGAACCAATTTGAGATGAGCAGTTGTAGGAGCATGCATGAACTATGAGACATAGTTAACACTGTAGGAGAGATCAGGACGCGTCAAGGTGAGGTATTGCAATGCACCAACAAGGCCACGATAGTGACTAGGATCGTCAAGAGGAGGAGCAGATTCCAGAGGGTGGAGCTTGACATCCAACGGAGTAGACATAGGCTTATAGTCGAGCATTTGAGAGCGCTCAAGAATTGAGAGAGTATAGTGAGTCTGCGAGAGATGAAGGCCATCAGCTCTAGGTGAAATCACAACGCCAAAGAAATGATGAATAGGACCGAGATCCTTCATTGAAAATTCATGGCTTAATGTTTGAACAAAAGAGGTGACCAGTGCTGATGAAGAGCCTGTGAGAAGCATGTCATCAACATATAGAAGCAAAACAAGAACACCTTGACCTGAATGACGGATAAAGAGCGAAGGATCAGCAAGACTACAAAAAAATCCACAAGAAAGGAGAAATGTACTGAGCCTATCAAACGAGGCATGAGGCGCTTGTTTAAGGCCATAAAGAGCATGCTGAAGTTTACAAACATGAGTCGGAAATTGAGAGTCAGCCATACCTGGAGGTTGTTCCATATATATATCTTCAATGATGTGACCATGTAGGAATGCATTTTTAACGTCCAATTGATGAATAGGCCAATGTTGAACAAGAGCAATAGTTAAAATTAAACAAATTGTACCTGGATGAATAACAGGGGAGAAAGTCTCCGTATAATCAAGACCATGGATCTGATGATACCCTTTAGCAACTAGGCGGGCTTTAAGGTGATCTAATGTTCCATCAGGTTTAAGTTTGGTCTTAAAGACCCATTTGGAACCAATTACATGCATGTCAGGAGTTCGAGGTACTAACCGCCAGATCTGATTTTGATGAAGTGCAGTGGGTTCATCAATCATGGCATTTTTCCAGCCTAAATGGGACATGGCGGACTTTACCGTCACTGGTTCGCGTGGTACATGTAGTGAAGAATCAACAGCTAATGCATACTTAGGATTAGGCTTAATGATACCACGCTGAGAGCGAGTAGTCATGGAATGTTTACCAGGTGCAGAGCAAGTTGGCGGAGGATTGTCACCATCAAGGGGGGGCAGCTTCAGGTGCAGTATCCATAGTAGAAATTGGTGGTATATGGGCAGATGATGACGTAGCAGAGTCTAAGATACTTATCTCAGAATTATTGGGCAAGGTAGGCTGCATAGGACCAATAGAAGCGGAAGGAGACACAGGTGTCGGTAGTGGAAGATGAGAATGTGGAGGTGAGCGAGACTCCGGTTCAGTGGTACCAGAACCATCAGAAACATACTGTGACTCACATGAGAACCCGACAGAGTAGAATTAGGAGATTTAAATGGGAAAACAGTTTCATCAAAGACAACATGTTGTGAAATGATAAATTTCCGGCTTGTTGGATGAAAACATTTGTAGCCTTTGTACTTCTCACTGTAACCTACAAAAACACAGAGAACAGATTTTGGATCAAACTTGTTAGTTTTGGTATCCCATGTGTATGGAAAACATTTGGATCCAAACACACGAAGAGACGTATAATCTGGATGTCTCCCATGCAGCATGAAGTATGAAGTATCAAAATGGAGAGACAATGACAGTAACCGATTAAGCAGAAACACAGCAGTAGAGAAAGATTTTAACCACAGGTGTAAAGGTGCATGGCTATGAAATAACATTATCATGCCCAATTCTCGTATAATACGATGCCTGCGCTCAACCATACCTGTTTGTTCAGGAATGTATGGGCATGAAAGCTGATGAACAATGCCTGTAGCAAGAAAGTGAGATGATAGGCGAGAATTAACAAATTCTCCACCACCATCAGAATGAAACACTTTTATTTTTTTATTAAACTAGCGCTCAACATATTGCTCAAAAGCTAAAAAAGCAAGAAAGAAATCAGATTTGTTGCGTAGAGGAATAATTCAAGTATATTTGGTGAAATCATCAACTAAACATGCATAAAACCGAAACTTGCTAATAGAAGAAACTGGAGCAGGACCCTAGAGATCACAATGTATCTTATCAAAAACATTTAAACTAGAGTGTTCAGATAAGCTAAAAGGTAGTTTGCTTAATTTCCCTAACCGGCAGCTATCACATAAGTGATCTGCTTTCGATGGACCGATAACATCAATCAATCCTTTATTCTTTAACAATTGAACTATAGAATATTGTGGATGGCCTAAACGCTAATGCCATACATCTGTTGTGCCTGATCTAAATCGGTAAGAGAAATACGCTTCAGGCTCATCTGACAAAACATATAGATTACCCTTCCGTCGACCGATTAGGAGTGGACGACCTGTGTTCCGTTTCTTTACACAAAAATTAACATTAGAAAATTCACAATTAACAGGAAATTGAGATTTTAGTTGACTTACAGACAGCAAATTTTTCTTCAAGTTAGGTACGAAAAAAACATCACGCAGAGGTAACACATTATTTTGTTGTTTGATCGAGGAGTTTCCAATACCTGTTATTGGTAAAGAAGACGCATCACCAATAACAATGGAATCGGTACCATTATAGCAATTAAGGTGTGTTAACATACCTTGCTGTCCAGTCATATGATTTCGAGGCCCCAGTATCGGAAGTCCACTCTGTGTCAACAACAGAAGTATCCAATGTAAGCGCTGCTAATACTTGTGGTAGCTCATGGTTCTGATTTGGTTTTTTCGGTAACCACCAACAAATTTTGGCGATGTGACCTGGTTTGTCACAGAATTGACAAATAGAGTCCCGATACAATTCCCGTTCGGCAACAGTCATTCGACGCTCTCCAGGTGCTGGTGGTCTGCGTTGTAGCTGAGGAGAGGCGCCTGAGGATCTTTGTGTTTGATCATGAGACTGTTGTGCTTGAAATCCTCGACCGGTAGATGTGAAATTGCTGGTTTGGTTGCGAGATGGAGTGCGTGTCTGTTTTTGTTGTTGCCCATAGAAGGCCAACTGTGGAGTGAAAGGGGAGAGTGCAATATCAGATTGATTTGAAAACCAATTCTGACGATGATCAAGATTCTGTAGTTGTGAGATCAACTCCGGATAGGTTGGCCTTGGAGGTTTTAACATCGTTGTGGTGAAAGTTTCATACTAAGGGCCAAAGACTTGTGAGAAGACAAAAAAAATTTTCTTGGTCAGATATAGGTTTTCCAATCACTGCAAGATTATCACAGAGGCCTTTGAAAACTCGAATATGTTCTGCAATGGTTTTGTGTTCATCCTTGCGCAGATATGTGAGTTGTTGTCGAAGGGTAAACTCTCGCTCTTGAGAGTCCTGTGCGTAGGCTTCTTTGAGTGCATCCCAGACGACAGATGCAGTGTCAAGGCCAACGATGAGACCAACAGCTTATTCGGAGAGAGTCCTAATGATCCAACCCTTAAGAAGCCGATTTGATTTACGCCAGTCAACAAATGCTTTTGTTAATGTGATTGAGGGGCTGTCATTACTTGTGGTATTTGATTCTGTTGTGGTAAATTGTTCTGGAATAGGAGTTTCTTTGGTAAGATGATGAATGAGTTCTTGGCTTTCTGCTAGGCTTAACACTTGTTCTCTCCATAAGGGATAGTTGGAGGGAGTAAGTTTGAGGGTAACGAAGTTACCGACGTTCAATGATAAAGAGGTCATGGTGGAAGAACCAGAGATCGATGCTCTGATACCAAAAGGAAATTCAGAACTAGAAGTCTTTTGCTATTGTCTTTTATTGAATTGCTGTTTTTCCTTACACGTCCACAAAACCGTGGACTACAATATATACTCCTGCTCATCAACCCTAGAGTCGTAAATACTGTAGCTAAACTAGGAGAATATCAAGGATACAAGCAATAATATAATTGGAGATATGAGAAGTTTCCTATATCAAATAGAACTACCCTTTCTGTAGGAACGTATTGCTCCCAAGTTTCCTTGACACCAACCACATCCCTTGACTAGATATCAATAACCTCATGAGCACAATCTTCCTTATTTCTCCAATATCGTGTGACAAAATCTTATGAATGAGATACTCCTTATTACTCCAGCTCATGAGTACACACTGCCAATAAGGTTTGGCTAACTCTTGTAATAGTAGAGGATTTAAAAAAGAAGAAAAGAAATGGAGTGATCTCTGCAGCCAGAATTGTTTCTCTCCAAAATGGAGAGAAAAGAGAAATGCCTCTTAAGTAAATTTTTTTAATGACAAATTTACTTTACAATAACAGTTTATAAATTTTATTGCTTTTTATATCCTCTGTGAAATAAAAATCCTTTCAAAGGGTATTTTGCTAAATAGAGAATAATCCTTTCTTCTATCTCTAAACTCCCAAATAAAAAAAAAAAAACTTTTCTTTTATTTTCTGTCCTAAACTCCTAAATAATTTTAGACATATATCACTTCTTTTTTTTTCTCTCATAACTTGAAATTTCTCTTATTTTCTTTTCTCTCCTAAACTTACAAACTAACTCTATTTGGCTAGAACTAGAAAAGGAGGAGGAATGAAAGGGCTTAAGTGGGAGCAAAGCAAAGCATGCGGGTTTGATTGGCTCAGTTACGGGCTTGGTCTTGATAGAAAGCCTACCAGGGCTTGGGAAAAACACATGCTTGCCCACTTACAACTTAGAAGTAGTACAAATTTGCACATTTCAGTAGTGGTCTTGGGATTATCAGCCCATGTAGCGGAATTCGATTTTTCAGCAGAACCAAGAATCCAAATATGAAGAAAAAAGAGAAGGGAAATCCATTTTCACATTGAACCACTGATCACATTTCTAATACATTAAGATAAGAGAAATTGTGAGCTACGAGTTGATTCTTCCACTGCATCACTCTTCCTGTTTTCCGCTGGTTCCGAGTTTGATCAGAGGATGAAGTATGTGATATGGTAGTTTCCACCAAGGGTGGTGAGGGGGGAAAGACCAGCTTTTAATAGCTCATTATACCTATCAAGATTGAAATTCCGAAATTTCATTAGGTGGATTTTATTTGAAATAAGCCGGCTCTGCAACAACCCTTCGAAAGATGGCTCCTTTGAGGCCTTCAAGAAGAAACCAAGACGAGCGATCACGTATACATATGTCATGCAATAGCAAATGGGCTCCATTACATTCCACGACAGTTTCTCGTATGTTAAGATCATGACGACTGCTGTCTAAATGACAAGGAAAACTAGCACACACCATAGCTCTCTTTGAGCCAGCGACTCTGCTTTCTCATCTATAGCTGCCTTCTGTTTTTCCAGTTCTTCGAGCTCCATAACTAGTGGATCAATGAGGCTAGCAAGGGACACAGGAATTAGGCCTTGCACAGCTTTCACTAGCTGTAGTAGATGACCAGAATAGTGCAGAAATCATTAGAGAATTTAAAGATGGTTTCATCCCCAAAATGGCAAAATGGAGAATGGTACAATCAAAACATGTCTGCAATAATCTTGTTCGTTTCTTCACTGCTTGCCCATGTTTTGTCTTTTAAATCAAGATAATTATCTAATATATCTATACATATCCAAACTAAAGGAATTATGAAAGTGGAAATAGTAGAGTACCCAACCTGGTCAGGCTGGAGGAATACGATGTTGCCCAATATGACGACAGTGCCAGACTGATCCAGTATCTTTGCAAACTCCATGCTTTGATCGGTAGGCCAGCAAGATTCCGAACAAATTTGGATGTTCAGTTCCCCATCCCGATTGGCGCCAAACGCCTCAACCAAGGCCACACACTGACTACAAGATGGCGGCTCAATGTTCTCCACAGTCTCACAGGTGTGATACGCCCAGATCACTTTTCAGTTTCAAACATTTCAAAGGCTGCCTTCAGATCGGTATGGTCCCTCTCGTTCCTTTCCAGTCGCCTACGAAGATCTTGGAACTCCATCTTGTTCATTCCCTTCAAGTTGAGGTCATTGATTACTGCTTGAGGAAGTTCATGAGGAATGGAATCTTCAACAGATTCAGAAAATGTTTTTCGCTCCGATACAGAAATTTCTCGATCCATGTCACTGTCAAAACTCCCGAACACTTCGTCGCATCTCCCCTTCTGTACAGCAAATTGAGGTTTATGAAGATATTCACTGCGTTCTTGTCTTAATTATCGAGTTATGTAAAATCTACGTGGCATCTTACAGACTTACACGTGGCACAGAGGATCGACGGGGGAATCCATGTCTTAACCAATGAGGAATGAGGGTATAACAGGATCAGTTGCTGCTACACGGCCACTTATCTGTCTTGAAGGAAATTTGTTTTTCTTGCCATTTTAACAGATGGAATCCTCTGCTTATTAGTATTCTAGTAAAATGTATACCAAGCCCATAAATTTCAGTGTTTGTTGTTGCAGTGAATCGAGGGAGACTTAACCAGAACGAAAATCGTCTTCAATCCATCTTAAACCTTTTAGAAGTTTATCACAGAGGGCAACACACGTTCCTGGCCCCCATTTTCGAAGATATCACGTCAAATTTGAGCAATTCAGAAAGATGCCTCAAGCACATGAACACTTCTAGTTGGAAATTGTATCTAATTTGCTTATGTATTTGCAAGAGCACTCAAATGCCACTTCATTACGGACGCAGTTCTAGCATGCAGCTTGCACTTTGCAAAAACTAGATTTCTTTGATAAAGCAAACCATACAATGTCCGAAGTTCTTTAGTTTTTCATTCATCAAAGGAAGTCTTTGGACACCGACTGGAATCCTGTGAACCGTGATGAGAGGGAGCACGGAAGGCTGTTGTATATGAATTCAGCAATTCTGCATCTTCAAATACAAACCACCAGGAAAAGATGAGGATGGTGAAAGGGAATGGAAATGCGAAAACCACATACAGTCACAGATTCCAAAAGAGAAAAAGCAAAAGGCAAAGGATCACTTGTACTAATGAGTTCCAATTTCCATCCGGAATCAATTGAATAAATGCTTTTTGCTGCATTAAATAAACAATTCAATAGACAAGAAGAAATGATTTTTTTGGGACTCCTGTCCGCAAGAACCAACGGAAAGGAAACAAATGAAATTAAAGGCAGCTGGAGACGGATCTAATCCTTGCTGACCATTGTCTATACCACAGCAAAAACATATAAAACAAAGGTCTAACACGTTCTATAGCAACCTTTAAGGATTTTTCTGCTGTTGATCTGCTTGCAGTTAGCCAAAGTCTCAAATGACCAAACCTCCCTAACTTGAGCTTCATGTTCCAGCTTAGACTATGCATCCCCTAGCCACAGCCAGAAACTATGATCTGCTCCACCATTCACCAGGTGGTATTTAGTTTGAACAACCGCGTGTTTATTCACCTATAAGCATAATTCCCCAGATAAGTTCCTCTGGATCAAAACAAGATTCCAGCACGTTCCATGCACATCATAGTATTTTCCAAAGTGGAACACTTACTGCTGCAAAGCATCAAACAGGTAATCCGCACCAACAAGCCCTGCATCCAATAGATTCATTTATGGCTTTGGCTCAACGGAAAACATTCCCTATACTATATTTGAAATGGGATGGTTTCAGCTCCATGTTTTTCAAAATACATGGAGCTACCACGCAGCATTCTTCATGTGTCCAAATATTAAATCCTTATTTGCTCTATGGATAACCAATTACTGCTGCACTGAAACATTGTACTACTTCAACACGAAAAACACTAACAATTTTACACTTCTGTCTCACTTATACCTCATGCTAATTAATGAGCCACTTCCCTGTGACAACAGAATTTGTTTTATCACCAGGCATAGATTACAGACTCACCACAAGCCAATTACTTTTGAAACAAACAATTTATTGGGGAATGCAGGATTCAATACACATTTTACTCCCTGGCTGCTAAACGAATTGGATACTTCCTTTGCAAATTGTCTTTATAGCTTTCTGTATGTACCAGTCAACTAGACAAGATGGCTTTCTCCTAATCAAGCCAATGCACGATTGTGATAATCTGAAAATACATATTTAACCTCTGTACATGTTGGAACCAGCCTGCAAATCACTACTCTCTGCACTGGCAGTAGAAAGTTAGCCAGAAATTGTTAGGCTGGTTTCTGCTCAAGGCAGTAATCCCCACGATAGCCAAAAAAAAACCTTGAAATCTAAAAATTAAAAACAGGGAAAGAATGCCAGAAATGAAACTCTAAGATGTAGTTAAGCTCTATAAGAGTATATCAATAAGATTAATCCTGATAATAACATATTTTCCTTTTGGTTATGATTCTTAGGGGTCGAAATGCAACCAACAGACCAATGTGTACAGTTGACAATTCAGAATTCACCAGCATAGCACAGTCATGAGAAAAGCATACCAATGTCATTATTTGTGCTATTATTCGAGCTGCTAGGGTGATTAATAATCTTTCTCAAAACCATTGTTCTCGTCTTGTTTATATCCCGGCTACACTTCTCAGCATGATCACTCAAATCCTGAACGGTTTTAGTAAAGCCATCAACTTTCTTCTTAATCTCATTCACCGCAATCACCACTGCCTCCTCTTCTCTCATGGCAAAATCAGCGTTCTGCATCAATGCCTCTATCTCAATCTGCAGTTTATCTACAAGGACCCTGATATTATCCAAGTCCTTGATTACAATGTAGCCTCCAATCTGCATTGAAACTATTATATCCATCTCGCCCTTCAATCTCCCCTCGGCTTTTGTCCAAATATAATTCAACCATTTTCCCCCCGAACCCAATGGCACTGCTGCAGCGGCAGTCAGAGCAGTGACAAAAGGCGGTGCCGAGACGGCCGCAGCCACTACCGAGCAAATTAAAACCGAAACAAAAGCAGTCACGAAAATCACATTCGTCACCTTCCTCCATGTCTTCAATCTGCCCAATTTTTTATCAAGCTTCCTTCTTTTGGCTTGTAATTTCTGCAGCATCAACATTTGCTGCGTATAGACAGCTTGAAACATTGAGAAGAACTCCTCGGTAAATGGGTGACCTGTGTCTTTAAAATTTCTTAATTCCTCCAAAGTTTTCGAGTAAAGATTACTAGACCCTTCTGGGTTCGCATGTTCTTCCTTGAATTTTTGTAAAGCAAGATTAATTCTGGACTGACTGAGTAAGGCACGCTTCCTGCAAGCTTCGAGGGCAGCGAAAAAATCCAAGCTTTGAAGGCTATTTTTGAAGTAATCGTTTACAAGATCAGACAATTCACGATTTTTCCAAATATCTTTCTTCGATTGCAGGAGGATGCTGACTACTTCTTGGTTCATCTCCAGTAAGCACTCAGTGACGTCACGGAGGGAGTCCAGGGAGAGTGCCCCAACATCGAGGCCTACAGATATAGAGTTCATAGCTCGGCTGGTGCGTTCGTGGATGGTGTTATCCAAGGACCGCAACTGCGGATCGGAGCGGCATGCGGCTTCATAGGAGCTCAGATCAGCCTCAGGTGTGACCCCATGATCTCGTCCTTCCGAATCGTTATTACTGTTAACGGAGTTGCCTTCTTGCGGTCGTCCTCGTCTGCTCTGCTCCTTTCTTTTGCTGAACTGACCTCCCATCCTGTTAAGTCTTAAGTCGAAAACATCAAAATTGAGCGAATCGGTGTTAAATTAATCCCCAGGAAAAACCAGCACAGTGTATGCTAGGGTGCGGCTGTGAGAGAGTTGGGTTTTGTCAGTAGACTAGTAGAAGAGCAAAAGATGGAATCTGGAATGTAGGGAAGACGAGTTTAAGATTTCATTAACAAGGGGTGTCAAAGGCAGCGTGTACGGGGCTGACTGGGTGGAGAGTGGTGGTCTCCGCGACGGGGGAGACTGGACTTGGTTTTGCTCGGATGGCTGCAGTCCACGCTTGGGCAAGAAGGAAGCTGATAGGAAATGTGTTGCTGTCCCCCCATGGAATCTTAACCAAAAACTGTAGCTTGGCTTTATCGGAAAACGGGCATGGTAATGAAAGCAAACATTAGAATCGCGTCAGTAAGGGAGCGACTTTTAGAGACAAAGTTCAATAGTTAATAAAATTCTAAATTAACCAATGATTTATGGATTAATTTTAGTTCATTGATCAATGTAATTAGTCCATAATTCTACGGTTCATATAAGAATTCTTCCAATAGTTATGAATCTTTCGTTTTTAGATACGTTTTCTTGTAAAAAAAATGATGTCATTAATGGCAAAAGCAACCAAGTTTGTATTTTTCTTTCTTCAACACGAAAATCTAATAGTTCAATCAGGGAGGAGGCCAAAGGCACAGCACAACAGAAACACCGTAGATAGAAAATTACTCAAGCTGCTCACAAGTCACAACACAGATAATAAATATTAGAATTTTCTTAATTGGTGTGATTTTATATAATAATGATTATTATTTTAAAATAAAAATAATATTACTGTCAGTTACTTCATCTATAATTCAAAAATAAAATAAAAAAACAGATGTTGGACTCATATGGTGGATAGAATATCAATAGTCTATTTTAGGTTTGGCTGACCAAGTCATCTGAAAAATCAAAAGAAAAAGCATAAAATAGAAGATGACTTGTTCCTTCCTTGATCCTTCTCTTTTGTTGAATCGCTACATTTTTCTCTTCCTCCGTGTTGAAAAACAATCAGGGAAGGGAGGCTTTGCTCTGCCCAGTTTCGAAGCCCTCTGTTGCTTCCAACAATGTATACGAAGCAACCACCCAAGAATGAGTCACTTTGAAAACTCAAAACTCTACTGCAATTTAATTAAATAAGTAACAGTTGTCCAAAAATCAGACAAAGGTGTGGATTATCTGGAGAAAAGACAGCCACGCTGCAAGTGTTGACGAGAACGTGATCATTGACTTTGGAATTGATTGGCTTATAATTCTATGAGATGTTTGAAATTGAAGCCAATGCGTTCACACTTTGTTGGCGATGACAACTAGTGGGATGGGATGGGGACATCCTTTGGCAATACGCAAATAATTGCAAACCAAGCATGTCCTCTGGGCTCTGGGAAGCTTGGCTTCTTTTTTCTTTAATTTCAAAAGGGTAATTTCACAATGCTCTCCTTAAATTTTTGCCAATTATATGCTGAAAAATAGTCACACTGTTATAAAATTAGGGTAGTATTAGAATAAAATCTACACACTACACATTAAGAAAATTCTAACTATTCTTTGTACAAGAATTTCTCTTCAAACTTCTCTCTTTCTTTCTCTCACAATTCTTTTTCTAATCTTTCTTTCACTAATCTTTCTTTCACAAAAATGATGGTGTATTACAAGCTTAGAGAATAACTCTATTTATAGAGCTCTAATTAGTGGAATACATCATGGCATACATCATCTTCAACTAATCCCAATTAATGGTGTCTCCACTAAATGGTGGACATCCATAAAAATATTCTAATAATTCACATAAATCCATAATTAGTGGAGCCTCCACTAATTAATGGAGATTCCAATAATTCATAACACTCCCCCTTGGATGTCCATTCATTACATAAAGAATATGCTTCGTTAAAACCTTACTAGATAAAAACCCAGTGGGAAAAAAAATCTAGTGAAGGAAAAAGAGTACACTATTCTATATGTCTGTTTATTACTCCCCCTGATGAGATGATTCCTTTAAATCTTTAAACCGACGTATACCGATTTTATATCTCAACTTCTCAAATGTTGCAGTCGGTAAAGTCTTCGTGAAAATATCTGCGAGGTTGTCACATGACCGAATTTGTAGCACATCAATTTCACATTTCTTCTGGAGTTCATGAGTAAAGAAGAATTTTGGTGAAATATGTTTTGTCCGATCTCCTTTAATATATCATCCTCGTAATTGAGTTATGCAAGCTGCATTGTCTTCATAAAGAGGAGTTGGAATATCTTTGATTGATGATAATCCACAACTTTCTCGGATATAATGAATCATGGATCTTAACCATACACATTCTCGACTTGCTTCATGAATGGCTATAATTTCAGCATGATTTGAAGAAGTAGCTGCTATTGATTGCTTCGTAGAACGCCATGATATAGCAATATTTCCACATGTAAATAGATAGCCCGTTTGAGAACGTGCTTTATGTGGATCAGATAAATAACCAGCATCTGCATAACCTACCAATGTTGGACTGGTTTTATTTGAATACAATAATCCGAGATCAATTGTACCTTGGAGATATCGAAGGACTTGTTTAATTCCATTCCAATGTCATCGTATTGGTGAAGAACTAAATCTTGCTAATAAATTGACAGCAAAAGCAATTCAGGTCGTGTATTATTAGCAAGATACATCAATGCACCAATTGCACTGAGATATGGTACTTCAGGACCAAGGAGTTCTTCATCATTTTCTTGAGGTCGGAAAGGATCTTTATCCACATTTAATGATCGGACGATCATTGGAATACTCAATGGATGTGCTTTGTCCATGTAAAATCTTTTTAGCACTTTTGTTGTATATGTTGATTGATGAATAAATGTTCCACTCTCCGGATGTTCAATTTGTAAACCAAGGCAAAATTTGGTTTTACCAAAATCCTTGATTTCGAATTCTCTTTTTAAATAATCAAGTGTTTCTTGAAGCTCTTCAGGAGTTCCAATAAGATTAATATCATCAACATATATAGCTAATATCACAAATTTAGAACTAGATTTCTTAATAAAAACACATGGACATACCTGGTCATTTTTAAATCCCGCTTTCAATAAATATTCACTAAGACGGGTGAACCACATGCGCCTGGATTGCTTCGAGCCATATAATGATTTCGCAACTTGATGGAGTAATTTTCACGAGGATAATGTTTATATGCTTCAGCATATGAAATCCTTCGGGATTTTCATGTAAACATCATTTTCTAAATTTCCATACAAGTAAGCAAGTGACAACATCTAATAGGCGCATATCTATCTTTTCATGTACTCGCCAAACCGATAAGATATCGGAGTGTAATAGCATCAACAATAGGAGAATAAGTTTCATCATAATCAATACCGGTCTTTGTGAAAAACCTTGGGCTACTAATCGAGCTTTATATCGAACGATTTCACTCTTTTCATTGCGCTTTCGCACAAATATCCATTTGTAGCCAATAGGTTTTACACCTTCTAGTGTTCGGACTCGCAGTCCGAAGACTTCACGTTTTGCCGCTGCATTTAACTCCGATTGAATCGCATCTTTCCATTGCAACCAATCTTTTCTATGCCGACATTCATCAATCGATATTGGTTCGGGATCATCATTATCCTGTGTAACATCAAGAGATATATTGTGTGCAAATATATTATCAATAACAATTTCTATCCGATTCCAACTTCTACCTGAAGTGGTATAATTGATAGAAATTTCGATGTTACTTTCATCAACTTCGGTTCTTTGTCATCGGTTCTCTCTTGGTCTTTATCATTCTTTTCTTCAATATGATCTTCTGGATCATTTAATCCTCTTTTCTTTCGAGGATTTTTATCTTTAGAACCAAGAGGTCGGCCACGCTTCGGCGTGTTTTTGACTCAGCAGCTATAGGTATAATATTTTGTTCTGCTAGAACTTCAATTCGAATAGGAGCATTTATAGCTGGAATATGCGATTTTGTAACTCTTCTGGAGTCAAAAAAAGCGTCTGGCATTTGATTTGCAATGCTTTGCAAATGAATTATCTTTTGAACTTCAAGTTCACATGCGCTTGTATGCGGATCAAGATAATTTAATGATGTTGTCCAATCACGATCTTTCTTGTACTGTTTCTGTTCTCCCCTTAATTTAGGGAATAATGATTTCATAAAAGAATAAGAAAAGAAATATAAGAAAATGATGACAAGCAGGAAATGCCAAGAAAAATATCTATTTTTTTTTTCACTCTTCCCGGTACCGACTTTTCATCTTCCTCTCTTGTCTTTTCTTCTCCTCCGACCCTCTACCTACCATTGACCTCTTCTTCTTCCTCATACAGATATATATATATATATATATATATATATATATATATATATATATATATATATCGATATATATCTCAGTTATCAGTCATTAGTAAACATCAAAAACAAAAATCACAAAGCAGATATGGAGACTCGTAATTCATTTGAGACATGGTCAAATTTTGACTCGATTTCTGCAGCAGATGTTGATGTATTTTCATTTCCAAACCAACTGCTTCTGCCTAATTCGAACACAGAAGATTTTGATATGTTTTCCTTTCCAAACCAACCGCTTCTACCTAATTCGAACGTAGAAGATTTTGATATGTTTTCCTTTCCATACCAACCGCTTCTTCCTAATTTCAGGTGAGATACCTTTGAGGGCTTCCATTTGTTTTTAGTATGCTTGATAATGAAATTAAACTCTCTTTTGGTTTGTTTTTTATGTAAATCAGTGGAAGTTTTGAACATACCGCTTTGGACCAAGTTGATCTGCCCCTACAAGAGACTCGCTTTGATATCTGTTCCTCTTGATGCTATTCCTTTGAATGAGGATATGCTTGTGCATGATCCTTTCTACTCTCTAATGGATTTTGAACAAAGCCATAATATGTTTCCAGGTTATTATACATTTAAACATGGATTTTGAATGGTATTACCTTTACTGATATTATTTTCTTTTTCTAGGAGAAATAATGAGTGGTCTTGGCAACGAAGTCGGAGTAAGTACTCATGAAATGCATAATATCGAAGTTCAAGATATTATTACAGACAAAATTCCTGGGGAGAAGAAGATGATTAAGAGGCAGAGAGAGAAGAAGGGCAATAACTCCCAAACACTATCAAGAGAAATAATTTCGCAGTACTTTTACCTACCAATCAAGAGCGCAGCCAAAGAACTGAATATTGGCATAACCCGTCTCAAGAAAAGATGTAAGGAGTTAGGAATTCGTCGATGGCCTCACAGGAAATTGGTGAGCTTGGAGACCATAATCAAGAATGTCCGAGTTCTCTCTCATACATACTTATAATTTGCAAGTATGAAACTATGAAAGATTTATAAGTAAATAACCGATGATAGCACTTCGATTTACAGGATATGCAAAATAAAGAAGAAGGAGGACATATGGCTGAGAAGAAATTAAAAGAAGCCATTGCGATACTGGAATGTGAAAAACAGTTGGTGGAAGAAAGTTCTAATACGCAGTTAGAAGACCAAACACAGAAATTGAGACAAGCATGCTTCAAGGCCAAATATAATAAGAAATTTAATTATAATAAACTTAAGGAGATCATAAAATCTCAAGACTCATTTCGCAATAATTTTACTGCTAATTCTCGTCGTTAGTCTCGATGTCGGCTCAAAGGGGAAAGAAAAGGAGGAGGATGTCGAAAAAGAGGAGTCGAAGTCCATAATTACTAATTGTTTGTCTTCCTCTAATATAAATATTGAAAAAGAACAATTACAAACCTTCATCTTACATTTGTCAGCTCAATTACAAAAGAGCAACTATAAGCATGTATCCTCAAGTTCATATGAACACTAGTGATATGAATAAAAGATGTGATACTTATTATTAATGGAAATATCTTTTTCCCTTATTATCTTTTCTGTTCCACTTCAGGTGGCCAGTATTTCTCTGTGATAAGGGAAATATCGAGTGTGTCCATGACCATAACCACGGCCACTGCCACAACTACGACTATAACGATGGCTTCTGCTGGAGCCAACTGTTGGGATTCGTGGACTCCTAAACGCGGAAAACATCTACGAATCCCTCCCGAGGACCCAAGTAAACGATTAAGAAGATGTAAACGATTAAGAGTTACCTCTCGGTTGCTCGTAATCGAAATCCTTCGATTCCGGTTGCGTCGTTGTACGTTCGACCCGAACAATCACCGTACGCTGCGAGTATGCGAACGTCCTCTACGGATACACACCGCGAACTCACTCGATACCCGGGGAGTGCTAGCGCCTAGGGTTTGAGAGGTTTTTTTTCCTTTCTCTGGTAGAGAATGGCACGAATGTTCATCTTACATTTGTCAGCTCAATTACAAAAGAGCAACTATAAGCATGTATCCTCAAGTTCATATGAACACTAGTGATATGAATAAAAGATGTGATACTTATTATTAATGGAAATATCTTTTTCCCTTATTATCTTTTCTGTTCCACTTCAGGTGGCCAGTATTTCTCTGTGATAAGGGAAATATCGAGTGTGTCCATGACCATAACCACGGCCACTGCCACAACTACGACTATAACGATGGCTTCTGCTGGAGCCAACATCATTCACTTCTGGGAGTGCTGTTGAGCCAGTTCATCTGGCTTCATGATTTCTCAATAATAACTCATGTTAAATTTGTCAATTTGGGATACCATTTTTCTCGATATTGTTGCTGTAGGACATGAAAAGTGGAGAATGTCTTCTCCAATATAACTTCATCAGTAACTTTTTCTCCGTAAAATTTTTAACTAAGATGTAGTTTTATACATCACGGAGTTCACGGTTTTACAATATTGCAACTTCAGGTGCAACCATTCATATCGTGCAGTGGGTAGTACGACCATCTTCAGGTGGTCAAATCTTTCTTTTTATCCACATGACATATGGATCTCCATTTTTTTTTAGCATTTAGATGCATTTTTGTATGACATATAAATTTTTTTTCAGAAATATCAATGGCTACAAATTCGAATTTAGCGAGATCAATAAATGCGTACCTGTCTTCTGGCTTTAATAACGGCAGAGACTCGTGCTGATAACGCGTTATAAAATTAGGGCAGTGTTAGAATAAAATCTACACACTACACACTAAGAAAATTCTAACTATTCTTTGTACAAGAATTTCTCTTCAAACTTCTCTCTTTCTTTCTCTCACAATTCTTTCTCTAATCTTTCTTTCACTAATCTTTCTTTCACAAAATGATGATGTATTACAAGCTTAGAGAATAACTCTATTTATAGAGCTCTAATTAGTGGAATACATCATGGCATACATCATCTTCAACTAATCTCAATTAATGGTGTCTCCACTAAATGGTGGACATCCATAAAAATCTTCTAATAATTCACATAAATCCATAATTAGTGGAGCCTCCACTAATTAATGGAGATTCCAATAATTCATAACACAAACTAATATATTGATATGGAGTGTGACCCTTTTCATTTTATTTTTTTTTTGTTTTTGGGGGAGTGGGGGTGGTCGGGATCAATTATTTATCTCTCTACTAACCACATTATCATTTTGCTTTAAAATTTTTGTTTTTTAAGGAAATTAAAAAAAAACCATTCATTTATTTATACTCCCTCCATTCTAAAAAAGATGTCAATTAACAAATGGCACACACATTAAGAAATTGTTAAGACTTATATAATTGTAATATAAAATTACTATTATATTCCTGAATAAAAATAAACATTCATTAATTAGATTGAAAATATATACATATTTAATAAATAGTTTAATGAGAACTAAATTAAGAATATACGTAATAAATATATTTTTAATTTATAAAATTAATAAATATTTTAATACAATAAAAATAAAAAAATTTTGACATTATTTTTATTATTTTTAGAATTGAAGGAGTCAGTGGTGTGTGTTTTACCTCTGGCCCAACAACAAGCAATTTGTGTATTTCACTTGTTTGCGCCTGTTGGGCAGTAAGGCCCAATCTTTGGTTATTTATCTTTCATTGAAGGCCTAGGCCCATCCAGTTTGGGCAGAAGCTCTCCCGCTCCTATTCGGCAGTAAGTCCCATGCCTTTTCCTGTTTATCTTTTCATCGAAGGCCTACGCCCCATGATTTGGCCTTATACCCTATTTATTAGGCCCAAATCCAATCTTGAATGGGTTGTTTCGTTTTTAGTCAAAGAAATGCCACGTGCCAGGGACCCGTGAATCATAATCCTCATCAGAAAATAATAATTTGTTAAACATATTAGGTTGATATACGATTGTTATATTATTAAATTTTAATATATTAATATTAAATATATATTATTAATTAATTTAATTAATAATTTAATTAGTTAAAATTTTAAAATAAATTTAAATAATATTCAAAGAATCACATATTTCAATATATTAATATTAAATACATATATATATATATATATAATATTTAAAGAATTACATATTTTAATGTATTAATATTAAATATATATATATATATATATAGTATTCAAAGAATCACACATTTTGATATATTATTTCATATAGATAATATTTAAAAAATCACACATTTTAATGTATTAATATTAAATATATATTTTTTTATTAGTTAATTTAATTAGTTAAAATTTTAAATGAATTTAAATATAATTTTTTTAAAAAAATTTATTTAGCCACGTGTCACTTCATGTTTACCATGTCGTAATGGTATGCTTCATTTTCAGTTTATATATATATATATATATATATATATATATATATATATATATTGCACAATTTTAATTGTCTTTAATAAAATCTTCTTACTTTGTCCAATTGGAGGCTATTTCCGTAGCATAACCCCAAACCTATCTATCTTAGACTCAAAAACTTCTCTGTAAGTAGAGACTAAGCTAGGCCGGCTGGGGTGGTCCTCCAAAATTTTTTAATTTTTATTTTTAAAAAATTAAAATTTTTAGATTTTTTAAAAAATTCTACTTTCAAAAAACCTAACAATTTGTTTTAAAAAAAATTATAATATTATCTTTCATATAATTGATTTGTAAATCTAAATTTTTAGTTTCGTCTATACTTATAAAAAGAATATCCAAGATAAAAACAAATTAGAACAATAAATTAATTGCTAAAATTCAAAACTCAAATGCATCCATACCATCTCTTTCCCCTGGTTGTAAGTACATCTTAAAAGAATATAGAAGGGTAAACGGCAAACCCGAAAATGATGATTAAGATATGATTAGCTGAATTTGGAGATTGAGATCAATCTCTGCTAGCCAATGCTTGATTTTGCCTTGC
The DNA here is from genome assembly GCA_026120185.1 of Voacanga thouarsii. Taxonomy (NCBI): domain Eukaryota; kingdom Viridiplantae; phylum Streptophyta; class Magnoliopsida; order Gentianales; family Apocynaceae; genus Voacanga; species Voacanga thouarsii. The sequence goes on from JANUWF010001017.1 coordinate 10,565,295, forward strand.
ATCAGGAGGAGTCCATGTTCAGGCAATACAACTTCCTACTTATCATCCATTGAACTGAAGAATGAGATCAAATTAAGTTATCTATCTCATCTGGAAGTGCATGGAATTTTTTGGTTCAATCAAACAGTGATTTGCTGATCCTATTACGACTAACAAGGAAGATCTTCGTGTCTGAAATTGAAGCTATGGAGATATATAATGAATCCCAGAACCAAAAAGGTCTAAGAACACTAACAAAATCGAGGTTGCTTTCCACAGTGAAAGGCTGGAACCATGCCAGTCACGGGATTATCAATGCTAATTGTCGTCTTTATACGGTACAACTCTGTCTTCTTTAATCTTTGTTTACTATCTATTCACAATGTTTTTTCTTTTCCTTTAGAAGAGGAGAAAGAAATTCTTGAAACGTTCAGACCAGCCTGGCCCACCCACTGAAGCTCCATTGGATTTAATCTAGTTTTCTCTCCATTGTCTTCTTCGATCAAGGTCCTTCCTGTTTTAAAGTTACTATTACTGCATCTGGTCTCATGAAACATGAATTATTTAAGAAACTTGTTTAGTTTTTCTTCTTTCCAGCCCAAGCTAACACTGTTTTGATGGTAAATAAGGTTTTGATTTAAATGCCTTATACCCTACATGTTTCTAAAATCAATAATGAGCTAGCTAGTGAAGTAAATAACACGAGATATTCTAAGATCCTGTACTTGAAGTGGACTGAAGGATGAATGAAGCAATGAGCTGGGAACTAAATTGAAGTTTAAGTTAAAGAATTATCTTGAAAGTTAGAATTTTTTGATCCCAGGACTTTCTCTTGGCTCTAAACAATGATCATAGCTGCGCTCAACTGCAGATTCTTGATGGTTAATATGCTGGCTATTTCTCGATCTCTAGCCAATTGGTGATATTGATCTCTGTGAGGCTACATTGAGAAGTGTTTCTTTTGCATGAGCCAGCCCAGAGCATTTTAGAACTATAGCTGGAATTTATTTACAAAAATCCTGTTTTTAACACGAGGAAATGGAAGCAGCAGCAGTTTTAGTAGTATATTGAGTTTAAGGAGCACCAGACAAAACATGTCAAGGGATTGCTTTTGTGTGGTTAAAATTGTCGATTAGATTAATTAGTTTTGGTTGGAACCAGAGTAATCATCTGGAGTTTATAGCATTATTTTAGAGTCTTGAAAATCCTTATTGTCTCCAGCCTGTCCCTCTTCACGAGTCCCTTTCAGGAATGTGAATTCTGAATTATCATCCAGAAATAGATATGCATCAGGTTCATAATAGATCATCAGCTGCATTCGAGTTTCATGTGAACGTTGACTATATTCTTTATCCATTACTGCAATGCAGACTCACTATCTGGGATTTGATTTATTGTAAATATATTCAAAGGACAATAATTCAGAAGCACCTCAGAGCCCCCCACAACCCAAAAATCCTAGAACAGAGAAGGAAAAGAGTAAGACGAATTGAAAGTGACAAAAAAACAAGAAATAATCTAAGACAGATTCTAGAAATGAAGGGAAGTATATTGAATTTTCTGATATTGAATGAACAAGATTGTTGCAGATATTTGGCATACATGAGAGGCTAATTGCCAATACTTTGCTATCCACCAGGCAGTCAAAATGAAACGACATTTCTGAGTAGGAAACAACCCAGCTTTTTCCTTACAAGGTGAAAGCGGGGCGAAAAAAACCCCTTTAAAATGCCTAGATGTTGTTGGTTGCTGCCCTTTATCATATTATGGCCGACCAACTGTCTCGTTGGGTGTTGTCTACATTAATCTTGATCAGAGGATGATGTGGCAGTGAGATGAGAGGACCTTAGATTCCAAGTGTAGTCGGGCCCTTCCTCTGCGGGTGGTGTCCGCGTTGCTCTCTGGACCACCCATCCTCTATAAGAAGGCCTTTGCCCACTCTTCAGACATCAAACGCAACTGCATTCTTCATAGTACTTCATAGTTCACACAACTCTACATTCTATTCTTTCCCATTCGTTGCCATTTATAGTTTCTCCAGCGGCCTGAGAAACAACTGTACCACTTTTCCCTTGTTGTCTTAGCGCTCTCTTTCATTATCTGATCGTCAAGCAAGAAATCAAGAGAGCAAGATCAATATCATGGATTTGAAGATGAGCAATTCTGCTACTGGAGGCTCCAAGAAGAAGTTGTCAAGCAGAGGACTTGGAAGATTTCTGAAAGAACAGAGAGGAAGACTCTACATAATGCGGAGATGTGTAGTCATGCTTCTCTGCTGGCAAGACTGAAGTGACTACTTCAGATTGGTCAGAAATGGGTTGCGTAGAAGATAGAAGGGCGGGTTCGTCTCTTCTCTGAAACACATTCGTCACCGATTGTAAATAGACATGAGACATATTAGGACGTAGTAACTTTTGTTTATTGTATGACTATGCCGCTTGCTGTTTTGGCTCTGGTCATGCAAGGAAATTTTTCACCGTAGAAATGAGTATCAGTTGTATTTCAGAAACAACAATTGGAGTTCTGTTGTTCTCTCTCTTTCTGCTCCATGCATGAAATTCAGCTAATCATTAATCAATTATTCTTGCTTTCATCGTCATTTAGACCTATTCTTTCAGTTATGTCTTCTAACAGTTCCAGTACGCCCCTAGAATCCACTCCGAAAAATTTCCTGATCCCCCAGGCATCAATTGCTCACAAAAGCTTTCTTCTCCTTAAGAACCAAGTTCCCTACAAAAGTACAAATACAAAAGCTGTCCTAGCTATTATCTAATCTCTATACACCAAGTGAAAGTTTACACTAACAAAAGAACTCTGGAAAACTTAAAAATGAGACACCAATGAGGGATATGATTATAAGGAAATTACAAGCTTCGACAGAACTAAAAAGCTAGGTTTTCAGCAATCAGATCTATGCATTATTTTTAAAACTAAACTGAAACAGTGGAACTGTATAACCAACATTGCTAAAGGAGGTTTACATGATATTTAGAAGAAGAGAATCATTGGCTTGGCTTGTATGGTATAGAGAGTTATCTCATCTTTAACATTTGTAGCTTTTCCCTTTGTCCCTTCTGAGCTATTCGTTAAGACCTGGAGACCTCCAAAGTCTGATGCCATGTGATGTGATTTTTCACCTTTGGACGACAATCAATAGGACCGACTCTCTGCTATCTTCTTTGTCTTTCCTTGTAGATTCAATGCACACTTTATCTAAGCCAGTCTTCTGTTAAATTGCAAAACCAAACTAACATGCAAAAAAATTGGACAAATCTTGATTGGTGTTTTCTTGTTTTGGGATTGGCATTATGCCACCAGGGTCAAGACTTGCAAGATCATTCGTGTTAATAGCTTACATGGAATGGCCCCTCCCCTACCCTAATGCTCAAGAAAGTGAGTGAGGGTACCGTGGGATGGCAGTGAAGAGATGGAAGTGGGACCCGACCCGAGTGAAGAACTAACAGAAGAACCAAAAGAAGGGTATAGTGCACGTGGGAGTCGTGCATGGGCAGGGGCAGAGAAAAGTCGGGCTCCAACAATGAAACCTACTGTTTGTTTCGGGACCCTTTTGGTCCCAGAAAGAGAAAAGGTGGGGAGGAGATGAAAAATTAGCTGGAAATAAATGGACTTATTGGAGAAAAAGGCAGATTAGAAAGTGGGCTCGTTTTTTCTTTCATGGTGTGGGCCAATTACTTCTGAGTCCTGCCTAATTTACAAAATTCCGTCTGGATCAGAAACCAGCGCCCACGTGACCCAACAAAAGTTTGATCGGTCAAATGGCAGCCTTACTGCACCCACGTGCGCTTGGCCCACCCATCAATGTACCCTTCTAACCCATAGTTATGGTCCTCCTCTCCAGCCGAATTTCATGACAATTTTTTCCACAATTGTCAGAAGTGTTGGGTTTTTTTTATGTGGTTGCTGAACTTATTGATGAGACTACAACGAGTTGAAATTTGAAAAGGATTCGAGGTTTATTTTTTCTGAGATTTTTAATGCTATTCAGAAGATCAAAATTCCACACAGTGTGGAATTAGATAGGCTTAGTTGGTTTCTTTCCAAGTCAGGGAAGTTTTCTATCAAATCAACCTTTTTTTAGTTAATATAATTTTATTCATAATGAAAGACATGTTACACATATGAATAATAATATCCTCGTAACAGAAAAAGAGATAACAGTATAATATATAAAATAAAAATAAACACACAAAAAATCTCTTTTTGAATACCTTCCCAACATCCACGAACATCAACGATCTGAGCAAACCAAATCCACCTAGATCTGTGAACAGCAATGTAGAATACTCTGGGTCTTGAAAATTACCTAAGACATAGGTGAGAGGTGGGGAAGGGCTCAAACCAATTGTTGGGTAAATGAAGAACAACAAACACAAGGAGAAGAATAAACACAAATAGGGATACAAAGAACACAGGACGAAGAGAAGTAGAGCTGAAGAAAGAAAGCCAAAGAAAAAATTTTTTTAGATTTGATGCCAAAAAAGAAGAAAAATTAACATAAATAAAAAGAAAGAATGGATCTTTGGCCAAGATCCGAGCTCCGACAAAGACCGGAGTTCCGATCTGACCAAAGAGAGCCAAGCAAAGAGCACAAAGATGAAAACCAAAGGGGGAAGGTTATAGAGAGAGAAGCAGAGTGCACGATGGGGGGGGGGGGTGGTTGTCTATCAAATCAACCTATAGACTAGTTATGGATACCAAATTCACAAGCCTAAATCCTTCCAATAGTAACATTTGAGACTTTTTTTTTGTGAAAAGCAAAGATTCATAAACGTCACTTACAAATTTGTGGAACATTTTAAGTGGTACTATTCCTAGTAGGAATAGAATTGGGAGAATTATTAATATTACTAATAGGAATTGCATTATTTGCAATATTGAGGAAGAGATTGCAGAATATTTATTTCTTAAATGCCCTATGGTATCTAGTATATGGATTAAATCTAAATGGCAACTAAAAATTAATGCTTTTTCGTCTTGAAATATAAATTGTTGGTTAGAATTAGTGCTGAATCCAAATAATAACTTTCCTTTGTCTTGTGCAGAGAAAAATGGAGATGATCAACTTTGTAGTGGTGGCTATGGAAAATATCTAGAAATATAGGAACAACATCCTCTTCAATAAGAATGTAGATACTCGGGAGAATATTGGTGATCACATACCTCATGGGTTGGATCCCTCTTCCTCTTAATCATTTAAAATTCAACTTTGGTGCAGTCTTCATAGATGGAACAACTATTTTGACTTTAGTTATTATGAATCATGAAGGTGAGATTTTAGCAGGGTAGACTCACAAATAATTTTCAGCTAATCCCTACATGGCAGAAGCATTAGCACCATTGATGGCTCTCCAAAAGGCTTCACAATGGAACTGCAAGGAAGCTGTTTATTGGAGATGCTTTGGAGGTCATTCAGGCCATTAATGGTGAAGAGATCGAAGTGGATTTTAGAGTTTTTTCTATAATTGAGGAGGGTATATCTTTATTTTCTAAATACAACAAATGGAAGCTTACATATGTACCTAGAAATCGTAATAGGACTATAGACAAATTGGCAAAATGAACTAGGACTTCAAACTGTTTTGGCAAAATTCCAGCCAAACAATATTAATAGTAGGCAATGTCGATGTCAATTTGGATGATATTTTTGAATGCAATGGCCAAGCATGGGATACTTATGTTAATGATTGATTATCCATTTTATTAGTATGTTGTCACATCTATTAGTATATAACTAGATGGCTATTCCACACTTACGTATGGAGATCTTATTCGATATATTAGTTAAAATTTCTATATTAATAAAATTACATATTTAAGTGAAAAATGACAATTATAATATATTATCTAAATTTACTTTCTCATCGAATTTATAATAGAAAAATGTACATTGATCTTATAATATCAAATATCTTCACGGCTCCAAGGATGAATCAGTTAGATGACGGGTAAGAGGAATTGGCCTCTCGTTTGAAAGCTTAGAAATGCAGTGGTTGTCTCCATCATCTTTCTTCCAGAAAACTTCCACCATTAAGGCCATGGGGTTCTGTCCAAACTTTCAGAATCTTAACGTACCTTGCTCCAACAAGTATCTGTATAATGTTTAAAGAAAATGAATCATTATTTCTAATAAATATAACTAGAACTGGACAAGCAAAGATTCAAGTTAGGGTTTTTTATGTTTTGGCTAGGACCATCGCCAACCTCAAGTTCTGCTATTTATATTCAAGGAAGCATCTTCAAGTGACCCAAGACCAAACTGGATATTTCTTATGCCAAATTCCCTTCCTCTGTATTCTACCTCCTTAAAGAAGTCTTGATAAATTCAGAAGTGGATAAAGGAAGACAAAGGAAATGATTTTTGAGTATCTTATTGCAAAGTTTGATATGGTAGAGATGGCATTACAGACTAAATTAGCTTTTTGAGAAATGATGCATCAAATTACAAAGAAAAGTGCTTTGGAAAAGACTATAAATGGATAAAAAAAAAAATGAGAACAAAGTAACCATAAAGAGGAACTAACGTGCAAGACTATGTTTTGGAGATATTCTTATGTTTCCCAAGGTTTTGAAGGCAGGGGGAATAACTAGTAAAAATCTCAATACCTTTCATTGAGTCACTTCTTTATCCTTTTAGCATAATTATAATTAAATGTGATATATTTGATTAATGAGTTCCTATTATACTATAGTTGCCATTTGAAAAGGCCAAAAGTCATGGTTATTCCTTGAAAGATACTTGTTGCTAGCGTGTCTTTCTTTGATGTTGGCAAAATAAAGGCCAAGCAGTATGACTTCTTTTTTGTTGGGGTAATATTGAGATGCTAAATGAAAATATTTACATTAATATCAAACCTATTACATTCAGATAAAAAGATTTGGTAGAGTTGTATTGTAAAGGATATCTATCTGAAAAATAACTTTACTGCTTTTCGATATTTTGCATTGGTGTTATTTCCTTTAGTCAAAGCATTTGAATGAACTTTGAAGAACCTCACTGTAGTAACATAACTTGCCCCAAATCATTCTTTTCTTTTGGTAGAAGTTCCAATTCAGTGTAATCTAGTCTTTGCCATGATCCCAATGCTATCTGATAAGACTTCATCTTTGATCATAGAGTGGGTTTATCAAAATAATTGAATGCACTTGCTTAACTTTTTCATTAAGTCTCCAAACTTGTCTCCGAGATATAGGATACATTCCAATTGTATGCAAAAGTAAAGAAAATTCATATCTGGTTCAGCTTTATCAAATGTATTGAGAAAAGAGAGCCATTGCTTATTAAGCTCATATGCTCATCTAAAATGAGAAGTTTCGAGTATCCAATCAAAATAATTGCCATATTTATGGGTTTCATACCACCAATATAACTTTATGTTCTTAAATTGGCAATCATGTCAAAATCAATATCAACCAACAACTTCTACCCTTCCTGCATTTTAAATAAATTTCTTTAAATCCTTTATTATTAGAGAAGCAATTTTTTTTTTTTTAATTGTAAACATAAAATTGACCCCAAAAAAATGTGAAGAAATCCCTTTGTATATTACTCGCAAATTTATTTGAAACTACAAGCACACCTTTTATACTTGTAAAGAGTGCAAGATGCTCTAAACCAGATAAAGCATCCCATAGTGTATCAAATTGCCACATTTTGAAGAAGGTTTACTTTCTTCTTTTTTAGTAATTAACATGAAAAGAAAATAACATATTTTTCCTAAAATCTTCATATATAGAAAGAGATAGGAGTGGCTAATGATTCACCTACCAACAAACTCCCATAGCTCTTCTGATTTTTGAAATCCCAATGGTGCTTCTAATCAGTTTTCCATATCTCAGTGGTGTCAAAACCAAATGACGCTGAGCAATTTATATTTTGTGCTAAGAACCAAACAAAAAATCATCTATAAATAGATGAATGAAAAGCTCCAACTGTCTCTCCAACTTACTCGTGTTATTCTATCAAAATATAAGCAAATTGTCTTCTCTTTCCCCTTCCCTTTTCTGAACTCTATTCCACCAAAATAGCCCCGTTATAAACACCTATAGACTATAATCATGTTCCATTCAAAAACCAAGAAAACAACTAATGTTTTGAAATCTCAGTTATCTCCAAAAATATGACTAATATGATTATTAAATTTCCTATACATATAATATGCATATGCATTTTACAACATAATAGTAGTAGTGAAAGGTAGTAGCAATACCAATTCCCATGGAAAATTAGCCCGCTGATAAATTGAGTAGCTGTGAAACAACACGTAAACAGAGGTCATCATGGAGAACACGCACTGCGGATAAAAGAAAATTTTAGAAATATAGTATGAAATGTATTAATAAATGTAATGGTGCTGGTGAATTGATAAATACCCTCCAAGCAAGAGACTGCTGAGCATGGCTTCTTTCGATTGATTGAACCCACTCCTCATGTTTTGCAAATTCAAAATCTAATTCCTTCTTATCCGTCTATTTTAATCGATTCACAAATTTTAAGCAAAATAATAATTTTCAATTAATTATTCATTTTACTCTCAAAAAATTTCTCCATTTATTAATGAGTAATCAAATTTTAAAATTTTATTGGCTTCCTCCAGTTGGTTCTCCCACCCGAAACAGGACAATACAAAACTTACAACATTGGTACCCATATGTTAAAAACATTCCTGTCAATTGTGAACTCATTGGAGAGAGGAAGGGACTGACTATGCACCTATTCACATCAACATACCTTTGGCACAAGCACATCAATAGCTGCAACTCTCTTCTTGTCATCATTCACCTTCATATAGAATGCTTTAATTCCTTTTGGGTAGTCATACGCAATAACAGCACCTTTGGATTTCTCTTCAGTTAAGTATCTAGCAACCAAGCAACCTAGGTATCACGATACATTTGCATATAATTAAGTCAATCCAACAAATATATGATGTTCGGCTATGTTACCTCTCATGTTTAGAAGCCAAGTTAATTCCCCATTATTGAAAACTGAAAATGGGCCGAAGACACAAGAAAGGCTTTCTAAGCCTAAACTAAAGAAAAGGGTCATCTAATGATTTTGTCTTCTCATCTTCCTAAATAATCTTAACTTTTATTAGTGGAAGAGAGAAAGACAACACTTAGTATTAAAAAATAAAATAATATTGTAAAATAACTAAATTATCCAGACAACCAAGAAAATTTTGAATGTTAAAAAAATATAAATATAAATAAATATATATATATAATATTAATAAGATCTAAATCATTCATAATAAGATACATATCTTCTATTAAATTTAAACCATTCATTAGAAATTTTGAGAAGGTAAAAAATACTCTTTCCGTCCCACTAAAATTGATAGTGATTGATTTGGTACGAGATTTTATAAAAAAATAAAAGTTAAAATATAATAATCATAATATATAATATAGTATAATAACAGTAAGAAATATGTGGATCTTATAATACTTTATAGCAAATCTAAATATATAAAAATAATATATGTGGGGTATATTGATAAAAATTGCATAAATAATTTCTAAGGACAATTTACTCCCTCCTTGAAATTTAGTATATATATTTAGATAAGTTGTGAATTAAATTTGTACTTTTTATTCATTTAGATAATACGGTGTCCTTTTTTTAATAAAAAAAGAAAGTCTGCGCTATTATAAAGATGGAAGGAGATAAATATACATTTAATAATGTTACTTAAGACCTTCTAGTCTAATAAAAATTATTTTACCGATTAAAAAACTATACTCTCTCCATTTAAAAATAAGTGAGTTAATCATTAAAATTACACATATTAAAAAATTGTGAAAATTCATAGTTAAAAAAAATAAAATATCTATTTTATCATTCTTTTAATTTTAACAAAATATCATCTCATTAATAGAGAGAATAATTAAATAGACTTTTGACCTTTTTTATAAAAGAATGTGTTGTCATTCTTAATTAAAATAAATTCATTATAGATAGTAGTAATGTTAATTAATTGATGAGAAATTATTGTAGGAATAAAATTTTAAAAAATAATTACAATCTAAATTTAAAAATAAATAATTATTTTTAGAAAAAAAAATAGATCACTTATTTATTTACGCTAACTTGGCATAAAGTCTTGTTTGGCGCATGAACCCGATGAACTTTTATTGCTACTTATTGGACAATGGGCTCACCAATCCACTTACCCCATTACAAATGAAAGCAAATACCATGATTGGCAAGTGATTTCTTTTGAGAAGATAGCAATGCTTTAAAGGCTCTAGTGATGATTCTACTCATGCTGTCGTTTTAGTAAATTCTTATGAATTGATAATTATTCACCTTATCTCTCATGCATTCGGAGAATTTCATTCAAGGTTAAAAAGTTGATGATTTTGATGGCATGATGACTTCATATTTCTGGAAGAGACTTTGGAATTGCGGAGGTATGTATCACGTCTAAGCGTGAGAATAATACTCATTTCGTCTTTTTTTATTTGTTTATTTTAATTAAAATATTTATTTTAATTTATTTATTTTATTAATAAATCAAGACGATATCAATTGTTATTTTTCACAAATATCCCTCTTTAATACAATAAGTATTGTATACTTGTAGTGAAAAATAGAAGTAAATTAAATATGCTTATCACGCATAAAACTTTAGATTTGATTACTTCTTAATCAAGAAAGAGATTCTTTGAGGATAAAATAAGAAATATTAATTAATTAACTGAAAAATCTTAATTTTTCTTAAAACTTGTAAATTGGTTAAAATGGACAAATAAAAAGGGACGGGGGAGTATTTAATTATGCATAAATTATCGTGTAATAATTTTCATAAATTAAATGAAAATTATTAATTATGAAAAATTATAAGAAAATTTTATTTATTCTAAAAATAAATATTCATTTTTAGACATTTTAAAATGAAAATATAAACACTCAAAATTTGTTAAAAAGTATTAGTTGAATTTTCAATTATATTTGTACTTAATCCCTTTTAACCCAATTCTTAGAAGTCCGGGCTCCATGCCTAATCTTGCTCACATGTACATAATTACTGCTAGCTAATCAATTCCCCCCCCTTTCTTTTTGAGCAAAATTAGCCAATTACTTTTGAATTTTCACAAATTTTATTTTTCACCCATTAAACTTTAAAATGTATTATTTTAGTTTCTAAATATTTGAAACACCTAAAAATAGTCATTTCTCAAATAAAATTGTTAAGTACTTTCAAAAATTTATCAAGTGACTTCTACATGACTTGTTTTATAGGTATTTTCATCCATTCATATTCCTCATAATGCGACGCCAAATTTTTCTCTAATTCATATAAAGTAGCATTTTGTATATGACAAAATAAAATTATTACAACATACACATTTCTCTCTCTCTCTCTCTCTCTCTCTCTCTCTCTCTCTCTTTGTAATTCACCTTTTCTTTCAAATTTATTCTTCTTAGATTTTTTTTTTTTTGCTATCAATCGAGAATTGAATCTAGTTTCTCCCCCCCCCCTCATCTTTATATTTGAGTTTTATTTATTAAATGATGAAATTTGTAATTTTTTGTTATATAGTTGAATTCGAAGATATGTGAAAGCGTAATTTCAAAATTATTGAGTCGCATAAGAGGTATGGAGTCAGATCTTAAAATTACTGTTGATCATATGAAAAAATTCAAAGAGAAGATAGCGAGATTAAAGTTGAAAGACAATATTTGGGAAGTAAAAACACATAAGAATGAGGGTTAAAATTCAATTCATTTGTATTATATTTGAATTTTTATTATTGTTGTGCATTTATTCTGCAGAGAGTTCAAGCTAAATAGGTCGTATGAAGGCTGCGTGATCTACTTTATGAGCAATTTACTATTTAAATTGACAAAGATTGTTTTTTAGATGTTTACAATATTTAAAAATTAAAATTACATATTTTAAAGTTCGAGAGTAAAAATTAAAATTTAAAAAAGTTCAAAGATAACTGGCATATTTTGCTTTGTTTTAAAAAAAATAAAAACTAAGTGCCTTCTTGAAATCCCAATATGCTCCAATCCCCTTCCAGTTTCGATGTCCTACCATGTTTGTCATGCCCCGAGTCCGGGGGTGACCTGCAACACCCTAAAAATAGAGTATCGAACTCATAACTGAACATAATAGACAACTTAAAACTCTTTAGCCAGATTAAATAATAACTGAACTTTAAAGTGTGAAATCTTCCAGATACATTCGAGAAATAATCAAAACGCCATAACTAGAATTATTCTAACTAACTGAGATTTGCAACATAAATCAGAGGTTCTGAGACTTTCAATTTGTAACACTCCACACCCTAGGTACCTAGATAGGGCAGGATGTCGCCCCGTCCAAATGATCAGAGGTCTTTATAACGAGGTACAAAATAAAAATGAAACTGCTAAATAAAATTAAAAGAGTAATTCCATTACATCCGAAAGCAAAACTTATACAAGTCTGGAACTCAAAACTAACAAACGTCTCTTGAAACAAACTCAAAAACACAACTAAATAAATAAACTGGAGCTCAACCCTAACTTTGCCCCGCTCAATGTAAGCAATCCCCTGAAATCATGATATAAAAGATGTGAGATTGACATCTCAGTAAATCCCGTGTGTGCAAGTGTCAATTGAAACCATTTCGTATATGCAGGTTTATCCAAATCACAAAATCGTGTTTGCAAATTAATTTCATCAATAGCAGTTATACAAATGAGCCTTACTTAATAAATCTAAAACAGTTCACAATAAATCACCGTTTCATCACATTCATAATTCATTAAGTAGGGATTAACAAATGATTCAACAATATAGTAACACAATCCATATCATGGTTACCACCATAATAGCTTCCCAATGTATTCTTTCAACAATGGGCAGTGGGAGCATCACCCACTGGGTGAGATACTCCTCCATCTCTACACCCAACACTCCGGTTGTCCAACCTGAGTCAACAATGTCCACATGGACCAATATGCTAGCGCGGACCGGCCTGACTAAGTAGTATTATCGCCTCTCCAAGTTGAATTTATCTTCTGGAGGTGGCCTCCTGCCAGAAGACTCGCTCTTACTCTTCGAGACTAGTACCACTAGCCTACTCTCGCTGAGTACTCAACGCTCCCCGATTAGGAGTAGAATCATTTTTCCTTTTTCGAAAGTCTTGATTAATTTGATTGCAAAACGTGATTTTTCGTAATAGCGTTTTCAAATCGTTTGACAATGGTTTAAGAAATCATTTTCGATGTTGAACAATTAAAATTTAGCAAATTTGTTTTGAAAATAAAATATTCACGTTTCCAATCCAAATCTCACAACAATCCAGTATAACTCATCGTTTTCAGCTAAGGTTCAATCCTTGTGTCAAAACATCATATTGACATCAATTCTAAATAATATTGTAAAAATTGTTTGCAAACATGTAACATTTATCAAAACGGTTATGCAAGGACTTACCTGGATATTCTCAATAATCAACTAAAGTGATGCTTGATATATTTTTCACTTTCTTCCTTATCTAGAATCAATGATTCTATAATTAGAACCCAAATATGCATCCACTTATCTTTCATGCATCATGAATGCCTATAATCATACTAATCATCTAATTCATCCATAACACTCAGGTGGATTAATTCATTAAATCACCTCCATACTTTTCATGGTCATATAACTCACACATGCATGCTTACACTCGGCTCACATCAACTTATATAATGACCCCCTTAATCAACTACCATCAATTTCATATATTAACCCTAACTGCACCAAAAGATCGCATATTTATTCAACATACAATTGTTCTAGGTCATCATAGCAATGTTTAACCATGCTTTACTCCATACACACTTAGTTCACAATATTGCACCATCAAACCTAATCAATTCTATCTATTCATACTTTTCATGCAAGACTTCATGCATATTAGCATCACTATAAGGTCAACATTATTTAAATCAGTAAAGTTAATCATTAAATACCTCTTTGATGGCACAACAAGAGCAAAGGTGGCGCCTTTGGTACTTGATGGAGTTTACTTTGGAAAGAAGAGTCGAGTGGTGGCTCTTGGTTTCCTTGATTCAAAGATCACGAGATGATAGGGATAAATCAGTCCCCTTTGATTCGAAATTTAGGAGAAAAGAAGAAGAGGAATTGAATAAAAGTTGAAGGGGTTTGAAGAGTTACTTACCTTATTCTTAGGGTTCGATTTTGATGGAGATTAGTGCTGTTTTGGTCGAGTTATTGGTGGGGGTTGGTGGCTGGAATTTCTGGGCAGAATATGGTGTTTAGGGTTTAATAGAGTTTAATCTTGCTTCGGTCTCTTGATCACAAGATGGACAAGATGACAGCTTTTATCCCTATTGTTGTAGCCGAATTCCAGCAAGATTTAAGGGGGTTTAGGGCTGATTTTTTGTGGTTGTTTTCTGGTTGTTATTGTGGCCACAATAAGGGAGGAAAAATAGATGGAAGAAGTTGGTTTTCTGCCTTCCTCTTGGACGAAATTGGGAAAAGGAAAGAATAGGGGTTTGCGTGTAGCTTTTGCCTAAGATAAGAGGGAAGTTGAGAGTAAGGAAAAGCGGGGATTTTTGTGTGTGTGTGTGTGTGTGTGTGTGTGTGTGTGTGTGTGTGTGTGTGTGAACAGTAATGAAAATTGGTGGGAATGAGGGAAATTTTCTGGTTTTTTATTAGCTTAAAAGAACCTTGATTGATTAGAGTTACTTAGGGAAGTCCCCTCCTTTATTTAGAGAACTTGAAAGAAAATTAAACTCATCAAGGTGGCGGCTAGAGTTGGTTTTATTTCAGAAAATTCAGTTAATAAAAATGGTATGTTGATTCAAGAATTAATTTAGGTAATTCCCTAATTTATTTTAGGCAAAAACAATTAATTGATGAATAATTATATTAGGTGATAAATCTAGATTCTTGGAATAAAGCTGCAATTTCCTTTCCTTAGACACTAGCTTTCGAAAGTACCATAAATCTTGGGAGAATATTTATTTCCTTTAAAACTTTGGATAAGATCTCTTTATTTCCAAATAAACTCTTTTAAAGGGAACAACTTTGGGAAACTTTCCTTCTTTTGAAAGTAGTAGCTATAATATGATTTCCAAAAGAAATGTTCCTATAATCTTCTTTCCATAATGAAACCCCTGAGTAAGATCCTTGAAAAATTCTAGATGATAAAATAATTAAACTTCCTAAAAGTTTGAAATAACATATTAATTATAGAATATTATGAATTTAATTTATATTAAATTCTTTTTAATAAAACCCAAAATAATCGAAAACCCCTATTCTAGGAAATGGGAAAATAAGAAGGCAACAGCCCCTAGGATTTTCGGCCAAGGGAAGGGAAAATAAGGGGAAAAGGGTTTATCAAAAGGCCAAGGGAAGGGAAAATAAGGGAAAAAGGGTTTATCAAAAGTGAAAAGGGAAAGGGTTTGCAAGAGTTGGGATTTGAACTCAAGTCATTAAAGAATACACACCAAACTCTAACCACTATTCCACAATAATTCTTGGTAAATATTCTCCGAATAAATTTCCTTAATTCCTACTCACTTGCTCCATCCTCTTTCTAATAAATTATCCTCAATAAAATAAAACTCAACTAACTCAAATAATACGACAATTAATTCATGCAACAATAAACTGATATTTTTATGAAAATAGTTCAAATCATTAGTATAAAACTGTTGGATTATATATCCTCTTAGACTAGGTTTCTAATGTAAAATCGAATATTTTAATAAAAGAATTTATTTTCAGAAATTGTTTGTGAATTTACTTTTTGTTTGTGCACAATTTTCGTTTGGAACATACCCATTGTGTTTAAATAAGTGGTCCATGTGAATTGTGGTCTTTCACAGTAAGGTATGGATCACGGGTTATTTAACACATAAACATTTGTTCTTAACCTATTGATGAGACTTGGAATCTCATCATGTTTAGATTATTATGTTATGAATTCTAAATGGGGAATGGCTTACCTTTAGTCAGTGAGTAGTCCACTCACTTCATGACATAAGCGTATTTCGAATACGTAGGACAGGACCTGTAGTAGTGGTTTCTAAAAGTACTATATGATAGAAACATAGACTATTACCGCTACAACGTAGACTAGTACTCTACAACTTGAGTATAAGTTGGTGGTCTGATGAAGCTGGAAGCATATGCTTTGATATGCTATAGTTGACATTCTATAGTAGAATCAATATATTTGTATATTGGGTATATGTAACTAGTTAGTTAAAATAGACTTGTACAAGATAGTTTCTGCACTATATCACCCATTGTGGTTGTCCGAATGGTCTAAAATGTCCAGGGCCCTGGGAAACATGACTTGAATGTTTGCTTTAGGGTAGCTCCATTGGAAAGCGAAAACACTCCAAGAAGTCGTGGGTCATTGGACTAGAAGTCTAAGGATGGTAGATGTCATTTAGAGGGGTGTTAGTACACTTCTTCCTCTCTAAATGTACGGCGATGTGTAGAGGGGTATTTTAGTCATTTCACTTGTAAGTCGGAGACTTTGCTAATGCAACATTATCCTTGGGGTCAATATTTCCTTATAGTGATATTAGGAAATATTTAAAATGTAAAATACAACTATTTATATAGCAGGGGTATTTTGGTCATTTTAGCAGCCAATGCGATGTGTCTTTTTTGTTCTCAGAATAGCCTATAAGTCTTAACTAATTTTGGGTTGAGGAATTGATCTCAATTCAAGAGGATTTTATTTTATTTGATTTTACTTGATGTTATTCAGGATGTCTAATTTATTATTAGACTGGAATAAAATAAATAAATAAAATAAAATAGGAGTTGAGAGAAATTAATTATCTAGTTTAATTGGTTAATTAATTATTTAGGGCCTAGGTCCAGTATGAATAATTAAGAAATTAACCTGGGTTTAAACTAGGGGCGGCAATATTGAACACGACACGCCAACACGACACGAACACGACACGGTTATAGCGGGTTAGGGTTGGGGTTTCGCGGGTTCGGGTCGAAACAGGTCGACCCGTTTAACTTTAAACGTGTACAGGTCATAAACGGGTTCAACCTGTTTTAACCCGTTTCAACCCGCGAACCCGTTTAACTTTTTTTAATATTTATATTTAATAATTTTTGTAATACCCTACAAATTTTACTATAGAAAATTAGATAATTTAATTTTTTACATGAATTAATTGAATTAAATTTTATTATATGAATTAATTAAATTGTTTGTGTGTCTATTTTGTTTAATTATATGAGACATCTTAAAGAAAATAAATGATGTTAATGTGGTTATTTGCTTGATATATAGTAAATGAATCATTCTTAATTAATTATTATTTAGTGTCTATAATAATAATATTAGTACGAGTTGGTAAGTAACGACCTTACGCAAGTTTAAATGGGAAGGTTAGACTTTTAGGAAATAACGTATGTAATATGCCTACAGGCCGAATCGAATATAGAATGAAAAGAAGCTCGTGTGGTGCATTTACCAGATGATAAGGTTCACTCAGCATCGATTGACCAATTCGTATACTATGCTATTTCTGACATTGGGACAAAGACAATTTGAATTACACCCTACAAGGACAAGCCTTCCTTTCGTGCTCGTTTTTTGCTCTCCATTTGCTCTTTAAAATTCCTGGCATGATACGACAAAATTGTTGTTCTAAATATCTAGAGAAAATAATTTCTTGAATAATCCAATTTTATTACAAAATTACATTTGTTTAGATTTTTAAGATTAAATCTTATAAATTTATTATGATCTCTAAATATTTAGCAGGATGGTTTGTTATTTTATTGGTTATTTATAACTTTACGGACTATTTTATTAGTTTTTTAATTTTATATAATTTGATTTGATTTTTTCAAATTTTTTGTGTAATGGTGCACAGATTGGCGGGTTTAGTAGGTATTCGGGTTGACGAATTTAGTAATTATCTATTTAATTTTTGTATCTAATTGTGTCATGTCGTGTCAACCCGTTTTATAACACGAATACGACACGAAAATAAATGGGTTGACACGACACGACACGTTTATTAATCGGGTCGTGTTCGGGTTGATCTGTCAAGTGTATTATCTTAAATTGACACGACCCGCCAACCCGAATACGACACGATTGCCACCCCTAGTTTAAACTAGGGGAAATAATTAATATTTAATTATTTATTGGGTTATTTATACAGGCCCAAGAAATAAATAATTAAAGATTAATTATTTTGGTTCATTTGGACTCATTAATTATTTATTGGGCTTTATATAAGTCCAGGAAATAAATAATTAATATTTATTATTTTGGGCCTTTTGGGTCCAAGAGAAATAATAAATATTTTTCCAGCCTAATAGCTTGGACCTTAAGATTTTTTCCAGATATAGTTAAGAAGAGTTTAGGGTTAAGCCAAACTTATTCTCAGGATAACATCCGGGTGTTTGAAATATGAGATCTCGGGGATATGTTTATCTAATAATAAGAGACCTAGTTTTAGCTAACCAATAAACAAGTCTCTAGAAAAAGAAAATCCCGATCTCCTAATAAAAAATAAGCTCTCACGTCTAGCTTTTTCTCTCTCACGTTACCTTTCCTGTGTTGTTCTTCTTGTTTCTTTGCTAATCAATAGTAAGAGAACCAAGGAGATTCGAGACCGTTCCTCTTCACCGTTGTGTTCACCGATTAGAGGTTGGGTTGTGGTATATTCCGAGAGCTGAAAGACTTGGCATTCATGCAAACCAGGTGAAGTAGGAGGCTAGCGGATTTTCAACCGGAAACTTCTTCAAGTGGACAAAGCGAAGCGATTCCTGTCGTTCAATCCACTCCTACTCAACCTAGTAAGCTTAAGGAGCGCAAATGTATGATCTTTACGCTTCCGTGTGGCCTCTAAGGCTTGCATTTTTTTCCTCTCTATTTTTTTCGGTTCAAGCATTCTTCCTTTGTTTCCCTGTCCCTCAATGTGGTATTAGAGCCAATGGTTCTTTGATCAATATAGGGAGTATGGTAGTTAATAAAAATGGAGAAGATGATTATACCTGTAATCCTTCGCTGTTTTGGTATGGGATAGCATCACTGTGAGCTTCATTGTTGAAGCATAGGTATCTTTGTAATAAATTTTTACTTTGAGGTTTGATCGTGTAAACCCAATTTTAATGGGTATAGGCGATTGTGTTTTTATTTTGGATGAATTTTTGTAAGTAAAAATGTCCAATGAAGCCAAAGATACGAGCAAAATATGAAGCAGAATGGTCTCTGCAACTTTCGGGCGGAAGAAGAGAAAAAACAAAGAAGAAACACTATTTCTAAGCCGTGCAGTGGAGCCGAGCCACCGAGCCAAGCCACTGCGTTTCTGTGAGAGGAGCCGGTCGCTGATGAGCCGCGTAAGCCGAGCCAATTCCATGAATTGAAGCCGATTGCAATTGCAAAAATTTGCAATTGCAATTGGCGCACGGGTCAGCGAGGCACCGGACGTGCGAAACGGGTGGAAGCGCGGGTCAACGCGCGGGTCGGCAGCAGAGGGCAAGCGGGTCGCAGGTTGCGGGTGCAGGCTGATCCACGGGCTGCAGCGGAGGCGATCTGGTGCAGTGCGGTGCACCGCGGCCGCGGTGGACCGTAGGCCATACGGGCGCGGATCCGGTGCGACCGGTGCAGTGGACCGCCAGCTTTTTTTTTGCAATTTTTTATTTTTTTCCTTTTTTGTTTTGGGTCTCATACCAGGCGAAGTTAATATTTTTGCAATATTTATATTCTTAGAATATATTTGCATGAAAAATATTAGTAAGGGATTTTATGATTAAACAAGATAATTAATTAATTAATTAATTAATTAATTAATGTGTTTAATTCAATTATTTGGGCACTTAGGTTTAAATAAAAGAAAAGTATGAAAACATTTACTATTTTTTGCATGCTATTTTTTTTATGTACCTATGTGTGCCTTTTTTCTCAAAGACCAAAGTCTTTGGGAACATTTTTTGACAAGAAAAATATTTTTCTTCAAAAAATTAAATGATTATTTTAATTTGTACAAAAATTAATCCTTGTATATTTTCTCAAAGGATTTAATCCTTGACATATAAAATATATTGGATTTAGATATTTTTCTAAATTAAAATGGAGAGCCATTTTGTTTTGTTTTGGACTAGAAAAAAATTATTTTGTCAAATAAACTTGAGACAAAGTCTCTAGAAAGTTTTAATTGAAATTTTTTTGAAATCATTAAGTTTTAACTTACATAAAATTAGTCCATGGAGAAATCTCTCAAATGATATAAGCCTTAACATAGAGATTTTAATGTATTTAAATATTTTATTTTTAAGTTAAGAAAAACTTAATGAAAATTTCAAAAGGATATTTTTCAGAAAACCTTTATTTTAAAAGACTAAGTGGGAGAGGAGTTCCAACGGCCCCACGGCTTCCATCACGATCCTCATTAGAGATCGTGGGTCCCTTCGCGTCACCCTATGAGTGAACCCGTATAGGATCGGGATACCACAATGATCTAGATCTAATGGAATGATGTAATTAATAACTCGGGGCACGTACTATGATCGGCCAGCCCACGTTGGAAGTCATAGTGCATGTCCATAGGAAATGAGAGGAAACGGTCATCCCACGATGGAGTTATCCTCTAGATCATTACCTAGAAGGGAAATTAATTTGTGGTTGTTAATACACTTAGCTTAGGAAATTATTAATCTTCCCAAGAAGCTATGTCAGTTTTCCTAAGAGCCAAATTATTTTTAGTGCACAATTTTTATTTTGTTTTCACAAACTAAATTCTTTCTTTTATTTTTTGATTTTCAGAAATTGTGGGAGGTTCTTTTAGTCCATTGGCCGTTATTCTCAGGGAGAATAAGTTAACGGGTCCAAACTATGTGGACTGGAAAAGGAACCTGGACATAATACTCACAGCTGAAGAGTATAAGTATGTCCTTTACGAGACCTGCTCTATTATCGGGGAAGGTTCCACCGCCGAAAAGCGAGAGGCTGAGAAAGTGTAGAAGAAGGCTGACGAAATGGCACGCTGCTATATGTTAGCCTCTATGTCTAATGTGCTCCAGTCAACACACGAGCACATAGCTTCTGCATATGACATCAGTCAATCATTGGTTACTATATTCGCAGACAAGAGTCGGCTCGCAAGACAGGAGGCTCTTCAAACTATTGTAAATACTAAGATGACTGAGGGAGCATCAATTCGAGAGCATATGCTCAAGATGATTGCTGCTTTCGATGAGGCGAAAATCTTAGAGGCTGTCATTGACCTCGAGAGTCAAGTGGACATGGTTCTCGAATCTCTACCGGGGCTTCTTCACTCAGTTCAAGTTGAACTATAACATAATTAAACTGAACACGAGTTTGACTGAATTGATGAAGGAGCTCCAGATGGCGGAGAAGGTTATGAAGCCGCAGTTAAAAGCCATGATTGCTAAAGCTTCTTCCTCAAGAATTGGGCCTAAACCCAAAAAGTTCAAGAGGAATAAGAGGAATGTAGCAGCCCGGCCCAAAACCCAACCCAAGGACAAACCAAAGGGCAAGTGCTTCAAATGTGGGAAGAAGGGACACTGGAAAAAGAAGTGTCCAGATCTTCAAACTAAGAAAAACCCCACAGGTAATGTTTTCTATTTAGAGTCCATATCAATTGTAGGATCAACTTCCACTTGGATTGTTGATTCAGGAGCCACTGATCATATCTGTAACTTCTTGTAGGGGTTTAGAAAGATAAGAAGACTCAAGAAGGGCGAACATGGGCTTCGAGTGGGTAATGGAGCACAAGTCTGGGCCCTTGCAGTGGGAGAGTTGGATCTTATTTTTTATTATAATAAGATAGTGATTTTAAAAGATATTTTATATGTACTTGATTTTTGTCAGAATTTGATTTCAGTTGCAAAACTTATTAATCAAGGATATTCTGTATCTTTCCATTCTGATATTTCTATCAGTAGAGATGGAGAAATTTTATGTACTGGGCACATGTATGGAAATTTGTTCTTTTTAAACCATATTAACAACCAATCAAATAACGTTCAGTCTGAACATTTAACTAAGAAGAAAAAGACCAATATCAATGATTCATACCTTTGGCATCTAAGGTTGGGTCATATTAACTCAACCAAGATTCAGAGGCTAATCCATGATAGGCCTTTGGGCTCATTGAGATTGGAAAGTTGGCCTCAATGTGAATTCTGTCTTATGGGAAAGATGACCAAAAGGTCAATTACACCAAAGGCGGATAGAGCTAAGGAAGTGTTGAGTCTTGTTCACATGTGTGTGGTCCATTCTCTACACCAGCTAGAGAAGGTTTTGAATACTTCATCACTTTCACAGATGATTGTGCGAGGTTTGGTTACATTTACCTGATGAGACGCAAGTCTGACTCTTTTGACAAGTTCAAGGAGTTTAAGGCTGAAGTAGAGCGTCGGATAGGTAAATTAATCAAAACCTTACGATCGGATCATGGTGAAGAGTACCTCCTAGGTGAATTCAAGGATTACATGATACATCATGGGATAGTATCCCAACTTTCTGCGCCGGGAACACTCTAGCAGAACGGAGTAACTGAGAGAAGGAACATGACATTGATGGAAATGGTCCGAAGCATGATGTCTCATGCTACTCTTCCAGTGTCCTTTTGGGGATATGCCCTGGAGATAGCAGCGTATATTCTGAACTTGGTGCCTTCCAAGTCAGTACCTAGGACTCCCTATGAGATGTGGATTGGGTGTAAGCCAAGTCTGAATCATCTCAGGATTTGGGGTTGTCCAACTTATGTACTGGTCAAGAGAGACAAGTTGGAACCAAGATCAGAATTATGCTATTTTGTTGGCTATCCAAAAGGGACAAAAGGAGGTTACTTTTATCATCTTAAGGAGCAGAAGGTGCTAGTCAGTACCAATGCTAGATACTTGGAAGATGATCAAAGTACTTCCACTAAAGGTTCTACGAGGTTGGAACTTGAAGAGAAGTTATCTACGGAATCAACTTCTTCTAACCCGATTGTGGAACAAGAAGAGGCACAACCTCAAGAACCTGTGCAAGTAGAGCCTTGTCGTAGTAGGGGAGTGTCTAGGGTTTCGAATAGATGGACTGGAGAAGCCTTTGAGCTGGTCTCTAACCATCAGGAATAAGACCCCACTAGATACGAGAAGACTATTATTGATGTCGATGCAAATCTTTGGCATGAAGTAATGAAAGCCGAGATTGAGTCTATGTACCTCAATTAGGTTTGGGATCTTGTAGCTTCACCTGAAGGGATAAAACCCATTGGGTGCAAGTGGGTGTACAAGAGAAAGAGGGGAGCGGATGGGAAAATAGAAACCTTCAAAGTTAGGCTTGTAGTGAAAGAGTATACTTAGAAGCATTATCGACTATGAGGAAACATCTGCATCCTCCTTGCCATCGCATGTCACTATGACTACGAGATATGGCAAATGGATGTCAAGACGGCATTCTTAAATGGTCATCTTATCGAAGACATCTATATGTCCCAACCAGAAGGCTTCATTACTGAAGGCCAGGAACATATGGTTTGCAAGTTTAAGAAGTCCATTTATGGACTTAAGCAGGCATCGAGAGTATGGAACATTCGTTCTGATGAGACGATAAAGTCTTATGGTTTTATTCAAAACGAAGATGAACCATGCGTGTACAGGAAACTTGAAGGCATTAATGTGATTTTTCTTGTCCTGTATGTGGATGACATTCTACTCATTGGAAATGATGTAGGGACATTGCCATCTACAAAGGTTTAGCTGTCTAGCCAATTCAGTATGAAGGACTTGGGAGAAGCCAGCTACATTCTCGGGATTAGGCTTCTTAGAAATACGAAGCAGAGAATGTTAGGGTTATCCCAAGAAACATACATTGACAAGGCATGGACTCATACAAGGGAGCTCTAATCCCTTATAGACATGGGTTGTCATTTTTTCCGAATGACTGTTCTAAGTCTCAAGAAGAAAAGGACAGAATGAGTAGGATTCCCGATGCTTCGGCTGTAGGAAGTCTCATGTACGCCATGCTGTGTACTAGGCCAGATATCTACTTTGCCGTGGGTTTAGTTAGCAGATATCAGTCAAACCCATGGGAGGTTCATTGGCAAGCTGTAAAGTATATTCTCAAGTACCTCAAGGGAATGAGAGATTATATGCTGGTTTACAGAGCTGATGATTTGGTTCCTATAGGATACACAAACTCAGACTTCCAGACGGATAAGGATGAGAGAAAATCCACTAGTGGATATGTCTTCACCTTGTCTGGGGGAGCAATTTCATAGAGGAGTATTAAGCAGTCTTGTATTGCTGACTTAACCATGGAAGCTGAGTATGTGGCAGCTTCGGAGGCGTCCAAGAAAGCAGTTTGACTCCAGAAGTTCCTTTCAGAACCTGGAGTCGTACCACATATGGACATGCCGATTGTGATATATTGCGACAACACTAGAGCAGTATCGTAATCTAAGGAGCCTCGGAACTACAAGAAGGGGAAACACATCGAGAGGAAGTACCACCTGATCCGGGATTTCATCCAGAGACAGGTAGTTGTGGTGGAACATATTGCCTCAAAAAATAATCTAGTAGATCCATTCATCAAGCCTTTGACTGAGAGAGTCTTCAAGAGACACTTAGACGCCATAGGGGTGGGCACCTATAGACTTACCTAGTCTTAGAGTGCAAATGGGAGATTGTTGGATTGTATGCCCTCTTAGACTAGGTTTTTGATGTAAAATCGAATATTTTAATAAAAGAATTTATTTTCAGAAATTTTTTGTGAATTTACTTTTTGTTTGTGCACAATTTTTGTTTGGAACAGACCCATTGTGTTTAAATAAGTGGTCCATGTGAATGGTGGTCTTTCACAGTAAGGTATGAATCACGAGTTATTTAACACATAAACATTTGTTCTTAACCTATTGATGAGACTGGGAATCTCATCATATTTAGGTTATTATGTTATGAATTCCAAATGGGGAATGGCTTACTTTTAGCCAGTTAGTAGTCCACTCACTTAATGACATAAGCGTATTTCGAATACGTAGGACAAGACCTATAGTAGTGGTTTCTAAAAGTACTATATGATAGAAATCTAGACTACTACAACTACAGCGTGGACTAGTACTCTACGACTTGAGTATAAGTTGGTGGCCTAACGAAGCTAGAAGCATATGCTTTGATATGCTATAGTTGAGGTTCTATAGTAGAATCAATATACTTGTGTATTGGGTATATGTAACTAGTTAGTTAAGACATACTTGTATAAGATAGTTTCTGCACTACATCGCCCCTTGTAGTTGTCCGAATGGTTTAAAATGTCCAGGGCCCTGGGAAACATGACTTGGATGTTTGCTTTAGGGTAGCTCCCTTGGAAAGCGAAAACACTCCAAGAAGTCGTGGATCATTGGACTAGAAGCTTAAGGATGGCAGATGTCATTTAGAGGGGTGTTAGTACACTTCTTCCTCTCTAAATATACGGCGATGTGTAGAGGGGTATTTTAGTCATTTCACCTGTAGGTCGGAGAATTTGCTAATGCAGCATTGTCCTTGGGGTCAATATTTCCTTATGGTGATATTAGGAAATATTTAAAATGCAAAATACAGCTATTTATATAGTAGGGGTATTTTGGTCATTTTAGCAACCAATACGATGTGTCTTTTTGGTCCTCAGAATAGCCCGTAAGTCCTAACTAATTTTCGGTTGAGGAATTGGTCTCAGTTCAAGAGGATTTTATTTTATTTGATTTTATTCAGGATGTCTAATTTATTATTAGACTGGAATAAAATAAATAAATAAATAAAATAGGAGTTGAGAGAAATTAATTATCTAGTTTAATTGGTTAATTAATTATTCAGGGCCTAAGTCTAGTATGAATAATTAAGAAATTAACATGGGCTTAAATTAGAGGAAATAATTAATGTTTAATTATTTATTGGGTTATTTATACAGGCCCAAGAAATAAATAATTAAAGATTAATTATTTTGGTTCATTTGGACTCATTAATTATTTATTATGTTATTTATATAAGCCCAAGAAATAAATAATTAATGTTTATTATTTTGGGCCTTTTGGGTCCAAGAGAAATAATAAATATTTTTCCGACCCAATAGCTTGGACCTTAGGGTTTTTTCCAGATACAGTTAAGAAGAGTTTAGGGTTAAGCCAAACTTATTCTCAGGATAACATCCGGGTATTTGAAATATGAGATCCCGGGGATATGTTTATCTGATAATAAGAGACTTAGTTTTAGCTAACCAATAAACAAGTCTCTGGAAAAAGAAAACCCCGATCTCCTAACCAAAAATAAGCTCTCACGTCTAGCTCTCTCTCTCTCTCTCACGTTACCTCTCCTTTGTTGTTCTTCTTGTTTCTTTGCTAATCAATAGTAAGAGAACCAAGGAGATTTTAGACCGTTCCTCTTCACCGTTGTGTTCACCGACTAGAGGTTGGGCTGTGGTATATTCTGAGAGCTGAAAGGCTTGGTGTTCATGCAAACCAGGCGAAGTAGGAGGCTAGCGGGTTTTCAACCGGAAGCTTCTACAAGTGGTTAAAGCGAAACGATTCTTGTCGTTCAATCCACTCCTATTCAACCTAGTAGGCTTAAAGAGTGCAAATGTATAATCTTCATGCTTTCGTGCGGCCTCTAAGGCTTGCGTTTTTTTCCTCTCTGTTTTTTTCGGTTCAAGCATGCTTCCTTTGTTTTCCCATCCCTAAAAAACAATGTAACATGCATGACTTTTCTCCATATACTAAAGGTGGTCTAATACGGGGTATTACACAATTAGCTATCACTCCAAACCTTCTTCAAACCACTTGTCTAACTCCTCTTCCTCTAACTGATATCCTGCAAAAAGATAATAAATGGGTGAGCTCACAAACTTAATAAGGAAAGTATGGCCTTTCTAAGATTGAGCATGTTACTAATAACTATTCTTCACAAAATGCTTAAAACATATTTCCCGTTTACGGAAAGAAATTCTTTATGGTGAGTTGGATTACATTTCCAAAAACAATGAGTGAACATCGAACATTAGAAGGAAAGCTCTAAAAAATTAAATAAAGTGCTCTTAAGCTTCTAACAGAGATAATGGGTTCAAAAGCAATGAAATCACAAAATACAGGGTATAGCCGGCGTCGAACCAAGGGAAAGAAACGATGTCGGCTTTAAGCCAACAAACTCCAGAGTGCACTCGGCGCCGGTTGTGAGAGTTAGAGCATGTGTCGGATCCTCTCGGGAATGGCGAAAAAGAGTCCAAAATACAGAGCAAAACAGGGTACAGTTTGGCCAACTTTCAAGTTTTACAATGTTCATAATACCCCGAAAAGAAAATAAGAAAAAGAACACAACCAACCACCATTCTTAACAAAAACATAATCGAATCATATCATATTACAAAATCTGAGACATGCTTGAGAGTAAGGTTTTAGTTTACTGATATTAACTCCTAACTATTATATCTGTTAGGAGAAGGGTCTGAATTGAAACTAGATATTGTATTCCCTTAGCAAGGGCTTTGTAACTGAAAATTAGATATTTCCCTAACCAAGGGCCTTATAACAGAGATTAGAAATTTCCCCAAAACCAACCACAAGCATCAATCAATTCGATGATACAATACTGACTCAAAACAGAATTCACTTTGCATAATTTCATCCATACAACCATAATACTTAAAGCATTAAGCCTACATCATGATCAATTTGTTTTAATAACACTAAAATAATATTCATTGGCAAAAGGTTCATAATTTAATATTCGAAAATCAGAAAGTCAAAAAATGTAGAAAAATCATAAATCCCTTACCAATCAATTCAGAGATCAAACCAATCTACATTCCACAATCAGTGTATCTAACCGCCCACAAGAACCCAAAACACACACAATTGAAACTAGATACTGTATTCCCATAGTAAGGGCCTTATAACTGAAAACTAGATATTGTATCCCCCTAACTATGGGCCTTTTAACAGAGATTAGGAATTCCCTCAAAACTAACCACAAGCATTAATCAATTCAATGACACAATACTGACTCAAAACAGAATTCACTTTGCACAATTTCATCCATACAACCATAATACTTAAAGCATTAAACCTACATCATGATCAATCTGTTTTAATAACACTAAAATAATATTCATTGGCAAAATGTTCATAATTTGATATTCGAAAATCAAAAAGTCAGAAAACGCAGAAAAATCATAAATCCCTTACCAATCAATTTAGAGATCAAACCAATCCACATTTCACAATCAGTGTATCTAATCACCTACAAGAATCCAAAGCAAAACAATTGAAATTAGATACTGTATTCCCCTAACATGGGCCTTATAACTGAAAACTAGATATTATATCCCCCTAGTTAAGGGCGTTATAACAGAGATTAGGAATTCCCTCAAAACCAACCACAAGCATCAATCAATTCAATGACACAATACTGACTCAAAACAGAATTCACTTTGCACAATTTCATCCATACAACCATAATACTTAAAGAATTAAACCTACATCACGATCAATCCATTTTAATAACACTAAAATAATATCATTGACAAAAGGTTCATAATTTGATATTTTTGAAAATTTGAAAGTCAAAAAACGCAGAAAAATCATAAATCCCTTACCAATCAATTCAGAGATCAAACTAATCCAGATTCCACAATCAGTGTATTTAATCGCCTACGAGAACCCAAAACACAAACAATTACCAAACTTCTATTCAACTCCCAAATCAAACCCTTACGCCCAATTTAACAATAATCAATCCCTAAGCAAAATTAACTTGATCCAAAGCGCAAATACTGTAAGACTTATCTAGATTCGAAATCTTTGACACAATTTCTTCATCAGATTCTTCTCTCTCGCTGATTTCCCTTTTCTCTAAAGTTGCCTCTGCAAGAGTATTTTTGACTGTCAGAAACAACATACGATAAATCCTAAAACGTAACTAATCTTTCTTATTAAACGAATGATTCTCTTATAAATTTAATTACAAAATAACCATAAAACTATTCCCCTTTACTAGGATAACCTCTAGACACATGGGTTAAACCCATTCATAAAAAGAAAAGCCCGATGGCGGATTGGGCTGGGGCTCACAATGTTCACGCTCCATCTGCCACTATGAATCAATACATAATAAATAAAGGTTGTCGAAAATATTTTCGTTACTTGAATCTTCTATTTCAAGGTCTTGTCATATTTTCTCCAATATTTTGCAGTTTTTGGACTACATGAATTCCCAAATTATTTATAATTTACTTACTCATTTCGATTTGAGATACCTCTCCTTTAATGTTTTGTACAAGAATTAAAATAATTACTAAAAATCCTTAAATATAAATAAAATTATTATATTATCCCGTATTGAAAATTGAAAAACTAATTAATTTAGTAGTTCGGTAAAGCACAAATAGAATAAGAGTGTAAGTAAAAAGAAAAAAGAAAACATATATTTTAAAATCATAATTTAGAAATATATATTTTTTTCTAAAGCAATAATTATTTCAGAACGGAGGTGGTAGTTTCCTTCCCCTACTCTCTTGTCCAAATGTTTATTTCCAAAACGACACAAAAACAAACATATCAACATTTGCATCGATTTGGGCTTTCCTAGGCAGAAAAACCATATCCATATCCAAGTGGGCTCTAATACTGCAAACTCGATTCAAGCTTTACTTTTAGATTCGAAGAAACATTATTAGCCCACTGCTAAACTTGTAGTAATATACGCTATATTTGGACACTAATTCTCATTTTTTATTTTAATTTAAATATATTATTATTTTATATAATTATCTTCTCGTAACATATTATATTCTTTCTCTTTAAATCTTCTAATCTTATATATTTAATAATTTTTTATAAAATTTAATTTAAATAAATCATTATCTATTTACACCCATTGACACAATGCAAAACGTGTACCTGCCTAGCTAATCTTTTGATTCCAGACTCAGTGTGTGAAACTGATTCATACGTTGCGATAGAATAAAAATTTTAAAATTAAGAAAAAAAATTTGAAAAGATACATTAAATAAAAATATTATAATTTTTAAAAAAATTAAAAACAAAAATAAAATTTTAATTTAAAAAAAACATAATTTAAAAAAAAATTAGAACGCAACACTGGCCGATACCGTAAGGGCCCCCTCCCCCCGCCCACAAAAAAAGGGGGGGGGGGGCTGTGGGGAAGAATTAGGAAGCTGGAGAACTATCCATGATGTAACTTCAAGTACAAGTGAAGTACCTCACTAGTTTCAACCAGCCCAAGTTATTTCTCACCGTAAATTGGTGAATTGGCAAATCATATGAAACGCAAAATAGCCCAAAGACAAGACTATATACTGCAAATTGGAGGGGAATGAAAGGTTCCTAACACAGAACCTACCTAGCTTTCCGGAAGCGGCCACGCTATTAGGCTATGTAGCAGATAACGCGGCATTAGGTACCGAGATTTTGTCCAATATATAAATTAAAATTTTATATTAATAAAATTATATATTTATAATAAAAGTGATACTAATAGCACATTATCTATAAAATGCTTTCTTATTGAATATGTAATAATATTAAGTAAAATATATATAAATTTTACCTTTTAATATTAAGTTTCTTTGAAGTAAAATAATATTTGTAATTACAAATTTTAGAAATTTGAATTATACAACTTTGATACTATCTTTTGAAAAAAAAATATATTACTATCACATCTAAGCAAGCTAGTTCTGTATTGAAGTTTAGTCACATTAAACAACAAATGCTGCAAAACCCACAAAAATATGTCAAAACTTTGATCAACCTAAGTTATGTTTATGAGATAGTGAGAGGTTAGAAATCAAAACAAAACCTTCATTCAAATAGTGACTTTTGACTTTTAAAAAGTATATAAAATATTTATCAATTTTTTCCAACCAAATTCTAGAACTCGTGATTGTATGTTTCTGAACACTTTATCTAGAATTGGAAGTATTTGTACAATTTCAAATGCAAAAGCATTTAACAACAGATCATTAGTGAGCTCAAATTAATACACTGGACAATTGAATAGAAAAGGGAAAGAAATAAAAAAAAAAAATCAAACCTTAAAAGCATACTTAGAGCTTCTAGGCTCCTCTTTGTACGCATCAACAACTGTCTAAAATATACATATAGTAAAACCAATAACGAAACACAAAATTATCTGATTAGATTCTATTTAAAAAGTAAATACTTAACAATTATAATTTACTTTCTCGGGGAGTTAGTAAACCTAAAAAGGAAATCATATTAGATTATATTACATCCAATATCACCCCTTGTGATTGGTAATTACATAAATTACGTTGTAAATTATGTTGTCATTTGTTGATCATATTCTCTATGTGTTTGCTTGTATTATATTCTTCTTAGGATTTTTTGTTTTTTTGCTTGTATTATTTAATATTTTGTGCGTAGTAAATATTTTATTTTTTGTTTTTTGATTCTTTACCATTCAATATAGTTTTGGGCAAATTGTGTTTTACCAATTTTTTGCACTGTACCTTATGGGAACAAATGGTGCTATGAGTTTGGAGTCAATAGAAAATCTAAATTCTCTAAAAAGGAGTAAACTTGGAAGAAACCAACTGTATATAATGTATAAGTCATTGAGGTCGCTAATGGACTAACCAATTTCAGTAACTCCTTTGCAACTTATTTCACTGCCCAGGGATTTCATCCAAAGTATGCAGGAGATGTAGCAATATATTTACATGACTCCTCCATGTACAACATATCCCTGGCAGTACTTTCTGCCCCTATACAAAGATATAATAAATAAAAGAATGTCAATATTTTTCTGCCCCCAAAAAAGAAAAATGTAACCCTAATTATAACTCTGGAAAAACTGCAAAGGATTTAACATTTTTTACGCTTTCATATAAATTAATACAAATGCAGAGTCTAATGGCACAAAATCTTACAATAAGATACTTCAATAAAAACCTTACCAATTGAAGCACACAAAAATATAGTAGTAAAAATGTTTCAATGTATAATCAATCAATATTATCAGAAAACGATATATTTGTACATATAAACAATTTACTTCTAAGCATCGGATGCATTCCATGCAAATTATTCCAAAGTTCAGCAGCTCTATATTTTCCAATTTGGGTAGAAAAAATTGATTTCCATCATTTCTCAAAAATATACACTATATAACAAATAAACCAATAATATACAATTTAACCAAATAATAAATAAATAAAAGACAAAAACAAAAACAAAGAGAAAATTAACGTACAGATATGTCCTACCTTTATACTCTCTTAGAGACATTTCACCAAGTAGGCGTAGAATGCAATACAAATGCTAGGATTCAATTAACAATGGATTTCTTCAAATCAGAGCCTCAGTAAATATATCATAATTTGGCCTCAAATCCAACACAAGATTAAGAAAATAGAAAAAACTAATATTGGAAGGCTTACCACTTGCAGGAGAACTTATCCAACGAAAGCCGACGATCTTGATTCCTAGACTAAGCACATCCCCAAAAAATCCTGCAATACTACTATTAGAGGGAAAATGGCAAAATAATTTGGGCTTTGCCAATGGGTCCTGGTAATATTTTTGATTGAACATCTGCAAACCAAACACCAATGTGTATTAGTTTGACATAGAATGGAACTAATAGAAAGAGGGGGGCAATCAAACATGTAAATAAGAGTATCACCATTGAGAACGTTTTGCAATATCGGGATCAGTTGGTGCAGATTTTAGTAAAAGCGCAAAAGATATCGGTCTATATAGTTTCCAAGAGTTCACATGGAGTTCATGTCAAGATATAAATACAAATTCTAGAAATTTAAAGACATGATGCAGCAACTTTAACATGTACATGTGATACCCTTCAACAATAAAATCACACTAGCAGTATATATAAATAAAAAATTCATAATTTGAATACAAAAATGAAAATAATGCGTGGTTATGAATGCATCAACAGAGGATCATGATATAATCCAAGGAATCGAATGGTCAAATGTGAATAACCAAATGGGTAAAAGAATACATGTAAACAAGAAAAATGGAGGAATTTTAGAGAAAACCCTAAACTTGGCTGAGAATTGGAAAATTTTAATTGTGCACATATTCTCCCAAATGTTCTGCATCCATTGGCTTCTATCGTCCCAACCTTGACACATTTTATTTTATAAAAGACATTGTTTATCTTACAGTTTCTTTTGATTACTTTTGAGTAATATAAATGTTCGATAAAGTCCCTAGTATAACACTGTGTTAAGAAAATCATGATAGAAATCATGATATGAGATTCCTACTACACTGTATATTGTTAGTACTTAAATAGTCTCTAGTCATAGTATTAATGAGACAGAATATCATTAATGAGTTAAGACTAACATGTGTTAAGACTTATTGATTTGATCAGGAGGTGGTTCTCATATCCGTGAGTATTGAGATACTCGAAATTAACACGTGGATGCTTGTTAGTGGAACAAGTTCATTGGATGACCTAGTTATGAGATAATCACATGGATAACTATTTAGTGTCAGTGATATAAGCTCAATATAGTAAACGTGCAAGTATCTTTAGACTTGCGATCTCCAAGGTACTTTGTTTGTTGAGCTTTATGCTTTGATTCTAATCCTCGGAGCTCGATCGAGGGCCGCCTATGAGATGGATATTGGGTACATTATAAGGTAAACGAAAGTAGTTGAGAGGGTCAATAAAAGATTCACCACTTCTAATAGTAGGGGCGAATATCTCACGGTCACTTGTAAGAATTACTACTCGAAGTCCTTGGCTAAGGCGTATGTGTATTGGAAACAATTCCAATTGATACACATCTAGAGTAGTGGGTTCCTGGTACAAGTATAGTTATATTCGGGCCAAAATTAATATATATTCTGGAGGGAGTTGGCACTAATTCCGTACTCTAAACCGGATGAGATATTGTATGGTGAAATGAGTTAATTACATTGTAGTTTGTTATTGAAGGGTTCATGTCAAGCCACTTGACTTCCTGGACTCTTGGGTGGTCATGATGTATTGCTAGATACCACTTATGATCTGAGAATATAGGTTTATTAATTGATGAATTAATAAACCAATCCTGATTAGAATTAATAGGATTAATTTTAATTGATTAAGGATTATTAATCTCAAAGACATTTGGATTAATTCATATTCGCTACCAATTGATCGGAAAATCTAATAGGTCACACACAAAAGAGGAATATATACTCAAGATGTTATTTGATAACATAGTGGAGTTTATTGCGAGAAAGAGAAGTTGATGTGGCCAAATTATAATTAGTTATAATTTATGTGCCAATTTGTAAGTCTGAGAATTTGATAGATTCCAATTGCAATTGGAGAATTGTTTGGTATTCTCAGATGTGGTTTTTTGTTGAGCTTTTCGGGTGACTTCAAGGGACACATGAAACTACTCAAAAACATAAAACCAAGGGGCACACAAGAGGCATCAATTATCTTCTCTTCTCTCTCTCTCTCTCTCGTGGGTGTGTGAGTCTCTCCAAGAGAACACCAAGGGTCTTCTTCTTCTTCTTCTTCTTGATTCTCTGGTTTTGGTTGAACAAGAAGAACAAGGAAGACAAACCCCAACCACCATTGTTGTTTTCTGCTAGCACAGAAAATATTGGTGCTTGAGTGTATCTTCTGTGTGGATTTCTATTAGAGATAATCACATACTGTGATTATAATAGTTGGATATTCAACTCTCGTGGCGATTCTTCAAGAGGATTGCTGGATCGTGCCACAATTATCATACTTGAAGAAGGAAAATTTTGTTTTCCACACAAATAAAGAAAGGTAAAAGCTGTTATCTTTGTTTCTTTGTTTTCTATATATATGTCTTGTTTTCCACACATATGCGGATCCTGGAATAGTATCTCGTTCTTATTCTTCCGTTGCGCTGTATATGATACGCGAGAGATACCCAATACCTAACAAGAACAAATCAGGAAGAATCAAACAAAATATGATACGAAATCAATTGTGAGGAGTTTTCTCACCTCTTTTCTAAACAACAATTGCAGAGGTACGAGGGAGAGAAAAATCTAGGCTTGCACATAATGAATAAATAACACGTCATCACACTCAAAATGGGGGAGAGGGAAAGTCTTAGAAAACAGAGGGAGAGACACTTCAAAACCAGTAGTATAAGAGTTTAAGAATAGCGGGCAAAGGATTTTTTTGTTCTAGAACTCATGGATTTTGCACAGTTCTAGGGTCACGTAACATTAGAAATGGAGAAGTTAATAGTTATTATAGACTTATCCCTAATATTCATAATTAATAAAGGGGTTAAAGGTAAAAATACCCTTAATAAATACACACTTTTACAATTATACCCCTCACATTTAAAATTTAGCAATAGTACCATTCTTC
The DNA here is from genome assembly GCA_026120185.1 of Voacanga thouarsii. Taxonomy (NCBI): domain Eukaryota; kingdom Viridiplantae; phylum Streptophyta; class Magnoliopsida; order Gentianales; family Apocynaceae; genus Voacanga; species Voacanga thouarsii. The sequence continues at coordinate 10,600,652 of JANUWF010001017.1, forward strand.
AATTTAAATCTTTTCAAATATATCCTTCATATTTAAAATTTAGTAATAGTATCCTTCTTAAATCTAAATCTTTTTAAATATACCATTCTGTCAAGAATTTAACGGAATAATCCAAATTTGAATATTTAAAAAGACGTGATTGTAATATACTTAATTATTATTATTAAAGACAAATTAATAATCTCAACTTTTGTCTTCTCTAAACAATAAATGTGTGTGTGTGTGTGTGTGTGTAAGAAATTGCTCTATTTCTGTAAATCCTCTAGGAGCGATTTTGATTATAATAAATCCTTTTCACCAATGGTTTTGATTATAATCGTCAATATTTATGAGATTTATAGAAATAAAACAATTTTTTTCATTCTCGTCAATAAAAGTTTATTGTTTGGAGAAGACAAAATGTGATATTATTAATTTGCCCTTAATAATAATGAGCATATTATAATCACATTATTTTAATTAAACAGTTAAATGTGAAGCATCTCATTAAATTCTTAATAGAATGGTATATTTGAAAGGATTTAAATTTAAGAAGGGTACTATTATTGAATTTTAAATATGAGGGGTATATTTGAAAAGATTTAAATTTAAGAAATGTATTGTTACTGAATTTTAAATATGAAGGGTATATTTGAAAGAATTTAAATTTAAGAAGAGTATGATTGCTGAATTTTAAATGTGAGGGGAATAATTATAAAAGTATGTATTTTTTAAAGGGTAATTTTGCATTTTACCCTTAATAAAGTAATAAGTTCGTGATTAATATTCACAATTAAGAATATTTATAATATTCAAAAATAAAAATATTATGAAGTGTCTAAATTATCCATGATGATCAAACGAATTTGAAGCGTTAAAAATGTTAAATAAATATATCGATGAGATCAGGATTATCACTAATGAGATATACAATCTTTTATTAGATTTACACCATTGATTGTCAAAGTTAGATAAGTAAACAAAATTAAAATTTATTCAAATAATATATAAAGAGAACTCATTCCTCTCTTTACTTTTAGTATATTACATTTAGATAAAGAGACTCATATTAGGAGACAAGTTATAAAAAATAAAGAATAATATTATAATTTAAAAATTATAGAAATAGAAGATAAAATTGAAATAAATCTTTTTTAAAAAATAGATAATTTAAAAAAAATTGGAGGAGCCCATTCCTAATTACCCCCTCTAGATGGTTATTGCTATTAAGTCTTAACCCTATTAGATGAGCTGTATTCAATATTTTCTATGTCTACTTATCATCCAGTTGATTCCCCTGCAATTCTCTATGATAGGGAAACACTAACATGAGAACTTGTATTGAACAGGATTTTGATAATGAAAATGACTAAGTACTTAGAATTAAAAGATAGAATGAGACAAAAAAATATTAAAGTAGTGCTTCAGACAGTATATATCTCTTTCCATACAATTCACTGGTGTAGTTATTGTCCTGTTGGGCTATCTAATTATTATATAAAATCCCCAATTTAATTACCTTTCTATCAGAATATCATAACCAACAGTGCTTTAAAAAGCACAAACAATGCCCCATATAGTGGTGGTCCCATCTGTCAAATTGAAAATGAACTAAAAGCACATAAAAACCCTGAACCTAGATTTCCAACTGAGGAATTTCACCCCAAAACACCAATCAGGTCTAATCACACTCCTCAGCCCACATATGTTTCTAAACAAAACTTTACAAAATTGGAACTGTGTAATTATACGATTAAATTTATATAAAGATGATTAGACTAGGTTTGATCTCACTCGACTTAGTATTTAAAAGTTATCTTACTTTGAGTTATCGAATAATATCTTTCTAAAAATATAAGTAAACAATATTGTAATAATTTTATATTTATGCATTCATGAGTAATATGCACTGAATCCATCACAAACATGCACCTGAAATCCATGCATATGTAGATTGTAGATGCAAGTCCCTAAGAGGAAATGGCATAACTTGGAGGAAACGACGGAAGAACATAGCGAAAAAGACAATAGCTCTGAGTCTCTCTGACCTAACCCAAACCCCACAATTACGGTATATGGTCTATTGAATTACAGCAGAAGGGGAAAAGGGGATACCAGAAGGTTGTTAAATTTCTTGAAGGGGGAAAAAATTCAAAACAAACAATCCAAATTTGAAATGAAACAGTAGAAACAGTTCAGAACGCTTGAGTAGATAAGGATCTGTGGCCTGCACTGAATTGGCTGTTTTGCTCGATTCAGCTTCTGTCACGGGTCTGGCAAGGCCAGTTTTGAATCAAGCTTTTTAACAAACCATCATTAGATTGAGTGGACTCAGTCTGCAAATGACAATACTACCTTGTCCTTATAACGCAGTCCACACTCCAAAAGGCAGAAAGGAAGAAAACAACAAGAAGGATTTGGAGTTCACGTTTTTTTTCGCTGGGGTTCAAAGTTGTATTTAGATTCCAATTGTTTTGAAATGAAATTTTTTAAAGAAAAATTATTTTATTTAGTCTTTAAAATTTAGAACTTATAATGTTTTAGTTCTTAATAATTTTTTTCTATTATTATAATCCCCCAAAAATATATATATTCATTGCATGTAATCAACTAATATATTTATTTTCACTTCAAAGATAAAGTGCAAGTAATAGAAATGATTTTTTGGCTTGAATTTATACTGGAAAAGAAAGTTGGGATCATTTGGTAAGTTATAATTTATTAAGAATCATTATGGAAGAAAAAAATTATTAAAAACTAAAAATTACAAGTCCAAAATTTTAGGAACCTGATAGGTTAATTTTTCTTGTTTAAATATAATAAAAAATTTTACAATATATAGGATCAAAATAAAGCTTATGTAGCAAGGATAGAAGAAGAAACTTGGGATTGAGAGCATACTGTATAAGAAAATATGTTATAAGATAATATTATATTTAAAAAAAAATTGGAGACAAAGGGTAAAATTTTAAAGATCTTTTCTTAAAAATTTGTAATTTTATTAAAAAATATTAAAATTTTAAAATTTTGAAGCGCAGGCACCAACCCGTGCCCCTAGTTCCGTCTATGCTATGTAGAGTTAATAAAAGAGGATATGATGTGTTAAAATTATATATCGTGAAACGAAAATTATTTAAATTATAATTATTTAAAATTAAAATAAAAATAGATTGGATTGAATCCCAATCCACTTACGCCCCTGAGTTTTATTAAAATTAGTTTGATAAAATTGAAATTTAAATATTTAATTATTAAATTTTAAAAATTAAAATCTACCGATTAAAATTTTAAACTTTGAAAAATAAAGTAATCATAATCTATTTTTACATTATAATTTTATTATAATTTAGATTAAATAAAAAATAATGATAATAATTAAACAAGTAGAGACATGTTACATTTTTTAGTGGTGTATTAGAGAATATATTGTAAAAATTGTACTAGATGATATGGAGTCATATAATATTTAAAAACTACAATAATTTTAAAATTTATAAAGTTTATTTTAATCAATTTAGTAATAATAAAAATTATTTCTAAACACACTGAAATAATAAAAAAAACTTAATACTATTTATTATAATCACATTTAATTAAATAAATATTAAATTTAATTAATTTTAAATATTTAGTTAAATTATCAAACATATACTAACATAATAAAAAAAATCTCAAATACAATTGTGTGTAATTACACCTCTAATATCCAACTGCCTTAACATAAAGTTAAGTACAAAATCGATCAATAGTTCACAAAGGGCAAAATATGGTAAGAACACAAATTGTAAGATAACATCAATGCATAGAAGCACATTGACAGAGTTCAGGTTATCCAATCTATAGTATTAATCAAAAGCAGCAATCTGCATATTGGGATGGTAATATCCAAAATATGTTTATGGCTGGAGTTTTTTCTTTTTCTTTAAATACTAGAAGCTCAGAATACTTAGGAGCAATATTATAAGATACCAAACTAGGACCCCCCCCCCCCTCAATTATGCGCCATTTTTAACTCTAAACAGTTTCAATTAGGACATAATCCTTCATCATCAGTCGCTGTAGGTGATATATATATATATATATATATATATATATATATATATATATATATATATATATATATGGTGATTGATTGATTTATGATACTGTTTTTAATATTGCCTTCCTGTGGATAGACCCTTTTTCAGACCTTGTAGTAGTAGCATTCTGGAAGCAAAGTTTGCAGTGCATTCCAGTTGGATCACCAAGTTTTTGCTTTTCCACAGAAGATTGACATGTTAGTCATTCAATCGTGTAAGTGTTATTTACTTAGGAAAAAAAAAAAAAGAGTAAGTGTTATTTTATTCACTTACAATATTATAATGGTAGAATTATTTATTGTATTATTAATTTTTTATGTTTGAATAAAGTAACACAAAAATAAAATATTTAAAATGACCTAGTTATTTAGATTGTTCTACTTGGTTAGAAATTAACAAAAATTCACAATATTCTCATAACAGTCAATTAATATTTAATTCATAATTAAATTTGTTAAAATAGTCATACATGACAACAATATTGATTAAGTCACTTTGATGACAAACAAAATCAAGATATTTCTTTAATTCCCAATCAACTATGTTGTCATTATATATCTTTTAACGTGGGATAAATAATATGAATCAATATAAATAATTTGATTTTGATAGAAAACATAACATCAAAATTAAGATTAAAGGAGAAAAATTTTGAAGATAAAAAACAAATTTTATAATTGTAGTAGTGATTATACATATTACTCTACCATTGAGACAAAAATGAAGCATATCAATAATATAAAAGCAATATGAAAAGATCTTGTATTAAATACTAGATAAACTTATTTTACGTACTTGTTATGGTGATGACTAATACTATTATTATTTAAAAAACATAATAATCCCATACAATTAAAAAATTATAGATAATATAAAATATAAAATATTATAATAAATAATTTATAAGACTAAGACCAAACTCTAACTCTAACATTAAGTATCTTATAAAGTCTCATTTCACCCATAGCTCTTATATCACATGTTAGAAATAACATGATTATATTAATATCCAATATTAAAATGTAGAAACAAATAATAGAATATTTATAGTCATACTTTATATACAAATAACGAAAATAATTTTACTAACATGACCTCAAATCGTACTACCTTAATAATGCTAAGGTAAGTTACTTGATCTTCCTTCTCTTAACTTTTATTTATGCATATGTTTAGTGATGGATAATATATAAGACTAGTTGAAAATGGTTAGAGATGGTTAGAGTAGGAAGAGGGAACAAGAACCCTATTTCTAAAGATAGGATGATCTTTACATTAAATATTATTAAATTGAAGACTTTTTTATCTTTTTTTTTTGTAATGTATATAACTAATGAAACTTATACACTTATATGCTTAATAGGTAGCGGAAATAATAGTTCTTTAATTTATTAGGTAATGTAACATTGGTTATTAAACCCTTCACACCTATAATTTAAGTAGGTTACATATTTATAATTGTGACATATTTGTTACAATGTTAACTAATTATGAAGGCTATTCTTCTAATACATTACCAGTGGATCATCAAAAGATTGCAAATTTGGACAAAGAAGAAGTGGTAGGATTAGGAATAGAAAGTTTTATTGTACTGAATTGCAGGCATTTCCACAATCGATCGTGTGCTTGTTTGGTATGCATATGGACATGTATGCCATTTACAAGCACTAGAGATGAGATAGTCCTTACGTCTATGTCTGCCCCCCATCCCTGTCTGTCAATTCTTTTATCCTTACAAGCATTGCGTCTTTCATCCTATCCATGTCAAATAATTGTACCTCAAAGAGATAAGAAGTAAGACAATGACTTGCTCCTCACTGTAGCCTTTTAGTATATCTTAGCATTCAACAAAACTAGACCAATTAATCATTCTATGAATTGATTAGAAAGATGGGAGGCATTTGGAAAGTATATGACGCAACTTATCACCTACAAGGGTGGCTTCATCCTAGCTATTAGAAGTCAAATACTTCTACAGAAAGGGGTAAAAGGGGGTGTGTTACTAGGCTTCAACTTGGGCATAATGCAAAAGTGCAATGAATCTGGCAGTCATCTGTTTGATATTATTAAGAGGATCAAAACTTACATATAGTGAGTAATCTTCACCTTGTATTAACATATTTTAAATTTTTTTGAATTTTATGTATGTTAAATTAATTAATAGTCGTATTAGATATGTTTATTTATTAAGTAAGTATAATTTTTGTACATAATATTTTTTAATTAATATAATACATTTACATTTGAATCTTAAAAAAAGAAAGTGCAATGAACCATTTGAAGATACTTCCCCTTCTTTGTGGGACTTTGAGGTTTCCTCAAAACAACTCGAAGAGGCTTCCCCTAAATTTCACTATCGCGAATCTAGGAATGGTCAAGCAGCTGATATGCATCCTTTTCGATTTGGCTAAAATAGAAATACACATCCATTTCAGCCATTTTCAGACAAAATACATACTACATTATTTCGAAAGATGAAACGAGGATCAATCAACTAGTCACTTCATTTTTTGAAGAGGCCCATATACAGACATGCTATAGAGGCCCGCTAAAGTTAGCAACGATCTGTATTTGATCATTAATTTCTATGATGCAGTTTGAAGAAAAGACCATTGGGAGTCGAAAACAAATCAACTCAAGGAATAGGGTTCTCAGCGGGTCCCTGAAAGGTTGATATGCAAATGCCCCAGCTTACTGCACAGAAAATTTGAGGTCATTGAGAACGTCTCTATACTTATTTCAGCAATATGTTTAGTATATTCCTTTATAATCATGAAAAAGCATGAGAAAACCAGAAGAAGAAAAAGTAGAGATTCTTCTCTTTGATCCATATACAGTTTACGAGGTCTGTGAGGTCAGTGACTTGGCCTATCAGACTGCCCGGCACAATAAGTAACTACTGTCCTTCTACAAACTTTCGGACAGCCGTCCGTGTCGCCTCCACACGAACAGTCCTAGTACGTACAGGCAATAGGGCTCCCCATATGAAGCTCGCGGTCTTTGGAAACCCTATATTTGACTGATTGGGAGGGAGTGGGATGGGGTAGAATACCCCTTTTTTTAGTATGTTCAAACTATCCACAAGATAGTTTGCACATTTTGTGGTACAGATATAAATGTGTTTCTCTGGAAATAGACACGGTGTTGTTAAGTTCTTGTGGTTGCCAGGAATCTCCTCAGCTTTTAATCAATACTGAAAGCCGCATTTAGTTGCATTTGACTTTTTTGCCTAGAGATGTAAGCTATATTCCAAATATAAAGAATTCTTAATGAAGATATCAATATAAATTAATTACTACTTTACCACATTTAGTTTAATCAAAAGATTTGACAAAATGTTTTACCATTAAGAAGATAAGAAATTATTCTTAATCTGAAAAGATATTGCGATCTTAATCATTTGTAACACGAATTCTATTCTTAATGCGTACTTAAAATTATTTCTGACACGGATTCCATTCTTTATTCTTATTAGATAAATTGTAAAGAAAACATCCTCACAATTTACCCTCTTCAACAGTATTTCCCACTCACTCGGCACATAGATTTGTTAAAACCTCCTTCTTCTTCTGCCATAGAGTACCAATATTCCATCCTCCTAGCCCTAGCCCTAAAACAAATGCTCCATTGTCTATATGCCGGAGCTGAAAATATGTTTATATCAGTCATGGAGCTCTAGCAAGGTCTGTTACTGTTAGGCGCTTTAAGAATTGATCAGAAGAACTCAAGGGTTCATCATTTCAATCACTAGAAAATGTTCCCTTCCACAAACAGTGGAATATCAATGCCGCAGCTTTCGCCATGCTTCAACTTCACTGCTTTCTTGGCTGGTTTCAATGACGACGAGACATTATTGCATCATGATCACCATGATCTGCTCTCCCATTGCTTAATGGAGGTTCCTACCAACAAGATCATGTCTTCAACGAAGAGTACGTCCATTAGCCCGGAAGTCTACAGGTCCAATGGAGATCACAGCGTTCCTATTCACACTCCTAGAAGGAGGCAATCAGAGAAAAAAGATCGGCACAGAAAAATTTTTACAGCCCAAGGTCCAAGGGATAGGAGAGTTAGGCTGTCAATGGACGTTGCCCGCAAGTTCTTTGATCTTCAAGAGTTGCTAGGTTTTGATAAAGCAAGCAAAACCCTAGATTGGCTGCTCACAAAATCTAAGACAGCTATTAAAGAACTAATACAGATGAAGCATTCTGATGATCCAAGAGCCAGGAGTCTATATTCTTCTTCAGAATGTGACAACTTGAACTTGAAGAAGAGTACGGATTCTAAGAAGCAAAAGCAGAATCCGGCAAAACATAAAGAAGCAAAAGCTTTGCAAATGGTTGCATTTGATGCAGTTGCAAAAGAGTTGAGGGCAAAGGCAAGAGCAAGAGCTAGGGAGAGAACAAAAGAAAAAAATTTCCTTAGGAAGCTAGCTGAGGACAAGAAAGCACCTTATTTAAACCCCTCCATTCCAAACCAAGCAAGGAGTTGGAGCCAAATTGGACCTAATTGTCACAAAACGATTTCATCAGTAGATTTCAACACTGGAGTCCATGGATTCTTCTGTTTCCAGCCAAACCTGAATATTTCAACAGAATCCAGTTCAAATTTCTCCCAGTGGTCTCCTAATACAACTGAAAATTGGGACATTACTAGCACAATGACATCGTCTAGCTTGTGCGCTCTGACCAACATGAGTTCATCCAGAGGTAAATTGGACATCAAATTATAATGTATTTGTAATTAACTCAGTTCTGAATTTTGACTTCAATGTTAATATCTTTTTCATTTTGTTTTGCTCTTGATTTTTCCCCATTATATAGTACTTCAAGTCAGCCGGAGGCCCTTTGATTTCCAGGAGTACAGCAACAATGTTTGAGACTAATGTGGTAGGCCAATGTAAGCTTATTCTCCTTAAATATTTTTACAGGCTTATGACTTTGGACTTCAGAGCCTCCACGGTTAAAAGTTATAATCTTGTTTGCTCTCCAAATTATTCTGGAATTGAAATGTCTGTGAATATTTTTGTAATAGTGGATGATTGTTAACAAATTCTCCTTTGTTAGTGCATGGACCTATTTTATTCCTACGACCCATCACAAAATCCACAATTAACAAAAGATTGACGGATGAATTGGAGGTTATATTTTTGGCAATTGATAAAGTGGTATAGAAGGCAATTGAGATATGCACGACAGTGGCAAAGTGTTTAAAAGAGCACAGAAATGCCTAGAAGATTGAAACATTAAACAAATTGTGATTTTGCCTTCTGTAAATTGTTCTTGATAAACTTTTGTGCTTGAGAAATATTGTTAGATTGTAATCGTGCTACAAATTTCCCAATCGCAATAATCTATGCTTTGATTAAAACAGGATCCAACATGATCATGGAAAGATTGGTTCACTCTCGGACTTTTCTCTAACACTTCATAACATCAGGAAGCTCAAGTAATGAAGTTAATAGTAGCAATAGTCTAACTGAACCTTGGTTCTTTGGAAAGATTGGGCTGTTGGTGTTGGAGGTGTGAATTATAACTTATCAAATATGACAACCTGCTTAAGTCATAGGAATGAAGCATTTACAACCAATATCTATATTAAAAGATCACGATATTCATATAAAAATATGTAAGAGTATGTTATATGAGTTACTAAAAGAAATATTAAAGAGTCGTTGATAATAATTTATGATGACAGGGTTACTCTATATATTTAAAAGTAAGCCCCTTCTCTCCATCAGACTGCTTTTAACTTAGTTTGTGTGTTGCCCAATCATTATACCTCCTCTCCACTAAATTTCTTTTAATTCGGTCTATGTGTAGCCTATCACTATATACATGTATGAAAGAGAGTTAGAAGAGAGAAAAATCAAGTAAACTACCTTAATTATATATATTGTATGGCTCAAGTTATGTTAGTAAGATGATTTCGGTTATGTATTTTTAAGAAATGGTTAAAAATCTTATCTATTTGCTTCTATATTCTAAGATTTGATATTATTGTAGTCGTGCCATTTCTAGCAGTTAGAACTTTGGTTTTAATCTGAATTATATAAAATTTTGTGTACAACCATATAACAAAAAGAGATGGATGGGAACGAAGTATAGGCAGCAAGATTTACCACTACAATAATGCTTGTTGAATGAATTATGGATGTATAAGTTTTATTTTATCAGTTTTCGTTTTCAGTGTTCCATCTGAATATGTGCATATTGGTTGGTCTTCTGGTTTTGGCCTACATGGACATAGTCTTTTGAGTTTCTCACAAACTAGAGGGTATATGCTGGATGCAACACAGGTAGACAAAATTTCCACAAAAATATTATTCACCAATGAGATACTTCAGGCCTAGAGAGCTAAATCTGCAGGTTCCTTTATTTTAGTGTTGCTGTTTGCCTACAAATGATCTTTCTCACAACTTAGAGTTTGCATTATACTGAAATTGAAGCATACTGAAGAAAGCTAATTTTGCTACTACAATCTCATTGGCTTATCTCTCCTAGCTATGTAGATATACCATTATTAAAATAAAAATTAAAGAGTCCTTGATAATAATTTATAATGACAGGATTACTCTATATATCTGAAAGGAGGCCCCTCTCTCAATCAAACTACTTTTAACCTATAGTAATTTGTGTCTTATCCAATCACTATACCTCCTCTCCACAAACTACTTTTAACTTGTACCACTGTTTTCTTGCATATTACATTCTTAAATGCTAATGAATCTGGAATTCTCTCTCCCCACTGTTGAGACTGCATAGATTTCATTTAGTATTAGTATTTCTTGTCTATTAGTAAAGGAATCAGGCACAATATGATGAAAAGTTTTAGCTTCATGTGTTACCAGTCCTGGGCCTCATTGGTTATTATATATCAAAGTGGTTGAGCACATCACAAAGATGGGACTACTGACTACTGACTACCACTCATTGGGTTGAGTGGGGAGTTTTCCCCTATCTTCATCACTGCCTCTGATACAATTCAACTTATTCAGAACAATTTAGGAATGATCTTCAGAGACAAAGTATATTGTCTTACCGTTGCATCTAATGATGGAATGAAATTTAAACGAAAGGTACAACATCCACCAATGAATATAAGCAATCTTGAGGCCTGAGGTATAGAACAAATTGTGTACTCACCTGGGCAGAAACAGCTTTGCGCGCGTCTATACTTTTCCTCTTACTGTCCATCTCTTATTCCATAGGCTTCAATCTTTGTTCTGACTCTGAAATGATCAATAAACTCAATATGCACCACTTTGATCTGCTGGAAGAGTGAAAAAAGAATTAAGGACCTAATACAAAACTTCCATTCAGCCAAATCATTGGATGGAAAGAAATGCTAAAGAAGCTGCACAAAACTTATCAGCTTCCCTTTTTCCTTTGTGGTGAAGGTGGAAAAATAGCAGAGGAATATAGAACTTAATGTGGAACCTTGGAAGTTGGATTCCAGAGAAGTTTAGCTAAAATAAGCTTATTCATTGCCTTTTTGTTGTTGTTTTAATCGATTTGAAAGCGTGAATCCTGGTGCAGGAACTGTAGTTCTTTTGATAAAAGACTAGAATGCAGCTAGTTGCATAAGCTTCAAGAAGAATCCTTGCTGCAACTTACTGGATACAATGGAGGTGAAGGTGAGTGGGTGGGAGAGAGAGTGAAAGCAAAGCCAAAGCTCAAGTGATGGAGCAGTCCGGAGGTCACTTATATTAATCCACATTGCATTTGATCTTTTTGGAGGGGTTACATGGAAAATCAGAAATAGGTTTGGAAATTTGGTATGTAGATTGGTACGATGAATGTCCTTCATCTGCAGTAGTTATTTAAGAAGCATTATTAAACTAGTTTTTCAGACAAAAAGAAAAGATTCAGTACAAAGACTTCATATTTAATTCCCTATTCAAAATCACAAGAGCAACTGAGCAACTCATGGGGTCTCGTCAGGAAGAGAGGAAATCTAGCTAGGGTTTCCCCAGCTACCTTTATCATTATGCAGTACTAGAGCTACTTCTGCTATTTTCTTTTGAAAAAGAATGGAAAATATTATATTTCTCTCCACCATGTCCTTTGCCACCATTTAATCCTCATTTTCTTCTTCATGATCATTAGCTTTCTGCTCCTTAAACGATCTGTCAGAAACTTGAAGATCGAGGCATTTATCTATCTGTATCTTATATATATGTTCTATTGCCTACTATAATATTTGATAATGATGGAATCAAATCTTTGACCTGATGCGTTTGGTAACATTGGAAATATGCAGTAGTAAGCAGTTGGAACTTCAGTTTCCTCTGACAAATGAAGTTGTTGCCTAGATTGACAGGAAAAAAGTGAAGCTGCTGATCAGCTCTATGCGGTCTACTCCAATGAGTTAGATGCTGCATCATCCTCCATTGTCAAACCTTGGACAGAGTGTGAAACAGCTTATCAGAGTTTCTTGGAAAACATTTATCTAACAAATGTCTTGTATCTGATCCATGGCTTTATCCCATCTTTTGTTGTTTTGGTGGGTCTTAATTGTAAAAAAAAAATGCTAATTAACATGAAATTCTAGATTATTTTAATCTCATTTGAGAATTTCAAAATTCTCTATTTTTTTATCGTTAAAAAAATATTTACATAGATTTAGTTTTTATATATTACTATATTAAAATGTTATACCATGTGATACATTTTAGAAATATATAAAATTTCAATATGTGTGGTCGTAGAAAATTCAATTCATATAACACTATGAATTGAAGAGGAAGAAAAAGACGAGGGAGTGTAAATTTAGAGATAAATATATAATTTGTCTTGTTTGATTATTAAGGAAAAACGTTTTCTCTTTATACCTTTATAGAAGTAAATTTGAAAGAGAATATTTTCTTTCTACCTTAGATTTCTAGTCAATCCAACATAGGATGGATCATGAGATACATTGAATAAAATAAAGTATTGATTTACTCTTTTTTCTCTTAACCAAATAAAATAAAAATTATATTCACTTAAAGGTATCTCCTCCTCCAAATTTGCAATCTAAACATAGCAAGTGTTTATATTACTTCTATGGTATGCAGACTTTTAATAACAATATTAACTCAAAAAGAGGGAAAACAAAAAAATAATAATAATAATACACAATTTTTATGACAAGTTGTTGAAAGCAGGTAGGTTAGAAGCAATACTCATTATACAATAAATTTTGAACCCAGTTCAAAATTTTTTTCCCCCATTTGTGTGTATGTATGTGTGTATATAAAAGAAAAGGACATTCTTTTTGTTCCTTTTTAAAAGAAAAAACAAAAATAAGAGCTTTTAAAAGAATTCTCTCCACCCAAATTTAAATGTCCATATTTTTATTTTGAAATATTAAAAAATATTGTGTATTTTCATAAATAAGCATTTTTTAAAATGCTATATTTAAAAGATATAAGGGCTACTAATTCATATATACTAACACTAATTTTTTTAACTAATAAAGATAAAATGATAACTTATTTATAATCGAATACTTTTTAAAATTTTTATATCAAATAAAAATAAAATACTTTAATACTCTATTAAATTTTGTGAGAGTTAAAAATAAAATTTTCAACTTCGGACGTACAAAGTAGTGTAAAAGACGATTTTAATCCTGCACTTCCCTGCGTTAACGAGTCAGGGCCCATTTATTAATGAAATTGGGCTTAAGGCCTTTTTACTCTTCCACCAGGTAAAGGTTAAAATGACAGCTGGCAGCTGGCAGCCACTGCTATCGGCACACCCAAGCTAGAAATATAATGGGCCTAGCCTTCCGTACTGACCCAAAATTTTCTACCAAAGTAGACAACCGACGTCGTTCAGTTAGTGGCCTTCTTTTCTTGTCTGCAAAGTTTTGCTCAGTATTTCTTCTCCAGGCAGTTGAAAGAGGAAAAGACAGAAAAAGAGGAGAGAGAAAGAAGCAAAGAGCAATGGAAGAACACAAGACGATTACACAGGAAATCGGCGAGCCCAAATATGATACGCTTCGATTCGGGCTTCAGAGCGTCAAAGGGGAAATAATTGGAGCTCATCCCCTCGAATCTGCCTTTCACACCGTAGTCTCTCTCGCTCTCAGACCTACTTAGATTTTTATATATTTATATATTTTTATAGCCTATTGTATCTATAGATTTGCTATTGTTTTGTGTGCATTAATGTTTGTGCATTTATCTATTGATTAGGCAAAAGTGAGGCAAGATGAGGAGAAAAGGCGTATTCTTGCGGCTACTTATGGCTCGGCTTTCCCTTTGAAGATGGAATTCGATCGGCAAATTCTTCACAAGTTTGTGTTTTCTCACATTATATATATCTAAATATTTACTTTCGACTGTGTGTTTGAACAAAAACCCAGAGAGTGTTGAAACATGGGTTTTTCTTGCAAATTAGGGTTTTTTTTAGTCTGGGTTATGTTGTTTCTTTGATTCCTTATCATATTAATTCTCTGCAAACTTGATTGAGTCCAATGCGTATTCTAGCTGATCGAATTGTTCGTTCATTTTCTCTTATTCTGTTATTGGAAATGTTAGGGTGAAAAAGTCAGCGGTATAGGTTTGCTGGCTCGCTGATCAGGTTGTGTGTCTAAAAGTATTCAGTTCCATTGAGTGGTGTGAGTTTGCTAGGAAGATGTTGAGCCTTAGATGCCTATAGCAGAGCTATGAGGTGAGAAAACTAGGGTAAAGAACTTTAAATATGATAAGTGCTAGCAATTGAGTACTTTTCCTGTCCATGGCTTAGGTATTGTGTGTATTGTTTGGGTGAAGTATGTCCATGCAAATTTTTTTGAGATGTGAAACTGAAATGCTTTTTAACATTAATTTGGAAAAGTTGGACAATTTCTGTTTAAATATGTAGTTTGTATTGCAATTGCACCCCCCCCCCCCCCCCCTCTTCCTCTCTCTTTCTCTCTCTCTCTTCCGTAACATAATTTTTACATGAAAAAAATATGAGCATTTATCTAATAGTATAAGTGGATAAGAATTGGTATGGAATGAGTTTTATAAAAAATTATTAAATATGTGGGGTCAGGTAGGGTTTAAAGAGAAAGTCTGAGAGGGGATTGTGAATATTTGATAGTTCTCGAGAAATGAAAATCACATAAAACAACAATATATTTGAATTAAAGTGAAATTTTAGTTTATGATGGGGATTGGAAAATTCTAATCCAAGTGAAGCCTAGTTTAATTTGGGGGTAAGAAAAGATAAAGTCTGAGAGGTGGATATAGCTGCAAGAAGCAGGCATCATTTAGTTTTGTGTGTCTCTTTGACTAGTTTATGTTGTGATTGTGTTACCTAAGTAATATGATGATTATGGGAAACTGCACACATGGTGGATTCTGCTACTTCATAATCAAACTGCAAATTGCAAAAAATACTAGGTCAGATCATATTTTTGAGGGCGGTAAGATTCTTTATTTTATTTTATTTGGGGAGAGAGTGGGCAATGAGATATTTATTGGCATACATTTGTTATGTGGTGTGGTTTGATTATTTCAGCTTTTTGTGTATTAGTAACTCTGCTCGTATTCTTTTTAGGAGATTTCAAAGGCCACCTGGAGCAATACCGTCATCATATTTGGGGTTGGAGGCCATGACAGGGTCTTTGGAAAGCTTTGGTTTTGAGGATTACCTTAATGGTAATAAAATACTAATATTGTTACCTTGTTTTTGTTGTTTTTTTTTTATTTGGAGCCAAACAACTGTGTGCTTCTCTCTCTCTTGTTCCAAATTTTCATTGAATTCCATTGGTAGTTCGATGTTACTTTGTCTGTGGTGAATGCATGTTTCTTGTGTTTATTAATTTTTCATGAACTTATTCGTGTTTGTTTAACCTTTAAAAAACCTACTTTATCACATTGCTCACACCATTTGGTCTCCTTCACTTCATGATTTTTTAAAGAATAAGTGATTCATTGCATAAATGTAAATATGTACAGAATTTTCAGGTCTGATAGGGATAAGTTGAAACTCTTGAAGGAAGTTTTCCCAACTGCAGAAGCTTCTGCCAGCTCACGAATTGATTTTTGTTCCCTTGTTCAGAACTAATGTAAAGGAATATCCGATCCTTGTATCATATTTCTGCTGTTATCATGTTGCTGCTGCTCATTAAATTGATTTTAGCTGGAGCTTTAGACCTTGAGCTTTTTGGTAAGGGGATTTTTAAAATTTGGAACAGGAGAAGGGGTAATCTGAGTTATGGTCAGTGGCTCCCCCTTTCCTCTGCAAAAGATTGGTATCATTTGCTTAATGAACACTTCGTTGCTCCGTTGCTCCCCTCCACTTTGATTGGTTTTGAATAATTGGACTTACGCTTGATACAATTTGATTTGGTTTTCATGGCAATTTTGAGGGAATACCTGAAATGGCATTGAGAATACAAGTACATGGGTATTTCATGGACCTTTCTTGCTGATTTGTTCCATTAATCATTCTTGCAGATCCAAGGGAGTCGGAAACTTTCTGTCCCGCAGACTTGCACCATGGTATGGAAGTTCGCCTTGGCATTTCTAAGGGACCAGTCTGCCGCAGTTTCTCATGAAGCACTTAGAAATTGCAATTGAAAGAAGCGCATTTGGATTTCTGTATCATTACTGCTATTTTTATCCAATATCCCGAGAAGGATTATTACTCTTAGTTGGAGGTCCTCTCTTTTCGTATTCAGACGTGTATTTATTGTTGTTCAAATTTTATGTACTTGATGTTTGCTATGGTGAATATTTTGCTCCAGTTGCACGACCTTTGTTTCTATAAATCCCTGCGTTACAACTAGATGCTATTGCATGAAGATTGAAGGTTAGGGTAGGGTGGAGGAATTTTTTATATAATTGGTATTTTCCTCATCATAGTTGATTATAATCTTAGGCTCTATGTGGAAAGTAAATTTTCATTTCTGTTTTTCTAAATATATTATTATTTTTTAGTATTTTGTTTTTCAAGAATTGGTATCTACTTAATACACGAGTTATATTTGAGTAAAGATTGGATTGAAGTGAATTTGTTAAAATATGATTTAATTATTAATAAGAAAGAAAAAATATAATGTGTCGGGAGAATATGATAATTTTTGAAAAATAAAATTATTTTTAATTAAAATTTTAATCTAAATTAGAAAGAGTTTTGTTTTCAATTAATATTATTTTTTTTAAATTTATATATTTAATATTTTTATAAAATATATTTTATATATTTTATTATTTGTTTTAATATAAGGTATAAGTGAGAAAGGGTTTATATGAGATAAGAATAATTATATGTAATAAAAAAATATTAAAAGTGTGAGATTATGTGAGATTTAAAATGAGGTTAAAAAGAAAATAAGAAATATTAAGTGTAGGATAGATTTTAAAAAATAAAAAATGTTTAAATTAATAATATTTTTAAATTAAATTTTGGCTTGGGAGGGGTAGAATTGCTTTCCACTTACACTGTGACACCGGGGCAGTCCAGTGGATGGTGAATCACTTCTGTCCACTGTCATATCGAGGTGCTTTATTAGGATGGATTAGGTTATATCCTTTTGCTTTAGAGGAAAAAAAAGTGTAAAATATTTCAAAGTATCCATAAAGAAGGGAAATTATAAAGTGTATGGAATTTACATATTTTAATAAATTATTGTAAGTATTACATTGTAAATGATGTACTATAACTTGATGATAAAACATATGATTGACGTCAAAAATTTCCACAAAAAGAAGAGAAAAATTAGAAGCAAGCAAGCCCAAGTGAGCGAGCGGAGTCTTTTAACGGTGACAAAACGTTTCCCTCAGAAAAGAAAATTATGTTTTCATCAAACACCTTGTTTGCCGCGACTTCCTTTTATCGGCGGTGCGAAAATAACAAGAAAAGAAAAGACAAGACAAGAAGAAACAGAGTAGTTTTGGAGGCACACTTGGCTTTGATGAATTATGGCATCAAGACGTTGTCTGCTTCCCTGATTCGGATTCCCCTCTTCACCGGATCTTATCTGTCACTCTTTCCGCTCTTGACTTGAGCCATGTAGTAGTATTGTATTATCAACCGCTCTCCCCCTGGCCCAGGGCATATTACCCCAACTCTACTCCAGTCCCTGAAAAGGGTATCGGCATCTTTCTAATAATTCTCTAAAACCCCAGATTTCCTCCACCACCTCTGCTCCCAACACCTTCCCAGGAAATGATCATCATTTTCATTTAATCCTTCTTCAAACCCTCCCTCCCTCTTTCCTTCCCATAGCCCACACCTCTCCTTCTGCGCTTCCAAACCCTAGCCCCCCATTTGTATTCTACATTTTAAAAAGAATAATAATAATAAAACCAGAAACTCCCAACACCACGCTGCCAATAATGGAAGCTCGCCGAGTCTCGCGTACGGTGAGCGACCCCAAGGTCCGGCAGGTTGGATTCTTTGCGCCGGGGGCTCCCCCTAACCGCTCCCAATCGGGTCCGCCTGACCCTGTTTCCTCATCCCCTCCGGTGTCTGATATCTCCCCCTCCGGTAATTCTCTCTCCCCGGTAATGATACCTCCACCTCGTCACCTTTCCTCCGACCTCTCCCGGCTCGCCCATTTCCCCCCTGCCCCCATCTCGCCTCTCCGTGCTCGCGAATCTATTCCTGTGGGCAGCTACAATCCATCCGAGTTTGCCTCTTCCACTGCGTCCGAGTTCGCCGAGGGTGCTCACTCTCCTAACCGAGCTGCTCGCAGGAGCAATTCTGGAAAATTTGCTTCTTCGCTTCCTGCTGGGGGATTCGATATGTCAGGCATGAAGCAGATCAATTTTCCAGCTAGTAGATTGACTACAGTTTCCGTCGTCAACATGCCACCAGGGTTTACAGGTAAAGGTCACTCAGTAGAGTTGAACTCTTGCGTAATTAGTTGCTGTGCACCCATATGTTGTGTTTGATGATGTTTCTTGATTCTGCACGTAATTTTTTTTTTTCAGCTATATTATTTTGGTAGATTGATTTTGTTGTTATTCACATGAAAGTCAATTGAAATGTGGATTTTGGTGATGGGTAGAAAAAGATGGGGAAGCTAGTGTTGTTGAAGTGCAGAGGGATCGATCTGGTGGGGGTTCAAAGCCCCTGAAAGAGAAGCCTACCAAGGCAGAAAGGCGTGCCCTTCAGGAAGCTCAACGAGCTGCAAAGGCTGCTGCAAAAGGTGAGCATTTTGAATTCAATCACTTATTGTTTGGCGTTGATTTTGTATTTATGGTTCTTTCTACATTGATGCTTCAGTTAATGGGGAGACTGGTTTTGGATGTTATAATTAGCTATCTAAAAGTAGTTGCCTTTTGCATCCGTATTCATGTTTTATTGTCATGATTGCACTGCAATTTTCTTTGCATGCCAAGGAAAAATGAATCTGAGGGATCATTAAAGGAAGATTCAAACTTCCCAAACCAACCCCTCAAAAAAAGGGAAAAAGAAAAGATGAAATTCCTAGAAGAATGATTCTTCGCATCAGCTCCTACTAATTAATATATGTTAATAATTATTTAATCTTATACCATAGACCTCCTGCTTCCTTCTGGTGGATCACTTCAGTGTCAGTGTAAAAGTAGCAATATATTGGACATCCTTGTTCTTCACTAGTTGTTCGAGTGGTGATCTGTGAAATTGCATTCTCAAGCATGAGGTCTCCCTGCATGTTGGCAGTTTGATGGAGATGTCTAAGTCACAAGTCTTTGATACAAAATTTTCTTCTATAAAGCAACCCTTATAAAAATATCTGCAATGGTACTTGAAATTCCACTACTTTCTAAATAATGATTTGTGTCTAGCTGATGCTAGCAAGACCTCTGCTGCTGCATCTGGAGTAGTTGCATCAGCAAATGCAAATGTAGGGAAGGCTGCAAAGGCTTCTTTACAGAGGAAAGATGGCTCTCCAGTTGCAGCATCTGAGAAAAGGGGCGGTGATCGTCCACCAGAGAAAGATAGGAAGAAAGATGTCCCTCATCCACGCATGCAGTTTGACGATAAGAGCCGGGTGGAGAAGGCAAAAAAACGTTCTGTAGTTAAGCAGACTGAAGCAAGGAATAGAGTTGAACTTTTTAGGCATTTACCTCAATATGAACATGGGACACGACTTCCTGATCTCGAATCAAAGCTATTTCAACTTGGTCCTGTTCACCCTGCTGTTTACGAGGTGATTTCTAATAAACTCATTTTTCATCCCATATACTAAAGTTGAATGAATTCATTTGGGAAATGAAGATTTCATTTGTCGGATACTTTCAATAAAACTTCTATTTTTTAGGTTTTCAATTGCTTCCTATATGAACTGTTAGATCTCCTATGTGGAACCTTTTGGGACCACTAGCTTCTTTGCATTGATGAAAGAATGATGGTGATTAGACTCTGTGGTTTGGACTGGGAGTTCTTTTTCCATTTTCATTTTGTTCTTATGTTGGTTTGAGTTTCTCATTCATCCTAATTAATGTGTGTTGTACCTATAATCAGGTTGGGCTAAGGTATTTAGCTGGTGATATATCTGGTGGCAATGCCCGCTGTACTGCAATGCTACAAGCCTTTCAGGAGTCAATTAAAGATTACTCTACACCGCCTGAAAAAGCTCTTATCAGGGACTTGACTGCGAAAATAAATAGTTACGTATCTTTTTTGATAGAGTGCAGGCCGCTTTCAATAACTATGGGAAATGCTATAAGATTTCTGAAAACACGAATTGCCAAACTGCCATTGTCTTTGTCTGAATCAGAAGCAAAATCCACCCTTCTGTCAGACATTAATCGTTTCATCAGTGAGAAAATAATTCTAGCTGATAAGGTAATTGTCAAGCATGCTGTAACCAAAATTAGGGATGGTGATGTTCTACTCACATATGGATCATCCTCCACTGTTGAAATGTTGTTATTGCATGCCCATGAGATTGGCAAAAAGTTCCGCGTCGTGATTGTGGATTCACGTCCAAAGCTTGAAGGGAAGCTTTTGCTTCGTAGATTGGTAGGAAAGGGTCTCACCTGTACGTACACTCACATAAATGCTGTTTCTTATATTATGCATGAAGTCACCCGAGTATTTTTGGGTGCTTCATCAGTATTGTCTAATGGAACAGTTTACTCAAGAGTTGGTACTGCTTGTGTTGCAATGGTTGCTCATCAGTTTCGTGTTCCAGTCCTAATATGTTGTGAAGCATATAAATTTCATGAAAGAGTTCAACTTGATTCAATTTGCTCTAACGAACTAGGTATGCCTTAATAGTGGACTTATGTTACACCCTTTTGCATCTGTGTTGGCATATTGTCCTTATTACTGCAGCTGTTATTCATACTGCAGGTGATCCAGATGCCATTTCGAAGGTTTCTGGGAGAGAGGAAATTAACTATTTGGATGATTGGGCTAATAGTGAAAATCTTCAACTTCTAAACCTTATGTAAGTGTCTAAACCTTATGTAAGTGTCGATTTCAGGTTTTCTCTGGTCCATGGATTTTGGTTTGCCATGGCTAATGTTTTGGTTTTTTTATGTAACAGTTATGATGCAACACCTTCAGATTATGTTTCGCTGATCATCACAGATTATGGCATGGTAAGTTGCAATAAGTTTCCTGTTTGGAGTTTACTAATCAACTAAGAAGAGGAGGAAAATGCAGAATAGAATTGCTTTCTGTTGGTTAGGTTTCCTTGTATTATCTATTTTCCAGTTTTAGGGATTCTAGATAAATATTGAGGATTTATGCAGTTGCAGGAATTTTTCTTGGGATTCTGTCGTATTGCTATAATTAGTTTTCTTCTGTGATATTTGCATACTGACTTGTTCTCTCTCTCTCTTTTTTTTTTTTTTTTTTTGGTGGAAAAACATATCCAGATCCCTCCCACAAGCGTTCCTGTTATTGTTAGAGAGTATCGCCAAGAACATTTGTGGACATAGAGAAGTATACCATGAGTCATGTAGAAACTAAGATCTCCGGTTGGGGCGGCTTGGAAATCCAGAGAAATATCAGTGCTTCTTCTACACTTTTTGATTTAGTCCATCCCCATTTTCCTTTTTGAATAATGATTCATGTATTGACACGTACCTTTACGATTTGGGTTCATTTTATATTTTTCACCGTGACTCAGAGAAGAGTGCGATATCTCCGCCTCTCCGGGCAGTTTTTGTATTGTATTCTCAATGTTGTGGGGAACCCCCGCGCCCCAACCCCCCCAACCGGGCCCCCCATTTTTTCTCTTTCATTTGGATAGTTGATTTTAACTGTTAACACAGTAAGTTCATTCCAGAATTCTGGATTCCATTTCTCATAATTCTTTTTGGGAACTTGTAGAGGTTATTGGTGGGGGGAATGTGATATTGGCAGCCTTCATTTACCGCGGAGATGATTTAGAGAGAAGAAAAGTTTTGGGAGGTAGGTGAGTCGTGAGTTTGTTCAAGGAAAGAAAAGAAGGGGCTGAGACAGAGATAGGTTTCTACTCTCTCCACATGGAGAGAAAGATGAATGGGTAGTCAAACTCTGGTCTGTTTTATGGCTGCCAACAAAATGACACAATAGTCATTTACTTTTTAATTCAAACAATATTTTTAAGAAAAATAGATTTGTTTCTTAGAGGAAAGAAAATAAAATTATTTTTTTCCTCGTCCAAACTCTCAAACAAATTATACGAACCCTTCTCATTAATTTTTTCGCTTCTTTTTTCTTCCTCTCAAAACTCAGATGCTTGGGAAGTCCTCGAACTGATCCCACTGCAATTATACTGGTTCATTTTGCCCAAACGTACAATGCATTTTTCAGCTCGGGCAAACAGAATAAGTGAAGAATACTTATGTAGAATGGAGATGTGCTAATTAAAAATTATCCTTCTGGTCTATGTTGATTGTAAGTTTGTGATTCAAGCCTTTAGTAGAGTATTATGTAAGAACTGAAAAGGATGCCCACTGCCTGGTGGGTCTGAGCAGAACTTTTCCTTTTGTGGCGATCAACTTGCATGGAGAGTATTCTATTCGCTTCAGGCTGTTGGGTGTCTGCAATCGCAATCTGACACTAGTTACTTTCATTCATTACTAGGTTAGTGCCCGTGCGCCACGGAATAATTTCAGTAATGTTCTCAATTTTTTTATATTTAAAAATAATTCAGATAAGAAGATAATTGTAATATTTTAAAAAATAAAAAATTCATATAACTTTGATTTGGTGATGCACCTGTTGAAAGATTAATTTCATAATGAAAATATATTATTG
This sequence comes from Voacanga thouarsii, assembly GCA_026120185.1. Lineage (NCBI taxonomy): Eukaryota > Viridiplantae > Streptophyta > Magnoliopsida > Gentianales > Apocynaceae > Voacanga > Voacanga thouarsii. Next base: position 10,623,879 of record JANUWF010001017.1, read on the forward strand.
TTCAAGAGTGTAAATAGATTATTCATTAATTTCATAATGAATTTGTTTTTCTTTTGAAATGAATGAAATGTATGTGAAGTCAATAAGTAAAAAAAGCCATACAAAACCATGACTTCAAATATCGTTCGGCATCACCAATGAATCTCATGTACAACTATTAAATAGAGTAAACAAAAGGACTCACCTATCGATGTACGGATTTCACTTCAAGAAAGTCTTTCATGGATTTCCCTACTTCATGGGTAGCTTTATCTTGGTTGCCACAAAAAATCCTTGGTAACAATTTATAATTGAGGAACTTTATAAATGAACTTTATATAACTGCATTAGTAGGGAAATCATTGGCTAAAATAGTTCTTGATAATGGTTCTTCCAATATTCAGAGTCTAACTGGTGACTATTCATTACATTTTGATCCATGTAATACTCAATTTGCGTAACAATTCTAATAAGATTATGCGTTGGGACATCATCAGTTGTTGGGAACGATTTGTCTGTAATGCACCATGTTTGTTACCTTAGATGGGATGACAAATGTTGTGGCGATAGGCCTCCAAAGATCGGCAATGGTGTCCTGATTGGGGGTGCCGTAGCCATATTAGGAAATGTGAGGATTGGTGAGGGGGTAGAAATTGGGACAGGCTCATGTGCCATCTTAGAAGACTGCAGTTGGGAATCCGGGAAGGTTGATTGGTGGGAAGGAGAAACCTCAAATACATGAAGACATAGATGGAGAGTCGATGGAGCATACCTCATTCATTTCTTAACGGTCCGATTATGTTATATAAACGAAGGTAGCAATTCTCTGGAAAGTAATATGATTCATTATCCAAGAACAATTCTATCAAATTCAGACAACCGATAACCCTTCTTATAAAGGAACGAATAGATGCGAACAAAGAGTGATGCGTAGGTGAACATAACTTTGATTACTTCTATCTTATCTAAATTCATTGAATTCAGATAATCCTAATATTAAAAAAAAAAAAACTCTTTAAAATTTTTTCATCTCTGATCTGAATTCATTGAATTCATATAATCCTAATATTAAAAAAAAAACTCTTTAAAATTTCTTCACCAGGAAAAAGAGAGAGAGTGTCATGTGTCATAACAGGAGGCTTCCGTAACTCCTATTATATATATATATATATTAGAATCGCACTGGATATTGAATCAGGAAATTTACTGGTTCACTATTTAATAATCCAATCGTAATTGAATCATAATTGAGTCAATAATATTATTATTTAAAAATTAAAAATATAATATTTTTAAGAATAAAATTGATCGATAATATCGTGTAATTTAAGTTTATAAATATATAAATAACGAAATTAGAAGAAAATATGATATTTTCTCTATTAATATAGATTATTTATTTCATTTGTGTAGCTTATTTTTTCCTATTAATATATTATCTTAATTAGGAGGAAAAAAAAAGAGATCGGTTCAATTGGTTAGATCGACCGGTTCACCAGTTTACCGGTTAGACCGATCGATCCAAACTAGTTTGAACAAAATATGCCGATTTTTGAAATTTTCAACTCAAATGGATGGACCCGACCAGTTTGAGAATTGGTTTACGATTCAATCGGTCTGACCGATCAGTCCAATCCGGTCAAAAAACAATGCTTTCATTGTCCACCTTTCCTATTCCTCATCCTCGACACCCCAGTACCAACTACGTTCATTCTCTCCCCACGTAGGGACATTATTATTGTTAGTACTACAAAACTATCACTGTCACGCCCCGTGCCCGCGGACCCGGGAGCGCAACTATGGGTCTAGCAGCACCAACGGTCAACTACTTAAAATGGATATCCCAAGTTGACAATGGGTACTTAGACTCATCTTTATATATCATACACACTTCTCATCCCAATCCCATGTGGGATTGGGGTATCACATTCACCCATCCTTTAGGCCCAAGCGTCATCGCTGAGCCTATACTTTAGGGACCAAACCCAGGACCAACCAGGCGGCATAGGATTCTAGAGCCTCCCAAGTTGACAATGGGTACTTAGGCCCATTCTTATATATCATACACAATTCTCATCCCAATCCCATGTGGGCCCACTCCCACCGCGCACAGTATAGCACTTAATTCCCATACAGGGGCTGGTTACCTACTATGTCACTACCCGTGCCCGCAGACCCGGAAGCGCGACTATGGGCTTGGCAGCACCCACGGTTAACTATTTGGCCGCCGTCCTCGTTGGGCCAAAATGGATATCCCAAATTGACAATTGGTACTTAGGTTCATTCTTATATACCATTCACACTTCTCATCTCAATCCTATGTGAGATTGGAGCATCACATTATGTGTGATACTAGAATCCTATGCAAACTAAGTGCTACACCGTGCGCGGTGGGAGCCACCTCTAGAATCTTATACTGCCTGGTTGGTTTTAGGTTTGGCCCCTAAAGTATGGTCTAGCGAGGACGCTTGGACCTAAAGGAAGGGTGAATATGATATCACAATCCCACATGGGATTGGAATGAGAAGTGTGTATGATATATAAAAATGGACCTAAATACTCATTGTCAACTTGGGATATCCATTTTGACCCAACGAGGACAGCAGCCAAGTAGTTGACCGTGTATGCCGCCAGGTACACGGAGCGTGACAATCACCAATTTGGAAGCTTCATTTAATACTACTTTCATAATCATAAGTCCATTCACATGTACATGGTAAGGGCCGAAGGCACCAATAATTGAAGTGTTCCAAACGAGGATATTACAATCCTTGACATCATAAGTCCATTCACATGTACATGGTAAGGGCCGAAGGCACCAATAATTGAAGTGTTCCAAACGAGGATATTACAATCCTTGACATCAACAAGAGGTACAGAGCGAAAGTTACCATGTACACATCCGTTTTAATCTTTATCCCAATTTCCTCTATCTGTGACAAATAATCATTAAAAAGCAATCTGTTTCTCGTTGTCCACAGGCAGTAAATCGTTCCAACATGTGCGGTCGCCATGATATAATATAATTTATTATATATAATATATTTTATATATATAATCTTATATATATATAATAAAAACGGATTTGATCGAACAATTGCTGAAAAATAGAGTTCGTCTTAATCTAATAGGATCATTTCATCCCCGTTTAAATTGAAATATTCTTAATCTAATAGGATCATATCAGATTAGATCTTCGATTTAAATAAAAAAAATTATCATCCCTAATCTTTCGATTCAATGTTCTAAAATAATCACAGGACAGTAGAGTGAATAGCGACAACTTTGTCTATAAACCCTTTAGTTCAAACAATTGTATTGTATCTCTTATATACAACAAAAGCTTAAAAAGAGTTGCGTCCTATGTCATAGCTGTAGCAGTCCTCAAAGAGCCAGAACTAAGGTATTGACGGTGAATCCACTAAATCCATAGACTCTCTTTTTGGCATGTATGTTCCATAAAATCCTAGTCAGGAGGGCAAGGTTCCAAGCAGAAGGCCCTCGAATGCCCAATCCCCCCTCATTTTTAGGTTTGCACACATCCCGCCAAGCCACGGCAGCCTGTTTTGAGTTCCAAAGAAAGTCTCTAGCAAGTCTATTGATGCGTTGCGCGTTACAACAGCCTACACCTTGAAGAACTGATCGAACCAACTCCAAACGACCCGCATAATACAATGAGTAACACCCGCTGGTGTGGGAAGAACGGAGAGCCAAAAACACTCTACACCTTGAAGAACCGATCGAAATAACTCTCCAACGACCTGCATAAGACAGTGAGTTCGCAGTCCATTTGCTGGTAGATCCTGCTATCTTATCCAGCATCGGTTTATACAGATTCACACGAGCTCTATCTGCCGCTATGTAGAGACCCCAATAGCGAAATGGAAAGTCCTCAATCTGAATTCCCATGATATCCGCTAAAAGCACCTTCTCGTGAGCATTCAATCCAGCCAAAAAACATACTATCTTTGAATATGTTCAGGAGATGGGTACCTTCAGTAATTAGGTTAGCCGTGTACTGCTAATTTCGTAATCGGGATTTAGACTCACTGGGGCTTGTTATTGCTATCTTTTTCTGGTTTTTCAATGAAATTAATATTTCATATAATTTTAAATTAAAAAAAAAGGGGGGGGGGGTTTCTGGATTACAGATACTGGGGACCGTATAGGCAATAAGACAAGTCTCAGAAGCTACAAACTCCATTAACTCACCTGGTCTTTTATGAGCTTGGCAATCATAGTGCCGATCAAGAGAATTTTATTGCTTATATCACTGTTAGAACGTGTGTGTTCTTTCTCCGCTAACAAATGACAGATCCAGATAATTAGTCCTCCAGATTACAAATGAGTTTCAACCCAATCCACCTAGCTATGCTTACTCTGCCGTTTCCCTCAGAATATCACTTTTGCCATTTGTCGGAGTAACAATTGCAAGGATGACAAAACCACCCAAAACAACAATCAAGATGCCCATAGAGTTAACAAGCAATGCCTCTCTAGAATAGCGTGATATCACGTGGTTGGTTTGAAGAAAAGTGGCTTTCTCCAGAATACCAGTAGTGCAAGCAGCAACAGCAAGGGCATAAATATAAACACCAAAAAACACATGCCACGGCAGCAGGCTAGCCCTGCTGTTCCTTGAACCACCTGGATACCAAAATGTTGCAAATGCAGCAGCCCACTGGGTAAAGAAAGAAAATTAACAGTTTAGTTAATGTGATTGCAGGACTTGTCAACTAGTTAAAGCTCCCAGAAAAGAATGCTGCAAAATTGAAGGATAACAGAGACAAGGACATGTTGAAAGAAAGAATGGAAAATAAAAGATAAAATAGCAGGATAAAACAAGAGAACCTGAATGCCAAAAAAGAAGAGGCAAGCTAGACCCAGCCATGAGTGGAGACTGTAGAAGTTGTCAATTCCTCTATCAATGTGAAACTTCCAAGCAGCCCATAAACCAATTACACTCAAACAGAACGCCAGGAATTGCAAAAGGAGATGCACTAGTTTTTTAAAACTTTTTGTTCCAGATACTGTCTTGTATGCCAGCATGGCTGCAGCAATATAAATGTTGTAATGAAAACCAAAGTTCTTATTACCCCAGTAAAGTACTCTGCAAAGGCTGGTGTACAAACATCACAAAATTCACCAAAAAAAACATGTATCACACTATCAGCACACTGATTAGCAGATTTTAAGAATATAAGTGGAATAAGTAAAGTTTGTATGTCTATATTAAAAAGCTTTTTGTGCGGACAGATAAATAGCTTTTTCCCTTTTAAGCTGATCTCATTTATCATGTCTTTCCTTGGGAAGAGGTTGTTCAGAAGAGAGAAAGGCAGCTAAGTGTTTACTAGGACAAAAAAAACAGCACAGATTCGTAAATTAGCATTCCAAACATCAGCAGAACATATTCTTAAGACAATCTTGCCATCTTGCAATCAGCAGGAAATTCAGAATGTTCAGGGTAAATCTAATTAGAGGAAATCTAGTAAATGCCTTTCAGTAGATACACTAGTCTTGATATCATCATCATTATAGCAAAGGACTGTTCAAACTTAAGAAATGCCATTATAAGGCAACCAGGCACCGCATAAAATGATTTGCAGCCAACAATAACAATCAGTATGCTGCAAATGCATGACTGGTATGCCCCTCATTTCCTTAGTCAGCAGGAAGATAAATCAATATACAAAATCCGTACATGAGGACAAATAATAGTTTTTACATGGTGAATGCCGAATATATAATGATTCCAGAATCCAAACATGAAAATAATCTCAGTTAATCCACAAGAAAATAAGTTGGAAAAATATAGGAAATGCACATGCAAGCTTTGTTCCTGTATAAAATAACAGAAAAATATACCTGCAACAATTCTTATATTGCGATAATCAAGACTTTAGAAATTACTGATTCGAGTTTATGGTATAAAGCTTCCTTACCTTCACCATTTAGAAGTATCAGGCTAATCACCATTAAAACAGGATGAACCTGAAAAAGCCATAACCGAAATTCAATTACCTATATCAAATCATCAGTTAGGAAAATCCCAAAAATAGAAAACCTCTACGCAATTCATTTCTACCTCAAAGCTCCCCGGCTCAAACCAGGCAAAAAAATAAAATAAAATAAAATAAAATACATGGAAGTGCAAAAGAACCAGAGGAAAATTGAGAAATCACAGGATGACATTCACTTTTGCTCTAGCTCATCATATATAATTCATCAATGATAAACCTAAGAAATCCAAACTAGGATGAATTGAAATGTGGGGAAATATACACAGAAAGAAATACTAATTACGTTGAAGATGAGGTCTTTGTTAGCGGAGATGAGAGCCAATCCTCCTCTGTAATGAACAGTCCATATCAGCATCAACGCTGTCACTGCAATCCCCAAAATCCTCACCACCAGGTAGATCGGAAACCTCACCACCGGTACAGTCATTTTTGAACAATCTAAATTCCGTCCCCGGTCCTCCTTTGTTTACAAGACTGGGGTTTTGCTTTACATATCCCTCTCATTTAGATCTCGGAAACAATAGTCTAACACATCAGCCGTGCCAAATCGGAAATGTATCAGTTGACTCTTCTTTCACTCCACGTAGGCAGCTGGAGAGGTTATTCGAGTTGTGATTTTCTACGCTGGGTTACCTTTCTATAATATTCCAACCGACTCATCCTACCTTTTATTTAGGGTTAATTTTTTTTAAAAACCCCTATATTTATATGTGTTTGACAATTGGGTACTTAAATTTTTAATTTTGACAATTAAATAACCAATAATTGACAAAATCGTAAATTAAGTACTTAATTGTCAAAATGAAAAGTTTGGACACTCAATTTTTCAAAACCAAAACTTTGGATATTTTCAAAATTAAAAATTTAGATATTTAATTGTCAAATATACAAAAGTACAAAAAATTTATTAAAATTAACTTAAATTACTTTTAAATATTACATTAAACAATATTGACCACTTACTTTTTATTTTTAAAATTTTATTTCATTTTTATTTTCAATTTTTAAATAAAATCATACATTCTTAAATATCAAATTAATCTAAAAATTTCTAACTAAACACAATAGCAATCATATATAAAATTATAAAATTCACATATCTATTATATATTTTTAAAAAAACTCTTTATATTTCTTTCATACTTTGTAAAATTTCTAAAAATATTTAATAATTCAAATTACAGTCGAATGACTATTGATTCCGAAGGAATTAGAGTTCCATCTTTTTTCTATTTCCATTGATGAATTCTTATGTATTTTCATGCTCTTTTGAGACCCTAAAAAATAGAAAAAAATGTTGTAATTCGAATTACTAAATATTTTTTTAAAAATTTACGAAGTATAAAAATATATATATATGCGAATTTTATAATTTTATATATTATTACTATTCTGTTTAGTTAGAATTTTTTGGATTAATTCAATATTTAAGGAAGTATGATTTTATCTAAAAAATGAAAGAAAATTTTAAAAATAAAAAAGTAAGATGACAAACTTGTTTATTATAAGATTTAAAAGTAATTTATTAATTTCAATAAATCTTAAGTATTTTTATATATTTTACAATTAGATATCTAAATTTTTAATTTTAATAATTAAATATCTAAACTTTAATTCTGACAATTGAGTACTTACAATTTTAAGTTTGACAATTAAATACATAATTTGTAATTTTGTCAATTATTGAATACTCAATTATCAAAATTAAAAATTAGGTACCTAATAATTGTCAAACACATATATTTGAAATTAATCCTTTATTTTAGAATAATAATTAGTATAAAACATTTTTCTTTTTTTTTTTTTCATTTGTACATACCACTCTATATCTTTTTTCCTTATTGTACTTTTTGTTCTCAAGTCGAGGATACGGTATAAGGTACATGCAGTCTAATTGAATTGAAAATGCAGACAAGATGTGACCCCAAAAAAAAAGATAAATGTTAATAAGATATTTGAAGACCTATTACAAGTATCTTCTGTTAATTTACCACCTTCGCATAGACTTTTACTTTTAACTACGGAGATATTGCAAATTAATATAATTTTCTTATTTTTTTAAACTATATTTATTAAGAAAACAGTAATATTGGATAGCAGTCTCATAGTACTTTCTCTAAACAACTTTTTAAATTTTTTAAAGCTAAAATTAGAAGTGAAAAGCAATAAAGCAAAAAATCACCTTTTTTAAAAAAATTTAAATATCTACATTATTTTATAAAGAAATGAAGAGTAATAAATGTATATACTTGATGAGCATCAATTTTAAAATTTATAGTATGATAAAGAGTATTTTGTTAACAAGAAAATTGACTTGGTTCGAAATTAAAAATTATTTATTTTCAATAATTAAAAATAGAGCCACAATAGGATTATTTTGTTGTATATATAGAGTGTTCATATATAAAGACCTTTCGTCAAGGCCTTTGATTCCGCTTCAAAGCTATCCGAGTAGCCAATACCTTTAGTAAAAGCATATATGATTCTTATTAGGTTTAAATCACACAATCGATTCCGCCAAAAAAAAATTATCGTAAAAAATATAATTTATCCATTTTGTGTGATTTGTGAACTATTGTACGATAATGTAGTTTACCCAAAGCACACTCTTAAATAATAAACGTGGTTTTCTTATTGAAAAAAAAAATTCCTATCAAAATTCTTGTTCAACAATATAATTTCTTTAGTACCAAACACACCACGTGCAGTATATGTATATTACTACATATGTTATATGTATAGACAATTAGATCTATAGTAATAGCGAGATACCATATTTCAAATCCCAAGTAAAATATGAGAAATAGAAAAAAAACGCACAGTAATCTTTCTCTTAACTTCTTTATCTCGATCATCAAATAACAGTGGTAAGGACGGAATCAGAAATTTAAGGTTGATGGGTAAATTATAATAAGGAAATAATGTTATAATTTTTAAAAAATAATTTAGGGGGCAATATATAAAATTTAAAAGATTTTTTTAAAATTTTCTAAAGTAAAATAAACAATTTTTAAAATTGTTGGGGGCGCAGCTCCCACCTCCCTTAGATTCGCTCTTGAACAGTAGCATGAGATGTTTAAACGCATTTAGTTCCTTGTGTAGTAATTTTGAAGGAGGAATTCTTACATGGACCGTGGACCCGTGGACCAACTGCATTGATGAGTTGTACCGTACAACTTATATTACACGCAGTATAACTTATCAATACAATTGGTCCATGAACCATTGGTTCATGCTAGAATTTTCCACTCTGACGACTCTTATCGTATTAATGGCATTGAAATTTGTCTTGGAAAAAAAAGATGAAAAATGAATTGACGATTCAAATTAAGTTTGACCAACTTGCAAGCATGATACATTGATGCCTTACCATTTTTGCGCTATTGCTTGTTACTTAAAGAAGTTAAAGAGGTCAAATCACTACTTATATATATATATATATATATATATATATATATATATATATATATATAAAATAAGAGTTGTAAAAGGTTATCATTGTGATATGTGCAACGTTTACACTCTTGTTGTGACACATAACAGTATTTTTTTTTATATTTGATGTATTTAATTTAAATAAATATTTAAAAAATATATATAAAAGATTATTATTCACATAAATGTTATCTAATAAATAAACTTTTAAAAATTTGAGAATAAATAAAAGTTAACACTTAATAAACTATTAAAAAAATCATGAAATCATAATTAAAATTTTTTTATTTGATAAGTTTTGTTTTACATTCTTTCATGTAACGGGCGAGTATTAAATTAGTATTTGATAAATGATGATAATTTATTATAATGAAAATATAAACATCAATTCTTTTCTAATATCACACCTTATTATAACTAAGGAACTAGTAATAAAAAAAAAAAAAACTTCCTCTAACTTGCTTAAGCTCATTATATTAAGATTCTTGAATTACTTCGTTTCCACGTCTTAGAATAGAATGGCAAGCTCATAATCATTCATGAAGTTGACGTATAATTATCTTTATTCTTAAATAATTGTTATTTTTGAAATTTTGTATAATAATTAGTCATTTCATAAAATTATGATTTTTTATTATTTTTCTAATTATACACTTATTATTTATTATTTTATTGAATAATAACATTAATTGAAGTTCATTTTTCAAATCAATTTTACAAATTCTAATATGAATAATTAGGTACTTTTTTTTTCTCAAAACTTTTTAATATGTATTAATCTTACAAAAGTGATGACAAATGATGGACTATAGTTTTTTTTTTTTTTTAATGGGAAGTAAAGATTTCAATTCACAACTTATACGAGACGATTAAGATGGTTTGAATACTCAAATACACCATATTACTCTCTTGTTTCAAAATATTTGTTAAGTTTTGAATGTTTTTTTTTAAAACTATTTATTATTTTATAAAATTAAAAATATATTTATTGTTTTATTTATTTTTATTATTTACTATCTCACTAAAATTTAATATTAATTAATTTTTAAATTTCAAAAAAAATTAATGAAGATGGTTGAACTTTTGCTCTTAAAACTCCATCTCTCTCTCTTAAAATACTAAAAATATTTTAAAATAAAAATAAAATATATTATTAATGCATTAAATATCATCTTCGGTTATGAAATTTTGATAATGTTAAAATAAAATTTATACAATAAGAAATCTCTAACTATTATTTGCACAATAATTTCTTCAAACTTCTTTCTTTCTTTTCTCTCACAATTTTCTCTAACAATTCTTTCACAAAATGATATATTTCTCAAGTTTGGAGAAGAATTCTATTTATAGAGCTCTTATTAGTGAAATTCATCATCTTCCACTAATATGCATTAGTGGTGTCTCCACTAATTCTTAATATTGGGCATCCATATCCACTAATGAAATTAGTTGAGTTTTCGCTATTCACTAATAATTTACAATACTCCCCCTTGGATGTTCATTATATAAAGAATATGCCTCATTAAAACTTTATTAGATAAAAATTCAGTGAAAAAAAAATTCTAGTGAAGAAAAAAGAGTACATATTCTATATGTCTACTTATTACTCTTCCTGATTAGATAATTCCTTTAAATCTTTGAACCGATACATATCGATTTTATATCTCAACTTATCAAATGTTGCAGTCGGTAAAGTTTTCATGAAAATATCTGCGAAGTTGTCACATGACTGAATTTGTAACACATTAATTTCACATTTCTTCTATAGTTCATGAGTAAAGAATAATTTTGGTGAAATATATTTTATCCGATCTCCTTTAATATATCCTCCTCGTAATTGAGTTATACAAGTTGTATTGTTTTCATAAAGAAGAATTGGAATATCTCTTATAGATGATAATCCACAACTTTCTCGGATATAATGAATCACTGATCTTAACCATACACATTCTCGACTTACTTCATGAATGGCTATAATTTCAGCATGATTTGAAGAAGTAGCTGCTATAGATTGTTTTGTAGAACGCCATGATATAGTAGTATTTTCATATGTAAATAGATAGCCCGTTTGAGAACGTGCTTTATGTAGATCAGATAAATAGCTAGCATCTATATAACCTATCAATGTTGTGTTGGTTTTATTTGAATAAAATAATTTGAGATCAATTGTACCTTGGAGATATCGAATGACATGTTTAATTCTATTCCAACGTCGTCGTGTTGGTGAAGAATTAAATATTATTAATAAATTGACAGTAAAGACAATATCAGGTCGTGTATTATTAGTAAGATATATCAATGCACTAATTGTACTGAGATATGGTACTTCATGACCAAGGAGTTATTCATCATCTTCTTGAGGTCGGAAATGATCTTTATACACATCTAATGATTGGACGATCATTGGAATACTCAATGGATGTGCTTTGTCTATGTAAAATCTTTTTAGAACTTTTGTTGTATATGTTGATTGATGAATAAATGTTTCACTTTTCAGATGTTTAATTTGTAAACTAAGAAAAAATTTAGTTTTACCAAAATTATTGATTTCGAATTTTCTTTTTAAATAATCAATTGTTTATTGGAGTTCTTATGGAGTTCCAATAAGATTAATATTATCAACATATATAGCTAATATCACAAATTTAGAATCAGGTTTCTTAATAAAAACACATGGATATACGTGGTCATTTTTAAATACTGCTTTCAATAAATATTCACTCAGACAATTGAATCACATGCGCCCAAATTGCTTCAGGCCATATAATAATTTCTACAACTTGATAGAGTAATTTTCACGAGAATAATATTTATATGTTTTGGACATGCGAAATCCTTTGGGGGTTTTCAGGTAAATATTATTTTCTAAATTTCCATACAAGTAAGTGATGGAAAACGCAGAAACAGGAGAGCATGCACCATACGAAAAAAAATTGGAGAAAAATAAAACGTGAACCATAAAGGCCATGCGGAAGCGTGAAGATCATACATTTGAGTTCCTTAACCCTCTTAGGTTGCGTTGGAACAGATTGAACGGTTGGAATCGCCTCGCTTTGCACACTTGAAGGAGCTTCCGGTTGAACACCCGCTAGCCTTCGACTTCGCCTTGTTTGCATTAACGCTTAGCTCTCCAGCTCTCGGGATATTCCTCAGTCTAACCTCTAGTTGGTGAACATAATGGGAAAGAGAAACGGTCTCAATTCTCCTTGGTTCGCTCGCTATTGGTTAGCAAAGAACAAGGGAAAAACAAGAAGAAGGAGAGAGACCTTGAGAGAGAGAGACTCACGTGAGTGACGTGAGTCTTGTGGCTTGGGAAAGAAAAATTAGGGTTTTTCCTTTTCAAATAGTTGTTTATATTTTGCCTAAACTAGGTCTCTCAATCTCTGATAAACATCTCCCCGGGATTTCAAAATACCCGGATGTTATCCTGAGAAACAGTTTGGCCTAACCTTAAACTCTTCTTAACCGTATCTGGAAAAAATCCTAAGGTCCAAGCTATTGGACCAGATAAATATTTATTATTTTTCTTGGACCCAAAAAGGCCCAAAATAATAAATATTAATTATTTATTTCCTAGGCTTACATAAGTAACCCAATAAATAATTAATGAGCCCAAATGAACCATAATAATTAATCTTTAATTATTTATTTCTTGGGCCTATATAAATAATCCAATAAATAATTAAACATTAATTATTTCCCCTAATTTAAGCCCAGGTTAATTTCTTAATTATTCATACTGGACCTAGGCCCTGAATAATTAATTAACCAAATAAACTAGATAATTAATTTCTCTCAACTTCTATTTTATTTATTTATTTATTTATTTTATTCCAGTCCAATAATAAATTAGACTTCCTGAATAAAATAAAATAAAATAAAATAAAATAAAATAAAATCCTCTTCAACTGAGACCAATTCCTCAACCCAAAAATAGTTAGGACTTACGGGCTATCCCGAGGACCAAAAAGACACATCGCCTTGGCTGCTAAAATGACCAAAATACCCCTGCCATATAAATAGTTGTATTTTGCATTTTAAATATTTCCTAATATCACCATAAGGAAATATTGACCCCAAGGACAATGCTGCATTCGCAAAGTCTCCGACCTACAGGTGAAATGACTAAAATACCCCTCTACACATCGCCGTACATTTAGAGAGGAAGAAGTGTACTAACATCCCCCTAAATGACATCTACCATCCTTAGGCTTCTAGTCCAATGATCCACGACTTCCTGGAGTGTTTCTGCTTTCCAAGGGAGCTACCCTAAAGCAAACATCCAAGTCATGTTTCCCAGGGCCCTGGATAATTTAGACCATTCGGACAACCACAAGGGGCGATATAGTGCAGAAACTATGTTGTATAAGTCTGTATTAACTAACTAGTCACACATACCCAACATGCAAGTATATTGGCCCTATGATAGAACCTCAATTACAGCAAATCAAAGTATATGCTTCCAGCTTCGCTAGACCACTAACTCATACTCAAGTCTCAGAGTACTAGTCCACGCTGTAGCGGTAATAGTCTAGGTTTTTACCATATAGTACTTTGAGAAACCACTACTACAGGTCCTGTTCTACGTATTCGAAATACGCTTATGTCATGAAGTGAGTGGACTACCCACTGGCTAAAGGTAAGCCATTCCCCATTTGGAATTCATAACATAATAACCTAAACATGATGAGGTTCCAGTCTCATCAATAGGTTAAGAACAAATGTTTATGTATTAAATAACCCGTGATCCATACCTTACTGTGAACGACCACCATTCACATGGATCACTTATTTAAACACAATGGGTCTGTTCCAAATGAAAATCGTGCACAAACAAAAAGTAAATTCACAAACAATTTCTGAAAATAAATTCTTTTATTAAATAATTCGATTTTACATCAGAAACCTAGTCTAAGAGGGCATACAATCTAACAATCTCCCACTTGCACTCTAAGACTAGGTAAGTCTATAGGTGCCCACCCCTATGGCGTCTAAGTGTCTCTTGAAGACTCTCTCAGCCAAAGGCTTAGTGAATGGGTCTGCTAGATTGTTTTTTGAGGTAATATGCTCCACCACGACTTCCCGTCTCTGGATGAAATCCCGGATCAGGTGGTACTTCCTCTCGATGTGTTTCCCCTTCTTGTGGTTCTGAGGCTCCTTAGATTGCGACACTGCTCCAGTGTTGTCGCAATACATCACAACCGGCCTGTCCATATGTGGTACGACTCCAAGTTCTGAAAGAAACTTCCGGAGTCAGATTGCTTCCTTGGACGCTTCCGAAACTCCCACATACTCAGCTTCCATGGTTGAGTCAGCAATACAAGATTGTTTGATACTCCTCCATGAAATTGCTCCTCCAGACAAGGTGAAGACATATCCACTAGTGGATTTTCTCTCATCCTTATCCGCCTGAAAGTTTGAGTCTGTGTATCCTGCAGGAACCAAATCATCAGCCTTGTAAACCAGCATATAATCTCTCGTTCTCTTGAGGTACTTGAGAATATGCTTTACAGCTTGCCAATGAACCTCCCCTGGGTTTGACTGATATCTGCTAACTAAGCCCACGGCAAAGCAGATATCTGGCCTAGTACACAGCACAGCGTACATGAGACTTCCCACAGCTCGAAGCGTAGGAATCCTACTCATTCTGTCCTTTTCTTCTTGAGACTTAGGACAGTCCTTCGAAGAAAATGACAACCCATGTCTGCAAGGGATTAGAGCTCCCTTGCATGAGTCCATACTGTACTTGGCCAGCATCTTGTCAATGTATGTCGCTTGGGATAATCCTAACATTCTCTGCTTCCTATTTCTAAGAAGCCTAATCCCGAGAATGTAGCTGGCTTCTCCCAAATCCTTCAAACTAAATTGACTAGACAGCCAAACCTTTGTAGATGACAATGTCCCTACATCATTTCCAATGAGTAGAATGTCATCCACATACAGGACAAGAAAAACCACATTGATGCCTTCAAGTTTCCTGTACATGCATGGTTCATCTTCGTTTTGAATAAAACCATAAGACTTTACAGTCTCATCAAAACGAATGTTCCATGCTCTTGATGCCTGCTTAAGTCCATAAATGGACTTCTTAAGCTTGCAAACCATGTGTTCCTGGCCTTCAGCAATGAAGTCTTCCGGTTGGGACATATAGATGTCTTCGCTAAGATGGCCATTCAAGAATGCCGTATTGACATCCATTTGCCATATCTCGTAGTCATAGTGACAGGCGATAGCAAGGAGGATGCGAATGGATTTAAGCATGGCTACCGGGGAAAAGGTTTCCTCATAGTCGATACCCTCTTTCTGAGTATACCCTTTCGCCACAAGCCTAGCTTTGAAGGTTTCCACCTTCCCATCCGCTCCTCTCTTCCTCTTGTATACCCACTTGCACCTAATGGGTTTTATCCCTTCAGGTGAAGCTACAAGAACCCAAACCTGATTGAGGTACATAGACTCAATCTCGGCTTTCATTGCTTCATGCCACAGATTTGCATCGGCATCAGCAATAGCCTCCTCGTATCTAGCGGGGTCTTGTTCCCGATGGTCGGAGACCAGCTCAAAGGCTTCTCCAGTCCATCTATCCGGAACCCTAGACACTCTCCCACTACGACGAGGCTCCATTTGCACGAGCTCTTGAGGCCGTGCCTCTTCTTGTTCCAAAATCGGGTCGAAGAAGTTGATTCCGTAGATAACTTCTCCCGAAGTTCCAACCTCGTTGAACCTTTAGTGGAAGTACTTTGATCATCTTCCAAGTATCTAGCATTGGTACTGACTAGTACCTTCTGCTCCTTAGGATGATAAAAGTAGCCTCCTTTTATCCCTTTTGGATACCCAATAAAATAGCATAATTCTGATCTTGGTTCCAACTTGTCTCCCTTGATCAGTACATAAGCTGGACACCCCCAAATCCTGAGATGATTCGGATTTGGCTTACGCCTGATCCACATCTCATAGGGAGTCCTAGGTACCGACTTGGAAGGCACCAAGTTCAGAATATATGCCGCTGTTTCCAGGGCATATCCCCAGAAGGATACTGGAAGAGTAGCATGAGACATCATGCTTCGGACCATTTCCATCAACGTCCTATTCCTTCTCTCAGCTACTCCGTTCTGCTGGAGGGTTCCCGGCGCATAGAGTTGGGATACTATCCCATGATGTACCATGTAGTCATTGAATTCACCTAGGAGGTACTCTCCACCACGATCCGATCGTAAGGTTTTGATTAATTTACCTGTCCGACGCTCCACTTCAGCCTTAAACTCTTTGAACTTGTCAAAAGAGTCAGACTTGCGTCTCATCAGGTAAATGTAACCATACCTCGTACAATCATCCGTGAACGTGATGAAGTACTCAAAACCTCCCCTAGCTGGTGTAGACAATGGACCGCACACATCAGTGTGAACAAGACTCAACACCTCATTGGCTCTATCCGCCTTTGGTGTAAAAGACCTTTTGGTCATTTTTCCCATCAGGCAGGATTCACACTGAGGCCAACTTTCCAATCTCAATGAGCCCAAAGGCCCATCATGGATTAGCCTCCGAATCCCGGTCGAGTTAATATGACCCAACCTCGGATGCCAAAGGTATGAATCATTGATATTGGTCTTTCTCTTATTAGTTAAAGGTTCGGACAGAGCGTTATTTGATTGGTTGTTAATAGGGTTTAAAAAGAACAAATTTCCATATATGTGCCCAAGTACATAAAATTTCTCCATCTCTACCGATAGAAATACCGGAATGGAAAGATACGTAATATCCTTGATTAATAAGTTTTGCAACCGAAATCAAATTCCGACGAAAACCAGGTACATATAAAATGTCTTTTAAAACCACTATCTTATTACAATAAAAAATAAGATCCAGCTCTCCCACCGCAAGGGCCCGGACTTGTGCTCCATTACCCACTCGAAGCCCATGTTCGCCCTTCTTGAGTCTTCTTATCTTCCTAAACCCCCGCAAGGAGTTACGGATATGATCGGTGGCTCCCGAATCAACAATCCAAGTGGAAGTTGATCCTACCATTGATATGGACTCTAGATAGTAAACATTACCCGTGGGGTTTTTCTTGGCTCGAAGATCCTGGACACTCTTTTTCCAAGTATCCCTTCTTTCCACACTTGAAGCACTTGCCCTTTGGTTTGTCCTTGGGCTGGTTCTTGGGTCGAGTCGTCGCATTTCCCTTCTTCCTCTTGAACTTTCTGGGCTTAGGCCCAGTTCTTGAAGAAGAGACCTTAGCAATCATGGCCTTAGACTGCGGCTTCATGACCTTCTCCGCCATCTGGAGCTCCTTCATCAGTTCAGTCAAACTCATGTTCAACTTGTTCATGTTATAGTTTAACTTGAACTGAGTGAAAGAGCCTGATAGAGATTCGAGAACCATGTCAGGGTCAATGACAGCCCCTAAGATTTCTGCCTCCTTGAAATTGTACTCATAATTTAATTATTTGAGCAAGTAATCTCGCAAACGCCAAATTGCGAGTAGATAATAAACACACATGTGACTATCGGGATGATACATCAATTAAGATCATAAAATATCTGAATGGTCCACATGGTAGATGAATAGGTCCACAAATGTCTCCGTGAATCTGTTCAAGAAATGTAGGACTTTCAGTTCCTACTTTTATTGGTGATGGTCTAATAATTAATTTTCTTATAGAACATGCAGTACATGAGAATTTTTCTTATGTCAATATCTTTTTATTTTTTAATGGATGACCATGTGTATTCCCAATTATTCTTCTCATCATGGTAAACCTCGGATGATTTAACTGGTCATGCCAAATGTTAAAAGTAGTAGGATCAGTAAACTTGTGATTTACTAGATAATGAATTTCAATCGTACGTATTTTTGCAAAATATAGGTCAATAGAACAATACGGTAATTTTTCTAATACAAATTTTTTACCCAAATTAATTTGAATAACATAGAGATGTTCAATACCATTTTCCTCATTTGTTTCTACATGATACCCATTTCTACAGATATCTTTAAAACTCAATAAATTTCCTCTGAATTTTGAGGAAAATAGTGCTTTATCAATAGTAATTGTTGTTCCTTCAGGCAATAATATACTAGCTCTTTCGGAGTCTTCAATCACATTTGTACTATCGTTTATAGTATAAATATTTATTTCTCCCATTTTGAAATAAGAAAAATATGTATTATTTTTTAGTATGGTGTGTGTAATTTTACTATTAATAATACATACATCATCAGTAACAACAACTTTCTGAACAAAAATATGTGTATGCAAACGTAAATATTATTAAAATATAATAAAAATTTAAAAAATATCAGGGTGATGCATTAGTTCTTTTAGACACTGTTATCATCAATTAAATGGTCTATCCTACCGTTTGAGTGTTCAAAAAAATCAGATACATCCATATGGGTAATATTGATATTAAGATCTTTTGGATCAATATCATCATCCTCAGCATTACTCTCTGGATGTTGAGAAAAATTTACTTCAACATTTTTATATTTATTTTTCAGTGAAATTTGATATAATTTTACTAAATGTTTGGCCGTACAACAATTACATTACCAATGACCTTTTATGCCACATCTATAACACTTATCTTCATATTTTTTTTCAATTTCCTTTTCTTTTCCCTTATTATATTTTTTGTTCCACTTCAGGTGGCCCGTATTTCTCACAGTTTGATTATTATTATGATAAGGGAAATATTGAGCGTGTCCTCGGCCACGACCATAATCACGGCCATAACCACAGCCACAACTACGACTATAACGATGGCTTCTATTGGAGCCAATAACATTTACTTCTGGGAGTGCTGTTGAACTAATTGGTCTGACTTCATGATTTCTCAATAATAATTCATTATTTTTCTCTGCAATGAGTAGGACAATAATTAAATCTGTAAATTTTGTATACCATTTTTTTGATATTATTATTGCAGGACAATATTTGAGGCATGAAAGGTGGAGAATGTCTTCTCCAACATATCTTTATCAGTAACTTTTTCTCCGCATAATTTTAACTGAGATGTAATTTTATACATCGCAGAACTATATTCATTTACGATTTTAAAATCTTACAACTTCAGGTGCAACCATTCATACTGTGCAATTGGTAGTAAACTATCTTCAGGTGATCAAATCTTTCTTTTAAATTTACCCACAGAATATATGGATCTTTTTCAATAAGATATTTTTGTTGAGATGACGATGAATAAAAATAAAAGATTTGACCTTTTGTTGTGCAGATACACTATTGTTTTCTTGAATAGTTTCCCTTCAGCATTTAGATATATATTTGCATTAAGAACCCATGATATATAATTTTTTTTAGAAATATCAATGGTTACAATTTCGAATTTAGTAAGGTTAGCTATAGAGATCAATAAATGCGTACCTATCTTCTGACTTTTATAACAGTAGAGACTCGTACTTTAGTCTTTTGGCTTTTGTAACGGTAGAGATTCGTGCTGATAACGTATTATGAAATTTTGGTAGTGTTAGAATAAAATCTATACAATAAGAAATCTCTAACTATCATTTGTACAGAAATTTCTTTAAACTTCTCTCTTTCTTGTCTCTCACAATTTTCTCTAATAATTCTTTAACAAAATGATATATTTCTCAAGTTTGAAAAAGAACTCTATTTATAGAGCTCTTATTAATATAATTCATTATCTTTCACTAATATACATTAATAATATCTCTACTAACTCTTAATAATAAACATCCATATTTACTAATAAAATTTATAAAACTTTCATTATTTCACTAATAATTCACAACATCTTCCGTAAACTTCTTCTAATATCCATGCCAACTTCTTCTAAAGTAGTAGCACCGAGCCATGGTGTGGGCCATCCCGGCCACATGGGACAACTTCGAATGGTGGCTTTTATTATCCGCTTCGCATCGCAACCCAAATTCAGTACCGTGAGTCATCAATCGCTCCATTTCCGAAACTCCACAGTCCAAACCAACCCATAAAAACCGTGGCATTTCAATGAAGTATATTCCTTTCTTTCACATTACCCAAAAACCCCAAAGTCTACTTTGTAATTACACTTCCCGTCCCACGGTACCGACCACCTAAAACGTTATTACCTTCCCGGGTTACTTTCGTCATCGAAAAAGAATGCTTTCCGTACCCCACGTTCTACCTAAAGGCGGCCAGGTCAAATCTCCGAATTACCCTAGGTTAACGGATAATATCGTTCCAAATCTAAGGGTGTAATAGTCAAATCAGACGGCGGAATTGCTGTCGGGCCAATGTAAAATAATAAAATAAAAAGGAGGACGTGAATGGTCCGCGCACACCACAAAAGGTTGCTCTGGAAAAGCGAAGACAGAGAGAGAGAGAGGAAGTTCGTTTAGAGACGTTATCGGATTTCACCGCTTCCTATCCGCCGGATTTTGGGAACTCCGTTCACGTCCGGCTAGGGTTTCTTCTCTTGCCACTGTCCGGTTTAGGGCTTTTGGTTACTCATTGTTTACAGTAACAACAAGTCAAATTCTGTTAATTTTGTCTAACTACAAGCCTTTCGAAATAAGGAGGGTGTCTTGTTTGTGATTTTCCTCCCTTGTTGGTGTGCTTATGAAGTTGTTGAATTTCGCGATCTGGAACTCCGAGAATTGTGGGGGTTCAGTTTGGGGAATTTAAGTGATGTTCACCCCTCAGAAGAAGCCTTGGTCAGGGTGGTTGCTGACGCCGAGGAGGGAACAGAATGGGTCTGCTTCCGAACCCGGCACTTCGAACCTTGGGAACGGGGAGGTGGTCGGGAAGGAAAAGGGGATAGCTTTCCCTCAATCTCCACCGGGCAATTCCAAAGCTGAAAAGTATGCGGCTGTGGATAAGGAAGCCCTTTGTGAAAAGCTCGTCAAGCTCGAAACTGAGGTTAGCACGGAGTAGTGGTACAAAATTGGTGGTTGCATCCGCTTTTATTTTCTGTTTGTTTTGTTTGCTGTATTGGTAGTTTTCTCGGGATTTGTGTGATCTATTATTAGTTTGTGATCTTCTACAGTTTTAATGGAATTGATTTAGACCTTTCGTGAAGGATAGGAGGCCTTACTAAATTTTCAAAATATGCAACAGACTATAATTTCAAAAGGTTTTTTTAGTGTGAGCTTTGGGGCTGTCACGTTTTATTTGTGAAGATGTTTTTATTTCACGGAGCGGTGATAGTGCCTGATTAACTTCTGCAACTTGTTTTTAATCTTTTTTTTTTTTTTTTTTTGTTGGCGTCAAATAATAAGTGAATGAAGGAAATCAATTATCTATCTTACTTTGAGCCTGAGCAATGCATCTGTTTTGTAGCTTTTTGAATACCAGTACAACATGGGCCTCCTCCTGATTGAAAAAAAAGAGTGGGATTCTAAGTATGAAGATCTTAGGCAAGCTTTGGCCGAGGCAAATGATGTCTACAAAAGAGAACAAGCTGCACATTTGATTGTAGTGTCTGAAGCGGAGAAGCGGGAAGAGAACTTAAGAAAGGCATTGGGTGTTGAAAAGCAATGTGTGGTTGATGTATGATTGCCACTTCAACTTTACAGTTTCTCTTATTTCCAATTATAGATGTCTGCATTGTCATGACTACATATGCTTGCTACTGCTTGATGCGTTTTTCATCACTTGAAAACAGTCTTTTCTGAAATTTTATATATGTATTAAAGGTGGTCTGGAAGTTTACATTATTGGTGTTGGGGAGGGGGGGGGGGGGGAGGGACCATTTTTTCTATGAGCATAGTTGCCATTCTATTTAGAAGATTTTATTGATTGGGATTTTTGTTCATAACTTGTACACTATATTCAACTGATGCTGAATTGTTGCAATCCTGTTGCAGAAATGATTATATTGTAAGGGAAAAGAGGAAATTTGTCTTATTATCCTGATTTTCCATGGCATTAAGTCCTAAAGTCTTATAGGCTTTTGAATGAGAATGCGTGTCATGTATAAAATATTTTAAATATGCAGAGTTGTTGGTTTAAAATATTTTTTATTACTATTCTCTCAAAGTTGTCCTTTTCACCTATGGATAATTTTGGACACACAAATCTTGCATTTCAATGATCAAAGACATGGGTGGTGATTGTGTATCTGTAATATTTTTGAAGTCTTTAAAGGGTTTGCAGGTAGGTTTTAAGTCTGTGATTCATTCATATGCATGGGGGTTAATGCATCTTAGTTGAAGAATTTTTGTGTTGGTTGTTGCAGCTAGAGAAAGCTCTACGCGAGATGCGATCAGAATATGCAGAGATTAAGTTTACAGCTGATGCAAAATTGTCAGAGGCGAAATCTTTAGTCACTAATGTTGAAGAAAAATCCTTGGAGGTGGAAGCAAAGTTGCGTTCTGTGGATGCCAAGCTTGCAGAAGTGAGCAGAAAGACTTCAGAAATTGAAAGGAAGTCACAGGAGTTGGTTGCTCAAGAAAATGCACTTCGCCATGAACGGTCTTCTTTCGTTGCTGAGTATGATCTTTAATGAAATGAAACCTGTCTGGATTCTTATTCTTGACTATTGAAGTTTATTGTCTCTCATTTGATAATTTTTCCTGTTTTGCAGGCGTGAAGCACATGAAACAATGATCTGCAAGCAAAGGGAAGATTTACGAGAATGGGAGCAGAAGTTACAGGAGGGTGAAGAAAGACTTGCTGAAGGTCGAAGGTTGCTCAATCAAAGAGAGCAGAAGGCAAATGAGAGTGATAAGATTTGGAAGCTGAAAGAGAAAGAACTTGAAGATACACAAAAGAAGATTGATGAAGCTAATTTAGCTTTAAAGAAGGAAGGAGAAGATATAGGAAAGCGGTTGTCGAGCCTTACTTTAATGGAAAAGGCAAGTTTATCCAATGCACACAGAATGTTTTAGCTCTTTATGGAAAATGCTCTCTTAGTTGTGTTTATGTGGATGCAGGAAGCTGATAAGATGAGAAAGAGCTTAGAAGTAAAGGAGAAACAGTTACGAGAATTGGAGGAAAAGCTAAATGAAAGAGAGAAAGTGAGTAATAGTTTATCTGCTCATTTCATATAATGCATCTTGTAGGCTTTCACAAAGATATTTAATTGGTAAGGCATCTGGTTTGGTCTTACATTGTTTCGTGTCTTGTAAATTATATGACTTTTCCCATCTTGGGACCATCAGAACTTTTTTTCTATGTATTGAATCCCTGGAAAATACATCGATGGGAATAAGTTGGGTGGAGGATACTGCATCCACTTTCAAAAAATTTCTTACGTGCTAGATTTATGAGTAACCTCTGGAAAATACATTGATGGGAATAAGTAAGTTGGGAGGAGGATCCTGCATCTGCTTTCAAAAAATTTCTTACATGCTAGATTTATGATTAGTCTACATCCATAGTGGCTTTACCATGAGGATGTAAGTCATGCTGTTCTGTACTGGAAACACCCTGAATAACTTGTGGTGCTCTAGTGCAGAAACTGAGTTGAATGGTTTTGTGTTCTGAAGTCATTACATTTTCGACACTTCCATTATTGTGAGTCTATTGCCTGTTCTCCAATCATCATTCTGCTAGTGTCTTCTCTCTGTCATTAGGGTACTGCATCATTTTTGTGAGATCACTGGTGGGGTGGGTGTGGGGAGTCGAACCTGAATGTCTTCGGTTAAAAGATGGTCATTCTGCTTAGTGGTGATGGGTTAATCATGTACTTATATCTTTTCTAACTCTTTATTGTCTTCAGGAGGAGATGCAGAAGCTTTTGGATGAACACAGGGGTGTCCTGGATATGAAGGCACGGGAGTTTGAACTGGAGATGGAACAGAAAAGAAGATTGGTGGATGAAGAATTAAAAAACAAGGTAGTTGATGTGGAGAAGAAAGAATCTGAACTTAACCACATGGAAGAGAAGATCAGAAAACGAGAGCAGGCAGTTGAGAAGAAATCAGAGAAAGTGAAGGACAAAGAAAAAGAAATTGAATTGAAATCAAAATCTCTAAGGGAAAGAGAAAAGTCACTGAAAATTGAGGAAAAGAACTTGGGGAATGAGAAGAAACATTTACTTGCTGATAAAGAGATCTTGCTTGCCGAGAAGACTGAGCTGGAGAAAATCAGGACTGATATTCAAAACCAACTAGAAACGCTACATAAAGAGAGGGAAGATCTCAAAGTAACTGAAGATGAGAGATCAGAACATGCTCGACTTCAACTGGAGTTGCAACAGGAGATAGAGAATTGTAGACTTCAACAGGAATTGTTTCTGAAGGAGACTGAAGACCTGAAGCAGGAAAGATTGAGATTTGAGAAAGAATGGGAAGAACTAGATGTGAAAAGTGCTGATATCAAGAAAGAATTTGTGGATATTGCTGAACAGAGAAAAAACATGGAAAAACTTAAGCATGCAGAAGAGGAAAGATTGAAGAATGAGAAGCTGGAAACACAAAGTCATGTGCAGAGAGAGTTGGAAGCACTTAAAGTGGCTAAGGATTCATTTGCTGCTAGTATGGAGCATGAAAAGTCTGTGCTAGCTGAAAAAATTCAAAGTGAGAAAATGAAATTGCTTCATGAATTTGAAACTCAGAGAACAGAACTTGAGAGTGGAATTCAGAGGAGGCAGGAAGAGATGGACAGTAGCTTACGTGATAGGGTGAAAGCCTTCGAGGAAAACAGAGACAGGGAACTCAGCAATATCAATTCCCTGAGGGAAGTGGCACGTAGAGAAATGGAAGAGATGAGAGTAGAAAGACTTGTCACTGAGAAAGAAAAGCAGGAAATATCTACAAACAAGCAGCATCTTGAAATGCAGCAACTTGGAATGCAAAAAGACATTGATGAGCTTGTGAGTCTTAGTAAGAAGTTGAAGGACCAGAGGGAGCGATTCCTAAAGGAAAGAGAACGCTTTGTTGACTTTGTTGAAAAGCAGAAGAGTTGCAACACCTGTGCTGAATTAATTCGAGATTTTGTGCTCTCTGATCTTCAATTTGAAAATATAGAGGCCCCTACATTGCCTAGAGCAGCTGAGAATTATGTGGAAGCTTTTCATGGTACGTCTGAGAGGGTACAGATCGAGTTTTCCCCTGCTGTAGATAAATCAGGATCTCCTGCCTCTGGCGGAACTGTGTCATGGCTTCGAAAATGTACCACAAGGATATTCGGATTGTCACCTAAAAAAGCTGAACTTGAGGGTGCTCAAGATGTGACCAATCAGCCGTTGCAACTGGAGGGTGTCAATGTTGAATCACAAGAAATATTACAAAGTGCCAGAAACGAACCAGAACTGTCATTGGCATATGCAGATGATTCTTTTGATGTCCAAAGAATTCAATCCGACAGCAGCATGAGAGAGGTTGAAGTTGGCTCAGATCATTCTGGTGATGAGCAGAGGTCCCAGCATTCTGATGCCAAGACAACTCGTAAGAGAGGCAGACATAAAGTTGATAGAACACAGTCTGTAAAGGCTGTGGTTGCAGAGGCCAAGGCTTTTCTTGGTGAAGCTCTTAAAGAGGATGAGAGCCAGCATGCTAACGGTAATGCAATAGGAAGTTCTGGGCATATCAATGAGGAAAGCAGGGGAGAACCAGGAGAAACTACTGGAAACAAAAGAAAGCGAAATAAGGCGCTGACATCGCAAACAACTGCAAGTGAGCATGAGGGTGAACATAGTGGACATTCAGAAAGTGTCAATGTCACAGGTGAACGCCAGAGGAAGAGGAGACAAAGAGTTGCACCACTTGTTCAGGCACTTGGTGAAAGGCGATACAATCTCCGACCCAAAACGTATGTTATTCATCTTAATATATACTACTATTTTGTGAGTATGCAGTTTATGCATAATGTAGTCTGCATATTGCTTCTTAGGCTTGAGATTACAAAATTGTTATAGTGATGGCGAGTGCTTTGGTGCTCCATTGTCCTTGCATTATCTTAATGATGATGGATTTTAACAGGTAACCGTATGCATTGCCCACATTGTCAGATGATGTCCAGAGTATTTTGTGTAATGGTGCATTTATTACCTTCTGCTATTGATTGCCAAGTGTCTTCAACCCCCTCCCCCTCCTCTTTCCCCCACTGCCATTAACCTTAACCTTCCTGCTACTAAGATGCACATGATTGATTTAACTTGCCTCTTCTTTTGTATAATAATTATTGAATAGGCATTAAAATGGTTCAGTATTCCTACTGAATAAGGCATTTGTAATGGTTCAGTGCAGCTGCAGTTGTAGCCAATGGAACATTGCCTAACCTCTCCAAGGGGCGCAAAAAGGAAACAGCAGGTCATAGAGGTTCCGGGCACACTATTCCGAACTTAAGAGCTACACCTTCTAATAATGGTGATGTTGGTGAAGCTTCAAGGGAAGAAATCGACAATTTTAATGCCGAACATGGTCCTTCCACTATGGCTGCTGAAGGAGATGACACTGAAGTTAAAAGCCTTGAGCCTGCACACGAGTTTTCAGCAGGGAGTCCTGCTGAAGGCGATGACACTGAAGTTAAAAGCCTTGAGCCTGGACACGAGTTTTCAGCAGGGAGTCCTATGAAGGTCTCTCTCTCTCTCTCTAACATGCGCAAGCTGAGCATTTCATTCTACCAGTGTATCTATCTTGTGTTGTATTAAATTGTGTCTAGTTGTTACATAGTGTGGGCATACGAAACTCGATATGGGAGTGAGAACTTGGTTTGAGAGATTTCTGCTGATGGATTGTTGACAATTGTAGGTGATAAAATGGATATTCGAGGTAAGGATATGGTGAGTTTTGTTTTAGAAATGTTTGGAATCATATGGTATAATTCTAAAAAAAGATGAAGTCAGCAGCCACTTTTATGGGGGGAAATCAATCATGAGACTGAATGTTACTTTTCTTGATTTTTTTTGCGTGGAATCATATTATTTTTCTGCGTCCCTGTGTGTGCATGCACTTGCCATTTTTCGTTCCTCACGGTGTGTTCTTTTAGCATAATTTTCTGTCTTCGCTTTATGTGGTATCAACAAGAAATGATGCTTAGAAGGGTTTTAACTTCTTGTCTGCGCATATAGTTCATGAACTATACTAACAGATACTCCTCAATGCACCATTTTGCAGATGAATGATGCAGTGGGAACCCAGGATGGAGATTTTGGCACCGAAAACAATTTGGTAGCTGCAGTGGGAACCCTGGATGGAGATCTTGGCACCGAAAACAATTTGGTAGCTAATTTGGATGGTAGCGATGAGGTGAATGGGACGCCAGAAAGGGCCAGGGAGGACAGTAATATGGAGAACCAAAGTGATAACCGGGAGGAAGACGATGAAGATGATGAGGTGGACCATCCTGGTGAAGTGTCTATTGGTAGGAAACTATGGACTTTTCTGACGACATAATGATGCCTGATTTTACCTGTACTCTTTTTATCCTCGTTAGGAATTCTCTTCGTTTTGCTGCCAGTTGTCATCCTTTTAGTGGTGTGCATTACTAGTTTAGGACCTAGATTGTCGGGGAGGCCCAGTTTAGGTAGGGGTACCCTTGTTCTTATGATTAGGCTGTGAGGTATTTTGTATTGATTGACAATTTAAATGTCCATAATG
Source organism: Voacanga thouarsii (assembly GCA_026120185.1). Taxonomy (NCBI): domain Eukaryota; kingdom Viridiplantae; phylum Streptophyta; class Magnoliopsida; order Gentianales; family Apocynaceae; genus Voacanga; species Voacanga thouarsii. The sequence goes on from JANUWF010001017.1 coordinate 10,651,818, forward strand.
TAGTAATTTTGGCCACAGCGATGTAACACTAGATTGTCTGTAGTCTAACATTGGATCTTGACTTACCTCGATTGTTTGTATTAAATTAAAGGATGGTTTTCAAGTCTTTGAACCAAAAACTTCTACGTTTATTACTGCTGATGGTCTGAAGCAATATCTAGGTTGCGTTATTTTATTTTTTTGTTTAATCTGTTGATTAGTCTCGACATTTAGAATGGAGCAATGAAAGGAGCTTGGCCGCTCTGCCATTGCATGCCATCCCTCTTGCGAACTTGTTTAGATCTCCTTGTCTCCTCCTATTCTTTTCTTTCAGGTGCGCATATCCTGAGTAAGAATGAAAACTTTGGCTGGAGTAACTCACTTTTGCGGGCCAACATATTGAAGTGTTTCCCCAAGTTACTTGGTCAGATTCAGTTTAGGACAAAAACTGCAGGGTCGAGCAAGTTAATACCCGAAATGGCATCACTAAGAAGTTTGGAGTCCCTCTTCACACGGCCTTGGTGCTTCCATATTGCATAAGCGGTTAAATGCATCCATCGTATGGCTTTGGGTTGAATAAATTTAAAAAGCTGCTCCGTTGGAAAGGGAAGCTCCTTTCTAGGGTGGCCTGGATTAAATTCATGACCAGCATTCCAGCATATATTATCCAGAGCACTCGTGTTCCGAGCAGCACCATTGAGGAAATTGGGAGAGGCAATTGCAAGTTCTTCTGGGGAAAGGAGGAAAACCATAAAAGAATTCATACTATTGCTTCGGTGACTATTAGTAAGCCTAAGGCCAATGGTGGTCTTGGACTGCAGCGACTAAAGAAGTGGAATACAGTGACACTGGCTAAGCTGGCATGGAGAATATATAAGAATCGGAAGCTCTATGGGCAAAATTGTAGCGCAGCATGGGGAGAGCCTAAGGCAGCAAACCTAATGCAGAGCGTTGCACATTTATAGAAGTATTCTGAAGAGAGGCGGGGGCAAAACAAAGTGGCAGCCCAGTGAGCAGCCCTTGATTGACTGTGCACTGCAGCAAGTGAAACAACACTTAGACACAGGGGAAGGTCAAAGAATTTTGGTAGGTGGTTATTGTACAAACGAACTGTTGTTTTTACGACTAGATCCTTTTCTAGCAAAGGAGATTTGGCGCCGACTAGTGAAACCTGAGTTTCTGCACATATTCTCCACTAAATCTTCCACCAAGCGAGGGGTGGATTTGGATGGATTTGCACCTTTCCCAGCCTCTGGTTTGAGTAGTCAGCATGCAGACTGGGAATATGTATTTAGGGAAGCTGTGTATTCTACCAGCTGGCGGCCTTGGAATAAGCTTGTTCATCAGCTTATGGTTATGGATTCAGATGTCGGTCCGTGGATCACATCAGGCCTGATAATATTGAACACGATATGTCAATACGATACGAAAACGATACGGTTATAGTAGGTTAGGATTGAGGTTTCGCAGATTTAGGTCGAAACAGGTCGACTTATTTAACTTTAAACATGTTCGGGTCATAAATAGGTTCAATCCGCAAATCCATTTAATTTTTTTAAATACTTTTTGTAATACCTTACAAATTTTACTATAGAAAATTAGATAATTTAATTTTTTTACATGAATTAAATTTTATTATATGAATTATTTGTGTGTCTATTTTGTTTAAATATATGAGACCTCTTAAGGAAAATAAATGATGTTAATGTAGCTATTTGCTTGATATATGGTGAACGAATCATTCTTAATTAATTGTTATTTAGTATTTATAATAATATTATTATTACAATGACTTTTAATTAGAGAAAATAATTTCTTGAACAATCCAGTTTTATTGTAAAACGATATTTATTTAGATTTTTAAGATTAAATCTTATGAATTTATTGAGATCTCTAGATATTTAGTTGGATGATTTGTTATTTTATTGGTTATTTATAACTTTATAGGTTGTTTTATTTGTTTTTTTTTAATTTCATATGGTTTGATTTAATTTTTTAAATTTTTTTTAATATAATGAGTGAATAGATTGATGGATTTAGTACGTATTCAGATTGGCGGATTTAATAATTATCTATTTAATTTTTATATATAATCTTATTATGTTACGTTAACTCATTTTATAACACAAATATAATAAAAAAATAAACAAATTAACACGATACAATACGTTTATTAATCCGATCGTATTTAGATTAACTTATCATATATAATTATTCCAAATTGATACCACTGTCAAACCAACCACGACCTGATTGTCACCTTTGAGCTGGCGATTCCCCTCTTGCCTGAGCAAGTTTTATCAAATGATACTATTGTCCTTTGCGTAGAAAACACAAATGCAGTAAATTCATTCTCATTCCTCTTTCCCCTACAAATGTCCACTTGTCTTCCTCTCCTTCTCACCACGCGCTTGAAAGATGCTTTGACTTGCATCAATCGGTAATTTAATTTGCCGTTTTTCATGCAATTGCTGGGGGCAGCCAAATGCCAATTGAAGGACTCTTTCCAGCAACAAAAGATGGGAGACTGCTGGGTACATGTAACCTCAAGTACACAGATACCCCTAAAAATGCTTGAAATTCTTTTGTTTATTTTTTTTTCACTTTTATTTCTTTGGCTTCTTGTTTTTCGGTTCCTTTGTGTGTGTAGAGAAGGTTTGCCATTTTCAGTTCGCTGCAACAAACAACGAACTTGATTTTGTTGCTATTTGGGCTTCTCCATATATATTGGATGAAGTGGGATGCATGATACATTTGGAACAAAATTAGGATCCTAAGAATTGAAGACCCAAATGCTTCAGTGCACGTGAGCATTCAACAACCAGGATATTTGAAGTAGAACCAAGAAGTGTCCTAGATTAACGTTTAGAAAATCAATCTTAATAAGTAGAACAGATATGGGTGCCAAAGAGGTTCGAGTATTCATGGAGAAACTAACTAGCAGAGAAGCTAGAAGAGGAGTACTGTAATACATCCAATCTGAGGAACTGCATAGAGGGGAAGATTGATAGAGAGAAGGAAGATCCCAGGTGGGAGAGAGAAGGGAGAGAAAGTGGAGAGAAAAAAATTAAAAGAGAGGGAAAGATCTTGGTGGGAGAGGGGAGAGAGAGAGGACACTGAAAAAAGGGAAGAAGATGACGAGAAGACTGAAGGGGAGAGAGAAAAGGCTGAATGTTAGAGATTGAATTTAGTGCATTGCTATATTCTAGGCAAAGAACAATATTATCATTGCATAAATAATTGCTTTAGAGGAGGAAAATCCCTCTGGCAATATCGCTAGCCTTATGTCAGGCGCAGGGTAGAGTAAACAGAACGTTGGTCTAGGAAAAGGACTCAGTGGCCCGGGAAGCATACTTCCCACTGTTTTCGTTTCAAAGTTTTTGCATATTAATACACAGATCTCTCTTCTTCCCCAAATAAATAAATAAATAAATAAATAAATACACACACATATATATATATATATATATATATATAAAAGTTAACCACAACAAAGTAGAAACGCTTGGATTTATTTATTTATTTATTCCTGGTAAATAGCAAGCTTGCCCTGGCTGGGGCTGCTTGAAAGGTTACTTTAACGTGCTTTCCTGACCGTCCCTCACTCCACCACCACCACCACAACACCAAAACCCCCAAAAAAAACCATCAACCGGAGAAGAAAAGGGTTAGGGTAACAAACTGTCAGTTTGATTAGTAGCTACTTTTGCATCTAGTGCAATCATTGGATTGCTAAGCATGTTTAGTCAATCGTGCATTATCTGGTGCATCAAAGGTCCAACCATCCACAAGTGGCAAGTGCTGTACAAATTGCCTACAAAAAACAGAGGACAAAAATCATTGTCACTCTTTTTAATCCAACAATAACTACTCAAAAATCATACCTTATTCATTCATTCCTTATAACAATGTTATGTACAATTTCAATGGCCAGATACAGAAAATATGGGAAGATTAAAATCTATCTAATCAATTCTATGCAAGATACTTTGAGTCATATTTACACCCAAAAAAAAATAATAAAAATGAAGGAATCATTCCTATTGGATTCTAGACCTTTTGAGAAATTTTGGTATTAGTTCTGGCCATCACTTAGCCATATTAGCTTAAACAAACAAGTTGCTACCATTTGTTCCACTGTACAGGCAGTTGCTGTTGTGACAATCTCGCAATAACTGCAGTATTTGAATAACAAGTCGTTCCCCAGCAACCTCAAGCAGTGTCGCCCCACTCTTTTGACTGTATCCTGTAGATATCAGAAGTCTTTCTTTGGATTATCAGTAGCTCCGACCAACCTCAAGTAGTATCTCACTCTTTGACTGCATTCCTTCTGTGGATATCAGACCGTCTCGAAATCATTTCCGCGTTCTTCCTAATATCCCTGGATAATGCAAATTCAAGTTAATATCTGGTTCAAGTTAGAAGCAAAAAACTTTAAAAACTGTAAAATAGCATGGCCAAAAATATACAAGCAACGCGGCACCCGGCAACTGGAATCTTTGCATGTCCTCGAGTGTAAACGCAATATCCCCCATATCTTCTTACAATTTTCACAACCCCGCGTAGCCCGAATTTCGCAACCAGCAAAGTGACCAAAAACCATTTTAAGCCAAGCACATCTAGGATACAAGCAAGGATTGCTTTTGGTTCGACAGCACTTTGAAGAATGAACTAATAGATCAAGTAAAACCTGCTGCATGAAAGTACTTAAACGAGTATGAGCATAACATCTCAAAAGGAAATTAGATATTATTCCCTCCGTCCCCTTTTATCTATCAATTTTAACTAAGATTTTTGTCTTAATTTATTTGTCTCATTAGCAAACCAAGAAGACTATATTAATTACTATTATTTTACAAATACCCTCTTTAATACAATGAGTATTGTGAACTTGTAGTAGGAAATAAAAGTAAATTAAATATACTCATAACACATAAAGTTTTGAAATTTGATTACTCTTTAATAAAAAGAGATTTTTTGAGGGTAAAATAGGAAACTGAAAAACCTTATTTTTCTTAAAACTTGTGAATCGGTTAAAATAGACAGATAAAAGGGAACGGAGTGAGTACTAAATGCACTTGAAATTTTAACTCTTCTTTGGCTCATAGTACATGTTACTTTAAATACTTCGAAAAAACACATAATAAGTTGTCTAGATTCTGGAAACATCAATAATGCAAATGCAAGCTTTTCAAGGTATGTTTTGATGGCACAAATAGAAATTATAAATATTACCTGTTGCGGAAACATTTTCTCTCGCCTAGCTCTATATTTATTGACTCCACATTCAGATTTGGGTGAACGCTGGATTAATTTATGATTGTGACAGCCTTCACCGTTTTCATAATAGCATGTGGTGCAGACATCAAACTTGGGACAAATCTCACAGTGCCATCCTGCTTGTTCCATAATATTCTTGATGCAAATGCTACAGGTTCTCTCTACAGTTAAAGGTACCTGCTTGTGGAGATGATATAAGATCATCATTGAAGAGTGCTTAGCACGACGTAGAGTTCCAAACTGATACTGGTTTCCCTGACAGAAGCTCTGGAAAGAATGCCTGGTATCAAAAATATCATTTTCTATCATAATATCTCTTTCTGCAGTATCTGCAGGTATGCAATCCACCAGAATCTGAAAAGATTGGGCAGTAGCAAACAACTAGAGTTTCAGAATCCAGCAACTTTAAGAGAAAAAGGTTTCACAAAGACATTGCATATTAACATGAAAAAGCAAAGTTAGCAATAAACAGAGCCAACAGAAATATTTTGCTGTAACAGAACTGTTTAATTTACCTCAGAGATTGTGTGTTCTTCTCCGCTAGCAGAAGTATGTGTTTTCCTCTGACTAAGATTTGGCTCTGCACTACTTATGCATCTGTAATAAATGCAAGAAAACTGTCATCATAAAAATTTTTAAGATATTTCAGTTACTAATCAATATATGAGTTGTAGAATTGCACATCTTCATCTAAAAAACTGACATTTTTAAATCAAGCAAAATGGAAGGAGACAAAATAATAATAATAATAAATAATAATAACGTCGAGAGGAGTTAATGAAGGAAATTGTTAAAGAACAATGATATTTTGTTTTATCAGAGCTGGAGAACATATAGAGCACAGTTCATAGGCATTTAAAGAGATACTTCAAAAGAAATACAAGCTAATTAATTTGAAAATAAGCAATTCAAAAATTTCTGAAAATGAGAATGGCATAAAGCTCCGCACTGCTTGAAGAGTGCTAAGTACACCGTATCAATAAAAATAGCTGCCAAATAACTACTTGGTGAAAGTAGTAATCCCAAAATTTATCATTTAGCAGAAATTCACTGCAGAATGTAGACTGCTTAATTCTTTTTAGAGAAATTTTGAGACCTTTCACTGAGAAATTGTGCAGTGTTCTTTTAATAACAATCCAGCATCAGTTTCATTTCTAGGAACTGTTGACATGCTCAGGTAACTGTCCAGGAAATGCCATTTGTACAAACATTAGTTTATTCTTCTTACACAAGAACACTTCTTAGATAACACAGTAGCCACAAGATCGGGAATTCTGAAACTGATTGGTTGACATTATATGAATTATCATGACTATAAACTTCACTCCATGTGTTCCAGAAATAATCCTTGCAAGAACCTAGGGAAGCTTATAACCATTAGCTGAAAAGTATGTTCTCTTCTTTCTTTTGCCTTATTTCTTTTTTAATTTTCCTTTAGAAGGGCCAAGTATTGAAAACTTCTAAGTATGCCGTGTTGTAAAAAGACATTTGACTCAAAACTTTCCTTTATCCCCAGGAAAATGCTAACCTAAGGTGCAAGATGCGCCCTAAAGATGCTGCAAGAAAACATCAACAATCCCAGACACGGTTATACCAAGACAAAAGAACAAGGACAAAAATGCCATAACTGGATTGACACACATAAACAAGGGTATTCGTACCCACCAGTGAAAGATTTCCAACAAACGAAGAAAATGAGGAAGACGTATGAAATATAATTTCAAAAGGGGAGAATCACCTTGAACATAAATGAAAATGTTTACATTGGTTACAAAACCAATGACCTCCAGATATTACTTCACGGCATTGCATGCATGTGAAAAGCAGGTGGATGATAATAAAGTCTTCTTTCACGGGTAAGATGGTTTGACCGAGCTGTCAGCAAAATAGAGAACCAAAATGAGATAGCATTAGTGAATCATTTAATTGCACAAGCAAAAGATACAGATTTTAGCACTGTAGGCAGTACCATGAACCATATCCAAACTGCAATTGCAAAAGGAGTTTATAATGATTGAAAGAAATTGTGTGTATAGGTTGATTTCACCAAACGAAATCATGTACTAAAACGCTGGCCTGAGTGTAAGGTATTCAGTAGAAGATTATAATTCATATCCAGCACAACTAGTAAATTAAGATAAAGAAAGGTCTTAAGCTACTTCAGAAACACATACCAAACATCCCTTGAGGTAAGGATTAAACTAAAATCTCACCTTTTGCATCACTAGAATGTCTTTTGCTGCATCAGCAGTAAGATCTTTATGTCCCATTGCTTTCAGAGTTCTCTTAGTCAGGAGTTTTCTCACATTGATTTCTGATTCTCCTCGACTTTCAATTTCCATTTTCTTGATCATATCTTCAGCTGTCACTGACCAATAATCTCCATCGAAGTATGGTAAACGAGCTGCAGTGATCTTGGCATTGCAATCCTCACTCGGGATAAAGAAATTATCATATAAGTTAGTGCACTCCAGTACAATATCATCTTTTATTGCTTTTTTTAGCATTGACTTGTACCTGCAGATGAAAAAAATCCCAGACTTCAGTCAAGAAAAGAAGAATCTGAACAGAAAAGTTCGTGTGGAAAGCCATTATGGTATCTCCAATTCAAGCTAATCATGGCATTGGGAACAACTATTAAAGGAAAGGCAAACCAATTGTAAAGCTTCCACTATTAGATGGCAGGAAGGGTACCCGGCTTACCCCTGAAAGTACAGTGGCTATTTTTACAGATAAAGAGTCAGGGAATTTCCAGAAACACAACGGCTATCAGTAATCAATAAGTCCATATTATCCCACAGAGTGACGTGTAGAATAATACACACATTCCCTTATTGACGTATCAATCTGTCATCCTATTACAGGTCATAGAAGGAAGCGAAAAAGAAGGGACAGATAGAGCAACATATACCACAGCAGCAACTTCTCCTTCCTTGGTGTTTTCTGAGTCTGAGGATGGCAATAGAAAATATAGTCTTCCCCTTTAGGAGGTGGGCATGCCCATATGTAGCAGGTTGCAAAACCCTTTTTCTTGCAGTAATCAAGGTAACCAATCTGCAGTGACAGAGGCAGAGCAAACAGCCATTACATACAGGTCAAGTTTGAAAAAAAAATTCTCACATGGATACGATGCAACAGAGTGCTCAGAAATCACAACTACCAGAATTTCTTGGTATACGAAGGTTCTAAGAGCTTCACCAGTAACTGCTGCTATTTCAGGCCTAAAGTACTTTACAGAATCAAGATATGAAATATAGATACATCGTTGATTTGGGTGAGCACATTCTGATCCAAACTCCTGGGCATACATGACAAATAGACATACATCTACACCTTCAATCTTCTGGAACAACAGAATCGCCTACAAAGAAAGCACATATCAGATTCCCAGAAAATATGTCCATGTGTCTGTAATAATTTCAAATGGCAAATAAAAGACCCCCAAAAAAAAAAAAAATATATATATATATATATATTGACATTAAATACAGGGCACACTTGGCATCTGTAGATTCTTAACCAGGTATAGAAGGGAAAGGCATATTGTTTAGAGAAGAATATGGAATAATTTGAATACAACTAGCAAGATAAGGATACTATGACTGGGGATCTTGTTTTGGTTTTCTTAAGTTAGTAAGACCAGAATATTGACTTCACCTAAGGAACAAGAAGTTTTTCTATTTAGTAATTTTAACCCGTAAGGCTCAAGCAAAAATTAAGACTTGGTGAGAAAGAGACAAACTCTCACCTTTGATTTGTATCGAAACTCTGCTGGATAATCTTCATCAGGAAATAAATTGAGAAATTGCTGCTTCACTTTCAATCCTTTGTCAATAGATGACACTACACGAACAACAAGATCTGCTGCTCCAGGTACCTGACCATAAGAGGAAATTAGATGAAAAGAAGAAAGAAAGCAACACTGTAACTAATAAATTCAAAGTGAGAGTATACTTTATACTCCCTCCATCCAAAATTGAATGTACTGTTTTGATTTGCCACAAAGATTTAAGGGAGTATTCGATTAAAGGTAAGTAACCACCTAACCCTTATTAATTAAAGAAGATAATAGTAGCACCCATGAATTAGTGGAACTTGTTTCCCTTAAATAGAGGAAGTTAGTTATAGAAATTCAGGAGGAGCATATACCTATTTTGAGAAAGTGGACATTCATTTTTTGACATCTCAAAATAAAAATATAGACATTCAATTTCAGACCAAGGGACTATAATATGCTGAAAATTTTTTTGGTAATTTACTGAGACCAATGAAAAAGAGGCAGAAAAGAAATTTAAAACAAGAGGAATATTTTCTCTTTCACAACCATGTGCCTCTTCTTCTGTCCAACACAAAATCCAAACAGCTCAACAATTCTAAAAAAAACTTGCAAAACCAGCTATACTGTAGCTGAAGAGAGGTGAAAATCTTTATTAAGAACCAACTTCAAAACCCATAAACATGTATCAACTGGCATATGCCCACAAAAAATGAGCAAGAACATAAATAAACCCCAAGCACTATTTTGACTAACCTCATCGAAATTTTTGCCTAATTTCTTTGCCCTCTCTTCTCTTTCAATCTTAAGCTGCTTAAAAAGTCTCTGCTCAATGTGATCACTGAGCAGTGTACGAGGCAGATCTTTTGCTCCAAAAGCAGGAGGTAAAGCCACATGCTCACCAACTTTCATCTCTTTCAAACGGCAAATTGGACATATGTACTTTGCCCTCCCATCTGTATCCTTTTTAGCATTATAGAGAGCACATATCTGATGTTGCCAGTTCTCGCATTTGTCACATTGTACCCACTAAACATTTACAGATGAAAGAGGTTCACTAAATAACGATTTGCCTAATATCAACATCAAAGGCATAAATACACTATTACACTTACTGATTCTTCGCTTTCCTCATTGTTCTTTTCCTTCTTCATTTCTGCTTTGGAAAACAAGTGGCCCTGGAATGAGATGCTACTGCCATGGGATGCCTTCAAGCATCGTGTGCAAAAATACAGCTTTGTACCCATTGGGTCAAGTGTCCAATAATAGATCAAATTGCGCTTGACAGAAAAATTGCAACTTGAACAATATATGGGCGGTGAGCTCAATACAAGCTTGTCAGTGGAACACAACTGGCATGTGTTTTCACCCACTGAAATTTGCCATGTACTTTCTTTAGCTTCCATCAGGATATGCTGTTAAAATATGAAAGTGTGATATTAATTCATCAAGATATTCAATCAGTATAAATATACGGTGAGAAAAGGAATGCCAATCCGAAGAATATGAGGAATAAGAGCATGGAACCCCCCACCAAAAAAAAAAAAAAAAGAGAGAGAGAGAGAAATGCTCCTGAAGGAATTATTAAAAAAAAATATATATTCCCTCCTTCCCAATAATTTTTGTCACTTTCTGGAGTTCAAACTTTATATAAACTTTATACGAACTAATTATTCTGAGGCTAAAATAATTCAGCACACATTAATGGGTGATTTGAAAGATTTACTAATATGATTTTGGACAGTTTTCGAAAAGGGAAAATTGGGATATAAATTTGATATGTAGTTAGGTCAATTTCGGAATGTTGTGTTTTATTTAAATTTTGTTTATGGGGAATTAGTTGTATACTTGGAATTAGGTTAGAAATGATATTGCAAAAATAAATTACTAAACATATAGAGAATGGTTTAGAGACTATTTTGGGAATGGTTCTGCAAAATTTATAGTAGATAACTAACTCAAGAATAATTTAGAATATTCACTTGTTGATTTTATCCAATTAAAGAATGATTGAATTTTTCCACATAAAAATGGTAAAAAAATGGTAACTGTTCGTATAATTTTTATGATGCTAATCATGTGCTGATAGTGAATGTATACATGAGAAATCCCTTAAGATATGTAAAAAGCAACTTATTGAAAGGTATAACTGGAATGCTCTAAAAAGTTTTATATTGGCTTCCAAAGATGACCTATGGGATGCCAAAACAGAAAACTTGACACTAACAATAGGACTGAGGGAGCTTCTCTCTCTCTCTCTCCCAACACCCCACCCCACCCACCCCCCTTCCCAAAAAAAATATTCTTCTGAGTCTCCTTTCTCCTATAATCAGGCATGTCGTAGGAGGCAGAAATTTTCGGTCCCGGGTAGCTAACCTGTAAATCTTTATTTTTTGGTTGTCTACGTTATCAGCATTTTGCTCAGTGATTTGAGAAATAAACATTGAAAATAGGTAATTTTACATCAAATTATCCACAGATATTTGACTATTTGCATCTCAAGTAAAGGGCATAGAAGTAAGGCAATCGCTAATTCATGCAAAAATTACTTTTAAGCATAGAGTAGATGGCTAGAAACTTATGGGAAAAGGCATGACAAAAGATGAAGCTGAGCGGAAAATTGTATGTCCTACTACGGTAACATGGAGCCTTTTCAAAATGTAGCAAAGATGATTGCACAAACCTGACCCAGCAATGGATTGAGACTGCATATATGTTCTTTTATTTGCTTGGCAGTGAAACAGTCAGTTAATGACACAGCTATGATCTTTGTGTTCTCCAAAGTACTTCTTGGTTGATGATCAGCTGCAGTTTCTATTGAATCTCCTCCAGTACATTCTGCTAGACCAGGCATGGCCTTAAAATGAGATTCCTTCTCTTCTTGAATGCAATGTAGTTGTTCAGGAAGAACAGGAACAATACCAGAATCCAACCCTTGAGACCTATTAGTCTCGATACTTCTATTCTTGCATAAACTTGCATTGTTGGTCACACCTGATTTACATTCATTATTGATCTCTTCAGAAAGAACAGGGTCGTCATATTTCACTTGCTGCATATAATCTGAGTTCCGTTTTGTAGTTAGCCAAGTTCTGATGGGGTTTTCTACAGTGCTTAAATGTTCCTTGTTGATCTCCTTCATATTTTCTTTATTATCATGAGTGCCTTCAGACGATTTTCCTGAGTGTGAACTTTCTTCATTTCTTAAAGGCTGAGGATCAGACAAACCTACAAGACTGGAGGGTTCGTTCTGAGACACAAATGCATCCTCTATCCTCTTACGTTTAGGAGGGGGCTGGACATCTTCTGCAATGGAAGAGCCATTGACATTAGATTCTCTACCACGGACAGCACTTAAAAGATTAGTTCTTGACTTTCCAAATCCCAATTGAGCTGTATTGGTAGAAGACAAATCTCGAAAAGGCCTGCAAACCCTACAAGAACTGATGTGACAGTTATCGTAATGGGAAATAAGTAAGCGGTACTGATCGCACTTGCATTTTTGGCCATTGCATGTTCTTAAATGCAGATCCTTCAAAAAAGTATCATGGCTTCTCCCTGCATTCTGAGGCAAACTCTTGTAATTGGCATACTGAAGAAGAACTTTATGCTGAGACATATTACTTGGATTGCCAAACTTGGCAGATTCAACATGTTGAACATGAACTGATTGCTGTTGCTGGATCTCATATTGTCGTTCTAAAGGAAGCTGAGGGAGCTCCAATGAACTTCCCCCACGTGTAGAAGTGTCACATTGGTTTCCTAAAGTTTGATCCCATGATTGGGCCTTAGATAGCCCAACAAGCTGCATCTGATTAGGCTGTTGAGATAATTGATGATGCCTCAGAACCTGGAACTGATATTGTAACAAATCCTCATGACTTGGGAAATGAGGTTTCTCAGGAATAATCTCAGATACTTGTTCTGAATTGCATGCATTTGCAAATCGTAGTTCCCCACTTTCTACCATTGGTGAATGAAAAGGCAAATGATAGACATTCTGGTTGTTCTCCAAAAGTCTACCGGGATCAGTTGAATTTCGTAGACCTATAAGAGTCCACAACTGCAGTCAGCAAGCAAGAGGAGAAAGAAATGGATACAAAAAGAAAGCATATAAAAGGACTATGATCCAATCTTGAGGGTTGTAGTTGAAAAGAACATCAAGGAAGAATCATTTTCTGCTCTATTTAGCTGTAATTTCTTTCTCTAGTATGTGTCCTTCACATGCTATTCTCATTTCATACCTATTGAGAGAGCAGAACAATTTTACTATCATCCCATGTTTCATTATTGGTATATGTAATAAATGTTCCATTATTGGTATGTATAAAAAAGACTAACATTTTGTGCTAAATGTTTAGGGAACAATTCATGAATAAAATCATAAATAATCTCTTTTAGCACATGAAAATCTTACTCCGATCAATATCATGCAGCATCATATGGCTTTCTGCAGATGGCTGCGAGACACAAGTAAAACTACTGCTAAAAGTTGCTCCAGTTTCGAAAGGTTCCCCATCAGATCGCAAGTCCCCATCTGAGCATGCTGTGATGGAGGAGATCTGTTCTGGGGACGGAATGACCTCATTAGAAGAAATACGCTTTACTTCCACAGGGGAGGTCATGTTATTCCCATCACGTGCAACAAATCTCGTTGCAACTTCCTGGTTACGGAATGGAGATGCTGCACATGAAATTAGTGCCATTGACAATTGACAAAATTGCTAAGCAGCCAATATGATGAAAATGAAAGTATATCCAACTAAGCTTCATATATAGTTAGATATGAACCTTTAGAGAAACCAGAATCGTTGCTATAGCTGGTATTGAGGGTGTTACAACCAGTGTCTGTGCTCATCAAGCGATCTAATGCAGCATATGGCGAAATCAAATTGTTAAAATCAGGAAACAAACCCTGCACAGCTAATTTTCTCCAACTGTTTGAAGAATCAAGGAAGCTGGGTGCTTCGAACACTGGTTGAGTATCAACAATCCCAAGCTGGATCAAGTTCTGCAATTGAAGGGATGGCATCTCTGTGTTCAAATGGCATTCCTAGAATCAAGTACATGTAATTCACTCAAGTCCAGGAGTGTGTTCTCCCAACAGAAACACAATCTGATCATTCCAACAGAAGTAAATCCCCAAGTGCAAAAATTATATATCTAGAAACAGTTCTCTCAAGAATTTATGTCCAGTGTCGCCTAACTTTTGAAAATGATAGATAAATAGGATGAAGTTTGTTGACATGTAGATGGCAGGATCCTTACAAATAAATACTCTAGGCTGCATCAATTACAACAAATTATCTTATTTAAGAAAAGAAGCTAAAAGGAATCAAGATCATAACAAGTTAATAGAGTTAAAAAACCCGAGGAATCTGATTGACTGACATCCCTACGAAAAGTACCCAGCATACCTTAGAAGTGGTATCCACTAACTGTTGGTCTCCAATGTTGATCCCTTGGTTAACCATCTGGTTTCTCCACTCAGAAAATGTTTCTGGCGTAAAATTTCCCACTCTAGAAATGAATGTAAACATGTGAGGAAAAAGAAAAGGAAACGAGATTCAGAACACAAAACGTAAGACAATTTTTCTCCCATTATACATTTCACAATCTGGTACAAAAAACTTCAGTGAATGATTTCCACTTTAAACTTACTGTTTATTTCTAATCCCATTGGCATGAGATATTCTGGAATTGCTAACTGCATCATTTTGCAGATCTCGATATCCAACCAGGGAGTGATTTTGGGGACCAATTTCACGCAGTTGGTACAGATTTGGAACCTTTCCCACGGCTTGGTCTGATATATAAGATGATACTGGCAAAGAGTTGTAGTCCATGAAACTCATCTTACTATTCAACATTCACCCTGCAGAGATTAAAACTCTATAAAACTGAAATATGAACAATAAAGGGAAAAACGGCTTATCCGTTTGGAGCTTTTTCTCAATTAATTTCAGAAGCAAAACCATAGGAATGGACATGGTTCAGAAGTTAAGAGGATCCTATCTGCTTTGATGAAGTCACAATGTCATAACGATCCTAACACAAGTGGGATTATTAGCCCAGGAAGTAACAAGAGGAACATGTTAAAGTGCAAAAGAAGGCAATGGAGGGAAAAATAAGTAACTAAAGAAACAGACAGAGAATTATGCTTATTCCTACTCGTGCATTACAGAGGGATGCAAAAATTCAAATAAATTACACGGTTAATCAAGAAAGAATTTATAGGGCAGTTATGTTGAATATCCTAATCATCTTTTAGAAACTAATTGATCCCAGGAATTCACAATTCAATGAACCAAAAGAGATGTTATATGTGAAAAATAATACCATAAAATGAACATGGTTCTCCATTTTCTAAGGTTCTTATCAATCTAATCGTGAATTAAAGTCCTTATCTCATGGCTCAAGTTGTCCTACAAAACATAGGCTTGACTGCTATACCAACAGTTAATAAAACATTCACAGGACATCTCTTTTAGTTATCTATATTCCATTCCAACACTGCAGACCACTGGAAATAATAAATTTCAGTTGGATTATGTGGGTATTCTTGAACTTATTATTCCCAATATTTTTGTGAACTACCGAATCCAGATTGCCTCTACAGCACACTGGAAGACCCATACACTCAGCAATTCAACAAATCAAGATGCCACTAACCAAAAGAATCCAGGGGGAATTGACAGATATAAACCAACACAAAGTTCAACCTTAATGAATTCATAAATTCAACAATTAATGAACCCATAAATGCCATAATCATCCCCAAACTCACACAAATTATTTACAGAAGTAGTGGCCTTTGCTTCCTCTTCTCCAGTCCTTTATGCATTCCCCAGAGTGTTAATGACCACTTCAAAAAATTAAACCTTTACTCCACAAAAGGTTAAACCAGAGTACCAAATTCATGTTTTCCCCATAGAATTGAACATACTTAACAAGCAAAACTCCAAAACCGGAATAAAGACCAAAATTTAATCACAATACCAAAAACCCTAGCTCGAAAAGGGAAGTAACATTCTATTGCCTAATAGCAAGATAATGCATTTTAGTAACAGCGCCAGCAATGCGTAACACAATTCATCAAACATCCCAGCTTTCGCAATTCACTTTGGCCTCCCTTCGTTTTCTTCATGATCAAGAGGGAAAACAAAAAAAAAAAAAGAACTTCTTTTTGCCCCAAACTCGACGTCCGCATGCGTCGGCTATTTTTTCGTTGTTAATTTTGAAAAAATAAATTCTTACACAACATCCAAAACAAGTCATCGAAGATTTGAAATTTAAGGTCAGCGTGTAGGGAATTTGAACAATCGGAAACGAATTCACATATAATTACGGCAGGAAACGAAAAACCTTTTATCAGAGGCGAAGAGAGAGAGACGTACCTATTTAAGGGTTTCGGTTTGCCGCGAAACGCAGTCAAATAAAACCTAAAAAATAGAAGAAAGGAAGAAGACAAAAGTATTACTGTAGAACATGATGTTTTTTTATTGCGACTGGGTTTAATCAACATCAATATTTATCGGGGAAGCATAAGGGCCCGTTTGGTTTAAGGATTAGATGATGAAATACTCAGACTTTTTATTTTAAAATAAAGGCGAAAATATTACTACCTGTTATGAATTATTGGAATCTCCATTAATTAGTAGAGGCTCCACTAATTATGGATTTATGTGAATTATTAGAAGATTTTTATGGATGTCCACCATTTAGTGGAGACACCATTAATTGAAGATGATGTATGCCATGATGTATTTCACTAATTAGAGCTCTATAAATAGAGCTATTCTCTAAGCTTGTAATACACCATCATTTTGTGAAAGAAAGATTAGTGAAAGAAAGATTAGAGAAAGAATTGTGAGAGAAAGAAAGAGAGAAGTTTGAAGAGAAATTCTTGTGCAAAGAATAGTTAGAATTTTCTTAGTGTGTAGTGTGTAGATTTTATTCTAACACTACCCTAATTTTATAACACGTTATCGACACGAGTCTCTGCCGTTATTAAAGCCGGAAGACAGTGTACGCATTTATTGATCTCGCTAAATTCGAATTTGTAGCCATTGATATTTACGGAAAAAAAATTTATATGTCATACGTAAATGCATCTAAATGCTAAAAAAGGAGATCCATATGTCATGTGGATAAAAAGAAAGATTTGACCACCGAAGATGGTCGTACTACCCACTCGCACGGTATGAATGGTTGCACCTGAAGTTGCAAGATTGTAAAACCGTGAACTCCGTGATGTATAAAACTACATCTTAATTAAAAATTTTGCGGAGAAAAAGTTACTGATGAAGTTATATTGGAGAAGACATTCTCCACTTTTCATATCTCGAATATTGTCCTGCAGTAACAATATCGAGAAAAATGGTATCCAAAATTGACAAATTTAACATGAGTTATTATTAAGAAATCATGAAGCCAGATGAACTGGCTCAACAGCACTCCCGGAAGTGAATGCTGTTGGCTCCAGCAGAAGCCATCGTTATAGTCGTAGTTGTGGCAGTGGCCGTGGTTATGGTCATAGACACACTCGATATTTCCCTTATCACAGAGAAATACTGGCCACCTGAAGTGGAACAGAAAAGATAATAAGGGAAAAAGATATTGCTATTAATAATAAGCATCACATCTTTTATTCATATCACTAGTGTTCATATGAACTTGAGGATACATGCTTATAGTTGTTCTTTTGTAATTGAGCATTTAATTGGTGATGGAAGTGTTCAAAATAATTAAAAGTTTACTTTTAATATGTTTTTTTTTATATTTTATATTTTTGGCATTGTAATAGTACTTATCGTTTAAAGTTTTTATTATTTGAGTATTTACATTTATAAATGTTTTGTTATGCCCAAATGGCTATTATTCCGCTTACCGGATACACAAATAGCATTGAAGATGTATGCATTATTGATAGTGGAACTACACACACCATACTAAAAAATGAGAAATATTTTTCTGATCTCAAAATGGGAGAAATAAATATTTATACGATAAACGGTAGTGCAAATGTAATTGAGGGCTCCGGAAGAGCTAATATATTGTTGCCTAAAGGAACAACAATTATTATTGATAAGGCACTATTTTCCTCAAAATCCAGAAGAAATTTATTGAGTTTTAAAGATATCCGCAGAAATGGGTATCATGTTGAAACAAATGAGGAAAATGGGATTGAGCATCTTTTTATTACTCAAATGCATTTGGGTAAGAAATCGGTATTAGAAAAACTGCCGTCTTTTTCTACTTGGTCTATATTTTGTAAAAATACGTACAATTGAAATTCATCATCTAGTAAACCGAAGTTTATCGATCCTATTACTTTTAGCATTTGGCATGACCGGTTGGGTCATCCGAGATCTACCATGATGAGAAGAATCATTGAGAATACACATGGTCATCCTTTAAAAAATAAAAGGATATTAACATTAGAAAAATTCGCATGTACTTGCATGTTCCCTAGGAAAATTAATTGTTAAACCATCACCGAGTAAAAGTAGGAGCTGAAAGTCCTACATTTCTCGAACAGATTCACGGAGATATTTGTGGACCTATTGATCCACCATGTGGACCGTTCAAATATTTTATGGTCTTAATTGATGCATCATCTCGATGGTCACATGTATGTTTATTATCTACTCGCAACTCTGGCGTTTGCGAGATTACTTGCTTAAATAATTAAATTACGAGCACAATTTCCGGACCATCACATTAAAAATATCCGTTTGGATAATGTCTGGTGAATTTTCATCACATGCTTTTGATGCATATTGTATGTCAATTGGGATTAATGTTGAACATCCTGTAGCTCATGTTCACACACAAAATGGTCTTGCTTGAATCTTTGATTAAACGATTACAATTAATTGCTAGACCATTATTAATGAAAACAAATCTCCCAACATCTCGCCTGGGGACATGCTATTCTACATGCTTGCAACACTTGTATGTATAAAACCAACTAGTTATCATAAATTCTCTCCTTTGCAATTGGCTTTTGGGTCGAACCAAATATTGCTCATTTAAGAATTTTTGGGTGTGTCAGTATATATTCCAATTGCACCAAACCAACGTACAAAGATGGGTCCTCAAAGAAGAAAGGGGATATACGTTGGATATGATTCTCCCTCTATTATCGGGTATGTTGAACCCCGACGAGAGATGTATTCACAACAAGATTTGTCGATTGTCATTTTGATGAATCATTATTCCCTAAATTAGGGGAGAACCAAAACGACGATAAAAAGGATCTTGCTTGGACAACATCATTAAATTATCTTGATCCGCGCACAAGCGCATGTGAACTTGAAGTTCAAAAGATAATTCATTTGCAAAGCATTGCAAATCAAATGCCGGACGCTTTTGTTGACTCCGGAAGAGTTACAAAATCGCATATTCCAACTATAAATGCTCCTATTCGAATTGAAGTTCCAGAGATAACAAAATATTATACCTATAGTCGCTTGAGTCAAAAACACGCCGTAAGCGTGGCCGACCTCTTGGTTCTAAAGATAAAAATCCTCGAAAGAAAAGATGATTAAATGATCCAGAAGATCATATTGAAGAAAAGAATGATAAAGACCAAGAGAGAACTGATGACAAAGAACCAGAAATTGATGAAAGTAACACTGAAATTTCTATCAATTATACCACTTCCGGTAGAAGTTGGAATCGGATAGAAACTGTTATTGATAATATATTTGCATACAATATATCTCTTAATGTTACACAGGATAATGATGATCCTAAACCAATATCAGTTGATGAATGTCGGCATAGAAAAGATTGGTCGCAATGGAAAGATGCGATTCAATCGGAGTTAAATGCACTGGCAAAACGTGAAGTCTTCGGACCTGCAGTCCGAACACCAGAAGGTATAAAACCTGTTGGCTACAAATGGATATTTGTGCGAAAGCGCAATGAAAAGAGTGAAATCATTCGATATAAAGCGCGATTAGTAGCCCAAGGTTTTTCACAAAGACCAGGTATTGATTATGATGAAACTTATTCTCCTGTTGTTGATGCTATTACACTCCGATATCTTATCAGTTTGGCAGTACATGAAAAGATAGATATGCGCCTATTAGATGTTGTCACTCGCTTACTTGTATGGAAATTTAGAAAATGATGTTTACATGAAAATCCCCAAAGGATTTCATATGCTCAAGCATATAAACATTATCCTCGTGAAAATTACTCCATCAAGTTGCGTAAATCATTATATGACCTGAAGCAATCAGGCGCATGTGGTTCACACGTCTTAGTGAATATTTATTGAAAGCGGGATTTAAAAGTGACCAGGTATATCCATGTATTTTTATTAAGAAATCTGGTTCTAAATTTGTGATATTAGCTATATATGTTGATGATATTAATCTTATTGGAACTCCTGAAGAGCTCCAAGAAACAATTGATTATTTAAAAAGAGAATTCGAAATCAAGGATTTTGGTAAAACCAAATTTTGCCTTGGTTTACAAATTGAACATTTGGAGAGTGGAACATTTATTCATCAATCAACATATACAGCAAAAGTGCTAAAAAGATTTTACATGGACAAAGCACATCCACTGAGTATTCCAATGATCGTCCGATCATTAAATGTGGATAAAGATCCTTTCCGACCTCAAGAAAATGATGAAGAACTCCTTGGTCCTGAAGTACCATATCTCGATGCAATTGGTGCATTGATGTATCTTGCTAATAACACACGGCTCGATATTGCTTTCATTGTCAATTTATTAGCAAGATTTAGTTCTTCACCAACACGACGACATTGGAATGGAATTAAACAAGTCCTTCGATATCTCCAAGGTACAATTGATCTCGGATTATTTTATTCAAATAAAACCAGATCCAACGTTGATAGGTTATGCAGATATCTGGTTATTTATCTGATCCACATAAAGCACGTTCTCAAACGGGCTATCTATTTACATGTGGAAATACTGCTATATCATGGCGTTCTACGAAACAATCTATAGCGACTACTTCTTCAAATCATGCTCGAAATTATAGCCATTCATGAAGCAAATCGAGAATGTGTATGGCTAAGATCCATGATTCATTATATCCGAGAAAGTTGTGGATTATCATCAATCAAAGGTATTCCAACTCCTCTTTATGAAGACAATGCAGCTTGCATAGCTCAATTACGAGGAGGATATATTAAAGGAGATCGGACAAAACATATTTCACCAAAATTCTTCTTTACTCATGAACTCCAGAAGAAATGTGAAATTGATGTGCTACAAATTCGGTCATGTGATAACCTCGCAGATATTTTCACGAAGACTTTACCGACGGCAACATTTGAAAAGTTGAGATATAAAATCGGTATGCGTCGGTTTAAAGATTTAAAGGAATCATCTCATCGGGGGAGTAATAAACGGACATATAAAATAGTGTACTCTTTTTCCTTCACTAGATTTTTTCCCACTTGGGTTTTTATCTAGTAAGGTTTTAACGAGGCATATTCTTTATGTATGGATGGACATCCAAGGGGGAGTGTTATGAATTATTGGAATCTCCATTAATTAGTGGAGGCTCCACTAATTATGGATTTATGTGAATTATTAGAAGATTTTTATGGATGTCCACCATTTAGTGGAGACACCATTAATTGAAGATGATGTATGCCATGATGTATTTCACTAATTAGAGCTCTATAAATAGAGCTATTCTCTAAGCTTGTAATACACCATCATTTTGTGAAAGAAAGATTAGTGAAAGAAAGATTAGAGAAAGAATTGTGAGAGAAAGAAAGAGAGAAGTTTGAAGAGAAATTCTTGTGCAAAGAATAATTAGAATTTTCTTAGTGTGTAGTGTGTAGATTTTATTCTAACACTACCCTAATTTTATAACACTACCAAGGAATTCTTTTTTTTGGGTATTATTAACGTTCCTTTTTTGGGTGTGACGGGAAAGAACTGGAATAATTAGGAAATTTTTCCAAAGCACGACCTTGGATATTTCAAAAATAATTTTAATACTAAATATACGAATTAATATTTTTAATTAATCGGGTGATATTTTGACATACGTTATAAGAATACAATTATTAATTTAAATTTAGAAAAATAAATCATAAAAATAAAATGAAAGATAATTTTTTAATTTTAAAAAAAACTATAAGAGTAAAAAGTAATTTTTTTGTATCTTTTAAATTTTTATTAAAATAAAGTTTTTAAACGTATTTTAATAAACATTTAGAGAATCATGCTTCCCTCGTATCCTTCGATGACACATTGCCCTTTCTGCTTTTTTCTTTGTTTCGTGTCCTGTGTCCTTAGAGTTGCATTGCATAGTTCGTGATTTCCAAAGGAAACGAAGGACAAAAATAGTAAATTTGTATAAATAGTTTTTAATTTATTTTATTTATTAGATAAAAGTCTAAATTCTTTTATTTAAAAGTTTTTAATATATATATATATATATATATATATTTAATTTTTTAAATAATTTTTGCTATTTCAAATGTCGTGAATTTAGATGAACTCATCACGTAATTCACGCGTGGGCCTCGAGATAAAAAAACAAATTTAATAAATTATTTTTTCTCCGTCTCTTTTTATCGATTTATTTTAATCGATTTACAAATTTTTAAAAAAATAAGATTATTCAGTTAATTAATCAACATTTCATATTTTATCCTAAAAAATCTCTTTCTTTATTAAGGACTAATCAAATTCTAAAATTTTATGAATTGTAAGTATATTTAATTTATTTCTATTTTTTACTATAAGTGCACAATACTTATTGTATTAAAGAGAAATATTTGTTAAAAAATAACAATTAATATAATCTTAATTTGTTAATAAAATAAATAAATTAAAATAAAAAATTTAATTAAAATAAATAAATAAACGAAGACTGACGGAGTACTAAATTTACTTTCATTTTGAATAATCGGTTTTTCTTCTTATGTGAAGAACAGTGGCTTCAGGTTCAACGATGAACAAATCCTTCTCCGAATGAAGAAAAAATTATTCCAATTCAATCATGCAAATTTGGCACAATAAGACAAAGATTTCTAGTCTTGGTTTACTCAAAATTGTATTCGTAATTGTAAGAAATGACCTAATTTGGTGCTATTTTATTTTCACATTTGGATTGAAATTTGAAACTTTACCTTTTGAGTTTTATCTGTATCGGCAAATCATTATATATGCAATAAAGTTTTACCTTGTGGGAAAATAAGTCAAGTTTCCAAAGATTTTCAAGAGCCAAACAAGATAAAGAACAGAGGGGCGTCGTCGTTGTTGGCTCGCTTGAGTAGTGTAAAAGGTAAGTGTGGGGAGCGAAGGGGACGATGTGAATGGTTTGGCTTGGTTTTTTTAGTGTCTGTTTGCAAATTCTTCTGGAGAATCGTTGGATGATATTTCACGGTGGAAGAGAAAATTTCAAGAACTCAACAATGACTTATGAGGTGAGCTTAGGGAATTTGTTTGCTACTGATCAGCAATATTCCAGTCGGGAAAGGAACACTATTTGTTGGGGAGTTGCTTCTTTAATGGAAGAGGATAAGAATGTTCACTCAAAACACACCCTAAAAGTGGAGACGATGATCAGCCTTGCCGTTGACAGAGCTTAAAGCAAAAGCAGCAGCATTGTTTCCTTCGACATGAGAAAGTTGGCAGAGGAATGTCTCACTTGATGTCACAGAGAATGTGTCCAAAACCAAAACGTCCACCATCGTCACTGCTCAGCTTGACCGCAATGGCCATGGCTCTGCCGGAGGAGACTTTTCATCTACTTTGAGCATGCCTACCATGTGTTTGTATAATTGCCTACAAGAAAAAGTCAAAGAATGGCATTTGGATTTAGGGGAGGTTGAGAGTTCCGATATAAAGTCAAAATTATACTCTTTGTCTAGAGATTCACGTGCAAGTCACATGATAGGCTCGATCAGATTTTGCCGGCTTGGATTATAAATAACTAAAATATATAGATTAGGAACCTCAAAAAAAAAAAAAAAACAAGTGAGACAATTTTGTAGTATGTAAAATAAATTAGGGACTGTTTATGTAAATTTGTAAAAAAAAAAAAGAGAATAAATGTGATGGAAAAGAGACCAGTGGTGAATATAAATAAAGACAAGAAAATCAAATTTTTGGTTTATACGGT
Organism: Voacanga thouarsii; assembly: GCA_026120185.1. Classification (NCBI taxonomy): domain Eukaryota; kingdom Viridiplantae; phylum Streptophyta; class Magnoliopsida; order Gentianales; family Apocynaceae; genus Voacanga; species Voacanga thouarsii. The sequence continues at coordinate 10,675,988 of JANUWF010001017.1, forward strand.
GAATTAAAAAAAATACAAAAAGAAATGAATTTGTTGTTTATCTACTTGGATTATGAAAATCCAATAGTGTTTTCCTTAAACGTCTGAAGATATTTTTAATGTTTTTTATATTTGATTTCTAATCTTTTCAACTATAAGTTACAATCATTAATTATTGAACTATTAACTAAATCATAGTTATAAAGTTAGAGACCTGACCATTGCATGATTAAGTAAAAGTGTATCTAAAGGTGTTTAGGCTCTGCTCCCTTTTTTTTTTTTTTTTTCTTGTTGTGAAGAAATATATAATGTATTAATCTTGTTATTTACAATGAAGATACTACACAATATTGCAGACAGCCTTCTTATATGTTACTATACTTACTTTGAAAGTAAACTTTTATTTCTTTTGAGACTGATGAAAACTTTCTATTGATTAAAAAAATAATAAACAAACTAATATTTTTCAAACAATTAATTGAAATAAAATTATATAGAGAAAATAAATTTAAGAAGCTCTAATCTAGAAGATAAAATCCAATTGCTATATGTATTTGAGATATGTTTCCAATTGCTGACATTCTTGAATCAAAGAAGTAGTACCATAAGAAGTTTGAACAAACTTCTCTTATTTTGTTCATCTCACACCTCGATAGAAAAGAGAAATTATTAAACCCTAAAATCATATGTGACGGCTCACTTAAACCCCCAGTCTACAATCCAAGTTGCTATGTATAAATGGCAGTCACAAAGCACATAGAAAGAAAGGAGGTTCAATAGGGTTCTCCATTCTTTTAGACAATAAGCACACTGAGTTATGCACCATTTCCCATTTTCTCAACCTATCCATTGTATGTAATCTATTTACACATGCCAATCATGAAATAGAATGGCAAAACAAGGCACAGTATCCTTGAACCACACTTGATGATACCAAGGGTCATCTGCAACTTGTAGACTCATAGCTTTCCCCCCAAGCTGAATTCCGAACCTATCTTTTGTGGGATTAATGAAACCAGTATACCTGATATTCTTTCTATGAATCAGTGATCAAAAGGTAACTCTTGCAATATCTGCTGCAGTCCAAGGCTAAGTCTTCTAGTTCCAGTTCTCCATTGATTTCCATCTATAGAAGTTGCCACAAGGTCATGCCAAGCAATTTCCAACTGTAAATAGCCAAAGGCCCCAGATAAGTCCAGTGATAGTACCAGAAGGATAGACTCAAAACCATCTCCAATGGATACTCAGAATATGTCTCCACTCCCAAGAGGCACCGAGAGGAATGCTAACAGACCACACAGATTTTCCTTCCAATAAAGTTTCATGAATCCAATTAATCCATAATGACTCCTTCTTGATAAGTACAGATTGCCCACAACGTGTTTGATTATGGTAGCTTTGTTTTAATATTTTGTTCCACCATTGCATGCCACTATTTAACTCTTTGCATTTCTGTCTATTTTGTTTCTCTTAAAATTGTGTGGGTTCCTTCTGCAGTTATACCAACTGAGCAGTCTTTATTACTTTGCTCTGTTTTACTTAATTTGCCATTGATCTTCAGATTTGTTGCATCAGTCAAGCAACAAGAAACAAAAAGATGCCGATTATTGCTGCTATCTTTGTATTTGAGCTTTCAGCTGCATATCATTTATTAGCTTCAATAGCTTTTCATTTACTACTCACTAGTTATAATTTTCCTGGATATTCTAAATCCAAGTCAAGTGATACTGCTTTAGAATCTTGGATTACTTCATTGAATAATGATCTTGTTCATACAAGTAACAGCTGCTACCATATCTTTTAACGGGAGACATCATTTATTAGGAATTCAAACTTTGGCTCTAAAACTTGGCTGTTCATATTTTTGCTAAAATTATCATTTATTAGCTTCAATATTTAGACTGCTTTTTTTTTTTTTTTGTATTACAAAAGAGAAAGAGGATAAGTTTACAGTCGGCTTTACTTGGATTGGAAATTTTCAATTCCATTCCAAATCAAAATTTTATTTTAATTTAAATATATTATTATTTTATGTGATTTTTATTTTCCGAAAATTATCACTTATCACATCATATTCTCTCTTTAGATTGCATTGACTCTCATATTTAATATTTTTTATAAAATTTATCTTAAACTAATTTTTATATATTTATACGTATTTAATTTGAGATTTTGAACTAAAATAAAAAATAATTTGCTAACTGAGCAATTACTTTGGTTCCATTGTACTTACTTCTTCAATATTATCCTTGAGCCTTGACATGGATTTAGATTGTCCGTTTATATTTTTCAAAAAAACTAAAAATAATTTATTTTCTTTGAAAAATTCGAATTTTTGAAAAAAAAAATATTAAATTATGTTAAAGATATTAAAAAGAAAATTGCCGAGATAGGAAATCTAATGTGGATAGCTAAGTCATTGGGTCAAAGCCCAGCCAATGTAAGACATACTCTCCTGGGCCTATGTCATTGTGATAGATAAACTGTTTGGGCCACTGCTTTTATCTTTTTAGTGGGCCTTCTCGTCAGCGATCTTGTCCGGCAAGAAATCCCCCCAACAAAGTATTCTTCTCTCAGACACTTTACAGAAACGAATTCCGCTGCTGTCTTCTCCGGCATCGCTAATCTACTACGTCTCTGTTGATCAGGTATCTGTTATTCTCTTTGCTACTACGTCGAAATCTCATTTGATCTTACTGATTTAGCTGGCATGATCACAAGAATCGTTTTGTGCATTTATGGGTTTTGCACTTTTAGGTTTACCTTGTTATTTTCTGGGTAGCTCAAGCGGTAGTCTATGATGGTGTCTTCTCGGTCACGAGACTGTATAGCTCTCCTTTAGCGCCATTAACAGCCGAAGCAAGCTTTTCAACTCAATAGGGTATAAGAAATATGCAATCTTTATTTCCATAGCTTCGATACTAAAGATGTATTCTTTGTTTTTTGTGGATTAGGATTTGATGATTTTGTACAATTTTCATATATGAAATTTATTGGCGAAGGCTTCATGGGAAATGACATATACATTGATTCATTCTGATGACCGTTGTTGGTCACTGTCAACATTGTCCAAGGAAAGGAATTTTCTTTTAGTCTCTTTGGAGTAGATAATAGGAGTTCATAGGGGCTGTATTTGAGTCTCATTTCAGATGGTGTGAAAACTGGTTATCTCTACTCAATTTTCAGTGTGGATAAAGTGAAACACATTATTGACTCTTGGTTGCCAGTTCTTTCTACAGGGTTTTACTCCTAACTTCCGTTTAGATTCAATGGGTGACAGCCAGTACTCTTTTTCTCTCACTACTTTCAGGTATATTTGCAATGTTTTTTGTATAAATATCATGGTTTGAGCAGCAATGATAGTTGTCTGTACTCATCTTATTGAAAAGATACAAATGGTTCACATTGTGGCAGTCCTTCTGGGAAGCTTGTTCAGATTGAGCACGCCTTGACAGCAGTTGGGTCTGGTCAAACATCTTTGGGAATTAAAGGTAATTCAGTACCTATGGCCTTCTTTGCTTTTGTGTAATGGTTAGGAAACAACTTCACCACACAGATGGTTGATACTGAATAGCTCAATTTTATGTGCTGAATTGTTGTTTAGTTGTTAAAGATTAAAGGTCTTTCAGTAGGTATGTTTTGGCATCATCTTTATGTTGTATTTTCAATCTGATAAGATCGCGGATTAGTGAAGCTATTTACTGAGTATAGCATACGTTTCCTCTTCTTCTATCCTTGTTAATATATCTCTCATTATGTGATTTGTTAGCTGTTTAGGTTTTAGTTTCTGCTTATTATAACTTTGGTTTACTAATTTTAATTAATAAAGAGTACTGATTTTGCATGATTTGCACATATGCAGTAATTACGCACTGCAGCTAATCATGGTACCATAGGTGCTTTTGAGAATTTCACTATTATAGTTTTCCTTCTGGGCACACTTTTTTTTTTTTTTTTTTTTCTGGTTTTGGGTTGGGGGGGGGATAATGTTGCTTTGATTACTGTAATCTGTACTCTGGTCTGTTAAGAAAGAATAAAACTTCCATTGTGCAGCTGCTAATGGCGTTGTTATTGCAACTGAGAAGAAATTACCATCAATTTTGGTTGATGAGACATCTGTAAGTATAGTTTTTCTGAATAGTATTTAGTTGTTTTTTATATTTCTTCTAGAGGGAAATAATGCATAGATATTAGCCTTAGTGTTTATATAATTGTAGTTCAAACTATTTAGCAATTAGTACTGTGTAAGAAAAAGCATTTTCTTGCTATTTGCCTTTGCCATTGTATGTTTTTATTTAATTCTTTATTCAATAATTACAAGGGAAATAGAAATTCGCACTCACAACTCTTGTACTGTTATAATCACATGAACCTAAGCAATTTTGTCCCAGATTGGCCTTTTCTTTTTGGAGTGGGATGGGAGAGGGTGATATCTCTAGATATAGACTCTTTCTTTGGAATTAGTTTTAAATATCTGCTCTTTGTTATCTGCAATTATACCATTTGTATCAACGTTACTTTACTTTGGTATACTTAATCTGCTAAATCATGCAGTATGGAGCTATATCTGTGTTTCGTACGTTGATCTTGAGATTTGTTGCACCATCAGGCAACAAAAGTAAAATATTCTGTTTATTGTTGCTATCACTGTATTTGAGCTTTTAGCTTTTCATAAGCTCAATAAATTGCTGGGCTTGCTTGTAGCCTTGTGCACATTATTTTCTAGTTATACTTTCTTAAATGTTCTCTATCTAACTCAATTAGTTCTGTTTTATTATTATTGTTTTTTGAGTCACTTGTTTGAATTTATTAGCTCTTGATCTAATATTTTGGTTTATTTATTCCAGTTGCAAAAGATTCAGAGTCTGACCCCAAATATTGGAGTTGTATACAGGTATATCTCTGTTGTTGTTGTTATTATTATTATTATTATTTTGGATAATTGACCATTTTATACAATTTGGGGGGTTCTCTAGCATGCTGTTATGCTTTTATGCGAAAGCTTCACATTGCCCTTTGCGCTTTTGTCATGGTTCAGCAAATTTTATTGTGCCTTGAAGTTCATTCATATACCTTCACTGTGCCTTTACACTGTTAGCTTCCTTACCACTAAGCCTTTTGCTATAGGCTAGGTAGGTACATTAACGGGGTGATAGGTGGAAATAGCTTGTCTGCTTGCTGAAGTATGGCCCCATACATTAATATGCTTTCGTGCTTCAGTTTTACTTTTTCCCCCTTAGATTCATCCTTCTGTTAGGTGTTGCTTTTTGGCTTACCCTATGGATTGTATCACTATGTGAAGTATATTTCATATGTCCCATTTCAAGAATTCTTTTCTTGTACCTGCAAGTTAGGATACATCTTCAGTCATTGGTCATTACATTAGGCCTGGCTTTAAATTAGTCTATTCTCCTTGGATTTTGAGTAATTCACTAGTTAACTTGGGCCACGACTACAACAAGAGCCAGGCAGAGTTGTAGGGTCAATTGGTTCAAGTTGCATCTCTGCTTGGTGGCGTATGGATGCATACATCTTATGCTTTTCATACCTTATATTTGCTCTTTTAGCTTACCCCTGCAAGTAGTATCCCTTCTGTGGAGCCTACATAGAGTTGTGACATGATATCACTAACTAGGTGTTTCCATTTGCTGTTTAACATAATGGATTAGTTGCTGTTATAGATCTCTTCTGTTTGTGATGTATTCAACGCATCGTGTTTCCTGTGCTGGCTTCACTTTGACTTGCTATTTTCAAGCCTCCATATATGCAGTCTTTCTTCTCTCCTGTTAACATTCATTTTTCACTGCAGTGGTATGGGGCCTGATTTTCGTGTTCTGGTTCGGAAAAGCAGGAAGCAAGCAGAGCAGTATCACCGACTCTATAAAGTAGGTGACGGGCCTTTGAAGCGTTGCTATACAGGAACTTAACATTTTGAGATACAAGTTTAGAATGCTAAAATATATTCACATTTTTGTGCCATTTGAAACAAGTTAGTGGAGCTAGAAGTCTTTTTTTTTCTAAAAGACTAGTGGAGTTTTCTATAAGTTATCCTATTTAACATAACATGTGCATATATAATCCATCTATTTCTAATCTTATCCTTTGAAATTGTGTTAATTTCTGGTAATTGGGGCTACTATATCTCTTAAGAGAGGCATGGACTTTGAACATTTGTTGTTATATCTTTTTTTAAAGTCAGAGATGAATTTTAGTGTGAACATGGATCACAAATGCTGTTTTCACATGTCTGTTATGGTTTTTCATGTATTTATTTTTCTGCTATATCGGATTGCTTTGCTTTAGCGGTAGTACTTGCCACTTGGATAACTTTGTTGCCTATAACCGTGTAGTAATGCCTGTTGGCATTGGTTTATGGTAGATCCAAAAACCAATCTTAACCTACCTCCTAGTGATATTGGGAATTAATTGTAAAATATTTGCAAAACATCCTCTGTCAAGGAGGCTGCAGAGTTCTCGTTTTTTTTGGATGCAGCTAACTCTCTTTTACTGCTTCCAGAATCTTTGTTATGTACTAGTTACAAAGATTTTTTTTTATTTTATACTTAGCTTCAATGGTTTGTGATGATGTTGATCTGCAGGAACGAATTCCTGTTACACAGCTTGTGAGAGAAACTGCTACTGTTATGCAAGAATTTACTCAATCAGGGTAAATACCGTTTGTGTTTCCTTGACTCAATTCGTTTTTGGATCACTTTCATCTTTTCACCTGATGGAAGTTGCACTATTCTACCCAGTTCTAACTTTTGAAGTTCTATGAATTGCAAATTGTGGACTGTTTGCTCCCACTTCATAGAAAAGAATCTGTGTTGTTTTCTCTCTGAATCTCATAAACAAAACTTAGCTGCTTTAGCTTTAGTTTGTAGGTGAAACTTCCTTATCAGGTGGCTTTCTATTAACTTACACCATAATGATAATTTTGTAAATGCCAATCAAAACTGTATTGATCATGGAAAGCATTCTTATGAAATACTTCTTCCCGCTGACAGTAGTACATGATAGGTAGAGAATGGGGATTTGGGTCAAGAGAGTTTTAGCTGTAGTGTTTGTGTGAAGTGGGGATTTTCGTGAAGAGATTTTAGCTGTGTTGCCCTTTCTTAGCAGTGTTCTGCAACACTACCATGCGAGCAAGCCAACTAGAAAAAGAAGGAAAGGCAAAAGAAACCTCTGTTTCTTGTGGATGGTTAGCAAAATAATATCCTGGAAATATCATTGGACGAAAGCTGATGGATATAAAAAGTCTTTACGAAGTTGCTATGGCCTTTAAATGCTTCCGTCTTCCTCTTTCCAACTGTACCTAGATGGTAATGTTACAAACCAAAGCTTAATCTTGAGTTGGAGGCAGGCAATAGATTTTCTAGAGATACTACTATTTTCTGTCACCTGCCTTTTGGAGTTTTAGAAGAGATTATGACAAGCACTGTATTTTCTTAATCTGAAATCTCTTTTGGGTTTGTTTTGTAGTGGTGTGAGGCCATTTGGAGTCTCACTCTTGGTTGCTGGGTATGATGACAAGGGTCCACAACTATATCAAGTGTGCCATCTAGCTCTTAATCTGGTTTCATCCTTCTGTTTTCACTGAGCTTTCTTCTAAATTAGCTGATATATACTAACATATCTAGTTGGGGTGGCTTATTTTTCAAGTGTGAGTTGATTTCTCAAATAATTTGATGTGATTTTGGCTGTAGGTGGATCCCTCAGGTTCATACTTCTCCTGGAAGGCTTCAGCTATGGGGAAGAATGTCTCTAATGCAAAGACGTTCCTTGAAAAGAGGTGACTCATGAGAAGTTCTGAATTTTCCATTCTACTTGTTACTGGTGGTTTATTCTTTAGTTTAGGTTCAGTTTATATGCATCTTTTGCTGTTGCATTGGGTAACAACTGTCTAATTTCAGTATCTATTTGACATTTCCTTTTTCTGTTCCCTTGGGGTTGCCCTTTGACTAATTACACCAGCAATCTAAAAGAAACATTATGAAATTCTTTTGCAGGTATACAGAAGATATGGAACTTGACGATGCTGTACACACTGCTATTTTGACCCTGAAAGAGGGGTAAGCATTAACTGATGTATCTTAACAAGGAGCCGATGGAATTTTAGCTTTAGTGGATGTATAACGCGGGATCTGAATTTTTAGTTGCTTCTGTACTTATTGGGGTAAATGTGCTTTTGTCCTGATATTGCTCCATCCCCTCAATGTCAGGATTTGAAGTTGTTCACCAAACATAAAAGAAAGGAAAGGGAAAAAATGGGAGAAAAAACCCTGTATTCCGATTGAATAAGTGGTTTAATAATGGAGCAAGTTAATTTACTGCTTGTGTTAAAGGACTAACAGTATGTAATTGATTGACCTGAAATAGCTAGGATAGACGTTGTTGAGTTGAAAATCTTAATTGAAATGGTCAGCCCTCATGCTGTAGTATCAAGCATGTTTTTTGATCTGCCATGGATGCTTAATGCTGGTCAATGGGTAACAGGTCACATTTTGTGTTTCCATATGAAGTTCATATGGCTAAATTAAAATTACTGCTTTTCAGCTAGATTTTTGCTGCTCAAAAATTTTACTTCATCTCTGTGTATATTCCAGGTTTGAGGGGCAAATTTCTGGGAAAAATATTGAGATTGGCATAATTGGCAGCGACAGAAAATTTAGGTAAGTTTATTTTATAGTTTTTTTTTTTTTTGGGGCGGGGGAAGGGGGTAATTGATCTCCAAACGTAAGTTGTTTAGGGTTTTGTCAGAAGATAATTGATGGAATTTATTTGCTTTTTTTGCTTCAGAGTTCTGACACCCGCTGAAGTTGATGATTACCTGCAAGAAGTGGAGTAGGTTGTTTTTGAGCCAAAAGATTCATCTCGTGGTCGAAATTGGGAATCTGACCATTTGGGCTGCCTTGTCCTTATCAGTAGTTTTAAATTTTTATTTCTAGATATAAGATGCAGACTTAAATGCCTTGTTAAGAGCCGGGAGAATATTATGCTACGGTATGCCCTTGTGATTCTTGAAAGCAAACAGTTGAGATTCAATTTCTCTCTCATTTCCTGTAAAATGATTCGATTGCACATTGGATTGTATGGGAAAACAATATTTCGGTGTTCTGCCTAATATCTGAAATTGTTTAAATCACGGAAGACTGTTCTTCTTGAAGTCAAATACCCTAAAGCTCGGTTTTCTTTAATTCATTGGGGGCAAGGGGGTGTGGGTGCCGGGTTTGCAAGGCTTGGCATGGACACCTGGGCACGGCTCACAAGGCCGAGCCTGAGGACCGGCCTGCGTGGTGTGAGGAGGGCGGGCCGGTCCGAGTCAGAAGCCCTGAGACTGGCATTGTTGGGGATCTTGATCCATGAGTTTTTTTTTTTTAATTCGATTAAAAATTTTGATATTTAATTGTTTTGTAATTTTTATTATTATTTAAATAAAATAATTTTTTAAAATTATAAAAAGGTCACCTTGAGGTAGTGGGGGTTGGCTTGAATCTCTATTTATTTTATTAATTAATAAAATAAAAATTATATAAAATGTGTCTAAATCTCTTAAAAATATTACAATTATTAAAATTTAAAAATAAAATTAAATATACAATATTACTTATCTTAAATTTTTAATTATAAGAATATTAAACTAATTACTTGCTTTACCATGTTCATCATTTGAGTCATCATCAATAATCCACGAATTAGTCCTCTTATTTTCGACTATAAACTAACTATTACAAAACATTAGCATCTCCAAAGTTTGAAGAACCAATCGAGATTTTCTTTCATCAATTGTTCGAACACTCTCACTGAAGACACTTTTCAATGGCACTGTGAAGACTGGTGGTGTCAAAAGATCACGTGCCATTTTAGATAAAATAGAGTATTGACTTATATGAGCCTTCCACTAACTACAAATATTAAAATGTTTATCCTCGTTTTCTACTAAGGGTTGCATCTCATAAATTGCCATATCGTTATAGGTGGTAGATGATTTTTTTTTTTTTTTACGTTTCATAATACCCCATGGATTAAATACTGACGAAATTGAAGAGGTAGATTTTCGTGGTGGTTGAAAGTGACGGCTAGATGATGATGAAGCTTACCTACTTAAATTAGGAGAACTAAAACATAAAATAAGAAGACTCAAAATCATACAAATTATACCAGATAGAGTTTTAGCCGTTTTATCTTTTATATCTTTTATCATACATTACCTAAATGTTTGAGATTCATCAAAATCTAATATTTCATATAAATATTCAATAATACTATGAAATCCAACCGTTTTTACTCGAGGATCCATACACAATACCATACAATATAAAATAAGAATATTTCATAATATTTTTTATATTTTTCAAACATACTTCTCATAAAATAACCAAATTGGGAATGATCCATATACTCACAAAAAATATGTGCTACCTTAGTAAGTGTTGGAAGAATATAATGAGTAGTAGGATAATAAGATCTCGATAAAAGTTCAATGACTTCTTTGAAAGTAAATAAAAATGTTGAAAGTGCAATACAATTTTCAAAATAAATTTCAGTTAGTGGAGGTTGAAAATAATTACTATTACAAAATTCAATAAGTTGGTTGTGAAAAGGTATAACACTTTCAAACATATCTAAAATTGAGTTCTATTTAATTTTACAATCTAATCTAAATTTTTTAAAAGATACTATTTGTTCTCGACATAACGCCTTAAAATTTTATTACCTAGTTGAAAAGGCTTTAATAAATAAAACAATATTTCTAATTATATTAACAATATCATCAACATATTTATATCCTTTATTTACACACAAATTAAGTATATGACAAGCACACTTAGTATGAAATAAAATATTATCTAACATAGGATTCATAATATTTTTCAAAACTGTTATGATAGAATCATTATTTGAAGCATTATCTAAAGAAATAGAAATAATTTTATTTAAAATCTTATATTCACGACATGTTTGAGTAATTATTCTAGCTATACTACTACGAACATGAGGATATTCAAATAATTTAAAATAAATAGTTCTTTTTTGTACTAACCAATCATGATCTATCCAATGACATGTAATACACACACAAATAAGATTCATTAGTAATTACGGTTCAACCATCACAAGTAAGTGCAAATTTTCAATTACAAGAATCAAACATAACAATTAGAAATGCTTTCATTTATTTATATATCTATATTATATCATTTTTAACGTTGTTCTAGAAATTCTTTTCCATGCTGGTTGACAATTATTTTGCATATATTATTTTTAATGTAGATTTTTTTGCAAAATTAAAAGGTAATTTAGTTTGAACAATCATTTTAGCAAATCCACTTCTATTTTTTCTATGATCATATTAAAAATTACCAATAATTTGACTTCATATAGTACGTATTTGTTGTTACTTAAATAGGTTTTCTAACCAATCATTATGTGACATTTTCATACGTCTAACTAATATTTCTATCCCTCATCCCTTCTTATGTGTATATACCACCCTACAAATTTTATATGTTACCCTATCATTATCATTATCATTTTAAAAAAATTCCAAACCATAGATTTTTTTGCTTTAGCTATAACATCCGCCGTTTCTACATCATCCTCACCTATATTAGATTCGTTATGATTAATAGTTGAAGTTGTTTGTGATTGTGAAACACTAACGCTAGGCCTACTAAGACCTTCATCTTCATTATCTATTTCATTATTTATTAAATTTAAGGTTGGATCTATATTAAAATCAAAATGTGCAGATGATTGTGATGAAGAAAAAAAATGATATTAATTTAGATCCATTATTAAAAAAAAAAAAAAGCAATCAAAATTCAAATTAAAGTTCAAAAAAATAAAGTATTAACAAATAATGAAATAAGAGAATTGAAAAATATAAATAACAAATTAATTTAAAAACTAAACAAATAACTAAAACAAATAATTAATTAATAAAGCTAAAAAATAAGAATGTAAGATTAAGAAAAACTAACTAGTTGATGACCAAGCATAATAATACTTTGTGGAGCTTTTTACTTCTTGTATCTACTATTCCGTCACTCAATAATCTTTTAAAATATGAAGATTTTCTTGAAAAATTGAAAAAGTATAATATAAAAATAAATTCTATTATAATACTTTTTGTAGAGGAAATGAAGAAATTTAAGGATTATGAAAGAGATGTATGAAAATAAAAGAGTTTAAGAGAATTGGAGAGTGTTTGATGAGTTTTTGGTTGAATTGGGGAATATTTATAGAGTTTTGGAGGTTAGAATGGAGAATATAACCGTTAGAGACTAAAATGTAAAAAAAAATATTTTAGCCTCTTTTGAGGCTGAAATGTAAAAAAAAAAAATGAGAGAGCCGTTGGATAACGACTCTCTCGTATGGGCTAGCCCGTTGGACCATGGAAGAGCCGGCCCATGGCAGGCTAGGGGTTTCTACCCCTGGCTCAGACTGGACCGGGACCTAGGACTGGCCCAATGTACAGTGGCTAGTTCGGCCTTTGGGCCGAGTCCGGTCCGACCTAACACACCCACCCGGTAGGCCGAACCGACCCACTGATCATTGCTAGCAATGCCCACAAAAAAGAAATGAGTGAAACTTTCAGGCTTCAACTGTACGGTATAAGTGGATTGAAAATTTTTTTTATTTTAATTTAAATAATTTTTATTTTTTAAAAATCGATATATATTTACAATAATTTTATTTAAATTTTATATATTTAATAATTTTTATTATATTAAAATAAATTTTAACTATACCTGTAAGTAAAAAGATATTTTTCTCATTTCAAACTAAAATTTAAATTTATAATAATATTAATTTAAATAAATTTTATTTTTCAAAACTTATCATACATTTATTAATACATCATATTCTTTTTTTTAATCTTATTTTAGACTTCATATTTTTAATAAATTTTTATTATATTTAACTATTCTCATTTCCAATAAAATCCTTTTCAGTTACAGATTATATTTAAATTTATGATTATGTTTGCTTCAGACAGCTGTTTACCTTTGAGGTCGCCTCCGTTACCTCTTGTGTGGCAACCGGATCAGCGCTGCGGGAAGTCCGAGCTTGAGTAGCGAGCTTTATTCGATAAATAGTTAGTGTTAAAGAATCTCCATCGACAGCTCTTGTGGCTCAGTTGGTTAGAGCACCCGTTTAGTAAGCGGGAGGTCTTGAGTTCGACTCTCAACAAGAGCAAAAACTTTTTGTGGCCCATTGTTATTTTGAAAAATAAAAATTATTTAAAATTAAAGTGATATTTTAGATTAAAATGAAATTCTTTTCAATCAGGCATAGCTACATTTATTCTCCTAGTGATACTTCAAGACAATGGCAGATGCACCATAAGTTCTGAAAATTATGTTTACCACAGAAATTTAATCTGACATCCATAAGAGAATACAAAAATCACCTACAAACAATACACGTCGGTATATAGTCTTCTCACGCATCTAACCACTGTACATTGGGATTCTCTACCTTCTTTTTTTTTTTTTTTTTCTGGTGAACAGGTCTGCGCCTAAGTTGCATGCTGTTCATGCTTAGAAGTAAGGTTATGCTCGTATCATTTATCAAGCTAACAGTTGGCAGTCGAACCAGTCTATCTGGGTGATGAGTAGGGGAAAGAGCCATGTGAATGATATCTTGGAGAATCATCATGAAATAAAGGGCTTCTTCTACTTCTGTCTGACAAGGATCTGCCAAAGCTAGAGTTCCTTGGTCCTGTAGGGTTGTCTCTTGGGCTATTGGAAGTGTAACCAGCCTCAAAGCCACCATATCTGCGCGAATAACTTGATGGAAACGGGCTCTCAGGATCACATCCTGGAGGAGGAGGTTCATCATCTTCATAATCCCTAGGCCGCCTTTGTTCATGATAATGACCTCGGCTGACTGGAGGAGGAGGTTCATCATCTTCAAAATCCCTAGGCCACCTTTGTTCATGATAACGACCTCGGCTAATGGGATCTGATGGACGATGGTTATGGTATCTGTTGTAAGAATGATTTCTAGACAAATGTAAATCTGAAGACCCAGCTGCCCAGCGTTCTACATCTGCATTTTCTGGGATTGGTGCATTTACTCCTGGAAATTCAACAGTCTTTTTCTGAGGTGCCTCTTGATCGCTCGTTTCAAGAATCTCCCCTTCCTCCGTTTCTTCCCAACTTTCCCCTGCACCAAATATTATGATCCCTGATGGCTGATCATCAACCTCTGGACCCAAGAAATAGCAACACATCAGACTGATACCCTTCAAATTGTAGAGTAACATGGAGTGTGAGATGACAAGATTGTTAATTTTTTTACTTTTTTTGTTCCACAAAGATAGATCTACTTCTATTTTCACACAGATTCCCTCCACAAGATCGTTAGTGTTACTAAATTATTCTCGAAACTATGTAATTCTAACTACTTTCAATTATATTTTTCTTTCTCCAACCAGAACATTTTTGTTTTTTTTTTTTGTTAATTGTTGATAACGATGTACATTAACTAAGGGCATATTAGGAAATTGAAAAATTAATGACCCTTTGAAAAACAAAACAGGCCTTAATTTGGGCTGACGGTTGGTGGGGAAGACTGGTTTAGGATGTGAATCAGAACAAATTTTGCATGTAATACGAACAGAACATAGAAAAAAGTGAATAAGAACTTAAAGACTCCTCTATAAAGAAACAACTTATAAAAGAAAAAGAGAAAAGGAACAAAAGCAGGAGACTGAAAATATATATATATATACATATTCTCCCATTGCCATTGAGTGAGAAACATCAAAAGGGATGGAGAAGTAGGAGAACAATAAATAGAATTAAGATTAGAGATATGAACAACTGCAGTTTCAGTACTTTGACGTTTGGGGGGAACAAAAAAAATAGAGATCACAAAATAAGCATTTGGAAAAGAAAAAATAGGGATTACAAACTAAACAAAGTAATACACATTTTAGTCTTCTGTATAAAACAATGTAAACAATTAATTACCTAGATAGCCAGGTGGATATCCAATTTCTCGCATTCTGTTAAGCCATGGAGGTGGATCGAGATCCTATAAATAAAAGGAATGAATAACATTAAAACTTTACAACTTCACACAGCATTGAACATCGCAAGTAAAACCCCATCTTGTGGACCCACCAAAACAAAACCTAAATGTGCATAAGAAACTCAATGTGATTCAACTAAGCCAATGTAAAGACATTCAAAAGAGAAGCACTTGGAAGTTTGCGTGGTCTTACACCAAGGCCTAAAAGTTTGCGTGTTTCAGCATCAAGTGTGCCTGGCTTTAAGCCATCATACTTGCCCCCAGGAGTATCTTGATAATATCGAGTTGGATTGCGAGCAGCTGCATTCTGGTTACGCCTAGATTTATGTTGCTTGCGAGCATTATTAACAGCAACATTATCACGAGGCTTGGGACAATCTTTTAGGGAATGGTTGTATGAACCACAATTAAAACAACGGGAATCTCCCACTACTTCCCTGAGGCAGCCATACAAAAGACAACATAAGATTTTGAATGAGAGAAGGAAAAGCATGAATATTCTGACAACAAAAAATGCGTCAATGCATACTTGTAATTACAGTTTTAGGAGCCAAAATTAGTATCAATTGCACCAACCTTCCCTCAAAGTGTAGATTAGTCTGAAATCCAGTAAATAAGTGTTGAGAAATGGACTCTTTGGAGATAGTGAAACAGTAAATACTTTACAGGGCCACAGATTTTCTTCAAGAAAGCTATAAAAAATGAACATTTATACAAGAACAGAGAATGACTAACATCCTAATAAATTGAAGCGGTCGTGTATAGAATCTCTTTAAGGTTTTTCATAGATATACAAATTCCTGGATATTTGTTGCCAGATAAATTAACATGAAGTGAGAGAGTTATACATGACTCAATGCAGAAGTGTTGACTTAACATTTAAAGTACTTTACCACCTTACTAAAGACATAGCATTATAAAAGCAGAATTAGAAAACAGAAGAGCTAGACTGGAGACAAAATTTAAATGTGCAGCAAAACCTTATACATACACAAATAAAGGCATCTCATAAAAACGGATAAAATATCAAACCATCATGCCAGCAACTCTAGAAAAAACCCCTTTCTCAATGCTAGAAATTCAGTCAGAAAATTTTGCAGAACAGAAGAGAAAACAATGTTGTTAGAATAGGGAGAAAGGTCAGCAAGCAAGATGGAAAATCCAGGAAGAACACTTCTCCAAAGAAATTAAACCTCCCAGATCCTAGTTTTTCATTTTTGCTCATTAGATTTCGTAGTTAAGGAAGGTTGACAGATACAGCATACGATCCCTGCACATTATTCTCCAGTCCACTTCAGTTACCTGACGGGGTTAGATGCAGGCAAAAATCTGCATAGCTAATATTTAGTTAAAGTTTGAGCAACATGTAATTAGTCCCCCAATATTTTGCTTTGGTTAAGGAGAAAAGAAGAGTGAAAAACTGAAAATATTCCAAGCATCATAAGATGCAACAAGTTAAGCTTGTGCTCTTAGCATACACTGTAGGTTTAGTTTTTGAAGAATATAAGTCCCAAAAAAAAAAAATGATGCTGGAAGACCCAATGCAGACCGTATGGACAAGAAATGTGAAGCCAGATGCATGACAAGAGATGTGCTCTCTTTATATTGAATAACCGAAACAGAACCAGTTCAAGGAGAACACAAATCATAAAATGACCATTTAATTCTCCAAAAGACAAGAAATTTAAATTTGTACCCTTCCAAGCTATTTGAATCATCTGCTGAAGTTAAAGCCAATGAGTATCCACGATCATAAAGGGGGACAGAGTTTCCATCAAATCGAATCAACTCTTTGTTTTGCCCACACCTAGTTTCATTCTCCATCCAGAAAGACTACATGCCAAAGAGATTTTGAAAGAAGATGAGATGAAATACCATTCAAGGAAGAATTAATGCTTTTTAATCATCTAGAAGAAGGCAAGTGTAACTATCTAGAAGAGCATGGTTGGATGCCAAAACATAGAGCCCAAGGAGAATTCTTCTTAATAAAGGTAGAACACGAAGGCACGCGGAGAAACCAAGTCTGACAAAGGCAGTTGGAAAATTTTCAAGCATTGAAGTGACAGTTGGAAAGTGCCATCGAGGAAAAGATACTCTCTCTCTCTCTCTCATGCAACTCCCTACTTGACCCTACAGAAGCTTATTCCTATTTATTTTCCACACCAGAGATCTTTATAGACTTGTAGAATTTAATGTTTAAAAGAGAGTTCCATAATACACCCAATTTCCCACCCCCCCTCCCAAAAGCTAGATAGAGCGAAGATTTGGAGGTTATCCCAGTTTCTATGAATTCATGTTGATTTCCTAAATAACCAAATCATAATTGAGAATGCACAAATCGAACATCTACAAGAGATAGGAAAACATACCATTGCAGAAGGCTTATCTAAACCAACTTGCAAAGCTGGAAAGTATGTCTCTTCACCAGAATCCATGGTGCTACTTGAATCCTGAGTTGAATGGAGAAAGCAATCATGACCTCAGACAATATACTAATGAGAGAGAGAGAGAGAAAGAGTACTGTATGATTAAAATCTAATTGCAATTACTAAAGTCTTAACGTGGAAAAGGAAAGACGATTAACACCTAGTTTGGTTGGGGTGAAAAGAGGAAGCAAAAGAGGAAGGGATGTAAATGAGGAGGTAAATGGCCTATTTCCCTTGTTTGGTTGGAGGGAAAGGAGGGTGGGAAGTAAATTAGAAAGGGGACTAACATCACCTCCACATCACCAAATCGTCCCTTTAAAATTGGAGGATTTGGGAGATTTTTATCATTTAGCCCTTGTTTGGTTCGCGGAGGGAGAAGAGGAAGGGGAGAGGCACCTTTTACTTCCACTAAGGGAAGCAATAGCATTTACTTCATTTTGTTTGGAATGAAAGGTAGAAGAGGGGAAAGGGGGGGTAAGAAGTGAGAGAATAATTAATTTAGTTTATTATTTTATCATTTATTATCTATTTTGTTAAAGTTTCTAATGTTAAAGATAGGGTCAATGTTATCATTATAACATCTACTTTATTTTCTCTTTCCCAATCCTTCCAAATTGGGAGGAGAGAAAATGCTGATGTGGAGGAGGAGTGATTCCTCTTCCTGATTTACTTCACCTCCACGTTTACATCCAACCAAACGAGATAAATGTACCATTTACCTCCACATTTACTTCCCCTCCTCATTTACTTCCACAAAACAGTCCAACCAAACATAGCCTTACTGCCCTTCCCCTCCCCCTCCTCCTTTCTGAACCAAAGTAAGTGTAAGATAAACATTGGATTACTCAAAGAGACAATTAAGCACATGCATCAGCCATTCTATCAACCCTAGTTGTCAAAGAAAGTAGCCTCTGGTGCCTCAGAGCCATATCTCACAAGCCTAAGGTAAGGCAACAGTTGATCAGGGTAACAGCTATCTGAAACTTTTAGTTTAGCCAAAAATTGTTCGTCCCTTGGGTGATTTATCTTTTTCTTGGTAATTGTATCACAACACTTGGTGCATTATAACGCCACTGAAAAAGTGGATCCGCAACATAGTGAAGTTTATGCCATCATGGTGAAATGCAATGGTCCATCAACCCCAGCTTTGGTCTGGCATTGTTGCACATTACATGGTAATTATGTTTCATAACTTATGTTTGATGCAGGACAAACTCAAAGCTGTCCCCCAAACGTAAAACAGATTCTGCTGAGGTTTACGCAATAAACTAGGCTGAAAATAGTGATAAGAATGCAGAAAATCCATCTAGTAAGAAAACAGAGAATTGAATAGAATTTTAATGCCAAAGCTAGGTTGTAAATATTGTAACAGCAAATTAAATAACAACAAAGCAAAAATACAATAAGGAAAATTACATGTGATGATGAACAATTCTGGGCATGCCACCGTGACCATTGTTGTAACAACTCCTCAAGCTTCCTTTTACTATCTCTGAGAAAAAGCAGCCGAAAATCAACACTTGCTTAACAAAAGTTTTGAGATATTCCACTTCACTTGCAGGAACCACAAACAAATATCAGATTGAAATATAATTTTATCACTGGGATTTAAGTACAATTCAAACCTTGTTAAAGACTTATAAATGACTTGTACCGAAGGTTGCTGCTCGTCTACAGTTACTCGAGGCCTCTTAACACCAGATAAGTCTGGCAGGTAAAATTAGGGAAAACATAAAACTAGGACATAAACTGGTCTGGATGAAACGGGGAGATAGCAAATTAAATAGTCTATTTGTAGCACAGAATTCTGCAGTTCGAAATTTTAATTCTTTTCTAGATTGCAGCAATAAATTGTTGTAACTGTTACAAAAGAAATAAATGGACAGGATACAATTTGCATGAGTCTCTTGACTGTTGACTAGAAATCCATATTCTGTATGATTGCAAACGGCACTTCCATCTTTCACAACTCCAGTCTCACCAATAACTTCCAATGCATGTTGGTTCTCAACCATATTGTTATCAACTGCCAATAAAAGTTTGTCGTCTTCAACTGCAACATCACCCGAGCTCCCATGAATCCCGTTTACATTGACTTCTCGAACATCCAGAGGTTGAAAATTTGCTTCAAACGAATCATTAAGTTCATCATCGTTTCCGTTTGCAGGGCTACTAGAAGCAGGAAGGCTGATTACATCCTCAGTCTCCATCTTTAGGAAATCCTCTTTCTGAGAACACAAAGTAACCATAAATCTGTAAAATCAAGAATTCATAATTTGTACATTTCAGAGAGATTACACAACCATACATACTACATCCCCCAACCCCCCCCCCCTCCCCCAAACCCACCCACCCACACACAAATCCCCAGCATAAGAAAAAAAGGGCAGAAAAATTCATAATTGAAGGTCAATTACAATACACAACGAAAAACCACAAACAAAAAGCCTCATCCGTTATAAAACTCCACAGCATAAAGCACAAACTAACATCAAGAAACAGTGGATTGACATAAATGCATGCAGGACTCGAATTTTGTGACACCGGAAATAAGCACACAATCTACCATCCCATAAAAGGTTATCAACTTCACTCAAGAATTATTTCCTCAATGGCTGGGGATGACGGGAATAAATAAATAAATAAATAAATAAATATATATATATATATATATATATATATATATATATATATTTTGCTACAATCATACGTAAAGCCACGATCCTTCTACCAAAGACTCAAAATAACAGATAAATGCTGGGTAAAACATTTTCAAATTTCCCATAAAAACAGGAAAAGCGCGGGTTCAACCATTGCCATTCCAGTCTCTATAGGAAACTTAAACGCCAAAGAGAAGCTACTGTGGCATGGACTTCCAAATTCAGAAAATATGTAGACAGGCAAAGAATGAATTAGGGTTTCTGATTACCCAAAACGCCCGGCAATTGAAGATTCTTGGAAGCGAGAAGACGTCCTCAATCCACAGAGAGCATGGGGCCGACTTGAAGCGCACAACGGAGGGGAGCAGCAGCAGCAAGTCCAGAGTCCAGACAACGAGTAAGAGAGATCTCAAACCCGAGAACAACGGGGAAGGGTAGTGGATAACAAGCCGATGGTCGTCGCTTGGTTTTTTGGTAATTTGACTGTAATTTCGCCGTCATATTTATATTTTCTCTTTGACCTTTTTAATCCTTATATTCATATTTTGTATTAAACTTTATTTTTTTAATCAAAACTATTATATTTCAATTTGAGAATATTCAAAAGAGTTTTATGAGACTGTTTTAAAATTTGAAAAAATATAAAAACGTGTTTAGATACTTCTTTTTTAACATAAAATTTGTAAATACAGTAATTGAGTAAGAATAACAATATGCATTTTAAAAAATAAATATAGCATTCAATTTAATGAGGGTATATAATTTTCCTTATGAACCCAAAATTAAGTAATTATTTATTGATTTTGGATTGGAGGACAATTTGTTGGATTGGTAAATAATAAAATTAAAATTTTAATTTAGTGAGTGTTTATTATTAAATTAATTTTATATGATAAAATAATTATAATTTTGAATTCTCTATGATATTTTTTTAATATTCTTTAATATATTATTAAATTAATAAATATTTATTTAATTTTATAAATCAATAAACATACGTACTATATAATAATTAAATGAGTATTTATTAAATCAAAAAATAAATATTACATTTTTAATAATATACTAAGAAATATTACAGAGAACGTAATAAGAATATTCGAAGTCATATAATTTCACAACACCAGTATCAAGAGCAGTGGGCATCTTAGAGGTATGGCATTGTTCTCACAGCAGAATCCTGGAGCTCCCAGTTAGTTGAAGATGAGGTCATCCTTATATGCACACATGCTGCAGTTTCTAGTTACTTGAAGACAAGGTCCTCCTCCCTATATGCACACTTTTCTTCCTCTCTCCCTCAGCATTTCTTCTCACTTTCTGATCTATTTCATCACATGGATATTGCAGAAATAAGGGACTGCTAAATCCTCTTGATGTTGAACCTGAGTTTGATGGACTAGCCCTGCATTTGTTTTCAAAAGTCTCTTCATCACTGGAACCCGATACTTCAATTGGCGCTTTTCCCTTAGCCTTGGCTGTTGTTTCATTGTTTTCGTGGAAATCCTCATCTGTATCTTCTTCTTCTTCACTGCATTCATCGGATGATGTATCGCTAAGTGTGTGAAAGATTGTAACACTCTCTTTCATCGCACCTTGAAAAGAATAGCTCCTTGTTTTCCCATCGTACAGTGGCAGAAGGGATTTTGGCCTCAGACCAGCTCCGTCCCTTCCCAAGCTATATGTTGTTGAGAGCTTTCTTTCTATGCCTTCCCTTTCTTTAACATGTTTCCCCAGTTTTGCCAGCGTTTCATTGGCTACAGATTCCTCAGAAGCTTTTTGCTCAAGATCTGTAATAGTCCTATCAAATGCTTTCTTCTGGAGCCGAAGAGAATGCTGAAGGGAAAAGGCAAAAGGAAAATGTAATACGCAAAACCAAAAATTAAGTGGGCAATAAATTTGTGTAAGCTTTGCATTTTGTGGCAGTGAGACTAATGTCCCACAGAAAGTGCTTTAGATACGATCCAAGGCAACTTTAACTTCCGATCCAATCAACTCTGAAATTTTCACATCTTTCAACTCTAAACTATGAGAACACAATATGTTGGGCTATCTCCTGTGTATTGTGGAGTAAAGAGACAAGCATGCCTCGACGAATGCAGCTAACTTTGAACGAATCTGGCAAAGAAAAAGCGATTTACACTTACTCTCTTTTCCAGGAATTTTCCAAGCCCTTGTTTTTTAAGCTTCTTTTTCTTCCAAAGTATGAAACAAAACCGTACAAGTGCTGCTAGTATCATCATTAATATAGATTCAAACAACAGAAACAACAGAATCGCCTTCTCATTGCCTGAAAGAGGGGAATGGAGAGCAGTTAACAGCTGCCTAATCATGCAAGAAAATGAAACTACAGTATCGCCACTACCTGTATACAGACTAATATTCTTGGGTCTAGCTTGGGAGCAGCTGTAGGCAAACTTTTGACCTGTTGTAGAAAGACAAGTAAAATAGCAGGGAAATATGTCGTTAAGAAACCACTGTTTGACATTTGATTTCAGCTGTATGAAGGCAAGTTATTGAAGGAACAAGAAATTGTTACGTGTGCTTCGACATGGCAATGGACTGCCTATACCTGCATCAGAATAGAAAATATTGACATAATTATTAGTTAACTGAAAGTGAGGATAAGCAATCTATGATGAACTTTGGCAAGCCAATGCCACCACTTCCCCCTCCCAGGAGTGCAGGATGAAGGCAAATTCATCCTCAACTTATGACTGAGTCTATGGATAGGGTGTATGGTATACAGAAGTCTATGAGCCACTGATTCATTGTTCATATCAGAGAGCACAAAGTCCTTGAACTGATAATGAATCTAGTACTGGATGACCTACTAGCAACAGGTTCTGGTAACTGCAAAGCATAAATTTCAGTATTTGAGGTGTAAATAAGCTGCCCGCAATTTTCTAAGTCAAACTATGTTTTAGATCCAAGAAGGACAGAAATGTACTTGTTCAAAACTGAAACAGTAGATGGATTTCTCAACAGAAGCACGTCTTGTTTCAAGGTCAGGGGTGAAGGATAAGAAAATGAAGATCATGTTTCATAGATGCGAGAGGGGGATATATCATTCTGCAGTCCCAATTGTTTACATTAAAGCAGATGCATCCAGGAACAAAAGCTAAAGGTAAATGTATGAAAACTCACTTAAAGCGGCCAAAAAAGAGAGAAGTACAGTCTCATCCAGTTTGAAATATTTAAGATCACTGTCAGATAGATTGGACAGATATTGACCTACAAAAAGCAATGAATAACAGAAATCAGAATTTCTGTTAAGCAAAATATCCAACCTTAGCACTGAATTGAGATGCAATAGATATCTGCTAAGAAGCTTGCATTCTAACAGTTATTACAACATAACTGCATCTGCATGTATGAGAAGGATCCAGAACAAAAACAATTTCAAGTACCGGGAGGATAACTTTCCAACCAGTAGATGGAGCCAGTTGCTGGAACAAGCAGTGTGAATAAGATACTTCTGGGTTTCAATGCTGAAATAAAAGTGTAATCTCCAATTATATGCCCAACTTTCCCTTCCATCTCTGTCTGAGAAATGTAAACTGCAAACCCTGAGCAGTCAACAACTGGACTAACTTGGATGACAGATTCCAGACCAGCAACTTTGGGGAATTTCTTGAGAACTCCTGATGGTGAAAATGAATATAGGAACCCATCAAGTGAGCCAATGGATATCCAACCTGATACATCATCATCAGATTAACAGAGAATAAAGATCATTCTTAGCAACCAGTCATCTTTTGTAAATTGCATATTTCAGACCCTGAAAACTCATACTACTGTGATCATGGTAAATGGAAACCTCTTTACGTTTTTCTCTCTCATGTTCTCAATATAAGAAGCATATTTCATAATCACCAGAATCAAAGCTATAGTCCTATTATATAACTTGATGAATCATGTTCCTGTTATTCCATTTGCCCTGTCAAACCTCTTGTGATATGCCTTATGAGACTCAAATTTCCAGCGGAATAAAACCATTAACACTGGACCTTTCGAGTTTAACTGCACGTCCGTGTCAAGTAAAGCATGGCTCTTTGATAATTGGAATGAAGACCATTTCTTTACCATTAGATTGAACAGCTGGTGCATAATCATCTGAGCTTAACGGTCCAGTTCTTCCCTGCCACAAAATATTTCCAGTGGAAACATCCAGTGCCAGCAGTAAAGCTTGAGTTGGCAGGGTAATATACAACATGCCATTATTTGCAGGAGTAACTGTAAACTTCTTGTCAAAAGAACTAAAATCCTGGATCCATTTGAAATGAGGATTTCGAATGGACAATGAATATAGTTCTCCTTTATTGTTTGATATCTGCAAAAGAAAAGTATGTTTAACAAGAAAAACCTAGATTGAGCATCCATGAAAATATTAAAAGCTGAGACCTGATCAATTAACATCATCAAAGGCAAATCCAAACAGCCTCAGTATGAATGATATAGAAAAATATACTCGTCTGAACATGCATATAGAAAGGGAAGTGACATTACAGAAGGAATATTTACTTCAGTCAATAAGAAGTGCTATGTAGTGAAAATTTCTGGACAAAAGTTCATAGCAAATTCATTGCAACAATCAGAAATTTTAGTTCTTGAGTTCTGAAAAGTGCTTTAACAAATAATGATAGGAAAACCAAAATTATATCTTTAGTGTAGAAAATGGATAAATGGAGAAAGATACTAAGGACTAACGGAACTTACATAAATGGTAGCTTCACAGTGATCTATGACAGGTTCAGACAAAAAATAACAGTCAGTAACATTTTTCCCACAACCTTGACGATATCCATGCCGATAGAGCACAGGACCAGCACTCCAGAGTAGTCGTCCATGCAACCTATATGCAAAGAGTCCCCTACTTTTGACATTGATGATTACACATGAACTAGATATGCTTACTGCAAGGCCAATGATTTCCCCTGCCTGTGGGCCAAAGAACTCTTCTACAGCAGAAATGTTCAAAGGATTAACTCTTAGGACTCGGTTTTCTGCAACCAAATATATCTGGAAAACATATATTATTGTAAACGTCAATAACTCAAGTACGTTCCAGAACTAGTTAATTTCTTCACATTGATGTGATCTCCTCAAGTTAGAACGAGGTAAAGCACAAACTTGCATCTGGTTCTAGGATAAGGGATTAACACATAATAATGCAAAATAAAGAGATTTTAAGGCAAGAACACATTGAAGCAGTCTAAAGAGGAGGAGGAGGGGGGGAATTGCTGCTTGCCTCATTCCTGGTTAGAACTTAACACGTTTTAGGGTTTAAGAAGTTGGGCAGAACAAAAAATGTCCAGTGCCTTAAACTAATAGATTAAAGCAAGATGCCTTGCCTTTCTTGAACCTCCATGCACTGGAGCTATATTGGTATTGCATGTAAAATTGAGAGTTACCGTCCAAGCAACGGAACCATTTTTCTCAAAGGCAAAAAATTTCTTCTCTGAACAAACATAAACTCGCCCATCATCTCCGATCAATGGTTTGGCAAGCCTCTTAACAGCCGTCCTGAAGGGATTTTGTGCTGACACAAGGATGGATTATACAGTAAATTATAAGGAGAATTTTCCCCGAATAACTTGAACAAACATGTTGACTCAGAAATCATATCCATGTCTTTGCAAAAAGTAGTGCTCTCTTATACAAGAACCCAAAAATTATAGAGGTAAGCTACCTGAAAATGAGTATGGGTAAGACGGTGGCTTTTGGAACTGCGGGTTGGAGACAGAGGCAGCTAATCCTATAAACAGGCACATTAGCAGAGATGCTTGGACTTCAATTTGCAGAACCATTGTTCGCGAACCGAGCACAGGCACGGAGACAGACGGAGAAGAGATGCTCACACGTCCATAGGAGCCGAATTCTAATGGAGAAATACAACCGTCCGCAACCGCTTGTGTCGTGACTGGCGCGGGAAAATACTGGTTTAGCCATTGGGCCATCAGGACCAGAGGCATCTGGGCTTTAAAAGAGGTACCCTACATTATTTGGATTCTTAAGCTCTGGTCTGGCTGTTACAAGTATTTTTTTTCCCACAGTAAATACTATATTTTTTAAAAAAATTAAAAAAAAAATCTTTTTAAGATGCTGATCTTTAAATAGCTCAAGTTAACATGCCCAGAGTCTCAGAATCCATTATGGGCTATTGTCTTAGAAATATAATAAAAAATAATTACTGCAGTATAGTTTCCTTAACATATTTTCCTTAATTACCTTAATTTCTGCAGGGTAAAAAAAACGAGGAAGATTCAACAAAGCATAAGTTCCAAGAATTTTAAAAATCAGAGTCATTGAATAACAAATAATAGGGATTATACAAAATGTCAAGTACACAATAATATTGTCATCCTGACCCTCTAATCTGAAGGCTTCATTTAATTCTTTTTTTTTTTCAACAAAAAAAAGGGGCCTCGATATGGGATAATAATAGGAGCCAATTTCCAACAATATATTTGCAAAAAGAAGGCAGCTTTCGGTAACCCCACCTGGGGGCTCTGCGTTGGTAACGGTGTTCTAGTAAACTAAAAGGGGCTGATTCTACGAGCTAACTTCAGCAAAATCTCTGGAACAAGCCGTTTTCTAGGAGGTACCATGGCATCCTTTGCAAGAGCTTCTTTGTCTCCTGCGTGTATGAATGCAACCACATAATCAAATAGTTCATCTTTACCACCTCTTAGAGGATCCTGCAAAAGAAAATTGGCAGTTTACGTTAATGAAATTACTTCACTTGGCTTATAGGAAATGGTTTATTGGAATGTTAGGCCCAAAGAAATTACTGTATTAGGTAGTTCTTTCAAAAACACAAACATAGATTTAATTGAAACTCAAATATCCTGGATTGGCTAACCTTAAAAGGTATTCCGGCTAGGAAAAAGAAAAGAATAGAGAAAACAAAATCAAACCAAAAAATAAATGTTTTGTTCAGAATATTATCTCATGCAGCACAATTTGATTTGAGTTACCATTAAGATGCTACACTGAACAAGAGAAGATGCTATCTATTTGAAGTAATCGGGATCATGCGTTTGCTGTAAAAATGATGCAATTGCGTTGATTATGTAAAAAACCAAAGATTGCTTACTTGGAGAAACAAGTCTGTATGAGTTTTTCCGTCATATAAAATTAGCTCAGCTTGAGCCCCAATTCTATGAAGAGCGTCTGCAAATGCTTTACTGCAGTGGCAATTCAGTTAACTCTGTCATACCGAAGGTTCGAAAATAGACAGTAGAAAACCCTTTGTATTAAATTTTATAAGAGTGTTCCATGTTTAGATAAATGTACATTCGTATGTCGTGCATGTGTTTCTCTCTCAAGCAAGTACATAATCAGCATAGTAACTGCAATTTTACCCAACACTATTCTCTTACATCTTCGTGGCTACATCATACACCACCATGGAAAGTTGGCTACACAAACAAGAAGGATGAATACCCAGGAACAACATTCAGCATTTCACATATGCTCACTCCCACCCCTTTCCCCTCAACACCCGCCCACCCTCCCCCCCCCCCAAAAAAAAAGGGAATGCAAAAACCAAGTACCCGAGCATCTTATGGATGTTGAAAAAGAAATTATGCAACCAACTGTTAATTTATTCTATCAGGTGTTGTTTCCTATACGACAAAATTTTCCCCTTTTGTTAAGACTGACCATTACAACAAAAAGGGCAGAATCTTCTAATATGGTCAGATAAATTGGAAGAATAGCTCTGAAGATGATAGAAAGATATGCAGAAAACAACACCATCTTGCTATTAGTTTGCAGGCAGTGAATAGCATATATAGGGATAGAACTTTTTATCACACTTTCTTTAAAGCTTAACTCTTCAAGAACTGGCCCTGCAGTGAAATTAATGACACAATGCATAAGCATTCTCTCTTTTCAGATCTAGTTTCATTTTTGAATGCTTACATGCACTTTATCTTATTTGGCAATGTCCTTGTGCTCTGTTGCTTATGTTATCAGACAACCAAATAGGCCTAATTTAGCCAAGCAAATAATACTCTAGAAGGTCATCAATTCTCCAGAACAGACTAGGAATTTAAACTTGTGGTTATGTTTGCATTTCATATCAAAGCAGTCATCAAACTATAGAATACCAAATTCCATGCTTAAGAAAACATGACCTCCTATTACTTCAATTTTCAACCCAATGAGGTAGCTCAAAAGCACATTTTGGACCACAAAATCAGAACCTAAAAAGAAATAGGTTTCTTCAATAATAACTCAGCAGTTTTAAACCATGTAAACATGGACACAATTAGATAGTATAAATTTTACTCAACTATGTGAAGTTTAAACTCCTACCAAGCAATAGGATTAGCCATGACTGTTTCCTGCAAACAGGTATCATGTCTGATGTAAAAACAAAACTTTGAGGAGGGATTTCTACATCATGGCATAGAAAGGAGTTTCAAATTCAAATCACTCATTTTCCAAGAAGATAAAGCTGACAAACCTTGCATCTGATGGTATGGAACTGTCTAAAGTGCCGTGGAAAAGAATCACACAAGGTAGCAAAGAGACACAAGTTTTGGAGCTCAGGCGTTGTAGAAGGATTTCAGGTGAGAACTGTTTCAAGGATTCCTCCCCTTCCATTATACTGCAAATTGAGGATTAAAAAAAGCTGCTTATTCAAGAACATGTTGAAGTCAAATTTGTGACTACACTCATATTATCATCTGGTGAATATACAAGTCAAAGACACCTTAAAAAAATTGACCGGTACAAGCCTCGAGCATGGAAATGATCAACTAAGCTCGGTAAATTGTACCTGCCAGCAGAATATTTGAATCTCATTGGTACAATGACTACAGAAATATATCTCTTGGCAAAAGGACCAAGAAGAATTAGAAGAAGAAGGAAATGCATCTTAAAGAAAACAGAGGTTAAATAATAAACAAAAAATGAAAAAGAAGATCAGCAGGTAAAGTCAACAGGAGACTTTGAGAAAAAAACTGAATTTATTTGGCCCTAGACAAAATCAAAAGAGAAAACTAGGTGCTTCAATAAAAACTCTTACCCCCCAGATAATCCAAAATAAGCTTTTATCTGGGAAACAGACCAAGAAATGTTCTCTCCTCTAGTTTCTTTTATTGTCTGCTGCACTAGAGCACAGGCAGAAATGTGTGCACCAGCTGATTGGCCCATCAGATAAATCCTGGCAGAAAATAATATGCACATGTTAAATAGCAGATATAGGAACATGAACACCCATTGAACTACGTAACAGATATGCCGTAAGAATCCAGTTTTTTTGCTTCATTCTGTCTTAGGCAAGTCTGAAGTCCAACAAGTAGCAGCATGTTGAACCTTGGGAGAGAACTATATTAAGTAGAAATGGAGTATGTGAGGTGAATTTATTTCATCTGCTGTTAGACTAGAAAAGTTATCCAGAAAAGACAAATCTGATAGCCCTCCATTTGATATGCACTACTAAAGATATTCTAATTTTTTCATCTGATGTTAGACCTCAATGTCCAACTTTTTCATAAGAAGAACATGATTTTAACCCTAATAGTCTGATCTTTCCAGTCTTGACAACTGAGAAAGTTTCGTGAAAATCTAACTGGTTGAACAAATAGTTTTATGGAGCTGAAAATCCTTTCATTAGTGGTCCAGAGTACCAATACAATGAAAATTTAACCCTTTTTAAGAATACAAATTAAATGAAATTTGGAACTTGCTTGAACATATTTATGAACTACTAGTTTATCATGACTTATAACCTTGCTAGTTCTCCTTCTTAAATAAAATCTCCTTTTTACCAGTCCATGTAGCAAATAGTTGCCAAGGTACTCTTCTTTAGAGCCCATTAAAGTTTCCATTTCAACTATTTCACAAATGCACAAAGACTTCATGCTTCTCAAAGCAATTAAACATTTGTAAACTAGAAAATCATTTACCTGCTTGGGTCACCTCCATATTGACTGATATTGCTGAAAACAAATGCAATCCCCTGAGAAACATCATTAACCATATCACTGATTGTTCCCTGTGGAAAATTCCTGCATGTAGGGCAGTACTGAGATTGTGCAATACGAAACAAACAATGATAGAATTGCTAATGAGACACGTGAAAAATAGTATGTTTGTGTTACTTGCGATGAAAGAGTGAGAGAAGGGTGGAAACAGGATCAGAATTTCTAAAGGACTCAAAACTTTCAGAAACAAACAAGGCCATCTGCAAGTTGTAAATCCAAATGCATGAGATTTTAGCAGAGAATGCACAGATTTGCAAAACAGACTGTATAGATATGTTTGCTATCTAATTTCAGAAACTGTGAAATTCCTCAGAAACTGGTGTACTGGATCTAATAAAATGGCACAACCTTGGGCAACTGGCACCTAATAGTGAAAAAATGGAACAGAGAATCCTTCTTGAGGAAATATTTCAAATAATTTAGGCTGTCTAACTAATACATGACCCTGTTGATAACTAAAAAAGATTCAAGTCACTGGATAATTGAGTACTTTCTGAAACATGAAACAATTAAATGGTATCTGCTACTTGGTAGAAAAAAACCCAAAAGACCAAATGTTTGATGAGAAGTAAATGGATATGCTGAAATGAAGACTAAACTCATGCTATCCAAATGAAATTATTTGTGTTTGCAAAATTATTTTTTTGTCCATTCCTGAGGCACCAGTTCATAAATCTCTCCCAATATATTCCAATAACTACTTAACTACAGCCACCATAATTTGGAAAACTACAATGGCGTCAATTACCTATAATCTAGGCATGCCACTATGATATCTCTTTCGGCTAACTGCAGACCGAGTAGAGAACCCCAGGCTTTGTACCTGCACATTGAAAAGATAGATATGATCAAATATTAGAATTGCTGCATTTTCCAGAAGAAATGTTCTTTTCTATAGCTTAACAAGCAACAATAGGATAAACTGGGCCATCATCTGCTTCTCAATTGACTTCCTTCTCCACCTGGGAAAGAAGGATGTCCGAAAAGCCAAACTCTTATTGATGGAAATTGGTGTAAAATCTGCTTGTTCCTCATTATTGAAAAGGACTTCCATGGCTCCACCAGATACAATGATAACAAATTGTGTATGCGTTACTAGGAACACCAACTATGGTTTATATTTATCCCTTTTCCTTGCCATAGTAAACACATTACATCAGAAGAACAGCAAAATGGTGTGTGTTCAAACATTTGCCCAAAAGAAGGTTCTTGATTCCCTCCATTGTCTCAACAATAAGGAAAATTATATATATATATATATATATATATATATGTGCACCACAACCATCCAATCCAATCGGAAAAGAAAAACTGAAAAAGAAAAAAGAACCTCTGTACGCATGGAGACTCTATCCTCAACAACTAGCCTTAGATCTAATATTTTGTGCAGATAATGAAACAGTGTGTGGTTTTTCAGCCAACGAAAAAAAAAAAAAAACAGTTTGCATAACACATATAATGATATACTCCAATGTGTATATAACAAATCAAAAAAAACACAAAGGTTTTCCTTCACAAAAAAATGAGAGATAAAATAAATTACATTTGGAGCAATGGTTTTAACATTTTTACTTACCCAATAATCCAGGCCCCACCAGTAACAAATATTACAACAGGTTTTGGGCTATCACTGCTTGCCGGCAAATATAGATCCAACCTGAAAATAGTACCTAACTT
Source organism: Voacanga thouarsii (assembly GCA_026120185.1). Classification (NCBI taxonomy): domain Eukaryota; kingdom Viridiplantae; phylum Streptophyta; class Magnoliopsida; order Gentianales; family Apocynaceae; genus Voacanga; species Voacanga thouarsii. The sequence continues at coordinate 10,707,773 of JANUWF010001017.1, forward strand.
TAGTTTCTACTCAAGAAATTTTAAACACTGAAAATAAAAAAGGAAAAGACGAGCTGAATGTGAAAAACACTACCTATTTCTTGGCTGGTCTCCATAAACAATACTTCGACGTACTTGGCTTGAAAAAAAATAAGAAAAAGCAACTGCAAAGAATAGGCAGTTACACTTCATAAGTTAACAGCTACAGCTTAGTCCAAGATGGAACTACCAATAAAATATATGCATGTTAGAAAAGTAAATGGTCTTGCAGTTACTCGAGTCAAAGAAGATGCAGACATTTATAGCAGCAAATACCATCTACAAAAGTGCAACCAAGAAATGCTCAAGTGGTGCAGCAAATGTGCCCAGAGTACATGTAATTTACTACAAGGTATTGGTGAAAGGTAAATTTGCCAAAGTATTTTCTCCTGATGATAGACAAAGTAGAGGTTAAAAAAGAAAATTCCACTCCTAGCTATAAAAAGGTACAAGCGCAGTCATTTCAAAGCTACCTTGGAGAAAACCAGGCATAAGCAACAGGGCATAAAATCCAAGACCCAGAAGTCTCGTGATCCACCGGTAGCCTAACCTGAATACAATGATTGATCAGAAAGCATATTTCAGGGAAAACAGAATTGAAAGTCATAGTTCGTACATGTTATTGGAGAATGAAGCAAGAATTGGAAAACTTAAAAATTGCTATTACTCCAAAAGCAAACCAGAATCTAGACATTAAGAATTACCAAATAAATACTAATTGAAGCAATGCAGAACGTCTAGAATTAGTTCACCACCTTTCACAAGCAATGCATTCTTCATACCCATGACAATACAACACATTTCCACCGCGTACTGCTTTATAAGGGATCATGTGCTGCTGCATCTATGTTCATTCCAATTTGTACTATAGGTAAGCTATATATCCATCACAAAGTCAGCAAAAGTGACTGATTATTCTCCTGATTTGCAATTTGTACTATGGTTTCTATATCCAAGACTCGCCTGTTGCATAGCTCCTGATTATTCTATCATATCATCCCATTCTCCAATTGAATTCCCATCATTAGAATGCTTTACGGCAATTTGCAATTTTTTCTACTCCATACATCATCAGCATTTGATCCTGATGCAGCCCCATCTAATATTCCATAGAGCTGGAAGCTAAATGACAATTCTTGTCTAGCATAATTCTGTCATGGAAGCTACTCGAGTTCACAATTTGATATGAAACTACTTTGAGGAGAACAAGGGACCAAATTTACAAGAAAACAATCATATTTAAAAACGATGAGGTCTTCAACTAGTGATATTTCTTTTTTTTTTAAAAAAAAATCTCCAAAACCTGTCCTACAATAGTCTCTAAATTCTCGAAGTAAAAAAGGAAACAAAAAGAAGGCCACTAAAATGCAAGACCATGTTGAAGAGGAAAAGAAACGGTAAAAACTTACCCGAGGTAGCTAAGAAGCTTGAAACTAAGGCTGGTGACCAAATAAGTTTCAGCGGCAGCATGGCGCATATCACGACCAAACGACTGCTGCCGAGCCGGCGCAGACAACGTCTTCTTAATAGTTCTCCTTCTCGGCTGCTGATGGTCACAAATGGCGTTTGGAAAGCTCGAAATCCTCGAAAACAGAGGCTTATCCTCCGTCAGCTTCATGTCACCACTAGACTTGCTTAAATGAAGACTCGCTGCCACCGACGTCGCCATCTCCGGCAATACCTTACACTCCACCTATTAATTGACGTCGCGTGTCTGTATCTATAGATCTGACGATTAAATTCTTCCAATTATACAAGGAAACAATAAAAACGAATATCTCAGAGACACGAAAAATGAGATGCGATGAGAAGAAGCATAAAGTAGCTTGTACGAGAACGCGTTTGCGTCAGAGCCGTAACAGAAGCGAATCCAATCATGCAGTCGAAATAACAAGTGAATAGCTCCGGCAGCAGCGTTTCCTTTTCCGGCATTGGTTTGCGCGAATCAGCGCCGCCTGTTTTGATCGTTTGTTCGGTAGCGCCGTTCTTTAATAAAAAACGGAATTCAGATCATGGCGCTCTCGTGGAGCGGTTAATTTGATGTTTGCGAATGGCAACGGTCATTTTAATATTTGAGAAAACTGGACTCGTCGCAGTCAAATCACACACACATAAGTACTATATATACGAATATATATATAGTGAGTGGGAGCACCTTTATCAAAGCATTGTTCTATAAACTACTTTAATTTTTTATTTTTAGTGAAATAAACTGCTTTAAATCTAAGCCGCAAAAAACTTGCAACGGTTAGCTGAAATTAAAAATAATTAATTTAATTTTTTTGGTACGATTTGTATAATATATTAATTCAAGAAATTTAATAAAATGGACATATAGTCAAGAGTTCAATATATTATATATTTTTCAGATAACCTTATCTCAATCTATTTAAATTCAATAGATTTAGAAATATTTAAAAAAAATCATAATGTTAATTTTTATCTATATGAATTTATTAAATTTAAATAATTATAATATTTTTTTTAAAAAAAATCTTTAAATTTCTTCTAAAAAAATTTAAATTTTATACGGTCAAATATCAATAATTAACAATATCACGTATTTTTGTAATGCTTTCGCAACTATTTATATATATATATATATATATATATGCCTAACTAATTCATTAGGTATTTATTTTGTTCTGCATAGTCTCAAATTTTAATTATTTATTTTATTTAAAAGTAGCATCAAATTTTTTATTTTAGTTTTAACTCCTTAATTATTTTATTTGATTATTCTCAGTCTTAACCACCATGCAATGACAAAGCTGGTCATACCCACAAACACAGCGAGTGACTTTTTGCCATACTTTGCCGCGTTGAAATTGTGACAGAAACTAAAATAATTGAATAAAATAATAAAAATATTACTTTTGGACGTAAAAAATAATTAATAAATTAATCATTTAATTCTTTTAATATTAATTTTAAACAGTTCTAGATGATATATATTTTTATTTTTTTATAATTTATAACATGATTATTTTATTTTCGTATATATTAAAAGATAAGAATAGAAATTAAAATTTAAAATTGATATTTTGCTAGAGTTATTAACTAACTAGTTATATTCCCACTTTTATATTTAAATCTAATAAATTTGGCAAAACAATGAAGCAAAATAGAAGACCATTGACCTTTACCTTGAGTTGATTCCATGCTAGTAAAATATTACTATTTTATTCCTAACCCTAACTCCATCCGGGGAAGCAACAAGCTGAATTAGTCATTGTCTTAAAACAGAAGTTGCTCAAAATAGAGTTGTTTTTTTCCTTTTTTTTTTTTTTTTGGAACATATCTAGTTTTGAATGACAATTTCAAAGGAAACTGAAAAGCCACATGAAATATTTTAAGTTCCAAAGGCTGGAAAGAACCAAATTGCCAGACAAATGTTGAAGGATCCAGCAAGTTCATTCAAGCGGAGCAATGCAATTGTCTACAAATGGGATTTGGAAACAACGAAACCCACACGGTTTTCCCTACTTGTGCTGGAACCAATCCATCACTGTCAAGAATACTACCATATTTCACTCTTTTATCACGAATCTTTCTAAGGAAGTGAACAACTTGAGTTATTCTTAGCCAGGGCCTTGATTGCCGTACTGATTTGGAAAGCGATAGTGATGGGTGCCAGAAGTGTATCGATAAAGCCTGTTATTTTAGCCACAGTGAGAAGGACCACGGGTGGTAACGAAGTTTGATCCAAGCTTTTCTGAGCGCTTGTTAGGTTACCAACCTCACTAGAAGATCTTGCAGGAATGCCACGGATCAGCAACCCCTTACGGATGTTTGATAGAGAATAGCCATACGCATCCACCGCAGACCAAACAATGGAGAACCAAACGGCCATTGTGTTTATGCTGGGGAACCTTTGGGTAGTTGGAAGAATGATCCAGTGACTCCAGCAAGGAGGTCAAAGTACACCACTGAGTCATGCAGCACGGAAATGCTTATCTCAAGCTGAAACAACCAATGGGTTCTAGCTTAAGTTTTCATATTAATGCTTCTGTCAAACAGCTCATGAGGACTGTGTAAACGAGTTACAAAACTCAAAAAGTGGAAATTCTCCTTTTTATTTATGGAGTTTTCCTTTGGGCAAGTAGAAGAAAGTAATATCAGCTCCTAGGGGAGCACTACTGAAGGTTACACCAAACTGTTGTAGGCAATAAAACCGCTTGTATCTAAATTGCATTTTTTTTTTCCTGAAAAACAAATGATTCCAGAGGGAACTCCGAAGTCATTCCGTTGCATCATCGCCTTCTGTTCTCAAAGCTTCTACCTGAACCACCATCTCTGAATGGCTGAAAGAGGAGCGTTCAAGAATGGAGCATACCGATGGATAAGTGAATTAACTGTCCTACCAATCTTAGCCCATGCACTTTGATGGTAACTAGCTGTAGCGGGAGCATGATACATAAGCTTCAACAGCTGCAAGAAATCCAGAAGTAATGAATTTAGCTTTCACCGATAAAAATCACCTCCTTTTTGGGGCAAAACTCAATCGAATAATGCATAAGAAGACTACAGAAGCTAGTTGAAATGGGCGAACTGGAGAAAAAGACTTTGGGCTTCCCCCAGTCCCTGAATAAAAGACTAAATTTAAGTTCAAAGTCCTATCATCAGATAACATCCGACCCGTGGTACAATATCTTAAACCAACTGTTTTTCAGGAGGGGGTGTGTGCTGCTGGATTGGTTAACCAAGTGAGCACCTCTTGTTCCTCAAAATCTATAAAATCAAAAGAATTTAAAACAGCAAATTATTCCTCTGAGAACAATGGAGAAATGAGACAAACCTGCCAGTACATGAATGCCTGTATTATATTACGCTGCCAACTGCATGACCAGGTTGCAAATTCAGTAACAAACAGAAAGGGATATTCAAAACTACCTGAACAGAAGACACGGTTAGTGGCACTGTAATGTGCTGGGATACTCACGAGAGAAGTGCGATGATGAGAATGAACCCATTTCCAATTTCAGCTTGCGAGGAAAGTATATTAAGGGTAGTTGCATTTGACTCAACCCAAACACATGCCTCTTCCAAGTATTTCCTGAAAAAACCCAGATAATGATATCAGTAACATGGACAACTGACATTTGACAAGATGAAATGAAATCAATGACGTGAATACTTCTATTCAACTTCAACTAGAAAGTAGGTGTAATTAATTTCCAAACAAATTTTTATGAATATTGACGTGGCTGACAAGTCTGTTCAACAAGATATATAAAGTTAATAGGATGCCTACAGATTGGAGGAAGAGTACTCTGATTCTTCTGTACAAGAATAAAGGAGATGTCCAGGATTGTGCCAATTACCGTGGGATTAAACTCATGAGTCATACTATGAAGCTTTGGGAGAGAGTGATTGAACAGAGGTTACGGGGCATTATACAAATTTCAGATAATCAGTTTGGTTTTATGTCTGGGCGTTCCACTACGGAGGCAATTCATTTATTACGGCAAATGATTGAATATCATAGGGAAAGAAAGAAAGATTTACATATGGTATTTATTGACCTGGAAAAAGCCTATGACAGGGTTCCTAGAGAAGTAGTTTGGTGGGTGCTGGCCAAGAAAGGTGTATCAATAAAGCATATTACTCTCATTAAAGATATGTATGAGGGAGCATGTACAAGTATAAGGACTGGCGCCGGAGTGACTGCAAAATTCCCTATTAATATCGGGTGCATCAAGGATCAGCGCTTAGCCCTTTTCTCTTTGCAACCGTTATGGATGAGTTGACCTGTACTATACAGGAGGTTGTGCCATGGTGTATGTTGTTTGCGGATGATATTGTATTAATTGATGAGACTAGAGCCGGTGTAAATGCTAAATTGGAGTTATGGCGGCAGACATTGGAATTCAAGGGTTTCAAAATTAGTAGGAGTAAAACAGAGTATATGGGATGCAAGTTTAGTGGTAGCAGAAACATAGCCCAGAGTGTAACTTTGGAAGGTAGAGATATACCGTTAGCTGATTGTTTTCGCTATCTAGGATCTATTATTCAGAAAGACGGAGAACTTGATAGCGACGTTGCACATCAAGTTAAGGCGGGTTGGTTGAAATGGAGGAGTGCGACTGGTATTCTTTGTGATCGTAATGCACCGTTGAATTTAAAGGGAAAGTTTTATAAGGCAGTCGTACAACCTGCTTTGTTATATGGTACGGAATGTTGGGCAGCTAAAATGTGTCATATTCAAAAGATGAAAGTAGCTGAGATGCGTATGTTACGGTAGATGTGTGGATATACTAGGAAGGATAGAGTAAGAAATGCGATCATTAGGGAAAAGGTAGGTGTGGCATCTATTGAGAAAAAGATGAGAGAAAGTCGTCTGCGTTGGTTTGGACACGTTCAGAGAAGACCGAGGGATGCTCCTGTTAGGGCGATGGAGAGAGTGAGGCAGGATAGGTTAGACAGAGGTAGAGGCAAAGGTAGGCCTAAAATGACATGCATAGAGGTAATTAAGAGAGATATGTCTTTGTTAGATTTGGATGAAAGTATGACGTTCGATAGAAGAAAGTGGCGAGAGAGGATTCATGTGGATGACCACACGTTGCCTGACGTTGGTTCATGTAGCCGACCCTAAGTTTCTTGGGATTAAGGCTTAGTTTGTTGTTGTATTGATCCAATTTCTCATATAGAATCCCTTTCAAATAAGACAGATAAGCAAATAGCTTCCGTTGATTCACCTTTATTTCCCTTCTTTGTTTCTAGTGGTACTACTGCTGCTAGCATTATTTTTAGTTGCATTTTTCATTCTTTAGGTTGGTGTTGTAGAGAGGGACAAGACTTTCATACCTGTACAAGGCAGATCTGCTAAAATTTCTCCTCAGGAACTTTGCAACATGTTCAACAGCTCGGCACAATATAGGGATTAAAGCAACTGGGAAAAAATAGAACATCAGCATGCCCCAAGAAATCAGAAGGCAGAAAAATAGGAAAGAAACATAAATTAAAAGTGGGGATTACATTTGAGGTAAAGATTTGAAGAAACAAAAGTAAGGCAGTAAATGAAGTAGATAAAATCCTTGGTGACAATTACTGACTGAAGCCACACTTGTACTGCCTGCATATTCCAAGCCCTTGGTTTCTGCATGGGATAACTAGTAAGAAGTAGCCTGCATTACTGAAAACTTAGCATAAGCGAGCCAAAAATAAATAGAACCGCAAAGTTACCCCATATAATGTGTATAGAGAATATAAAGAAGCAGCTGCAGTTCCCATAAAGGATAGCCGAAATGCCCTCATAGACAGATTTCTTGGTACAAGCGGAAGGGTAGCAAGAATGGCCACAACAAACACCTGTAGGAAGAAAGGAAACAAAACAGCAATCTTAACATCACATTAGACCATCATGCAAGCAGGATGCTTTATTTACTTTGTGGCATTGTATTTCTTTGACAAAATAATAGAAAGCAATGTACTTCATGAAAATTGGAGTGGAAGAACATAAAAAGTTAAACTATTTACAAGTAGTTTGCATCAACAATTGGTGGAAATGTTGATCCAACAAGCAATATCTAAGTTTCCATTCACCTCAGTTCCCTAATTCTTTCACCCATTTACCGGTGTGCTTACACTTCTATAGAATTCACATACCCAAGCATGGACTGAAAACTGTATAGTATGTCGATCCCATTGCAGAGATGTTGAACTTGGAGTTGTAGTTGTAGATGGCCCTGATGTTCCACTAGTTGACCCTATAAATTGATTCAAGTGGATTCAATCAAAACAAAAGTTCCGACAATTCGGAACAGGTTTCAACTACAAGTACGCCCAAGTAGTAACAGAAAATAGAGTTGCCTACACAATAATTTCTGGATTTTTAAAAGGCAATCTTTCATTGTATTCAAATTTTTTGTAGAAAAACAAGCAATCAATACCTCCATTACGTGGTCGTGACTGGTCATTTGAAGCTGATGATGATGAAGGTTGCCTTGCTGATGATCCTGCAGACTGAGAGGAACTGCTAGTAAACATTGGCTCAACAACCAGATCAGGGTCCTGGAATCAAACATAAATATTAGCAACACCATATAGCAGTCCACCCAGTGACAACACGTGTTATAGCTAATATGAAAAACAATCACAATCATGAAACCATTTCATAAATCCATCAAATAGTAATTAGCACATAACAAGTGAAACAATTAAGCAAAACAGACGACTGTAATTAATTCATTATGATCAAACTAGATGCTGCCTAAGCCAGTCAACATGATGCTTTGGCCAACAAATATGAAATTAAACATCCGAACATTCAGTTCTCACTCCAATAATAGTTAACCTGGTGGGACACACACTAGCCAATATCCAGATGAAAACTTTACAACTAGTTTTCATTTATTATTCTAAAGAGCATATATATGGCATTTTCCAAATGGAAGAGGAAGAAAGCAGGAAAAGGGATGCAACGGGTGAAACTTCCAAGTAGTACGGAAACAGCTATTTGCTCAACCAAGAAAAGAGATTAACTTACATGACAAAGAGAGAATAAAATAAAGGGGGAACATACAGTTGGTTTTTTTTTTTTTTTTAATAATACTTTATTAGAAGTAACAGAGAAATCAATCTCATTTCACTTCTATTGACATTCAATGAAGAAAAGATAGAATTAATAACTAATAGAAAGTTTACCCACATCATAAATAGAAAAGGCCATGAGTAACATAAAAAATTCTTGTAGAAATACAATCACCAAATTATACAAATGAATATTACAAAACTAACTACTAACTTTTTCAATTATATTAAATGAATGAATTTAGGGAGCAAGATCCCTAGATGAAGAAATCTTTTCTTAAAAACTCATATTTTCCATATCAAACTCCAATTATGGTGTCAATTTTGGTTGAATGTCGATATGGAATTTGAGAAGAAAATAAAACTCGGGGACAAATCAAAATAAGATTAAATGGAGACAAAAACAACAAACCCAAGTAGAAAGTCATCATCCACGATCCTCGGAAACCAATGATCCCCAAAATTAACAGAACCCAACTACAGAACAAATACGAAATCAAGAATTCCAAAACCCAAAATCTTTATTCACCCAATATGCTCAAAATCAATGGCTGAAGGCAAAGTCGATCAGCACACTAAAAATACATTAAAAAAAAACCCAATGCACAACAATGAATAGTAGCAAGTGGAAATGATTACAAATTTCATAGTACATACTTCAATCGAAACAAAGAACGGAAATTATTAAGCTAGGTATTGAAACAGAAGTAGTTTAAGTTTCCTACGATGTAGCGCTGGTAGAACTTGCGCTTGAAGTGGTTGACGACGTCGGGCCGAGAGGCCATGTGAGGAGGGATGAGCACGTTGGACCAATAATCCGCCCATCTCGGGTCGTTGTCGTAGTCGTAGGCCGCCGCCGCTATCCTCTTCAATTTCTGTGGATCCTCCTCTTCACCCATCTCCTTTCTTCTCTCTCCTCTTTCCTCTCTCTCCGAGTAGATGAAACTAATAGCGTGACCCAAGTCGTCCCCGGTTCTATTACCGCCGCTGCTGCGCTAATTTTACAGTTAACAGTGGTAATTACAGTAATTATTTGCCTTTTTTTTTCATGCAACGACGCCGTTGATTGTTCGTGATGGCACAGTACTATTTTGGAAAAATTAACCAAGAAGGCAGCGGAAGTTTCGAAATTTGTAAGCAGGACACAATTGGTTTATTAGGCATCCTTTGTTTGTCATGAAAATAATATTACGAAATTTAATTTTTGAAATATATATATATATATATATATATATATAATAGGAGCGGCATAAGCTCCTGTTATCTCCACCTGGCATTGCTACCTATTGACATCTAGCATTATAAATTTAATTGAAGGGGATTTATTTTTTTTAAAAAAACATCACTTCCGTTCCTCTGGCCGTTTGCTATTCCTAAGCCAAGTCTTTCTTCCTCTTCCCTTTCCTTCTCTTCATTCCATCTGAGGGTTCAAGGTTTCTTCGCTATCTCAGATCTCACAGCACCACCACCTCCGACGACACCGGTGGTCCCTCCAGCACCGCCTCCGCTGGTGCGGCATCGTTTGGTCCTTCTCTCACGACCCCATCTCCCTCTTTCTGTCTCACGTACAAAGTACTGGAGGTATCTTTTTCGAACCGTCAAGTTTCTATGCAAATACGCTAATATTCAGGGTCTGCACACATACACCGTCGTTTGATCCTTTTCTCGCGACCCCATCTCCCTCTTTCTGTCTCACGTACAAAGTACTGGAGGTATCTTTTTTGAACCGTCAAGTTTCTATGCAAATATGCTAATCTTCAGGGTCTACACACATACATCGTCAGTTTCTGTCTGACGATAGCTCTATCATTCCATCTGATACATACACAGATGTATATATGCCATTTTAATAACAGCTGCCACGCATTTCTTGAGTTAATAGCTATTTAGTTACTCGCAGCATTGCATTATGTGTAGGCTTATCAGTCCTGATTAGTTGTCTCAAGTGGTTTTGGGTTTCTTGATTCTTGATTGGAGGTGTTGAGGAGAGATCTGTTGGGTAATTGGTTAATTAAGGTCAAGTTTGAGTGGACGGAGATTGCGAGAGATAAAGCATGGATCGTGAGGTATATACATCTTATTCTCTTTTGTTTTTTCAGTGTTTGGAATTTGTACAAGGGTAAGGATGATTTCCATGTTTGTATTTATTTTGGCTACATTTCTGTTTGTTTTTTCAGATGAATTTGGTATGCTTTGATTGATTTAGAAGCCTTATCCATTTCAAATTTGTTAATTTCAAGATTATGGTGAAGTGGACATTTTTGCTTTTTCATTTCTATTCCCGTAGATGTGCTCAGACTGACTGATGGTTTACTTCATTTTGACTATCAAATGAAGAGTTTAGTTGTCTCTGATTTTGATACAATGAAACACTAAAAATTGGGCATTCTTTTTCATGATTCTTGGAGTGTATGTTAACGATTCCTAGCAGCTTTTTAGATTGAAATTTATTTCTTCAATTTAAGGTGGGTCACTAATGTAGATCTGATATGTTGTCCGAAGAATTTCTATTGATAATGCTTTGTTTTTGTAGAGACTTTGTGGCTCTTGGGCACAATTCAATCCTTTTGGCATGTGGATTCTCATCTCATCGGCTTGAAGATTTTGATATTTAAGTGCAAATCCCTGGTCACGTTTAAGCAAATAAGTGACCATGGAACCTGAAGGAGAAACTAAGGTGAGTTATTGTTCTACATAAGGAAAAAGAATAAAATAGGAAACTATTTAAGTTATACTTCTCAAAGTTTGAAGCTTGAAAAAGTTTAGTTGATCTGATTGTTGTTGGGGAAGTAAGAACTCTCAAGCCATTGCAGTTAATGTCTTTGAACATTAGCCTATTAAATTTTGAATGTCAACTTGATGAATGGAAGTAGATTCTGAGAATTGAACTTTCTTCTTTATTACTCAATTAATTTTATTAAATTTTGAATGTCAATATCTGCTGATTGTTTCTTTGTCTTGCTTTGATTTTATAAGGCACATTCAGTTTTTCGCCAATGATGGGCACCATTAGTTTCAGTTCTTTTGTTTGATTTTGTGTTAACTCATGCTGCTTTTCTATTGTTTTTCAAATATTATAACCATACTTTTTATTTCTGTCTTCTCCTTGACTGAATTTATCATTCTTCATTTCCCTTTTGTTAGGCCAGAAATGGTTGTTGGTTGGTATCATTCCCATCCAGGATTTGGCTGTTGGCTTTCTGGTGTGGGCATTAATACGCAACAAGGTCTTCTTCTGCCTTTTTTACCTCTTTCCTTGGTAATATTCAAGTAATACGATTTTGCAAAACATGTACTTGAAGTTGCTTTATGTTTACTCAAATCAGTATCTGTAGGACTAATTCCATGGCTAAAAGTTAATCTGCTTTTGATCAAATTGTCATGGTGGTTTCCCCTTGCTGTTATTGAAGCAAGCACTCATTCAATGAAATTAAACTAGGTAATTTACTCATTTATCTAGAGTAAATTTGCGGTTCTTTAGTCTTAAAGTGCAGTAGAAGTTTTGTAAGTTTTGAGCTCTATAATAATGAAATTATTATCACTTTCGTAAAAGAAAAAGAGATTTTAAGTGCATCGAAAAAAAATTCCAGAAATTAATCAAAATGAACAGGGAACAACAACAATTGTAATACAGCCAAGCCCTATTAACATCTAAACGGTAGAAGACAAAATTTTAATACAAAACTGCAAAATCATACCTTTGGCAATAAACTGGACAGCAATAAGTTACTTGGACTTATTTGGATTTTGCTCTGGTATTGCAGTTGCTGTACTTTGGAGCCAGCAAAAAACTGCAGCCATACACTTGACCATTTCCTCTGACAACTTACTTGGACATTGATTGAGATGAACTTCCAAAGTTTGCAGCATAGAGGACTTTTCCAGTATATGTGACTGTTCTTGGACCTGTAAAATTGATTGCAACCAGAACTTGACTTAAGGAAATGCCATTGTCAAGATTTTAAATAGAGCTTTTATTAGGATCAGTTTTTAAATGCAGGAAAAAAGATTTATGCATCAGGAAACAGATTTGTCACTCTTAGTCACTTTTTACATGTTCAAAAATTTAATTACTGGCCAATCTTAAGAGCGTGAAGCACAATCTTGCTCATTGTTAAATCGAACTTCAGCTCATGGATATGCAAGTATTTGATGCTATTCCTTGATATTATCATTTCAGTATTATGATTAGTGGTTGGAATTCTAATGTCTGCTCAACTATGCCTTTATGTAGAGACTTTTCTGAGAATGTATAGTTTATCTGTTTTATACGTTGGCATGTTCTTCTATGATGTTTAAACAAGTAAACGCATTTGAATTGGTAAATCAATTACTCTAGCAGATGGTTGTTCATTCTTTTTCTGATCTTATTAATCACCTGTTCTTTTTTAGAATAATTGTCAGATATGATACTCTTTGTTTTTACATTCTGTACTCATAGTATCTCTTCTCTTTAAAAAGACTTTTTTTTTTCCCTTTCCCCCTTTTGCAGCATTTTCTCCTTCATACAAATTGGAAGCCTTAGATTCAAGGCCAAGAATTTTGGATGGTTGTTCTAAAGATCCTAATGAAAATGCACTTCCCCTCAAGTTTAAGTTTGAGGATGAGGATCCAGTTTCACTGGAGAAAGATGATGAGCAAAAAGAACTTGACAATCTATTTTCTGATCTGGAAATGGGCTGGACTGAAGATGATATTGGATCCACTAAATTATCCAAGGTACTATAACAATTCTTTATCAATTGTGTTAAACCCTAATCTTGCCGATTATTATAGTTGTATTTTGGAATGAGTTGATTAGTTGTGTTCTGCATTTGTTCTTCTGAACCTGTTTATGTTCTGCAATATGCACTCCCAATGGACATTTGCAGGACAAAAATATAGAGCACAAGAGTTGAGTAGGTGGAAAAAGCTAAACAATCTCCTATATAGATAGTTGTTTGATTCCCTAAGAGCCCCAATTGTTAAACCTGCACTGCTTATTCGGTTGTTGAAAAAGCTAATGCACATTGTTGATTGAGTTATATCCTTATTCTTTTTTCTCTATCTTTGGCTTCTAAATTGTACATTTTTTTCCCCTCTCATGAACCGCAAATATTTGTTTATAAAGAAGAAACAGCGGAAATGGGCAGAAGAACAGAGGAATCTATATCAGTAGCAAGCACAAACAAAGAGAAAATAGCCAAAGTCGGCACCTCAAACAATTAAATGTTTCCTATTTTATCTTTATTATGTCTAATATGTCGTTCATTACTTCTCTCTGCAAGTCAGGGGCATTCCTTCCTTCTTGCTGAGTATCAAAATAATTATTTTAAGCCAACAAACTGACACACACGACAAAAAAGCTAGGACAATAGTAGGGAGCCTTTTATTCCTATTCCATCTTATACATACACAGATGTATATATGCCATTTGAATAACAGCTGCCACGCATTTCTTAAGTTAATATCTATTTAGTTACTCGTAGCATTGCATTATGTGTAGGCTTATCAGTCCTGATTTGTTGTCTCAAGTGGTTTTGGGTTTCTTGATTCTTGATTGGAGGTGTTGAGGAGAGATCTGTTGGGTAATTGGTTAATTAAGGTCAAGTTTGAGTGGACGGAGATTGCGAGAGATAAAGCATGGATCGTGACGTATATACATCTTATTCTCTTTTGTTTTTTCAATGTTTGGAATTTGTACAAGGGTAAGGATGATTTCCATGTTTGTATTTATTTTGGCTACATTTCTGTTTGTTTTTTCAGATGAATTTGGTATGCTTTGATTGATTTAGAAGCCTTATCCATTTCAAATTTGTTAATTTCAAGATTATGGTGAAGTGGACATTTTTGCTTTTTCATTTTTATTCCCGTAGATGTGCTCAGACTGACTGATGGTTTACTTCATTTTGACTATCAAATGAAGAGTTCAGTTCTCTAATTTTGATACAATGAAACACTAAAAATTGGGCATTCTTTTTCATGATTCTTGGAGTGTATGTTAACGATTCCTAGCAGCTTTTTAGATTGAAATTTATTTCTTCAATTTAAGGTGGGTCACTAATGTAGATCTGATCTGTTGTCCCAAGAATGTCTATTGATAATGCTTTGTTTTTGTAGAGACTCTGTTGCTCTTGGGCACAATTCAATCCTTTTGGCATGTGGATTCTCATCTCATCAGCTTGAAGATTTTGATATTTAAGTGCAAATCCCTGGTCACGTTTAAGCAAATAAGTGACCATGGAACCTGAAGGAGAAACTAAGGTGAGTTATTGTTCTACATAAGGAAAAAGAATAAAATAGGAAACTATTTAAGTTATACTTCTCAAAGTTTGAAGCTTGAAAAAGTTTAGTTGATCTGATTGTTGTTGGGGAAGTAAGAACTCTCAAGCTATTGCAGTTAGTGTCTTTGAACATTAGCCTATTAAATTTTGAATGTCAACTTGATGAATGGAAGTAGATTCTGAGAATTGAACTTTCTTCTTTATTACTCAATTAATTTTATTAAATTTTGAATGTCAATATCTGCTGATTGTTTCTTTGTCTTGCTTTGATTTTATAAGGCACATTCAGTTTTTCGCCAATGATGGGCACCATTAGTTTCAGTTCTTTTGTTTGATTTTGTGTTGACTCATGCTGCTTTTCTATTGTTTTTCAAATATTATAACCGTACTTTTTATTTCTGTCTTCTCCTTGACTGGATTTATCATTCTTCATTTCCCTTTTGTTAGGCCAGAAATGGTTGTTGGTTGGTATAATTCCCATCCAGGATTTGGCTATTGGCTTTCTGGTGTGGACATTAATACGCAACAAGTTCTTCTTCTGCCTTTTTTACCTCTTTCCTTGGTAATATTCAAGTAAGACGATTTTGCAAAACATATACTTTAAGTTGCTTTCATGATCATCTATGAAAGAAATTCACAATTTGTCCAAATTATATTGGTAGATTTTATATAATGGTTGATTCTAATTTGAATATATGTATAGAGACTATTATCATGTATTGGAAAATTGAAATAGACGTGGAAGAGCTGCTGGAAGACCAGGCTATGGAGTTAAATGAGAATGGAGAAGATGAAGTCGTGAGAGAAATTGATGTGTACTTCAATCCTGCTATTGATCCTAACACTAAAGTAAAGCTTCAGTATTTACACACTTTGAAGTACAGTGTTGCTTTTTCTTTTCCTTGAGTAAATGTTTTTTCTAAATTTTTTGGGGGCAAATTTCAACTTTATGTATTCCAGTATCCATTAAGGCCATTGTGGCGACCATATGAATTGGATGAGCTATGCAAAGGGGTGCGTATTGAGTTATCGTTCTTGATATTTAGCTTTTCGGTTGCTAATTGAGAAACATAAGTTTAGAACTATTGGAGATAATATTTTATGCAGTGTTGTAGTCACTAGAAATGTATTTGCTTTGCAGGTGAGGGTGAAGCCTGGAAGTGCTGAAGTAGAGGTTGATTTGGCAGTTGATGTTGATTCCAAGAATTATGACCGGGATGCTGATCCTAGAGCTAGAAAGGAAAAGCAGGTTTGCTTTATTTTGTTTATGGCAAAGAAACAAAAAAACTAAAAACTAAAAAAAGGAAAACAGGAAGAGAACAGGGGTATGAAGTGCTGTTGATACTGTTTTTCTTTTAAAAAAAAAAAAAAAATTTGTTGAGGACCTTTGGAGAGCAGATATACTGCATTTGTTCTTCTTGAATCTGCCCGTTCGTTTGAATGTATCTTGAGGTATTGGTTCTTGATTCTAGCTTTTGCATCCGAAAGATTCTGTTTCACGTTTTCCCTTTTTTGCTTTAAATGTCGGGATTTCATAGATTGATTTGAGATTATTTGGAGGAATCACTTTGAAGTTGTGTTTTTGAAGCGGCTTTAGTTGGGTTTAGTGTTCTTCGATCATTTGATGGCTTGGATCAGAGTGGGGCTAGGTTGGATTTTGACATTCTAGTGCAACTTTCAGTGAGGTGCTTTTTGGGTTAGCTCTTCCTTTTTTTAAAAAAAAAAAAATTTGGTTGGACTTCTCAAAATATTTCTTTTTGGATGGTTACGAGATTTTTATTGTTCATTTTTGTATTGTTTGTTAGAATTTCAATTTTTCCTTTTTGTTATGGGGGTGTCTGTTAGTTATTAACATGTCAAGTAGTTTGACCAACTTTCAGCATGACCAACTTTTTTCCCTATTCATTGAAGTTCCTATTTTTCTTTTTCCTTAAATTTTAGTTTTACGAACTTCATAATTGTGCTAAGGATATAGTTTATCTGATGGGAATGCCTAATATTTTGCGTTTCACTTCATTTTTAAGCCTAATTAGGATTAATTCTGTCATTTTTGTTGTATCTGGAATTATATTTGGAATTCTGTCATTTTCTTAGTTTTTAAGTGTGGTATAAAGTTTTTCCATTCTACCATTACCTTAATTTAATTGCTTAGATAATATAAAAAAGGGGCTATTGGAATTGTTTCTTTTGTTTTGATTAAACACTGTTTGGTGAAACGATGGAAATATTATCAAACTTATGGTGGTTAATTAGAATTATGTGATCTATTAATTGGTTTGGAAAGATAGTAGCTTTGAAACTGAATATTATATGAATTTAGAGCCTTTGGAAATATGGTATTGCATTTTATTTTGTGGTTAGATTGGATACATTTTCGATGAGGCAATTGATATCAATACTGCATGAACTACAGAATTCCAAAGCATAATCTGAACTACATGAACTAAATTTTCTTAGTTTGTCTTTTTCTTTGGCTACAGGTAATTTGAAGAAAAAAGGTCCTGCATGTGAAAGCATAATGCAAAGCAGAAGCTACTGGATATTCTTCTAGACGTAGGCTCCAAATACTCCGTCTGGACAAGCAATGGAGGTTCTGAATTCTATAGGAAGCCTAATCAGACTCCAAATAGACATGTCATCTAACCTTCTTTCAGCTTCAGATATGGGATACCATTTTTTCAAGTGAATTTGATATGGAAATATGTTGACAAGACAAAACAAAAGCTAAAGAACATTTGCATTATTTAGTTTGTTGATAACTGGCATTGAAATGTTAAAGTGTGGATGATGGAAGTTTTCACTAACCATATTCAGCAAAAGAACACCAGGACCAGAGAAGATTTCTCTTAAAATAGAGGATTGATCAAGAGTATTCTGGTGCTGTTAACCTCTATAAAGAATTTCTAGCGCAGATCAAGTTGACGATAGACACACAGCAGATTGTACACATCTATATTTCAAATACCATTTTCAGACACACATACGTATTTTGTCATGATGGCCTAACTTGATTTTAGGGTTTAGTTAATAAACCTAAAGCTCAGTTAATGAACAAGATTATCTATTCAGGATCTTATAATCTTATGCAAAGATTATAAGATTATACCATTCTTATTTGATTAATATTATTCATTTTTTCACTGTTTCCTTTTTTCTTATTGGTGGAGAATAATTCTTGCTGAGCTTTTACATGTTCATTCATTTATGTATTTTGGCAAGTTAGCATTATTTTCTAAAAATATATTCTAAAAAAAACTAATTACATATGTAACTATTAAAATCTTTTTATCAAATATATCAAAAATTAAATTTTATAATGTATTTATAATTTTAAAAAAATAAATATATTTCTCCCGTGCATTGCACGGGCAACAACCTAATTTATAATTATTGCCTCACGAAAAGAGAGTCGATGGACGTGCCGATCGACTGCTTTCCGATAAACATAAACAGTTCGATGGAGAACTGAATGAATGAGCTGGACCTTTTAAAAGAAATGGGTTCCTTGAACTTATTATAAAAAGGGTCCAAACAGATAGAAATATTACACGCGCAAACAAAGCGGAACTAAATATGATGTATTTCGATTAAAATGATGAATGAATACAGTAATTGATAATTAGAGCAATATCAAACGGAAACTTCGTGATCAAAGGAGTAAGGAAAATTGTAAACAAAGCTGTAGACAAAGTTGTAAACAAAGCTGTAAGCAAACTGTAAATGAAAGCGGTAAACGAAAGCAGCGAAGAAAGCTGAAAAAATGAGAATAAAAGTAATGAAAAACTGAAAAAAAATTGGTAATTTGGTCTAAAATGAGTGTTGATGTCTTCAATATGGGATTTTCGCTTGCTTTTATGCTTGTTGTGGCGTAGTTGACGACTTCCAAATATGGAGGAAATCCTGCTTCGTGGCCCATTTTTTACGGCCAAGAACGGTAACGTCCTGCCAATTGTGCCGAGGTGTGCGGGTGATGGTTCATCGGCTCTTGGTTTCAATGTTAACCGGGTACAGTGACTTGTCTTGACGTCATCATCCGTTTGGCAGAATTCGTATCAGCTTCGATTGAAAGTTACCATTGCAACGGATCGGTTAACAATGACGTCAACACATGCCCCCTCGAGTCCCGTTACTTTGATGGCCCGAACAGGTGAAACGACAAAAATCGGACCCTTTTTAATTTGTAACTGTTCTTTTTCTGACAAAAACACAACATCCCAATCATTGTAGAAAGGTACCTATTCCTCGGCTTCGAAACCTATGAACGGCTAGTCTTTTGAAACTCCCCTTTAAATAGCCGTGGTCCCCATCATTCCTTTTTCATCGATATGAACTCCTTCTTCTGCAATAACTCTATTCTGCTTAGAATTCTATCTTCTTTGTGAAATTATCCCCTATTTACTACATATTTCTTGAATTAGTGAACTTTTAACTCTCCATGGATACTTCCGTTGATCATTTTCCTCTGGCTCTAATTCATGCCGAGGCCGATCTTTATGCCTTGGGTCTCCGACTTCTGTCGACGAAAGTCACTGCAGAACATCTGTGGTTCGTCTATCCAAAGAGCTTCACCCTTTCCATGCTCTAGGATAATTTTTCTACGGCCAGCCTGCCCTTCTCTTTCCGCCACTAGCTGCGTCCTCTGAAAGGCTACAGGGAATGAAGTGATTGCTGTCAGGCTACCTATGGTGCCCTTGGGACCAATGGGGCATTTGCGACGCCATCATGATGTCCAATTTCGAGATGACCTTCGACCGCAACTTGTTTTCGGTTGTTTTGCCGTTTTGGTCCCCAGCGATCAACGGCTTCATCTTCTCTCACGGTATGTTTTCCCCCACAACATTGGATATCTACACCATCTTGGGCTTCTGTTGCGATGGTGATGAGATCCCTGCCCTACATGATGAAGAAAACTTACTTGCCATTGAGGCCCATTTGGACAAATCCACCACCTCCTACGGCAATTTTATGGCTACGCAAAAGGGCGTCAGTCCTATTCCGTCAAAGCAGGAACAATCGGCTTTCCTCTGGCTATGGCTCTGCAAGTATATTCTCTACTCCCATTCAGCGGGAATAAGTAATGAGTACCGATACTATGTATCAGCTCTACTGAGGAAGAAAAGACGCTGCGACCTTGCTTCGCTGGTTCTAGCTCTAGTGTATCGGCTAATGAACTAGATCATTTTAACCTTGTCGGCTGGGGGTGATCCAACGAATCTTGAAGGCCCCCTCTGAGTTATGCAGCTATGGCTCTATCAGTACCTCCCCTAGTTCGGCATCAATACGATTTTCAGAGGTTTCGCGAGTCCTGCCGACTCGGCTACCGGCTATCAGCTGTTGAGGGTTCCTGCAAACAGGTCTTTCACCGATGTTATCATTGCTTACCTCCATCAGAACCGGCTTCAGAATGTGCCCCACTTCTATCCTTACTTTGCCCGGGAGACGGGCCCCCTCTAGTTGACAAAACTGGCCAAGGCATCGAAGACTTCTCAAGAAACTATTTGGACTCAAATGCTGTGCTCCCGAAAACTCCTTCTTGGAGCAAAACCAAGCGCTCGGAGTGCCAAGTCTTCTTCCGAACGGTACAACCCACATTGCTTTTCACGACAATTTGGGCTAATTCAAGACATCCATGCTGATCCTGGTCATATCTCCTCTTATTCTGTTATGCCTGTCCTATCGGCTGAAAATGTGTGGACTTTAGCCGATAGGTGTCTAACTGTTCTCCACTCTTTTGAATATTCTCCTTTTTAGGTTATCAGGGAGGCCACGCCAAACTTCAATCTGTGGTGGCGACTGCTGAGCGAAATACTCTTTTCTGGTCCAGTAGAGACGTGGTTGCCCAAACTGGTGAGGTCGGCATCAACGGAGATAGAAGTGTCTACATTGAAGAAAACAAACAAAGCAAAGTCTCTACCAGTTCAATCACAACACCGCTGTTTCGCACACCGCCAGCAAAAAGAACCTCCACATTGCTATCTGCCGATGAGGAGGAGGAAGAAGAAGAAGCGACTGTTCCCCCCTTGCTGAGGCGGTCAAAGAGACGACATGCCCTCCATACTCCGGTATTTGCTAGAGTTCGACTTGAAATATATTTTTTTTCTTTTTCCCATGCTTTCCATCTATCGGTTTAGAATTAACCGCATACTACCTTTCTTTGCAGAAACAGAGGACCAACCAGCTGGTGATCTCCGATTCTTCTTCAAAATCATCGAGGGCTATGCCCCCTGTCTCTTGTGAAGGTTTAAAATGACAAAAATTATCAAAACGAAAGTATGTTAGGAAAACGAAAAATTTACTTCCTGTTAGATTGTATGCCCTTTTAGACTAGGTTTCTGATGTAAAATCGAATATTTTAATAAAAGAATTTATTTTTAGAAATTGTTTGTGAATTTACTTTTTGTTTGTGCACAATTTTCGTTTGGAACAGACCCATTGTGTTTAAATAAGTGATCCATGTGAATGGTGGTATTTCACAGTAAGGTATGGATCAGGGTTATTTAACATATAAATATTTGTTCTTAACATATTGATGAGACTGGGAATCTTATCATATTTAGGTTATTATGTTATGAATTTCAAATGGGGAATGACTTACCTTTAGCCAGTGAGTAGTCCACTCACTTCATGACATAAGTGTATTTCGAATACGTAGGACATGACCTGTAGTAGTGGTTTCTAAAAGTACTATATGATAGAAACCTAGACTACTACCGCTACAGCGTGGACTAATACTCTACGATTTGAGTATGAATTGGTGGTCTGACGAAGCTGGAAGTATATGCTTTGATATGCTATAGTTAAAGCTCTATAGTAGAACCAATATACTTGTGTATTGGGTATATGTAACTAGTTAGTTAAGACAGACTTGTACAAGATAGTTTCTGCACTATATCGCCCCTTGTGGTTGTCCGAATGGTCTAAAATGTCCAAGGCCCAAGGAAACATGACTCGGATGTTTGCTTTAGGATAGCTCCCTTGGAAAGCGGAAACACTCCAGGAAGTCGTGGATCATTGGACTAGAAGCCTAAGGATGGTAGATGTCATTTAGAGAGGTGTTATTACACTTTTTCCTCTCTAAATGTACGGCGATGTGTAGATGGGTATTTTAGTCATTTCACCTGTAGGTCGGAGACTTTGCTAACGTACATTGTCCTTGGGGTTAATATTTTCTTGTGGTGATATTAGGAAATATTTAAAATGCAAAATACAGCTATTTATATGGCAATGGTATTCTAGTCATTTTAGTAGCCAAGGCGGTGTGTTTTTTGGTCCCCAATATAGACCGTGAGTCCTAATTAAATGCGAGCTAAAGAATTGATCTTAAATTAAATGAAATTTATTTTATTTAAGTAGCCTGATTTAATTATTAGGCTAGAGTAAAATAAAGGTCCATGGAGAGAGAGATTTAATTAAATTAGTTTGGTGTGTTAATTAATTATTCAGGATTTTGGCCCAATTTGAATAATTAAAGATTAACTTGGGACTAAACTAATATGACTTAATTAATTGGACTAGTTTATTTGGGCTGAAAAATTAATTATTAATTGGGCCATTTATTTGGTTTTAGTTAGAATAATTAATTAAGCCAAAAGGTTAAACTAAGAGTCAAATGGCTCAATCCAGTTTAACCTAGGGATTTTATTTATGTTAAATAGGAGAAAAGAAAACAACGTTGTTTTTCCAGGGTTTTCCTCTCTGTGAAAAAAATCAGACGTTTTTTTCTCTCCCTCTCCAGAAAATATTCTTTGGCCCCTAGGTTGTTTCACCAAAATGATATTAGGCAGGCCATATACTGAAAGATCAAGAGCTAGACATTCACCTACATGCAAAGAAGAAGTAGAAGGCTTGCAGAAATTGCATCAGAGGTTTCCACGAGCGTGCCTACCCCAATTCCGCATATTCCAATTCAGCCGATTTTGAGGACAAGAAGAGGTAATGAGGGAAAAATTATGTTTTTTTCTTTTTTTTCTTCTTCACGCAGGTGTGCTGTGTTTTTTTCGTTGTTCCTTGGTTGGTTTTTTGCTACGTTTCGCTCGTAATTTTATCTTCACTTCCATGATTGAATGGTCCTCTTCGCACTGGTGTATACTTGAGGCTATTAGATCACGTTCTTATAAACATCTACTGCGTCTCATTTACGCGAAGCCTTTGATCTTCCGAAATAGTGCCTGTAGCACTGCCAGTGAAGGCTTAAAGAAGTGGATTTGCAATACATTTTTCTTCTCTGTGAAATTTTCAGACTCTCGTTTCTGTGAATTGGGTCCCTTATATGAATAATATGGGTTTCTCTGTGATTGCCCAATAAAATAATGAAACAATCATAGCTTCATTTCCTATTTCATTTCCACACCCCGAGAGAGTAATTCGTCCACGTGCAAACAGAAAACTTCCAAGCTTTCTGTTATCTTGCACGCGAAACAACATTGGTACCACCCCGTGTTGTTTTTTTTATTTTAATTAATTAAATTAATACTCCATCCATCCACAAATAACTAGCCTAATTTCCTTTTTGGTTTGTCCAAAAATAACTGTCTACATTCTAAATGTAGGTTGTATTTAATTATTTTTTTTCTAATTTTACCCTTAGCACATTTTTCTATCAATTAATTAGTATTACAATTACTTATACTGAAGTTATTTTAACCAACACTAAAATCATGTTATCATATAAAAATAGTCAAAAGTGTAATTTAATGAGGTGATATGGGTGAAAAGAATAATTATTAGAGTGGTGTAATTAAAGAAGTTGGAAGATTTAAATTAATGAGGTGAGAAAGATAATAAAAATACTCCAAAGAGTATAATAGACATTTTAATCATTTTTACTATAGAATTCCACAAATCCTTAATATACGTAATTTTTATAATTAGGCCAGTTATTTGTGGATGGAGGGAGTAATTAATTAATTTAATATTATTTTTTTAATATTATTTTACCTATGGTCTTATTTATTGGGTTAGATAAAATTATTTATTCTTGGGCTTAAACACCCATAAATAATAAATCTCAATTATTTATTTTCTGAGTTTTATTAAATAGCCCAATAAATAATTAACAAGCCCAAATAGACCAATATAAAATTTTATACCTTTTATCTAATTTATATCCAGATTAATTTTTTAATTATTCAATCTGGATATTGGGTCCTAAATAATTAATTAATCAATTAAACTAGATAAAATAAATACTCTCTCTTGAACCTTTTATTTTATTCTAATCCAATAATACATTAGACTAATAAAATAAAACACATAAATATCAAAATCAATTTCTTTACCCACATCTTTCATGACTTAAGGGCTATTTTGGGGGTCAAAAGACACATCGCCTTTACTACTAAAATGACCAAAATACCCACACTATATAAATAGCTATATTTTGTATTTTAAATATTTTCTACGTGAAGGCATAGACACGGAAAACACAGGGCACACAGCGAAAACAAAACAAAATTGGAAAAACTCAAAAATAGGGGAACCGAACAGAGCCAGCGTCGGCTCCGGCAGCCCTAGCCGGCGCCGGTTGTGCTCTGCACGGATTCTAAGGTTTAAAAAAAACACCTCTTTTCCTCGTTCTAAGAATTGACTGGACCGAAATGTGCGCAACCAGGGTAGGTGTGCTAGTGGAAACCTCTGGTGCGATTTCTGCAAGTCTCCTACTCCGTCTTTGCATGTAGATGAACGTTAAACTCTCAGTCTTCCAATATATGGCCTGCCTTATTCCGTTTGGTGAACAACTTACAAGGCTAGGGAACTTTCTTGGAGAGAGAGAGAGAGAGATGTCTGGCAATTTTTTTTCATAGAGAAAAGGCCGTCAAAAATAACGTTATGTCCAATCCTCTTGTTTAACCTAAATAAAAACCCTAAGTTAAACTGGATTGGGTCATTGGACTCTTAGTTTAACATTTTGCGCTTAATTAATTATTTTAATTAGAACCAAATAAATGGCCCAATTAATAATTAATTTTTCAACCTAAAATAAACTAGTCTAATTAACAGGCCTATATTAATTTAGTCCCAAGTTAATATTTAATTATTCAAACTGGGCCAAAGTCCTAAATAATTAATTAACCCACCAAACTAATTTAATTAATTCTCTATCTCCATAGTCATTTATTTTATTATAACCCAATAATTAAATAGGCTACTTAAATAAAATAAATTCTATTTAATTTAAGATAAATTCTTTAGCTTGTATTTAATTAGGACTCACAGTCTATACTGAGGACTAAAAGATACACTGCCTTAGAGCCTCTATAACCAAACCAGTGCCAGCCTTACTCTGCGTGCTGGATCCATCAAATTCCAACCTCCATGGCTTATGTGAGATGTACTACTATACTTCTTCCTTTTTAGTATTGGGCACTTCCACGCATGGATTCTCAGCTAAGAAATCGGCTATGGCTTGATCCTTTACCACTTTCAAAGGTAAATAAGTTAAGGATATGTAACTTGATAGCCAATTTCATTAACCGTCCTTGCAACAATGGTCGGTTTAACAAATACATAATACATAACGAGATCAATTTTGCATAGGACTTGCACTTCCCTAGGTAGTAGGTAATATTCTAGCTTTACACGTGCGTAATATAAAGACAAACATAGTTTCCCAATAGGGGAATACCTGGTCTCGGTGTTCGTCAGGTTTCGACTAAGGTAGTAGACTGCTCTTTCAACCCCAGCTGATAGACTCTGGAGCCGCAGAAATGTACAATTTCAAAAGTACCTTATCCTGTGGAGGCACCAAAACTGGCGGTCGTGATAAAGCCGCCTTGATCTGATCAAACGCTGTTTGATGCTCCGGCTGCCAAACGAAGTCCAATGAAGACTTTAAACGGAGCAAAGAAGAGAACACATTTTGCTTCCTTGCGGCGTTTGCCAGAAAGCGTCGCAAGAAGTTGAGTTTCTCTAAGAAACTTTGGAACTCCTCTTTGGTTTGCCGTGGCATTGCCTTCAGAATATCCCTTACTTTGTTCTGATCTACCTCAATCCCTCTTTGATGCACCAAAAATCCGAGAAAATTTCCGGCTGAAATGCCGAAGGCGCATTTAGTTGGGTTAATTTTTAACCAGTGCTAGCGCATTCTTAGGAAAGCCTGCTCTAATCACTGTAAGTGTTGCAAAAAAGTGGGCAACTTGACCACTAAATTGTCAATGTAAACTTTCATAAATTTGTTGATGAGGTCATGGAAGATGAGGTTCATGGCTCTTTAAAATGTAACTCCCGCATTTTTCAATTCGAAAGGTGTAACTATCCATTCAAATAAATCAATAGATCCTGGGCAACAGAAAGCTGTCTTCCAGGTATCTTTTTCAACTATGAATATCTAATTGTACCCGAAGTATCCATCCATGAAGTTTAAGAATTGGTTTCCTGCAACGGAGTCTACCAGCATATCGGCTATCGGCATGGTGAATTCATCATTCGAGGTGGCCAAATTTAGATTTCTAAAATCGACGCAAACCCGCAACTGTCCGTTCTTTTTAATAACGGGCACAATGTTAGATACCTAATCTGCATATCGGCAGGTACGGATGAAACTATAACAAAGCAACCTCTCAATTTCTTCCTTAATCCTGGGTAAGATAACGGGATTAAAACACCGGGTAGGTTGTTTATGAGGCCTGAAACCTTCTTTGATTAGCAAACAATGCTCTACAATGCCTCTGTCCAGTCCTGGTATCTCATGATAATCTCACGCGAAACAATCTTTCTACCTGCGAATCAATACCATTAGAGCACTCCGCTGATCGAAAGTTAAACATAAGCTTACCTTTGTAGTTCTGTTCTCCCCAAGTTCCCCGATGTCTACTTCTGTTAACGGGTCTTGAGAAACGAGACCAGAAGCATGCCGAACGTCAGGGTCCTCTATTTTTGGACATTGATCCTCCAGCCCTTCTGTTATGATCTGGCAATGAGCCATAGTAAGCTTGGAGTAATGGCTTGGGTCAAAAGTAGACTGGTAGACTACTGCCTCATTCATGTGCACTTCTGCGAAAAACGGATTGGGATCGGCTGGTATCCTTTCTACTTGTTCTCCATCCTAGATCAACATCATTTGGTAAAGCGTTGACGGGACGCAGTGATTCGCATGAATCTAATCCCTACCAAGTAAGACAACGTATGTCAGCTTTGCCGTGATTACAAAGAAAATAGTTTTACTAACCTTGGATCCTATGGCTACCTCAAAAGTGATAACCCCTTCTGCCTTGCAACCTTCCCGGTGAAATTAAGTATTTGTACATCAGTAGGAGTTAAATCGTGGTGATCCTGAAGGCTTGAAAGGGGAAAACACAGAGCACGCAGCAGAAGCGAAAACTAAAAAAACTGAAAAAATTGAAGAACTGGAGAACTCGAACAGAGCCGGTGCCGGCTCTGGCAGCCTCAGTCGGTGCTGGTCGTGCTCTGGCGGGACTCCGAGGTTAAAAATTTCTAACATTTTCTTCTTGCTCTCAAAGATGGCGGACCGGAATGTGTGCAATTGGGGTAGGTGTGTTGGTGGAAACCTCTGGTGCGATCCCTGTATACCTCTTACTCCGTCTTTGCATGTAGGTGAACGCCAAACTCTCGATCTTCTAGTATATGGCCTGCCTAATTCCGTTTGGTGAACAACTCATAGATTAAGGAATATTTTTCTGGAGAGAGAGAGAGACGTCTGGTTTTTCACAGAGAAGAAACCGTAAAAACAATGTTATGTCCAATCCTCCTGTTTAATCTAAATAAAACCCTAGGCTAAACTGGACTGGCCCATTGGACTCTTAATTTAGCCTTTTGAACTTAATTAATTATTCTAATTAGAACTAAATAATTGGCTCAATTAATAATTAATTTTTTAACTCAAATAAACTAGTCCAATAAATAAGCCTATATTAGTTTAGTTCCAGGTTAATATTTAATTATTCAAATTGGGCCAAAGCCCTGAATAATTAATTAATCCACCAAACTAATTTAATTAATTCTCTCTCTCCATAGACCTTTATTTTATTCTAATCCAATAATTAAATCAGACTACAGAAATAAAATAAATTTCATTTAATTTAATTTAAAACCAATTCCTTAGCTTGTATTTAATTAGGACTCACGATCTATACTGGGGACCAAAAGACACACCACCTTGGCTATTAAAATGACCAAAATATCATTGCCATATAAATAGCTGTATTTTATATTTTAAATATTTTCTAATATCACCATAAAAAAATATTGACCCCAAGGCTAGTGTTGCGTTAACAAAGTCTCCGACCTACAAATATAATGATTAAAATACCCCTCTATATATCGCCGTACATTTAAAAATGAAGAAATGTACTAACACCTCTCTAAATGACATCTACCATCCTTAGGATTCTAGTTCAATGATCCACGACTTTCTGAATTGTTTCCGCTTTCCAAGGGAGCTATCCTAAAGCAAACATCCAAGTCATGTTTCCTAGGGCGCTAGATATTTAGATCATTCAGACAACCACAATGGGCAATATAGTATAGAAACTATCTTGTACAAGTCTGTCTAAACTAACTAGTCACATATACTCAATATACAAGTATATTAGCCCTATAATAGAACCTCAACTATAGCATATCAAAGTACATGCTTCCAGCTTCGTCAAATCACCAACTCATACTCAAGTTGTAGAGTACTAGTCCACGCTGTAGCAGTAGTAGTTTAGGTTTCTACCATATAGTACTTTAAGAAATTACTACTACATGTCCTATTCTACGTATTCGAAATACACTTATGTCATGAAGTGAGTGGACTACTCACTGGCTGCTAAAGGTAAGTCATTTCCCATTTGGAATTCACAACATAATAACCTAGACATGATGAGATTCCCATTCTCATCAATCGGTTAAGAATGAAGGTTTAAGTGTTAAGTAACCCGTGATCCATACCTTACTGTGAAAGGCCTCCATTCACATGGATCACTTACTTAAACACAATGGGTCTTTTCCAAATGTAATTGTGCATAAATAACATGTAAATTCACAAGCAATTTCTGAAAATAAATTTTTTTATTAAAACATTCGATATTTACATCAGAAACCTAGTCTAAGAAAGCATATTTCCTAACAGATCCTTACCCAACCGCCTTAAAGTTGCTAATGTCATTACATTCAATACAACTCCTCCATCAATAAAAACCCAAGAAAAAGGCCTTCCATTGATGTGTGCCTTAATGTACAGCGGTTTGAGGTGATTCGAATGTTCTGTCGTGGGGATCGGAAAGAGCATTCCTTCCGATTGTGCTTTAAACTCGATGAGCTCAATTGCCGCTTTTTCCGTTGTGTAATAATCTTCTTCTACCGTTCCTTGCTCAGCCTTAGCTCAGAATTGTGACGGAAGAATGCTGAGCATATTCTGACTCGTGAAAGTACATACTTGTTTCTCCAACTATTCTTTCAATGCTTGCTTCTGTTGAGCTCGTCTCATTTGTTCCCGTTGTTTCTGAGTTTTTGTGAGCTGGGAACTATAGTCTAGGAAGAATGGCGTTTTGTGAGGCACATGCATTGTAAATTTCTCATCCTTCCCCTGGAAGTGGGTTGCGAAAGTCAGAACTATAAGCCGAGTGAAAATTGACGGCTGACCATTTAGCCTTTGGAACGTTGGTTTGTTTCTTTCCAACTACCTTTTGACGGGAGAATCTCCTAACTCATGTTCCTTATCTTCTTCACATGTTTACACCATGCTTGCATTTGCTGTTGGGAATGGATCTGTATCGATTAAGGTTTCTTCTCGTTTGTCAACAAATCTTATCCTTTCTTTTTGTAAAGCTTTCTGTATTGTGTTTCTAAAAACCACACAGCTGTTAGTATTATGGGAAAATGAATTGTGCCACTTACAGTATTTCTTGCCCTTCAATCCTTCTGGCCCTGGAAGTTTGTGACTGAATGGTAGATGAATCTGCTTGTCTTTAACCATTTGATAAAATGTTTGTTCAGCCCTGGATATATCGAAAGTATATGTGGATGGGCCTGCAGGAGAAGCTTCCTCATTCCTTTTGCCAGGCTTAAAAAAAGAGCAAGTGTAAGATGCACCTTTTATTAATTTAGCTGACATCACATCTAGCACTTACTCTTCCTCATTGTCAGTAACATCATCCACTACCGATATCATGGTTTGTCCTTAAGAAAACTTGACTGACTGCCTTTTCTCTTTTTCCTTAATCGTTTCTCTTCTATCCTGACGGTCTGAGATAGCAAATGGGATAGATCAGAGAAATCCTATAAGATAAGGCATTCCTTAAGTTGCGGATGCATTCTACTGATGGCCATTCAGGCACACTCTATTTCCAATAATTGGGTGGTACATTTGGCCTTAGTTTGCCGAAAGTGCTCGATGAATTCTACAACACCTTCGGATGAGCTCTGTTTAACTGCCAAAAGATCAACTATAGACATCTCAGGTGTCGGTTTAAAGAAATGCTCATGGAAGATTCGTTCCATATCAGCCCATGAATGCATGGAACCAGGCGTTAGGTTTGCATACCAGGTAAACGCCACCCTGTCAAGGATAAAGAGAATAACTGCAATTTATACTAATCACTATTCCTGAACTCTCCACATTGCACTATAAAGCTCCCTATATGCTCCACGGCAGACTTGTTATCCTCTCCAGAGAAAGTAGAGAACCCTGGCAACTTAAATCCTCAAGGTAGTACCGCCATGGAGTTTACCCATTCTGGGTAAGGCTTCTGATACACTGACCTGTCTCTAGCTTGTCGACGCACGACCTCTGTTATTGGGCCGACATCGGCTGATAGCATTGGCTGTTGAGTCTGCATGAAAGAACCTACCACAGTAGGTCGAGAATCCTGTCTGGGGAATGAAGCCATCTCCGGATACCCTGCCCCCTGTTGTGGGTAAACCGTCATCGTAACGGGATACGCGGTCAGGGCGATTGCGATGTAGTTCTAATGTCCTCCATACGACGAGCCGACATTCCTGTTTGAGGCAGTACTCTAGTCATAGAATATCTGGGCTCCCATAGGCACCGAATCCCTGGATATGGTGGAGTCCTTCCTGGGAAAGGTTCCGTAGGAACCATGCCAGATGCATTTATCTCTGGATTCCCTTGGTGCCCCCTGGGCATCGGCATAGACTGCTCTCGATGTAATAATTATATTGGTCTATAAAAAGGTGCAACAAAGGGCGAGGGAGGAGGATACACATACACGCTTACCTGAGGTGCCCCCTGAGCATTTTGCCTTTGTTCAAAATTATGAAGGTCGTTTTGCAGCAAAGGTTTGAATACTGTGGCGAACTATGGAATAAGGCTTTGAATGCGTTCGCATGTGCACTGCTCCATAGCTTGTCGTATGGTGGTTAAAGAAGTGGACGTCAACTAGGACACCCGGAGAGGAGACGAAGTCTGCACCCCCTGTTGCTCAGGGAGAGTAACTTGGGTGCTCCCAGATGTTGTCATGGTGGGATCAAACACTCCCCGTAAAGTTCGGACAATAGGCCGATCGGATGATTCCGATGAAGGCCCTGAGGATTGCTGCTGAGAATTAGTCATAACATGTCCTGAACGCAATTGTATGCAACAACTACTCTTCGGGTCCCACCAGGCGTGCCAATTTATGTTGCCTCACAAAAAGAGAGCCGATGAAAGTGTCAATCGGCTACTCTTCCGATGAACAGAAACAGTCCAATAGAGAAATGAATGAATGAGTCGGTCCTTTTAAAAAAGGTGAGTTCCTTGAACTTACTATAAAAATGGTCCAAGAAGACAGAAATATTGCACGCAAAAGTAAAACGGAACTGAATATGATGTACTTTGATTAAAATGATGAATGAATACAGTAACTGATAATTAGAGCAACATCAAACAGAAACTTTGTGAACAAAGGAGTAAGGAAAACTGTAAACAAAGATGTAAGCAAACTGTAAATGCAAGCTGTAAACGAAAGTAGCGAAGAAAGCTGAAAAAATGAGGATAAAAGTAATGAAAAATTAAAAAATTTTGATAATTTGGTTTGAGATGAGTGTTGGAGTCTTCAATTTGGGATTCTCATTTGTTTTATACTTGCTGTGGCCCAGTTGCCGACTTCCGAACGTGGAGAAAATCTCGCTTCATGACCCATTTTTGAAGGCCTAGAATGGTAACGTCCTGCCGATCGTGCTGAGGTGTGCAGGTGATGGTTCATCGGCTCTTGGTTCCGATATTGACCAGGTACAGCCGCTGAGGACTTTCCTTGATGTCATAATCCATTTGGCAGAATTCGTATCGGCTTCGACTGAAAGTTATCGTTGCAATGGAATGATTAAAAATGATGTCAACAATAATATATAATTTAAATAAATCATATTCATCTGTTTTAAAAATTAAAAAATATTAAAATAAAAGTAATACAATAAATATTTTAATATTTAAAAATAAAATATTATACATTTAAATTTTTTTAAAATATATGTTATGTTATTGTACAATTTAATTATATATATATTTATTTTAAATTGTTATAATGAATAAAAATTACATAAATAGTATTTTTATATCTTTAAATATAAATTTGATTTTTTATATTTTAATTATTCATAATGTTAGGTTCAAATTCTTAAATTAATAGAAAATAATATTTGATTATTATCAAATTAAAATATCTATAAAAATTTCAATAAATTTTCTTTTTATATAATTAATACAATCATTATATAAGTTTGAAATTTGAAAATTTACAATTATTTTAGTTAAAGTGTAGAGTCTTTTGAAAAAATCATAGTTGATAATATATAGAATTTTAATATACTACTAGTTAAGAAAAGTGTAAAGGAAAAAATAATTAGTAAGGAAGAACGTAAAAATTAAGATAAAAGATATAAATAAGAAGAAGTCTATTTATTTAATTTTGTATTGTTAAAATATTAAGAAACGAATCACGATATCATTTCTTAGTAAAAATTTATTTCTAATATTTTGCATTTATTTTTCCACACTAGAAAAATCTAATTCTTTTTCCAAAACGCAAATAATAAAACAAATGCTGGATTTCAAAAATAAAAATCGTAATTACTTTCCCATATAATGTTTTTGTACAATCCAACAGAGCCTTAAAGATTTTCTTTAGATGACATACAATGAATATATATTTTAGCATTGTTTTTACAAAATATATGGAAGAAAAGGTGACAAATAAATATATAAGTCATCTCAATTTTATATTTCTTTTATTTGAAATTAATTATATTATTCTTTTCATATCACGATTCTTCCATCACTGTATTGAAAATGATTCATATAACCTCTAAGGGCATAAGTCGAGTGGCTAAGACAAAAGAGCTTAAGGCATTGAGGAGGCCGCATTTTGAGTTCAAATCATCTTGTGGGAGATGTCGCGAGGGCTCTTTTGTCTAGTCAAGAGGTGCACATCCATGATTTAATTCCGTTTCAAGTTATGGGGCTGACTAGTTCGAATTAATGTAAGAGTCTAGTCCATTATTTTTTGGATCGAACCGGACCGGCCAGTCGGACCGGTTGGACTGTAAATCGGTCCCCAAACCAGTCTGGTCCATCTATTTGAGTTAAAAATTTCAAAAATCAGTATATTTTGTTCAAATCAGTTTGGACCAGCCAGTCCAACCGGTGAACCGGCCGGTCCAACCAATTGAACCGATCATTCTTCTTTTTTTCCCCTCCTAAATAAGATAATATTTTCATAAAAAAAAATAAGCTACACAAATGAAATAAATAGTCTATATTAATAGAGAAAATATCATATTTTCTTCTAATTTCGTTGTTTATGTATTTATGAACTTGAATTACACTATATTATTGATCAATTTTATTCTTACAAATATTATATTTTTAATTTTTGAATAATAATATTACTGGTTCAATTATGGTTTATTTACGATTGGATCATTAAACCGTAAACCAATAAATTTTTCAGTTCGATATCCGATCCGATTCTGAAAATAATGGTCTAGTCTTACGCTTTTTGAGAAAGAATTCACGTAGCACTATTGAGAGACATAGGAGTGAGTCAGTGACAACAAACTAGGATGAAACAATAGAGGTTAAGAAAAATTATTTTGAGTTTGTGAGCCCATGGTCCAGAGACTCTACTAGGCCTTTCATTTCTTTGTGTTAATTAGCCATGGGCTTAGCCCTTATAGTTGGGGACTTAATTAATGGGGGGAATATTAGGATAACTTGATAGCAATTTTGTAACTCTCTGACTGATTAAACGTTCTGACTGAACGTGGTTCTGATATTCACATCGTTGTTCAACTGTCAGAGACAGTTCAGAGAGAGGAGAAAGGCCAAGAAGAGGAGACAAAGGAAGGGGAAGAGCTTGAGGCTTCGAATTTAGATAATCCGCGTTCCTCTCTAAGCTTTTATTGAGGTTTAATTGATGTCTAGGGTTCTTGATTTTACTGTTCTGATTTGGGGGGAAATGGGGTGAATGATGTTTTGATGGGGATTGATTGGGATTGTAGGTGTGGAAGAGGTTGGTGGTGATAAGGGTGATCTGTGAGTATGATTCCGGTAAGGATTCTGACTTAACTGTGTTGATTTTCAACTAATGGTTTGGCTTTATGATCGTCTATTTTTTTTTCAATCTGAAAATTATGTTGGTATTCAATTGGATTGAGCATAGGAATAATTTGTTGTGATGTTGAGTTTTTTATGCTCAAGTAAGACTCTATGATATGTACTTTACTATTATTGTTCTGTACTGAATTTTGGTTGCTGAAATTCTGTTCTGTTCTATCATTTGTTTGGGGTTTAGTCTTGGTAGGGATGATCCCTTATGTTCTATGTACTGGCCTTAGGCTTGGGGGATACAATACCTTGCCCAATTCTGTGTACTGGCCCTCCTCCTAACGGGATAAAATAGTTAGGACTTTGTGCATTTTGGCCTCTGATTTGTTCTAGTTTTATGTCCTTTCTTTGGTCTCTGCTTTTCGTGTATTGTGCTCTGTTTTTTTTTTTTTTGTAGATTTAGTTTGAACAGGCGTCGGTTGAAACAGACACATTCCGAAAATTTTTCTGTGAAGAACCAGCACTGGTTCTTCAACTAAACAGGCATCGGTTGGTCCTCAAAAAATCGACCCTTCCGTTTTTAGCTTCAATAGGCGCCGGTTAACATACCTAAACAGGCGCCAGTTCATCTCAGAATCAGACCCCTTCCGTTTTGTTCCAACAGGCGCTGTTTACTCTTCCTAACGGGTGCAAGTTGACTTCCTAATTCTGAATTTCTTTAGTTTGATCAAAGTTACCTTTTTTTATCGTATTATTCCTTAGTGTGTGCTATAAGTGAAAAATATTTGAGCCTGAACCACAACTATGTGTTACCCTAACTAAGTCCACTGCTATCACTGTTTTAAAGTTCAATGATTTGTGAAACTATATCTATGTAACTTTCTCAATCTCGGTTAAGTCATGATTCTTACTGTTGGGAATATGCCCTCTTAGACTAATTTTCTGATGAAAATATCGAAAATGTTAATAAAAGAATTTATTTACGGAAATCGTTTGTAAAATAATTTTCTTTATTTGTGTACATTTTCGTTTGGAACAAACCCATTGTGTTTAAATAAATGATCCATGTGAATGGAGGTTTTTCACAGTAACGTATGGATCATGGGTTATTTAAACACATAAACAGTTGTTCTTAACCGATTGATGAGAATGGGAATCTCATCATGTTTAGGTTATTATGTTATGAATTCCAAATGGGGGATGGCTTACCTTTAGCCAGTGAGTAGTCCACTCACTTCATGACATAAGCGTATTTCGAATACGTAGAATAGGACATGTAGTAGTGGTTTCTAAAAAATACTATATGGTAGAAACCTAGACTACTACCGCTACAGCGTGAACTAGTACTCTATGACTTGAGTATGAGTTGGTGGTCTGATGAAGCTGGAAGCATATACTTTGATTTGCTATAGTTGAGATTCTATCGTAGGGCCAATATACTTGCATATTGGGTATATGTGACTAGTTAGTTAAGACAGACTTGTACAAAATAGTTTCTACACTAAATCGCCCCTTGTGGTTGTCCGAATGATCTAAATATCCAGGGCCTTGGGAAACATGATTTAGATGTTTGCTTTAGGGTAGCTCCCTTGAAAAGCAGAAACACTCCAGGAAGTCGTGGATCATTGGACTAGAAGCCTAAGGATGGTAGATGTCATTTAGAGGGGTGTTAGTACACTTCTTTATGTCTAAATGTACGGTGATGTGTAGAGGGATATTTTAGTCATTTCACATGTAGGTCGGAGACTTTGCTAATGCAGCATTATCCTTGGGGTTAATATTTTCTTATGGTGATATTAGAAAATATTTAAAATGCAAAATACAACTATTTATATAGCATGGGTATTTTGGTCATTTTAGCAACAAAGACGATGTGTCTTTTTGGTCCTCGAAATAGCCCGAAAGTCCTAATTAATTTTGGGTTGAGGAGTTGGTCTCAGTTCAAGAGGTTTTTATTTTATTTTATTTTATTTTATTCGGGATGTCTAATTTATTATTAGACTGGAATAAAATAAATAAAATTAGGAGTTGAGAGAAATTAATTTTCTGATTTATTTGGTTAATTAATTATTCAGGGCCTAGGTCCAGTTTGAATAATTATGAAATTAAACTGGGCTTAAACCAAGGGAAAATAATTAATGCTTAATTATTTATTAGGTTATTTATATAAGTCCAAGAAATAAATAATTAAAATTTAATTATTTTGGTTCACTTGGGCTCATTAATTATTTATTGGGTTATTTCTATAAGTTCAGGAAATAAATAATTAATATTTATTATTTTGGGCCTTTTAGGTCCAAGAAAAATAATAAATATTATTTCGACCCAATATCTTGGACCGAAGGGTTTCTTCCAGATATAGTTCAGATGAATTTAGGGTTAAGCCAAACTAATTCTCAGGATAACATTTGGGTGTTTGAAATATGATATCCCAGTGGATATGTTTATCAGATAATGGGAGACCTAGTTTTGGCTAACAAAAAATAAGTCTCTAGTAGAAAAAAATACCCCTAATTCTCCCTCCCTAATCTATCTCATGCAGCTCTCTCTTTCTCACGTCTCCTTCCTTCTCTTGTTTTCTCCTTAGAGTTTTGCTAATCAATAGTAAGAGAACCAAGGAGATTAGAGACCACTCTTCTTCACTGTTATGTTCATCGACAAAAAATTAGGCTGTGGAATATTTCGTGAACTAAAAAGCTAGCATTATTCATTTTCACCAGAGGAGGAAAGTAGCCGGAAGAGGAAGTGCAGTGTGATCATGGACATGCAAGGAAGAAGCTGTTCTTGAGCTTCAATTGATTCAACCATGTTCTTCAAGCTTTTAAGGCTCCAAGAGGTATGTTTTCATCCCACCATGTTGTGCCAATACTCTGTTTAATGTTCATGTTCTTCCATTTTCGTCCACTGAAGCATGCTCTGTAAATATGTCAATTCGTTCACTTACTGAGCTAGTGAGCTCACACCTTACTTATCATTTCAGGTTCTCAGTTGAACGAGGAGGAATTAGATGGGTGGTTCGAGGAGGACCTAGAGTGACTAATTTGACGAGTTCATGTAACGTTCTTGATAGGAGCTAAATTGATTATACTTTACTTAGTTATTTGAGGCTCTTTTGTAATACATTTTGTGAAATAACTAGTCATATTCTTTTATATTTTAGATTTTACCCTTGAAAAGGTATTTTGGTCATTATCTCAAGATTTGGGGTAAAACAAAGCAAAACCATCGTGAAATAGAGTAGAAGCGGCGCCAGTTGCAAGGCTGGAATCGGCACCGGCTGTACTCTGGAACGTATAGGCACAATTCAAAGAAAAATCGGCGGACGAGTGGAGAAACAGAACTAAGGCGGTGCCGGCTCCGAAGGACCAAGGCGGCGCCAGCTGTGGTCTGTCCCTAAGGCGGTGCTGTGATCTTTCTACGCGTTTTTGGAAATCTGAAGAGTTTTAGCAGCTTCCAACTTCTACTCGGCCAAGAACTTTGTACCTACGAGTTTAGGCACCTCTTAAGCCTATAAATAGATGAAAAACACAAGAAAAAATGAGAGAATTCATTGATCGTCATAGAAAATCACTCAGTCCAAAGGAGAATTCTTCAAAATTTAAGAAGGGTTGTACAAGAAGGTTTTCAAAGGAAAAAGAATGAGGCTTGTCTATGAGTTCTTTCTTTTACTTTGTTTTCTTTTTCTTGACAATGATATGTTAATTGTTTTATTGTAATTCAATATTATTTTAGATATTCATGATTTCTAGAGTTATTTGATCTTTTGATTAATTGGTTATTATTTTTGGTATTCAATTACTTATACTTATTACGAGATTAGTTAGTTGATTCTATCCATTGACTTGTTGGACCAAAGGGGGTTGATGGGTGTTTCGATTTATTAATTTCATATTCTGTTGGCAATTGACTTGCTGAACCAAAGGGGGTTGATTGTTTAAGAACTGATAATTGCAGGTTAATTGATGTTTTACGAGACCAAGGGTTTATTGATTAATTTCATATTCTAAATTCACCGAGACCAAGGGAATTTAATTAAGGATTGTGTTTAATGCGTCTTTTGGATGAATTAGTTGAGACGGACCAAGTGATTCTAATTTATCTAGAAGATAACGATTTCATGGATTGACCATCAAAGTGAGTTTACCTTCATCTTTCATGGTGCCAAGAGAATGATTGGTTATGATAATGGTTAAGTTCTTTAAGATCATGTTTGTCTAAACAATGGCTTGAGTTGCATAAATCTACATCCTTGACACATGCATATTTTTATTTTTATTTTTAATTTTCCTTTTATTTGTTTTTCACTTTATTAGGTTGGTTAAATAATGAAAGAAGGGCAATTAATGTCTACTTGTTCCTTGAGGATCGACACTTGTTTTAACCCTGCTCAGTTAATGATGAGTACGCTTGCTCATATGTGTGATTTGGGTTTAACGTTTTAATTTAAACTTGATTGGGAATGTGCTTAATTTTGTATGATTTTTATACCCAAGTCGAACGCATCAAGTTTTTGGCGCCATTGTCGGGGAATAATAGCATGAAAACTCAGATTTTGTTGATTTAACCATATAAATATGTCAATAGGTAAATATGTATATTTGTTCTTTCTGCAAAACGGTGCTATTATTTTTTTTTGTATTTCGTGTATTCTTATATAACCTTGTAATCTAACATAACTTAACCAACTAACTTAGACTGAGTTTGAATTACTAACTTTGTAACCTTGTATTTGTGTTATTTTAACCATTAATTATATCTCTAAACTTGCTTCTTGATTTCTTAGGTATTACCCTTGGTACATGACCCGAAAATCCAACAACGAGATAGTCGATTTTGACCCTGAAATCGAGATGACATTAACAAAAATTCGCCGAACAATTCAAAGGAATCTGACTGTCGAGATGGATGGTGCTCAACAGAACAATGCTGGAAATGATAGGAGAGTTATGGACGACTTTGTGAAACCCGCAATCTCGGGCTTAGGCTTGAGTATCACTAGACCTAGGGTAGATGTCAACAATTTCGAAATAAAACCCAACATTATTCAAATGGTGCAGAATATGGTTCAATTTGACGGGTTACTGGAAGAGGATCCCAATGCTCATTTAGCCAGTTTTCTTGAGATTTGTGATACTTTTAAGATGAATGGTGTTTCTGAAAATACCATTAAATTACGAATTTTTCCCTTTTCCTTGAGAGATAGAGCTAAATCGTGGTTAAAGTCTTTACCTACAGGTTCCATCACAACTTGGAATGCCTTAGTTGAAAATTTTTTGGCCAAATATTTCCCTCCAACTAGAACAGCCAAGCTTAGGAATGAAATCTTCGCTTTCCAACAACTAGATTCTGAGCCCTTATATAAGAGTTGGGAGAGATTTAAGGAAATGTTAAGAAAATGCCCACACCACGGATTTGAGTTGGAGATGCAAATGCTTATCTTCTTGAATGGCCTCGTGTTTGCAACACAGCAAGTGGTGGACTCTTCTGCAGGGGTTCCATCAACCATAAGACCCCGGAACAGGTATTTGAGCTTATTGAAAATTTGACTTCTAATAACTATTCTTGGGGAAGTGCAAGGTCAAAGGCTCGTATGCAAGGAGTACACAAAGTGGATGCTGTGGCAGTATTAGAGGCTAAGGTAGACGCCCTAACCCAAAAGATGGAGCAGTTGGTGATGCCTCAAGGCCAAATGTTAAACGTCAACTGCGATTTCTGTGGAAAAGGGCACCCCAATTATGAATACCAAAATATGGGGTCACTCTAAGAAACTTCAGAACAAGTGACATTCGCAGGTAATGTCCGACCAGGTAACAATCCATATAGCCCTACCTATAATCCTGGCTGGAGAAATCACCCTAATTTCTCTTGGAGCAATGAGAATCCACCTAGGCAAAGTTCTTTCAATTTTAGAGGTAACCAAAGGAATCCAAACTCTATAAACAACACGGTAGTACCTCAAAAACCACCAGTGGAAGAATTGATTAGCCAATTGGTAAGTACCACGGAGGCTAAGTTCCAAGGAGTCGATGCGACAACAAGGAACCTAGAGGCTTCCATGCGCAATTTAGAAAACCAAATTGGTCAACTAGCCAAACTCATAGGGGATCGTCAAGCAGGAACACTACCAGGGAATACGAAAGAAAATCTACGGGACCACAACCGTGGAAAACCTTGAAGCAGTTCTTTTCTCTTTTCTTTACTTTTCATTTTGTGTTAAGGACAATTTTTAATTTATATTATTTTTATTTAGCATCCGTGTGTTTTTGCATTTTCATTAAAAAAAAAATTTAAACCGAACAGAACAAAGCCGGCGCCGGCTCTAAGAGCCGGGCCGGCGCCGGTTCCTGTTGGGAGGAACATAATTAAAGGGCCATTTTTGTCACTTTTTCTTCAAAACCTCCCTTCTCCCTCGCAAATCCTCTCAAGCCCGCGCCAGCTTCACATTCATTAGTGCCCAAAGTTTGATTTTTCAACTTCTAAACACCTCCATAACATCTCTTACCTTTTTTGTTATTGATCCTATGGATCAAACACATCAAAAGCTTTGATTTTTCACAATAATAGCACATTCAATCCACAAGCAAAGGGAGTAGATTCTCGCAAAAAGCTTGCATCTTTTGCTTGCCCATGCATATAAGAGCCTAAATGTATGGTTTTTATTTAAGTCCTACGGTTAAATTGATGGAATTGATTTTTTCTAATTATAGGGACGGTTTTGACCGAAAATTGGGAATTATATATTCTATGATTGTGCATTCCTACTTGAGTTTCATTCATTGGATTACCTTAGGAGTTTTGAGCCTGCATTACTTGATTCATGCTTGTTATCATTCAAGAATTCATATAGCTTAGGCTAGAATTATGGTTATTGTTGACACTTGAATCTATTGAAACTGCAGTATTGATCACATAATATCATTGCCTTCATTCACATGATCATGTTTACTAGCATGCTTTGAGGATATCAACACAAGTTATGCTTTACAATGGACTTTTACATGCATTGTACAGGTTATGTTGCATTGGGTGAAAGTGGTTGATTGAATTGGGTGTTGGAGTTGATATACATTAAAGGAGTTGTGGTGTATGGATTGTGAGCTTGGTTGAGGGTTGTGTGAAATTTGAGATATATCTGTGTAGGGGTAGCTATACTCTCTTCAGTGATTGAGCGTACCTGTTCTCTCTTTTTAGTACTCCATTCCTTCTGTGACCATGTCTAGAGCGAGGAGTCAACCATCTAAAAGGGCGAGACCTTCCTCGTCCTCAGTTCCATCATCTGTTGATCCCTTATCTCTTAGATCTATTGAGTTTGTCGATGCCTCCTGTGAGGAATGGTATAGTAGGAGAGCTTCAAACAAGATTATCGTTGAGCGTACTTTCTCCCCCACCTTAGACCGGGCACTTAAATTAGGCATGATGTTTAGGCGACTAGATTGGGGATCCATAGTGCAATTGAAAGGGAAGTTTTTATTAGAATTCGTGGACTTCTAAACGCGGCTGTTAGAATTCGTGGACTCCTAAACGCGGAAAACATCCACGAATCCCTCCCGAGGACCCAAGTAAACGATTAAGATGATCTAAGGTTTAAGAATTACCTCTAGTTGTTGTAATCGAAATCCTTCGATTCTGGTTGCGCTGTTGTACGTTCAACCCGAACAATCACCAGACGCTGCAGTATGCGAACGTCCTCTACACACCGCGAACTCACTCGATACCCGGAGAGTGCTAGCGCCTAGGGTTTGAGAGGGTTTTTTTTTTCTTTTCTGGTAGAGAATAGCACGAATGTTCTCAACCGAAAAATTGGACTATTGAAAAGACGGCTAGGGTTTTCTTAAAAACCCCCGAACCTCTTAGAGTCCAACCATAATAATATCTTATCCTATTCTAATTTAAATTCAAATTAAATTTAAACTGATATGATAAGATTCAGCCATTATCTCGGTAATTTAACTAATTAATTTACCGAGTCAGATTATTATAATCTGGACATCATCCAGATACATCGAATGTGGACATATTTCCAGATTCATTGTATCTGGTAAATTTTCTAAGTACGATTAACTTAGACATATTTCTAGATTCATCGAACCTGATTACCAGAAAAATAACTTAACAAGTTCGCTTATTGTGTGACCCTATATGTTCATTTAACACTGACAGTATGCCTAAATCATATTTAAATGGCCCACAAGTTATAAGCGGTTTCTAGCAAAACATTATAACTATCCAGGTTAAATGAAGATCGGTGATCTCTTTGAACCAAACCATAATTTTATATTTAGTCCTTTTGTCACACGATATCCAGATTAAGCATAAGGCACGGAGCATGTCATCCTTATTAAGCTTAATCAATTATTTCTTAATCTCATAGTAGACTGTTCAAACAAATGATATCAATATCTTAGATTGATATATTTGAGCACGACCATGCATTTTTAACAGTCTAACTTATCAAGGGGCCCATAGATATATCTCCCATAACTGAGAGGGATAAATTCCTTCACAATCAATCATATTCCTCTCCTTGATTTATTCTATATCCAACAGTAGTCTAATTTATTATCTAGTTAAAGACAACTTTAGACAATGTCAAAATATAGAATTTATCAAGTAGGAAACTATGATGAATATAGGTCGAAGGACTTTCAATATTATTATGGCTAGAAAGTACTTATGACATATTCCATGAAGTACTCTCACAGTGGGTCATATCCAATACAATGTTCTCTAACATTTATTTATGTCTTGACTCGATATCACAAATATCCATGGCCAGTAAAACATAGCCATCAAGTCACAAACATACTAATCTTAATTTATTATTATTTCAATAATAATAATCGATCAGGGACAGTTTTAGAATAGTCATTGTATTCATTATAGGGTTTTACTATCAAGTCACGTACTTGATGACCAACAAAATAGAACTCACTATTCATGGAAAGGAAATCCTCATATTATTATATAAAATATAATGACAATAGTATAAGTACAAATTGACTCTAGGGCATATCCCCAACAGAAAACATCCACGAATCCTTCTCGAGGACCCAAGTAAACGATTAAGAAGATCTAAGGTTTAAGAACTACCTCTGGTTGCTGTAATCGAAATCCTTCGATTCTGATTGCGCTGTTGTACGTTCAACCCGAACAATCACCAGACGCTGCAGTATGCGAACGTCCTCTATCGGATACACACCGCGAACTCACTCGATACCCGGGGAGTGCTAGCGCCTAGGGTTTGAGAGGTTTTTTTTTTCTCTTCTGGTAGAGAATGGCACGAATGTTCTCAACCGAAAAATTGGACTTTTTGAAAAGACGGCTTCTACCTGGGTATCGAGTGAGTTCGCGATATGTATCCGATAGAGGACGTTCGCATACTGCAGCGTCTGGTGATTGTTCAGGTTGAACATACAACAGCGCAATCAGAATCGAAGGATTTCGATTACAGCAACCAGAGGTAATTCTTAAACCTTAAATCTTCTTAATCGTTTACTTGGGTCCTCGAGAGGGATTCGTGGATGTTTTTCGCGTTTAGGAGTCCACGAATTCTAACAGTGGTTTCAGAGCAACTTGCTAAACGATTAGGTTGATTCATCTGTGTTAATCGTATTGTTGAATACATGTATGATATGTATATGTGAATTTAAACGGTATGTATCAGCATGTTCGCATGATTATGATTTTAGAATACTTAGCATACAGATTGCCTGAATTAGGTTTAATATGTACGTCTTAGTTGCCTGATCAGACCAGATTAGTTGCAGATTGTCTGTAAATTGGTCTGTTTCAATATGATATGGTATCGTAAACATGCTATCCATCGTTCTATATTTGCGAATTGTTTGTATTAATCGGCCATGATAATATGTTATCTGTATAAATATGATTAAAAGAACGCATATTGTCTGTAATATGAATTTTCACGGTGATGGTTACTAAGGGGTTCGAACGTTAAT
Organism: Voacanga thouarsii; assembly: GCA_026120185.1. Lineage (NCBI taxonomy): Eukaryota > Viridiplantae > Streptophyta > Magnoliopsida > Gentianales > Apocynaceae > Voacanga > Voacanga thouarsii. The sequence continues at coordinate 10,752,028 of JANUWF010001017.1, forward strand.
TTGATTAATATTTGGAAATTGGAAGGCAAACTTTCATTCAATGAGAGAAGGAAAAATCGTTTTTCCTTCCGGAGGCGCTGCCCCCGGAGACCCCCTCAAAGGGCGCTACCCCCTTGACCCCCGCCTGCTAACCGGTCAGCGGGACCTTCGCCAGGGGCGCTGCCCCTTGGACCCTGCAGGGGCGTTGCCCCTTGGAACCCCAACTAACTGTTCGTTGTGTGTTATTCGTTAATGTTTTTGATTGTAGTTGTGGATTATTTTGAATAGTGCATAGCATGTCCCGTTTTATCCCAATGTGATTGGCTGGTTACATTATGGTTGTTTTAAGTTGTAATTTTTTTTTTAAATACGGCCTGCGTGTCATTTTTCATTGTTGTAAAATTGTACTGCTTTCCTAGAATAGGAATTATTTTAATTTTACTATCCAATGTAAAAGAAGACGGCAGCTAACATTTACAACCAATGAGGAGTATGCTCAAGGCATTAGAGAATGCTTAAAGAGTTCATATACCTAGATTGACCACCTTGATCTTCATTTTGCTCGGGATGATCAACATAGGTTATGGGCCATGCTATGTCACTTTTATTTATGTCTTGTATGCATATTTGATATGTTTATTTCCTGCTTACTACAATCAAATTTAAAAAAAAAAATTAAGTGTTAAATGCCTTCCAGAAATCAAACACTTGTTATTACTTGGATCATCATATGGTCATTCCTACCAAAGTAGGATGCTTTTGATTATTTGAGTGAGATAAGATGGAAAATAGTTTTCCATATGTTTGATATGGTTTGACTTAATTGGGCTATCAAAATGGTTTTGGGCCTAGGGCATTATATGAGATATTTTTAGCCGGGACATTTGATGTCTATCTCATTTAAAATTTGAGTTTTATTTAATTATAAGATTAAAGCCAAAGCTTACTTATGATTAAAATAAAATATTTATATATATATATTTTTCCCCACTACGAAACATCAAAATGTTGAAGTTTCAAAAAAAGTTTAAATGCTTTTAGTGGGAGTTTTTCGTTAAAGTCTCGAAAAAAAAATTAATTACTTTACATATTTTTGTATGTAGATAATGGCAACAAACAGTTGGAATAATTCATTGTGATCTGTGCTTGAGAAAGACAAGCTTAGTGGGACTAACTTTCTTGATTGGGCACGAAACTTAAGAATTGTTCTTAAGCAAGAAAAAAGGCTCTATGTTCTTGAAAATCCTATTCCCCTTGCTCCAGCAAATAACGCCTCGAAAGCTGAAAAAGATACTTATAGTAAGCACAAAGATGACTCCAACGATGTTACTTGCCTCATGCTAGCAACAATGAACTCTGAACTTCAAAAACAGTTTGAAGAAGCAGAGGCATATGACATGATTGTGCATCTCAAGGAAATGTTCCAAGAGCAAGCACGACAAGAGAGATTTGAAACTCACATGGCGTTAAATGCATGTAAGATGGTTTCTGGCACCTCGGTAAGTGCTCATGCCTTAAAATGAAGGGCTATCTAGGTCATCTTGATAAGCTTGGTGCTCCTGTTAATCATGACATGGCTACGGATTTGATCTTGGGCTCTTTACCTGCTGAGTATGACCAGTTTGTCATGAATTTTAACATGCATAATATGGAGAAATCCATTACTGAATTGCATGGGATGCTAAAACAAGCTGAACTGAACATTAAGAAGAATATTACTAGTGTTCTAATGGTTCAGAAAGGGAAAGGCAAAAAGAACAATCAAAATGGCAAGGTCATGGCTAGTAAGGGTAAAGACAAGGCAAAGTCCAAGTTCAAGCCCAAACCTAAGGCCAAGACACCAAAGGAGGAAGCTTGCCACCATTGTGGAGAACAAGGACATTGGTTAAGAAATTGCAAGCTCTATTTAGAAGCAAAAAAAAAAAAAAAAAAGAAGGACAGTGAGACTGCCGCTTCAGGTATTTATGTTATTGAAATTAATTTATCTACTTCTGATTCATGGGTATTGGATATTGGTTGTGGATCTCATATTTGTGTAAATGTGCAGGGTCTAAAAAGGAGTAGAGACTTGGCAAAAGGCGAGGTGGACCTACGAGTTGCGAATGGAGCAAAAGTTGCTGCAGTAGCTATAGGAACTATTGAATTAATTTTGCCCAGTGGGCTTGTTTTAGAACTGAACAATTATTTTTATGTTCCTGCTATGAGTAGGAATATTATTTCAGTTTCGTGTTTGGATTTAGAAGGTTTTGAATTTGTTATTAGGAATAACATTTGCTCCATTAATAAAAACGGCATTTTTTATGGAGATGCTTCATTATCGAATGGGCTCTATATTCTAAATCTTCGTGGATCTTCAAACATGTCTATCTATAATATAAATACTAAGAGATTGAAATCCAATGATTTAAATCAGACTTACTTCTGGCATTGTCGTTTGGGCCATATAAATGAGAAACGCATAACAAAGTTTCATGATGATGGGCTTCTAAAATCGTTTGATTTAGAATCTTACAAAACATGTGATTCTTGTTTATTAGGCAAAATGACTAAAGCGCCTTTCAAGAGACAAAATGAAAGGGCAACTGATTTATTGGGCCTAATACATACTGATGTATGTGGACCAATGAATTCACATGCTAGAGGAGGATTTCAGTATTTCATTACATTTACAGATGATTTCAGCAGATATGGTTACCTGTATTTGATGAAACACAAATCTGAATCGTTCCAGAAATTCAAAGATTTTTAAAATGAAGTACAAAATCAACTTGGAAAAAGTATCAAAACACTTCGATCGGATCGAGGTGGTGAATACTTAAGTCACGAGTTTGACGAGCATCTTAAAAATTGTGGAATTATTTCCCAATTAACTCCACCAGGAACACCTCAATGGAATGGTGTATCTGAATGGAGAAATCGAACTTTATTAGATATTGTTCGATCAATGATGAGTCAAACTGATCTTCCAATCTCCTTTTAGGGTTATGCCCTGGAGACTGCTGCATTCAGACTAAATCGGTTCAGAAAACGCCATATGAGATATGGACTGGGAGACAACCTAGTTTGTTATTTCTGAAGATTTGGAGTTGTGAAGTTTATGTAAAGCGTTTATTATCTGATAAACTTGCACCTTAATCGGATAAATGCATATTTGTAGGGTATCCTAAAGAAACTAAATGATATCAATTTTATCTCCCAAAAGAAAATAGAGTAATTGTTGCTCGAAATGGATTCTTTCTTGAAAAGGAATTTATTTCCAAAAGAATCAGTGGGAGTAAAATACATCTTAATGAGATTCAAGGACCACAATTAGTGCCTGAACCTTATCAAGATGAGATTCAAGAGCCACAATTAGTGCCTGAACCAAATAATGAATCTCGATTAGATGGCTCACAAGTCCAAGATGAGCCTATAGAACAAGGACCTCGAAGATCTGATAGGGTTCGTCAACAACTTAAGAGATATGGATTTCTCATCACTGACGATCACAATGTGGAGCTTATGGTTAATGATGAGTTCACTTCCTATCAAGAAGCCATTAAGAGTTCTGACTCTGGAAAATGGTTAGAGGCTATGAAGTCTGAGATGCAATCCATGTATGATAACCAAGTTTGGACTTTGGTTAACCCACCTAAAGGTTCAAAAACCATTGGGTGTAAGTGGGTTTTCAAAAAGAAAACAGACATAGAGGGAAATGTGCATACTTACAAAGCACGACTGGTATCAAAAGGTTATAGACAAACTCATGGTATAGACTATGATGAAACATTTTCACCAGTTGTAATGCTTAAATCTATTAGAATTCTTCTTGCCATAGCAGCATATTATAACTATGAAATTTGGCAAATGGATGTCAAAATCGCGTTTCTTAATGGAAACTTACTCGAAGATGTGTACATGACACAACCTAAGGGTTTTGATGATCCTTTGAATTCTAATAAAGTGTGCAAGCTTCAAAAATCCATTTATGGATTGAAGCAAGCATCTCGAAGCTGGAATCTTCGTTTTGATGAAGCAATTAAAGAATTTAACTTTATCAAAAATGAAGATGAGCCTTGTGTCTATAAGAAAACAAGTGGGAATACAATAATCTTTTTGATACTTTATGTTAATGATATCTTACTCATTGGAAACGACATCCCAACTCTACAAAGTGTAAAGACATAGTTGGGAAATTGTTTCTCAATGAAAGACTTAGGTGAAGCTGCATATATTCTAGGTATAAGGATCTATAGAGATAGATCTAGAAAGCTAATTGGACTAAGTCAAAGTGCATACGTTGACAAGGTACTGAAAAGGTTCAGTATGCAAGACTCTAAGAGAGGATTCTTGCCAATGTCACATGGCATTAAGCTCAGCAAAACTCAAAATCCTTCTACGAAGGATGAAGAAGAGCGCATGAACAAGATACCATACGCTTCCGCTATAAGGTCTATCATGTATGCCATGTTATGTACTCGACCCGATGTATCATATGCATTGAGCATGACGAGCAGGTTCCAGTCAAATCCTGGAGAGGCACACTGGACTGCTGTCAAGAACATACTGAAGTACTTAAGAAGAACTAAAAATATGTTCTTAGTTTATGGAGGACAAGAAGGCGAGCTAGTTGTAAATGGTTACACTGATGCTAGTTTTCAGTCCGACATAGATGATTGTAGATCGCAATCAGGTTTTCTATTTTGTTTGAAAGGAGGTGCTATAAGCTGGAAAAGTTCAAAGCAAGACACTGTGGCCGATTCTACTACAGAAGCTGAGTATGTAGCTGCCTCGGCTGCAATTAAAGAACCAGTTTGGATTAAAAAGTTCATTGCAGAACTAGATGTAGTTCCTAGTATTGTGAACCCAGTGGATCTCTATTGTGATAACAATAGAGCTATTGCACAAGCTAAGGAACCAAGATCACATCAGCGATCCAAACATATACTTAGACGTTTTCATCTCATTCGAGAAATTGTTGATAGAGGAGATGTCAAAGTATGCAAGGTACCAACTGATGACAATGTTGCAGATCCACTGACAAAGCCTCTCCCATCGTCTAAACATGATAGTCATACCAGATCAATGGGATTACGGCTTATGCTAAATTGGTCTTAGTGCAAGTGGGAGACTGTTGGGGATATGCCCTAGAGTCAATTTGTACTTATATTATTGTCATTATGTTTTATATAATAATATGGGCTTTCCTTTTCATGAATAGTGAGTTTTGTTTTGTGGTCATCAAATACGTAACTTGATAGTAAAACCCTACAATGAATACAATGACTATTCTAAATCTGTCCCTGATCGATTATTATTATTATTGGAATAATAATAAATTAAGATTAGTATGTTTGTGACTTGATGGCTATGTTTTACTGGCCATAGATATTTGTGATATCGAGTCAAGACATAAATAAATGTTAGAGAACATTGTATTGGACATGACCCACTGTGAGAGTACTTCATGAAATATGTCATAAGTACTTTCTAACCATAATAATATTGAAAGTCCTTCGACCTAAATTCATCATAGTTTCCTACTTGATAAATTCTATATTTTGACATTGTCTAAAGTTGTCTTTAACCAGATAATAAATTAGACTACTGTTGGATATAGAATAAATCAAGGAGAGGAATATGATTGATTGTGAAGGAATTTGTCCATCTCAATTATGGGAGAGATATCCATGGGTCCCTTGATAAGTTAGACTGTTAAAAATGCATGGCCGTGCTCAAATATATCAATCTAAGATATTGATATCATTTGTTTGAACGGTCTACTATGAAATCAAGAAATAATTGATTAAGCTTAATAAGGATGACATGCTCCGTGCCTTATGCTTAATCTGGATATCGTGTGACAAAAGGACTAAATATAAAATTATGGTTTGGTTTAAAGAGATCACCGATCTTCATTTAACCTGGATAGTTATAATGTTTTGCTAGAAACCGCTTATAACTTGTGGGCCATTTAAATATGATTTAGGCACACTGCCAGTGTTAAATGAACCTATAGGGTCACACAATAAGCGAACTTGTTAGGTTATTTTTCTGGTGACCAGATTCGATGTATCTGGATGATGTCCAGATTATAAGAATCTGACTCGGTAAATTAATTAGTTAAATTACCGAGATAATGGCAGAATCTTATCATATCAGTTTTAACTTAATTTGAATTTAAATTAGAATATGATAAGATATTATTAGGGTTGGACTCTAAGAGGTTCGGGGGTTTTTAAGAAAACCCTAGCCGTCTTTTCAAAAAGTCCAATTTTTCGGTTGAGAACATTCGTGTCATTCTCTACTAGAAGAGAAAAAAAAACCTCTCAAACCCTAGGCGCTAGCACTCCCCGGGTATCGAGTGAGTTCGTGGTGTGTATCCGATAAAGGACATTCGCATACTGCAGCGTCTGGTGATTGTTCGGGTTAAACGTACAACAGCGCAATCAGAATCGAAGGACTGTTAGAATTCGTGGACTCCAAAACGCGAAAAATATCCACGAATCCCTCCCGAGGACCCAAGTAAACGATTAAGAAGATCTAAGATTTAAGAATTACCTCTGGTTACTGTAATCGAAATTCTTCGATTCTGATTGCGCTGTTGTACGTTCAACTCGAACAATCACCAGACGCTGCAGTATGCGAACGTCCTCTATCGGATACACACCGCGAACTCACTCAATACTCGGGGAGTGCTAGCGTCTAGGGTTTGAGAGGTTTTTTTTTCTCTTCTGGTAGAGAATGACACGAATGTTCTCAACCGAAAAATTGGACTTTTTGAAAAGATGGCTAGGGTTTTCTTAAAAACCCCCGAACCTCTTAGAGTCCAACCCTAATAATATCTTATCATATTCTAATTTAAATTCAAATTAAGTTAAAACTGATATGATAAGATTCTGCCATTATCTCGGTAATTTAACTAATTAATTTACCGAGTCAGATTCTTATAATCTGGACATCATCCAGATACATCGAATCTGGTCACCATAACAAGTTCGCTTATTGTGTGACCTTATAGGTTCATTTAACACTGGCAGTGTGCCTAAATCATATTTAAATGGCCCACAAGTTATAAGCGGTTTCTAGCAAAACATTATAACTATCCAGGTTAAATGAAGATCGGTGATCTCTTTAAACCAAACCATAATTTTATATTTAGTCCTTTTGTCACACGATATCCAGATTAAGCATAAGGCACGGAGCATGTCATCCTTATTAAGCTTAATTAATTATTTCTTGATTTCATAGTAGACTGTTCAAACAAATGATATCAATATCTTAGATTGATATATTTGAGCACGGCCATGCATTTTTAACAGTCTAACTTATCAAGGGACCCATGGATATCTCTCCCATAATTGAGAGGGACAAATTCCTTCACAATCAATCATATTCCTCTCCTTGATTTATTCTATATCCAACAGTAGTCTAATTTATTATCTGGTTAAAGACAACTTTAGACAATGTCAAAATATAGAATTTATCAAGTAGGAAACTATGATGAATTTAGGTCGAAGGACTTTCAATATTATTATGGTTAGAAAGTACTTATGACATATTCCATGAAGTACTCTCACAGTGGGTCATGTCCAATACAATGTTCTCTAACATTTATTTATGTCTTGACTCGATATCACAAATATCCATGGCCAGTAAAACATAGCCATCAAGTCACAAACATACTAATCTTAATTTATTATTATTCCAATAATAATAATCGATCAGGGACAGTTTTAGAATAGTCATTGTATTCATTGTAGGGTTTTACTATCAAATCACGTACTTGATGACCACAAAACAAAACTCACTATTCATGGAAAGGAAATCCTCATATTATTATATAAAACATAATGACAATAGTATAAGTACAAATTGACTCTAGGGCATATCCCCAACAGTTTTGCCCCGTGCTTGTCAAGGAATTCTATGTTAATATGATGGACAAGGGCAATACACATCTCCTGCATATTGAAACAAGAGTGAAAGGAGTTCCTATTATCATCACTCAAAACCAATTATCTCACCTCTTCCAGGTTTATGACAATGATACTTGGCAAGGGATTGATGTGAATAATCAAAAGATTCTTTCGGACTCGAATTGGGATGTTAGGGGGACGCGAGCAACCCTAGTCTTATACAAGCATAATGCCTTCTAAGCTAACAGTTTCTATTCCAACAATGACTTGGCAGCCAACTTTCGCGTGCTGGTGTACATGTTTGGGTTTAATGTTGTTCCCCGTGCTAGTGGTTTCAATGAAACTAGGCTTATTGACACTTATATTCTACACCGGATGATGAACACATTACCTATTCCTCTTGCTCCTTTGATCATCCAATCTATTAGGGAGGTTGTTCATCACCGTCTCTCCACAAAAGCCTTTGTTTTTCCCTTGGTTATAATGAAGATTCTAAAGGACTTTGGGGTGAGTCTAGAGGGAGAACTCATGGAGGCTACCACTAAGCACGATATGGTCACTGAGCACACTCTTATGAGTTGTGGATACAAATACAGCCCGGAGTTGAAGAAATGGTTCACTCCCTTCGAGGTCTAACATCCCGGTCAGGAAAGGCCACCTACAGTAGAGGAGGAGCAGCCACCACCACCGGCACGTGCTAGAGTTGGCCATTCTCAGTCCCACTCCCGGATTAACTTTGAGACCACCGTACTGGGACGCCTCGACCAGCAAATAGAGGTGCTCCTACACTTGCAGGGTACTATGGAAGATATGGCACGACGGCAAGCTACCATGGAGCAGCAGTTGACTGAGTTGAGGCAGCAGCCTTTTAGGCCACATGATGGTGCCGGCCCCTCTACAGTCGCTGATGAGGAGGAGGATAAGGATGATGATGCGTTCTTGCTCACTTTTGTTTTTGTTTCCTTTCTCTTTTCATGTTTTTGTTTTAGTTAGTTTGGTTTTCCTGTCGTTGTATTTCTATTTCGTTTGTCTTTTCTTTATTTTCTTTTCTAGTTGTTATGCTTTGGTATTTTCTTTTGTATTTTTTAGGTACGTTGATGCTGCCTCCCTCTTCACGCATTCAGCTCTTGTACGCCACAATGAACGAAAGTTTGTTTTTCCTATCTCTTCTTCTTTATTTTGTTTGGTCCCATGGTATTGGTTGTTTTAGTTATACTTATTTGGCCATTGAGGATAATATCCAGTTGAAGTGTGGGGGAGTGGTTTGATTGACAATTCTTCTATACATATTCTTGGAGCGGGATTTTTCAAAAATTTTCACTAGTTTCTGATTTTCTGGAGATTTCAAACTGTATTTTTTTAGTGCATGTCTTTATGATGGATTATAGAGCATATATTCTAGATCATTGATAGCTTATGCATGACTTTTTCCACTCACTTGAACAAAGTAGTTCTTGATTAAATGCTTTGCATTATTCTTGAACCCGTTTTTCTCTAAAATTCATGGAACATTCTAGAACTTACTTGAATACCTCTCGAGGTGAAAAGAGAAAGACATTCATGATTTAACTTAGGGATAACGGTAATAGGCCTTCTTTGGATAGTTTGAACTTTTCAAGCCTACCTATTGTTATATTATCCCTAGTGCCTATTTTGAGCCTAAATTGGTGATTTCTTTCTTTAAAACCCGTCACGATATTTTGTCCATTACTTGTGCTAAAAGTTTGTATAATTTCCAAATCTTTATGCTCTTGAAGGATGAAAGTATATGTATGTTGGAAAAAATGCAGGGATGGAGATCATGATTTGTTACTTTTAGTCATGGATTAATTACGAGTGGTGCTGGAAAAAGAAATGAAGTGGAATGGAAGGAAGAAGTTGAAAAAAAATTGAGAAAGAAAAGAATGTTGAGCTGAAAAAGATGAGAAAGATGAAAAGAAACAAGAGGAAGTGAAAAGAGAAAACAACAAGCTGCTAGAAAGAAAAGTGAGTGAAAAAGAAAAGAACAGTAGCAGTGAAAACAAAAGAGGAGTAAAAGAAGAGAGAACTGAAAAAGAATTGGAAAAAAAAGAAGAATGGGAAACGATCACAAAAAGAAGAGTAGTGAACTGTAAAAGTAAGTTCATATAAAACACTTGACACCATTGCTGGAAAAATTGAGTGATCTTGTGAGGAAAAGAGTTGATGATAAGAAGAGGTGAAAGGAAAGAAAAAAAAGAACAACGCAGGATTTGCTTGAAACGCATAAGGGTTGTTATATAAGGTTATGGGTTGATTGATTCTTGAAATAGGAGAGTAAGAAGAGTTGGGAATTATAGGTTTACTTTAGTTACTCTTTTCTTACTTACTCTCAGTTTTCTTTGACTTTTGATGTTCATATATCATTCGTTTGCTAAGCCACATTACAAACCTTTAACCTTATATTACAAGCTTAAAAGTCCTACTTGATCTAAGTAGAATCATGATATGTCTCGGATTAGTGGAAAGAGTATATGAAAAGTAAGCATATGGAATGTATATTCTTTTTGAACTGACTTCTTTCCAATGGTTTGAGAATATTGTAAAGTATTGAGATGGTTCTATTAAGTCATTTATCACTACACAAGTCTTGCATTGGCTGTGAAAGATTTGGTATCATATATTTTATATTCATGAATAAAGAAAGCATTGAAAATATGGTTTTGGAATTGATTGAGTGATTAAAACCTTGTGTTTTTTCTACTTGTTCTTGATACTTTGCTTGAGGACAAGCAAAGAGTTAAGTGTAGGGGAATGTGATAGGAGCAAAATTGGTTATACTTTGCTTAGTTATTTGAGGCTCTTTTGTAATACATTTTGTGAAATAACTAGTCATATTCTTTCATATTTGAGATTTTACCCTTAGAAAGGTATTTTGATCATTATCTCAGGATTTTGGGTAAAACAAAGCAAAACCGTCGTGAAACAGAGTAGAGGCGGCGTCGACTGCAAGGCTGGAACCGGCGCCGGCTGCACTTTGGAACATATAGGCACAATTCGGAGAAAAATCGGTGGACGAGTAGAGAAACAGAACTAAGGCGGCGCCGGCTATGGTCTGTCCCTAAGGCAGTGCTGCGATCTTTCTACGCGTTTTTTGAAATCTGAAGAGTTTTAGCAGCTTCCAACTTCTACTCGGCCAAGAACTTTGTACCTACGAGTTTAGGCACCTCTTAAGCCTATACATAGATGGAAAACACAAGGGAAAATGAGAGAATTCATTGATCGTCATAGAAAATCACTCAGTCCAAGGGAGAATTCTTCAAAGTTCAAGGAGGGTTGTACAAGAAGGTTTTCAAAGGAAGAAGAAGGAGGCTTGTCTATGAGTTCTTTCTTTTACTTTGTTTTCTTTTTCTTGACAATGATATGTTAATTGTTTTATTGTAATTCAACATTGTTTTAAATATTCATGATTTCTAGAGTTATTTGATCTTTTGATTAATTGGTTATTATTCTTGGTATTCAATTACTTATACTTATTACAAGATTAGTTAGTTAATTCTATCCATTGACTTGTTGGACCAAAGGGGGTTGATGGGTGTTTCGATTTATTAATTTCATATTCTGTTGGCAATTGACTTGCTGGACCAAAGGGGTTTGATTGTTTAAGAACTGGTAATTGCAGGTTAATTGATGTCTTACGAGACCAGGGGTTTATTGATTAATTTCATATTCTAAATTCACCGAGACCAAGGGAATTTAATTAAAGATTGTGTTTAATGCATCTTTTGGATGAATTAGTTGAGACGGACCAAGTGATTCTAATTTATCTAGAAGATAATGATTTCATGGATTGACCATCAAAGTGAGTCTACATTCATCCTTCATGGTGCCAAGAGAATGATTGGTTATGATAATGGTTAAGTTCTTTAAGATCGTGTTTGTCTAAACAATGGCTTGAGTTGCATAAATCTACATCCTTGACACAGACATATTTTTATTTTTATTTTTATTTTTTCTTTTTAATTTCCCTTTTATTTGTTTTTCACTTTATTGGGTTGGTTAAACAATGAAAGAAGGGTAATTAATGTCTACTTGTTCCTTGAGGATCGACACTTGTTTTAACCCTATGCTCAGTTATTGATGAGTACGCTTGCTCATATGTGTGATTTAGATTTAACGTTTTAATTTAAACTTGATTGGGAATGTGCTTAGTTTTGTATGATTTTTATACCCAAGTCTGAACGCATCAGTTCTCATTTATGGTCTACTTTATGACATTGGAGTTTTAGTACGTTTGGAGTTATTCCAATGGATTAGTTAGATCGTTTTGCATTATAACCGAATAATTATGAGTTTTGGCAATTTCAGTTATGATAGTTGAGTCTATTTTTGGTAGTGTCTATTCTGGTTTCGGGTTCGGTATTCCATTTCGGGATATTGTCATGTCATCTCTCGGGTCCAGAGTATGACAGAGTTATTATTGAAGACTAATCTTAGCCACTTATTACGATATTAAGAGTGTATTAGGAAAAAAATAAAAATAAAAATAATACTATATTTATTTTATAATATAAGTCTCTTTTTCATGCGCGACCTTCCTTAATTTCTTATTAGTTTGATTATGATATTTTAAATAATTGAACTTATAAAAACGTTTTATTTTCAAACTCTTTAATTTTTGTTTACAAGTTTAAAAAACTTATATTATACTGACATATTATACATAGAGTATTAATGAATTATTAGATAATTTAAGCAAATAAAAAATGGTAATCTAATTAATTTTCTTTTTTAAATCTTAGAACTTCATTAACTAGTACATGTGATTTATATATGTGGAATACACGATCAAACTTAAGATTTATTCTAATCGAATCAAATTGAACCTTAAGAGAATCAAGTTGAGTTTTATTATTTTCATACAATACTCGAATTCAAATTCGATTCAAATAGCAAATTTTAACTACAACTTGATTCGAAAATCAATTACAATATGCTCGAAATTTAAATTCAAGTTTAAGCTCGAGCTTTAATTTGATTAAGTTTCAATTTGATTTAAACATATAATTTATAATATAATATATTATAAATAATATATTAATCAATTAATTAAATATATTTACGAATTTTCAATCCTAATATTTGAATATTCAAATTCGATTAGTTTAAAATTCGAACTTAAATATAAAATTTATATTTGAATTTGAATTTGATATTTCGAATTAGAGCAGAGTCTAAACATATCCGATAAAATATCGATTCGTTTACACCCATAGTCGAAGTATTTAGTGCATTACCATCTAATTAGTGTTGTCAAGCTTAGGAGTGTTTGCAAGAAACAGGGCACGATGCACGGGCCAGCAATTTAGTAAGCCTCGAGTTACTAAGGTTGGCGATGGCCATGGGGTCAGTGTCCCTCTCCTCAACGTTGCTTTCTCCGGATAGCAGACCATGCATTTTCAGCCCCTTCTCGATCTGAATAGCCTCTTCCAATCTTCTTATTATTCTTCCATAGCAGATGTATCGTCCGCAAGCTCCGTAATCCATCTCTTCGTACACACGGAGGTGTGCTTCCGCCACCTTACTTGCATCTTCTGTTGCTAAAACACCTTGCCGAAGCATGGTTCGCCCACCTAAGCAAGATCAACGAGATTTATCATGTTTCTTGAACTGAAAAGGCTGTATAATTGGGATGATAAGTATGCTGAAAAGTTGTAAAAAAATTTCTTTCCTGGATGAAGATTACCTTTAAGGTATGGAATTGATGTTTCTGGGTGAGAATTTGGGAATGATGGAGCCATGAGGAGGCCGGGGCAGAGAGTAACGAGGTTAACCTTGAGTTCCCTTGCCTTCCTCCAGGCGACCTTTTCTGCTCTTGTTTTACCCAAGGCAAGCCAAAGCTGTTCTTAAATTTGGGCAAAATTTGCCCAAAAAACGTCATTTTTGGGGTAAGTTAACATTTTCGCAGTAGAAGATCATTGCAAAGGGGAACTGAGGAATTGGGATGATTTTTGTGCAATCTCTTGATGTTACCTTGTTCTCTCTGCAGAATTCCTCATCGCTCCAACAAGTCTCATCCGCGACCCGTTCGATATTATCACCCTTCCATATAGATGCAAGCAAAGAGGAGGTGAAGATGCATCTTTTCACATATGCTGCCTGACCACAAGCTTCTACCACATTTCTTGCCCCTTCAGCCTCGAGAAATACCATTCGTTCCTGAACAATTTCAGAATAACTTCGAGATAAGAAGAATCCACTGTAGACTAGTACAATTTATATAAATTCTTCAGTTCCGGTAAGAAAAGAGACAAAAGGGGAAAACCTAACAGTATATCCCGAAATTCCACGGGGATCAATGAAAGCTGAGGTATGAAAAATAGCATGGCAACCCCTGAAAGCATCACAGAGACTGTGTAAATCTACCATTCTTGCCAGCACCACACTCTCCAGTTGGCTTATCTCTTCTTCTCTTAGAAGCTCCTTCATGTCCTCAAAATGAGCTGCACATAACAAAAAGCAAAGGAGGTAAGGCAAGAAAGCTACTTTAACAAACAAAGATTTAAAAATTTGGAATAACATCAAGTAAAGTTGATCATACAGAAATAATAATTCAGATGGAAACAAGAAAACTTGCTTGAAACTGAAACCTGTACCAGGGCTTTGGATTGTGACGCGAACCAGGTAGCCATGAGCTAATAGCTTCTTGGCCAGGTGGGCACCCAAGTACGAGTTCCCACTGGTGACGCATAAAACTCTCCGCTCTCTTGCATGCAAACTGCAAGCAAAATTCCTCCGAACACAGTTTGCGTGGTCATCCATGAAAGTTAAGGATGGAAATGCCACCTCTCTACAATATTCCATTGCCATAGGTTTCGGATTCTGTAATGGAAGCAGTAGTCGTAGTAGAGGCAGACTTAGTTATAGTAAGAAGAGCTGCCTTCCTAGAGACTTCGTCCGGCTAGAGGAGCTGCCACCCTACGAAGGAGAAATTGAAAACTGGGGGAATTGGGGCTAGCATATATAACACGCACTGCTATCAATTGTTTAAGATGAGCTGCTTCAATTTTTTAGTTGTTGGATTGTTCTTGATTAGTTTTTGCCCTAATTTTTTTTTTTTTTCGAAAGCTCTTTTTCCTAGCAGCCTAAAAAGAACTTTGGAACCACCAAGAATAGACCAGGCGCAGGGCAGCAGCCCCTTATTTGGAATATTGTCAAACACACACATATATATATATATATATATATATATATATATATATATATATATATATATATTACTTTTATTTTTTTTTCTTAATTTTATATAATAGACTTTTAAAAAGTTTATGAAATTATAAATTTTTTAAATACAATTGAAAAAAATAAAGAAACGTGATATGATAATTTGATTGATATTTATTATAGTATGTATGACAATTTTAAATTTTTTAGTATATTACTTATTACACTAATAATAATACAATTTTATGTAGAATAATATTATTAAATTAAAAATTTTGATCTAATAATATTATTGTTGGTATAATAAACAATGCAGATGTCCCGCTTCTTATGAAATAAGGAAATTCTGAATATTATTGGTCTTATTACAAAAAGACATCTATTTGAATACGAAAATTTTAAAATGGACTGAAT